>OY728160.1:340117440-341317440 GCA_963277665.1 Viscum album
ATCAAATATAAATAGGTTGTGCAAGGGTCTCCTTCCTCATCACCATTTTTAAAATCATAATATACTTCAAATTCTTATGATAAGGTAAAATATTTTAATATACCGTGATAATATTTACCTTTCTTGAAAATTTGAGAATATTATTAAAATAGTATTTTTTAAATACAACCCATCATCCGTGATTATAATGAGGTATAGTGTACGTGTTTGATATCTCAAACAACTGCTTGCAAGTGAGTTGTATGCTAGAAAAAGTTTCACAATCATCCGAACATGACTTTGCAATAATTATTGCAAGCATGTCATCAGGAAGAGATAGGAATATCATTTGAGATCCTTCACCTTCCATTCGTAACTGAATTTACTTGACCTGAAGAAATGTTATAAAACAAGTATTTAACTGAAATAATAGATATTGGGACTAACCATGTGTCTAACAAAACTCTTAATCCATAAAGTTGTCTAAACCGACCTCTGATACCAACTATAAGTCCCCGGCCTTAAACCTTACTTAATCTTGAATTAAATGAATAATTCACATTGATGATCTTTTTAGGTTTAGAGTTTTAGATAATTAGGACATAACTATTAAATATCAAAAGATTACAAAGTAGACACTTCTACTAAGTTTCCATAAATAAAAACACTTAAAAAGAAATATGTATATTTCAATGTTTTAGACAGCTTGACATTTCCTTGATCCCATCCTTGACCCTATTCAACTTTATTTCCTATAAAAACATTTCAAAGAAACATGGGGTGAGAATAAAAAGCTCAGTAAGGGATACACAAAGAATTAAAACTGTTAGTTTTTCAAAACAACCAGTAAACCACGAATACTTTATCAAAGTAATAATTTTCACCTTTATGAAGAAGAAAATACTCTTCATTGAATAAAAGATCATTTCTTACACTTTTTTAACCAAAATATTACCATAAAAACCATATAAAGAACACATAACATATAAAGGTAACATGGGAAATAAACATACTTAAGTTTAATAACCATAAGGTCGACTTCTACACATATAACTTAATTTAATAGCCATACGGCCGACTTCCATACCCATTGCATTGGAGGTTATAATGTAACCACCCGTCCTGGTTTTCACGGCCCCACCCGTCATATGGTTTATCAAGTATCCACCAGTAAAATTTCCAAGTACCATCATTACACATAAAATATTGAAAATATAAACATTTCAATAACAATATTTCATTTTCAATAACAATAAGTAATTCCAAGATATTGAATTAATCAATCCATTTTCAAAAACCATTTAAAAGTGAATTTTTAATCAAAGTGTCCCATACCACATTGAAGATTTTAATGGAATTATAAATTTAAAAAATTAATGTCCATATAAATAAATACTGAAAACCATTTTGAAAACATGGACATTAAAGATTAGGATTTAGAATAATAAATCTTTAAATCATTTAAAATGATATTTTTGTTAAAGAGTTTTTTAACAAAATGAGAGACTCTTGAATACAAATAATTGCGGAATAAAATTTATTCCAAACTTTATAATATCATGAGAATAAATGAATTCATGATATAATATGTCAAATTACTGTATATACACCATATAAGAGTGAATTGTTTCATAACAACAATGAAGTCTCATTGGAAATGTAAATTTAGATGAAATCCTTTTTAATGATGGTATCCTTAAATTAAGGATAAATCTATCACATAATTATGTGTGAGAAATATAAATACATCCAATATAAGTGGATATTAAGTGTGAAACAATCAGAGGTCATTAACACATATTAATTGGATGACATGTTCATGAACTACAAGTTGAACCAAAAGAAATCAAAATTGGGTTAAGACGCTCCCTTGTAAAATTTCGACCGCCTAACAACGTCACTTTAAAATTCAGAAAATGAGTTGATGAGACACAAAGGGTATCTAATCACTTGGAAATAAATTTTACATCAATAAGGATATAAAAGAACATATCCCAACATAATAAGATGTAAATTAAAAGACATAACAAAATAAGACTTTTAAAAAGATGAGGGTGAAGGGTTCCCTTACAGACTTGGGTAACTTTCGAAACGTACACCCCATAAAAGAAGAGCTATAAAAAATTTATTTAAATACTCATAAACGAAAAAATATTAAACAAATATTTGAATAATGGGAAGTACATAAACCACTCAAAGTAAATGGTGGAAAATGGAGCATAAATCTCACTGGAATTAAATTGAGATGAAAAATACCTTACGAAAACCCGACAGCCTAACGACACCACATAAAACATCCAAAAATGGATTTATGAGATTCAGTAGGGTGTCTCATAATATGAACCTATGACATACAGAATTAGGAATATAAAATAACATCCCAATCATAAGAAATATGAGCTTAAAAGGAATGACATAAAATAGTGTACATAAAAAGAAAGAGAGGGGTAGGATCCCTTACAAAAATTCGGCAGCCTTACGGCGCCACTCAAAACTTCCAAAATGTATTGATGAGATAAAATAGGGTCTCTTATCATATGAACATAAAAATTACAGTAATATTAATATAAAATTACATCCCAATCATATGAAAGATTAGCTTAAAAAGAATGACATAAAAGAATGTACTTAAAAAGAAAGAGACGGGTAAGATCCCTTACCTCATGTCTGACATGACTTAATCGTTCTTTAATCTCCTGAATAATAAAATTTTGTCAATTTATAATTGAATAAGTAACTCATTTAAATAATATTATTCAGTTCATATTACATATTATAATGTTATAATAATTGGTTAATAAAGTGAGTTCATATCTGACGTTTTTGTCGATGTTCGGTACATGAGTAAAAATTGAACTTGTTGGAATAGAATATTCCATGTAGTTATAGTTAAATCATCTCCTGAATAGTATTGATGTTTTAAATATCTTATATATCTAGTATATTTTCATTTTATAATATTCCATAACATTTGGAGATAAATAATTAAAAGCACAGTTCATGGAGTAGGTAGGTCGTACGTACGCATGAACGCTACTTTCATTTTTTGTCATATTCATGGAATTAAAGCTAAAAGAGAGATATATATTATAATTCCAGAATTATATCCATGATTTAGATGTAATATATGACATATACATCCATTATATATATTTAATTATAATAGTACATAACATTTGGAGATAAGAAATGAAATGTACCGTTCATGGAGATGGTAAGCCGTACGTACGCATGAATGCTACTTTCATTTATTGGCAAATTAATGGAATTAAAAATAGATGAGATATATATATTTATAATTATAGTATAATATATATTTTATATAGATCACATAAGTTCTTCAATTTATTTCTTTATACATTTCATGTATTGCATGAAAGAGTCACCTCACTTGAGGGGGCGGTAGTCCACACTTCCTCATATGAAATTATCGCATTTTCATAACATGAAAAGAATAAAGACATGTTTTAAATATAAAATTAAGAAGCATATAGAAAACATAAATACCATATATATCATATATAAAATATAGTGACATCATAATGGCCACCATGAAAGGTTTTAAGAGAATATTGAACAATCATCGTTTCATGAGGAAGAAATTCACCATCCACAGAAACAGTATGTTCGTTAACCATTAGATTAAGGTGTGTGTAAGTGTAGAAAGAATACTTAACATAACAACATCCTAGTATATTGAATACAGGTTTTTTACAAAATAAAGGAATAAAAAGTGTTTAGAGGGTTTGAGAAGAAAAATAAAACTAAAGAACACAAGGGAATCCTTTACCTTTAAATCAGGTAACTCTTTTTGATTTGAGCTCAAAGGCTTCCTTGGAAGGGCTTCTGCCCAAAGGTGAGGCTTCAATGATGAAGAGAGGGATTTGGAGAGATTAAATGGTTAGGGGTTGGCAGAGCCAGGGGATTTAGAGGTGTGGGTATGGTGGTAGAGGTGGGGGCCTTTTATAAGAGGAGAGGAGGGGCACTCTTGGAATGTTATAAAATATTACTTTATTATAAAATGATTTTAGGATTTTAAAGGACCCAAAAGTATATATTTATTAGAAAGGTAATTAGGTTTAGAAATCCACCCATCCAATAGGTTTGTGACAAGTTTAAGACTTATTTTTCACCCTATCATCTTATTTTAGTTAAATCGTTCATTTGTGAGGTATTCACTGCATCATCACGATGTCATAAATAAATTAACTTATTTAATGTCTAGAAAATATAAAAAAAATCATGATGTAGGAAATATTTTTTTCTTTCTAATGAATATTTATTTTAAAAAATATGACCTGTATAACCCCATGTAAAAATTTATTTAGTAAAACAACACATGTTTGTGACATTTTAATTTTAACTTTAAATAAAAAGGTATTAATGTCATTTTCCTACCAAAGTGGCTCCATGGGGTCCCCAAGTTGACCCATGGATTTTCAAGGCCGGCCATGAATCATCCAATATGTGTAGGTCATGTCTCAAGGTCATTTCATATTATTAAAACATTGATTTTACCTTAAATTACATTAATTACCTCTAATTGTGCTTAAAAACTTAAAAGTTACTATTCACAAAAAAATTATTTTAATCTCATTGAACCAGATTTTACATCCAAATTACAACCATATATGTCAGATTTTTGAAAACCAAATCACCAAAGTTGTAAGGTTTCATTTAAATGAAAAATCAGTTTCTTTAACTACCACTTAGTGGTTTCACTATTCATCAAAAATTGATGTTTTTCAGAAAAATACAAAAAATTCACCCTAAGATATATTTGATATTCCGAATTCATAAATGATGTCTATTTTAAAAAATTAAAAACATATAAGTTTCATTAATTAATTTAATAATTAATTCCCGCAGTCAAAACAAATAGTGTGTTTTAAAGAAACAATATCTATTAAAAGATTAACACTAGTTTAAGTCCAATTTCAAAGTGAAATTAATTCCAATTACCACCATTGGATTAAATGGTAAAAATATATTCTAATTTAACTTGATAACCAATTCAAAAGATAATATATTCATTTAAATAAATTAGCTAAAAAAGGTTTTGAATTAAAATACAACATTTTTCAATATTCAATAAAAATGAACTTTATCAGAAAAATAACAAAAATTTACACAAAGTAAATTTTGATGTCCCGATTATAAAGAAGAATTTTATTTTGTCAAATATAACACATAAAATTTTCAAAAATTGTATTTAAAAGAGGTTCGCCTTTAAAAGGCGGTTAATCGATCTATTAAAGAATATTAGAATGTTTACGCATAAAATTGGATTCATTAGCATATTTAATCCTCTAACATTTATTGAAAATATAAAAATATTTGACAAAAATAAATAATAATTTTTTTGTTAGTTCTGTTCTTTCCCGCATTACAATGGCTAGGCATTAACTACAATTTAAAATAATATTATTTTATTATTAGAGTGCAACGTAAGATTTCAAAGGAACTCATTGTTGCGTATTGGGTAATCCATTGAGAATAGAATTCCCTTTAAATTAATATTTACATTTTATTAAAAAATAGGGATAAATATAAAAATTTCATATTCATTGTTTACCTGGGGTGTTACATCTTTCCCCCTTTTGAGAATTGCATCCTCATAATTTTAAAATTGGGCTCGAAAACATCATTGAATGTCCCACATCGGAAGAAGAGTCGGTAAAACAATAACTATAAAAGAAAGAAAGAGAAGTACTGAGGTCACCTGAGTTAAGCCATTCTAGGATTCCATGTTGGAAAACATGGATATGGAAGAAAAAGAAAAGGGTCATGTTCTGAGGGAGAGTGATAGAAAACATGTTTAGGAGAATGTTAACCACCAGAAAATCACAAACTTGTGGTTGGTTAAACGGTATTTGATTCCCCAGTAGGAAAAGTTAGTAGAAAACATTTTTGTTTTAAGTTACATTTAATTAAGTAATTTATTTTTGATCTTAAGGAATCATACTTACTTGTCATGTTGACTTTCAACTTTTACTAGATTTCTTACTCAGACTCATACTTTCCCCAAATGATGAGTATTTCGGAAGACTTGTTCACATTAAGAGTACTATAATAAACATCTAGAGAATCACCTAATCCACAAATGAGAACTATATATTTCCCATGTATTTATACCCTTACCAAGACAAAAATTGTTAGAACAAGATCAGATATTCTAGAAAAGGATATCCCTTTATAAAAAGAAAATCTATTCTTAATCTCCGAAATTTGTCCAACAAAACCCAAAGTTCAACGAAGACCATTCGATAAACAATTTGCCCATAAAATTATTAAAAGTAAACCAAACTAAGATTGAAACCCAATTATTTGATGTATTTAATCACATAGTCTTCTAAGGTACAAATTAACACTTATCTCTAAATAACATCAGTTGCTCTTAAAGTCTAATATTGAAAAGTAATTAACTTAATCACAAATCCTTCATGATAGGTTAATAATTTCCATAGATAACCCAAAATCAACTTACTATTGAGTCATAAAATCATCTAACTAAAATGAATTAGTAAAACTAACCAGGGACATCACTTAGTCCAGTGGTAGGCGATAAATACATGTCACACTTTTGTTGTGGGTTCGATTCCCGCAGCTTTGTCTGACGCGACGGGTTGTCACACGGTCCGCGTGTTGTCATTTTTATAAATCTCCAAAAATTACCCTAACATGTTTTAACCTCAATAGTTTCCTTATACCTCTCATTTTCATCCAAATTCATTACGATCTCAACATCTTAAATCTTGAAGTCTTATTTCACCACCATAAGATAAAATAAAACAATTCCCAAAATGAATAACATTATACCTTGATCAGGGCGTCCACTCGGTTTCATCGTCATCATGTTCACATTGGTAGAAGTCCCATGCATTACAGCAATGATTTAGATATCCTTCAAATTCATTTTCTTCCTCCATCCAAATACACCATGTACAACATGGGTCATATGGGTGTTCACAGAAAAACAGTTTTGGAATATAATCATGTATGACATATAATTCCAAAACATCTTATAAAACATGATTTCTATAAAATAGTCGGACAGAATTTGAGTTGAAACTTTCTATTATTGGTTCTTTTGAAATACCATAAGTATGTTCTAAGAGACTATATTTTAAAATAAAATATAAATAGGTTGTGCAACAGTCTCCTTCCTTAGAACCATTTTTAAAATCATTATATGCTTCAAATTCTTTTGATAAGGTAAAATATTTGAAAATACCTTGATAATATTTACCTTTCTTGAAAATATAAGAATATTGTGAAAATAGTATTTGTCTAAATACAAACCATGATCCACGATGATAAGGAGGTATAGTGGAGGTGTTTGATATCTCAAAAAACTGATTTCATGTGACTTTTATGCTAGAAAAAGTTTCACAATCATCCGAACATGACATTGCAATAATTATTGCTAGCATGTCATCAGGAAGAGATAGGAATGTTGTTTGAGATCCTTCTCTTTCCATTCGTAACTGACATTACATGACATGAAAATTTTAAATAAAATAAGGATTTAACTGAAATAATAGATATAGGTACTAACCATGTGTCTAACAAAACTCTTAATCCTTAAGGGTGTCTAAACCGACCTCTGATACCAACTATAAGGCCTCGACCATAAACCTTACTTAATCTTGAATTAAATGAATAATTCACATTGAGGATCTTTTCAGGCATAGATTTTTAGAGAATTAGGATATAAATATTACATCTCAAAAGATTACAAAGTAGACACTTCAAATAAGTTTCCATATAATAACAACTCTTAATAAGAAACATGTCTAGTTCTATGTTTTAGACAGCCTGACATTTCCTTCATCCCGTCCTAGAACCTATTCAACATTATGTCCTGTGAAAAACATTTCAACAAAAACTTGGGGTGAGCGTAAAAATCTCAGTAAGGGATACACAAAGAAGGAAAACTATTAGTTTTTCAAAAAAAACAGTAAACCAAGAATACTTTATCAATGTTATACTTTCCACCTTTATGAAGAAGAAAATACTCTTTATTGAATAAATGATCATTGCATACCGTTTTGTAACCAAATTATTACCATAAAACCCATATAAAGAACACCTAACATATAAAGGTAACTTGGGACATTAACATACTTATGTAGCATAACCATACGGTCGACATCCACACATATCACATAATGGAATATCCATACGGCCGACTTCCATACCCAATGCTTTGGAGGTTATAATGTAACCATTCGTCCTAGTTTTCACGACACTACCCATAATATGGTTTATCGTGTAACCAATTGTAAAATGTCCAAGTACGATCATTACAAATAAAAAATTGAAAATATAAATATTTCAATAACAACATTTCATTTTCAATCACAATAAGTAATTCCAATATATTGAATTAATCAATCCATTTTCAAAAACCATTTAAAAGAGATTTTTGAATCAAAGTGTCCCATAACACCTTGAAGCATTTAATGGAATTATAATTTTTAATCATTAATGAACATATTAATAAATAATGAAATCCATTTTGAAGACGTGGACATTAAATATAATGATTTAGAATAATAAATCTTTAAAACATTTAAAATGATATTTTTGTTAAAGAGTTTTTGACAAAATGAGAGACTCTTGAATACAAATAATTGAGGAATAACATTTATTCCAAACTTTATAATATCATGATAATAAATGAATTCATGATATTATATGTCAATGTACATTATATACACCATATAAGAGTGAATTGGTTCATAACAACAATGATTTCTTAATGGAAATGTAAATTGAGAAGAAATCCATTATAATGATGGTATCCTTAAATTAAGGATAAATCTATCACATAATTATGTGTGAGAAATATAAATACACCCAATATAATGGTATATTAAGTGTGAAACAATCATAGGTCATTCACACATATTAATTCGATGACATGTTCAACAAGTACATTTTGAAACCAACGAAATCGAAATTGGGTTAAGATGTTCCCTTGTAAAAATTCGACAGCCTAACGGCATCACTTTAAAATTCAGAAAATGAGTTGATGAGAAATAAATGGTTTCTCATCACTTGGAAATAAATTTTACATCAATACGGATATATAATAACATATCCCAACATAATAAGATGTAAATTGAAAGACATAACAAAAATAAGTCTTTTAAAAAGAGGAGGGTGAAAGGTTCCCTTACTGACTTGGGTAACTTTCGAAACATACACCCCATGAATAAAGGGCTATAAAACATTGATGTAAATACTCATAAAAAAATTATATTACAAAAATATTATAATTATGGGCAGTAAATACACCAATCAAAGTAAATGGTGGAAAATGTAGCATAAATCTCACTGGACAAAAAGTGAGATGAAAAATCCCATACGAAAACTCGGCAGCCTAACAATGCCACATAAAACATCCAAAAATGGATTTATGAGATCAAATAGGGTATATAGTAATATGAACATAAAACATACAGAATTAGAAATACAAAATAACATCCCAATCATATGAAAGCTAAGCACAAAAAGAATGACATAAAAGAGTGTACTTAAAAAGAAAGAGAGGGGTAGGATCCCTTATAAAAATTCGGCAGCCTAACGGCACCACTCAAAACTTCTAAAATGGATTGATGAGATAAAATAGGCTCTCTCATCATATGAACATAAAAAGTAAAGTAATAGTAATATAAAAGAACATCCTAATTGTATGAAATATGGGCTTAAAAGAAATTACATAAAAGAGTGTACTTAAAAAGAAAGAGAGGGGTAGGATCCCTTACCTCGTGTCTGACATGACTCGATCGTTCCATAATCTCCTGAATAATAAAATTTGGACAATTTATAATTTCTTAAGGAAATCTTTTAAATATTATTATTCAGATCATATCACATGTTATAATGTTATAATGATTGGTTAATAAAGTGATTTCATATCAGACATTTTTGTCAATGTTCGGTACATGAGAAAAAATTGAACTTGTTGGAAAAGAATTTTCCATGTAGTTATAGGTACATCATCTCCAGATTAGTATTGATGTTCTAAATATCATATTTATCCACTATATTTTCATTTTATACTATTCGATAACATTTGAAGATAAATAATTAAAAGCACCGTTCATGGAGAAGGTAGGTCTTACGTACGCATGAACACATCTTTCATTTTCTGTCATATTATTGGAATTAAATTTAAAATATAGATATATATATTATAATTCCAGAATGATATAAATCATTTAGATGTAATATATGACATATATATCCATTATATATATATATGTAATTATAATAGTACATAACAGTTGGAGATAAGAAATGAAATGTACCGTTCATGGAGACGGTAAGCCATACGTATGCATGAACGCTACTTTCATTTCATTGAACATTAATGGAATTAAAAATATATGAGAGATATATATATTTATAATTCAAGTATAATATATATTTTATATAGATCACATAAGTTCATCAATTTTATTCTTTATACATTCCATGTATTGCATGAAAGAGTCACATCACTTGAGGGGCCGGTAGTCCACACTTCCTCATATGAAATTATCACACTTGCATAACATGAAATGAATAAAGGAATGCTTTAAATATAAAATTCAGAAGTAATAAAAAAACATAAATACCATATATATCATATATAAAATATAGAGACATCATAATGGTCACCATGAAAGGTGTTAAGAGAAGATTGAACAATCATCGTTTCGTGAGGCAGAAATTCGCCATCCATAGAAACAATATGTTCTTTAACCATTTGACGAAGGTGTGTATAAGTTTAGCTAGAATCCTTCACATAACAACAACCTAGTATATTTAATATACTGATGTTATTTCAAAAGGAAGGAATAAATAGAGTTTATAGGGTTGGATAAGAAAAATAAAACCAAAGAACACAAGGGGAGACATTACCTTTAAATTAGGTAACTCGTTGTTATTTGAGCTCAATGGCTTCCTTGGAAAGGATTCTTCCCAAAGGTGAGGCTTAAATGATGAATAGATGGATGTGGAAAGATTAAATGGGCAGGGGTTGTCCGAGGAAAAGTCTTGAGAGGTGTGGGTAAGGTGGTAGAGGTGGAGGCCTTTTATAAGAGGAGAGGAGGGGCACTTTATATAATATAACTTTATTATAAAATGATTTTAGGATTTTTAAAGTCCCAAAAGTATATATTTCAAGGATAAGGTGATAAGGTTTTGAAATCCACCCATCCAATAGGTTTGTGACAACTTTAGGACTTATATTTCACCCTATCATCTCATTTGATTTAAATCGTTCATTTATGAGGTAATCACTGCATCGTCACGGTGTCATAAATAAATTAATTTATTTAATGTTGAAAAATTATAAAAAAATATAATAATGTACTAAATCTTTTTATCTTTCTAATGAATATTTATAGTCAAAAATATGACTTGTATAACCCCATGTAAATATTTTTTAGTAAAACAACACATGTTTATGGCATTTTAATTTTAACTTTAAATTAAAATATATTAATGTCATTTTCCTACCAAAGTGTATCTATGAGATCCCCAAGTTCACCCATGGATTTTATTGGTCTTCCATGACTCATAAAATATGGGTAGGACATGTGTCAAGGTCATTTAATATTATTAAATCATTAATTTTACCATAAATTACACTAATTACCTCTAATCGCGATTAAAAACTTAAAAGTTACTATTCACCAAAAAATTATTTTAATCTCATTGAACCACATTTTACTTCCTAATGACAACCATGTATGTCGAATTTTTAAAAATCAAATCACAGAAGTGGTAAGGTTTCATTTAAATGAAAAATCAGTTTCTTTAACTACCACTTAGTGGTTTCACTACTCATCAAAAATTGAAGTTTTTCAGAAAAATACGAAAAATTCACCCTAAGATATATTTGATATTATGAATTTAAAAATCATTTCTATTTTAAAAAATTCAAAACATATATTTTTAATTAATTAATTTAACAATTAATTCCCACTGTCAAAACAAATAGCGTGTTTTTAAGAAACAATACCTATTAAAAGATTAAAACTAGTTTAAGTACAATTTCAATGTGAAATTAATTCCAATGACCACTATTGGAATAAATGGTAAAAATATATTCCAATTTCACTTTAAAACCAATTCAAAAGATAATCTATTCATATAAATAAATTAGATTAAAATGAGGTTTTGAATTTAAATACAACATTTTACACTATTCATTAAAAAATGAACATTATCCGAAAAATACCAAAAATATACACAAAGTAAATTTTGATGTCCCGATTCTACAGAAGAATTTTATTTTGTCAAATATAACACATAAAGTTTTCAAAAGGTTGATTTAAAATAGGTTCCCCATCAAAAGGCGGTTAATCGATCTTTTATTGAATATTAGAATGTTTACGCATAAAATTGGATTCATTCGCATCTTTAATAATCTAACATTTATTGTAAAAAGTAAAAATATTTGACAGACATAAATAATCATTTTTTTGTTAGTTCCGTTCTTTACATGCATTAAAATGGCTAGGCGTTAACTATCATTTAAAATAATATAGTTTTATTATTAGAGTGCAACGTAAGATTTCAATGGAACTCATTGTTGCGTATTTGGTAAGCCATTGAGCATAGCGTTCCCTTTAAATTAATATTAAAATTTTATTCACAAATATGGATAAATATAAAAATGTCATATTCTTTATTTACCTGGGGTGATAAAATTACATTCACTTTTATAAAATTATTGTATATGAGTTCAATATTTATGACAATTTTTTATATACAAAATAAATATTATAATGTTAAAAATTTATTTTAATATATTATATTTAATTCCCACAATTATAATTTTAGAAAAAAAATTCATATTATTAACAAAATATACTTTTCATCAATGAATTTTTTTTTAAGTATCTAATCATCGAATTCTGTTTTTTAAATGTATTAAATATAATTAAATATATATTTACTAATAAATCTCAATTTTAATTAATAATAAAAACATACAATATTATCTTAAATATAAATAATATGATTAAAATTATTTTTTATAAAATAGAGTAAGCTTCTGTTACAAGAATAATTATTAAATTTAAATTATTTTAAACATATAAATTAAATTACCTAGAATTTATTTCATAATAAAAAATACCAGGTTAGAAATATATATCTATGATCGTTTTAGTTTTTGTAATTTAATATAATGTATATATGTAAAACTTATTAACCTTGGTAAATATAATAAATGGAAAAGGTAAATATTTAAAAGTGGCTAACATAAACAACAATTTATGACCAGTATGGAAAAGTATTTTTTTGGGATTCTCTAGATGAAGCCTTCATATAAACTATTATTATCAAATTCGGATTCACATTCCCTGGGAAACATGTGATATCATAATATAATGAAGTTATATGTTCCAATAAGTTAGTTCTATTCAATTATAAATGGATCCAACACTGTTCCTCCTTTTTGTAATTGTAAATACAATTGGGCTTCTCCTACACTCATAACGAGTCACACCTAAACCCTCACCACAAATCCTACAATATTTTATCATTATAAGCATCCAAGTTAATATACCTTAAGGTGGAGACAAAAAGTGGTCATCCAGAACAAGATTTAATATTTCAAATCACAATTTTATTATTCTATACATCCACCACACCAAACATCCCATTATCCATGTTATTATGGTAAAAACATCTTTTCATATATTTTTTATTAAACTAGTTTACTATTCATTTTAAACATTAATCCAAAGCCATTTAGGAAAATGAAAACATTGTCATGCCAATGTGTGGACTACAACTTACATGAATGTCAGGTTTATGTGTTAATCACTCTACTTCATATATGTTTGAAAATGGTAATTTAATAATATAATATGATATATGTATCATTTATATGAATATTAAATGACATTTTATTTTATTATACACCTTAAATTTTTTTCTAATGCGATAGCATTGTTTTTATGAATTTTTGTATGGTTTCCTCTATTTTATGATGTTTCTATATCATTTTACCTACCAAAATACTTGTATGGAATAAAAAATATATGAAATTTATAAATAGAATATTTTATAAACCATTAAAAATAGGGAATGTTCATACTATTCAATCCATAATTGATATTATGAATAATCTTTTGGTATATTTGACTGCTAAAAAGGACATATCAATGTACTTTTCTAATATGGGTCATTAATAAATATATTATTTTCATATATAAATTATGTGATAATTAAAAAATGGAATATTGATATAAAAATATATAGATTGTTTAAATATATTATAATAATTTGACGCCAATCAATGTAAAATGAAATTTTCTATGAAATTAAATGATGGAATTCTCATTAAAAACATAATTGAAACATTTATTTTAAATTATAGCACATAATGATAAATATACCTTATAAAAACTATAATAGATTGATATTTTTTCTATGAAATATTTTAAATAAATAAAAATGTATTTTTCATGATGTTAAAATAAATTATAGATTGATTTCATACACTATGTAATGGATCATTGGTACAACCATCATGAAATTCTTGTTATGAAATAAAATTAATTATCTCCCCTTTATGTAATTTTAATCTAATGTAACTCTTTTATTTATTTTCATCCATTAAAATTATTAGTTTTCAACTATCCTTTTTACTTCATTATGGTTATTTTTGTTTTTGTACCCTAAACAATTTCTACTTCTATGTTAACCTTTTTTACGGGAACAATCATATATCATAGATCGTGTCCATAATAATATCCGTATTTTTTATAATAATCAATTTATACTATAAAAGCTCATTATTTTTATTTAAAACCCCACGGTACAATTATGTATTTTAAAAAATTTATTTTTTTATTAAAAATATCTTCACTTATTTCATAATGCTTTAATGATTATGTACATTTAATTCCTTTTAATCAAAGATCATTATAATGGAATCTATATATATGATCACAATATTAAATATTAATGCTCAAATTTCAAATATGTACATCATAATTATTTAACTCTTTATTGTCTTGGAAATAATTATTATTTATTCATCAGTTATTACTTGTGTTAGAATTATTAAATCTACTTATTTTCATGGTATTGATTCGGCTTAATATTTATCTATGGTTTATTTTTTCGATGTGGTAAAAATATTCATGATATTTAAGAAATTTGGAAAATAATTATATATCCCATTAATTAATTTTTAATTATATATAGATTATGAAATATTTTATAAGGGATTAGGGATTGAACCAAATTGATTATTAGAGTTTGTCTACATTTTGAAGATATTGTTGGGATTATACCTTGGTCTTTATTTATGATAAATATTCTATGTTGTATCAACATTGTTAAGATCATATGATACAATTTAATTATTTGATATCTCCATGATTAGGATATTCATATTTATGATATCATGATTTTTCTCTTGAATCTTATTTTATGGTTTATCACAGTATTTTTTCACTCATTGGGATTTCTAGATCAAAATCATTCATATATATTTTCCCTAATGGATATTATAGTTTTTATTAAAACTTAATCAAGTTAATATCAATAAATTTTGTTTTTACAAAACATGTTGTCATTATTTTTATAATTCTGTATTTGTATGTACAATCATCCAAATATAATAGATCTCTTGATCCGTTATTTATTTTTGATAGAAAAGTGAGATAATAACTATGTAATAATATTTTATTTATTCATGGGTTTATATAATTTGTATTAGTGGAAGGTACAATTTTTTTAAATAAGGGAGATATATAGTTTGTGAAATTCATTGAAAACAAATATGGGATTTTTAATTATATAGGGTAAAATTTGTAAAATTCCTAGAGTTTTGATTATGTGGAATCCCGATAAAAAATCCATTTATAGAATATAGACAACTAATATGTTTTTGGAATATATAAACCAATGTGTAATTACCCAAAAAATGGTAGGTTTAGAATTTTATCAATCGTCACTATGTTTCATGTAGAGTGAGCCAAATACTACACACCTAGATAGACACTGTTTGGGGATATTAATTTTTTGATCATAAAATCATTATGATCCAATTTAAAGGTACAATTTCTGTTTAAAAATCATGGACTAGATTGGTATGTATAAGAAAAAAAACTAAGTGAAACTAAGGTTAATATAAGTTTGATATATATTTATCTGCTGAAATTATTGGCTACTGTGTTGTTGTAAATGTGTAAACGGTTTCTTGGTTGAATCAATTTTATATTACGTAATATGATAATCCCCCAAAGATTTTAAATAATTAAGATTCATGTTCAACCATTTAGTTTTAATAATGTATGAAAGAGAAGAAGCATCGTACAAATTGGGTGAGAGTGAAAATGCTATTTTTACATTAAAAATCATGAAATTATAATGGGAGGTGGTATGTGAAATTTGGTGATTATTCCTAACAAAAAATTGTTAATCTTTATTATTACTGAAACCATATTTTAAATTCAAATTATATTAAATAATAGAATGGAAGATTCTAATGAATATATAAGGAATGAATTTAATGTAAGAATTGATATTAAACCACATATATATAAGAAATAAGGGATGTGGAACCATGTAAATTTCCTCAATCGGAATGGAAAATTCAATTTTTAGGAAATATGAGGCCAATTAATATCAAATTTCCATAGGAATATGAAAAGGCTAGTTAAAAAAATTTTAGTGGGATGCATTCATAAAAAACAACATTAATGTTATAATTCATTAATGGTGTAATAATTAAAAATTACCCAATAATGTGTAATAAAAAAATGGATAATAAGAATAAATATCATGAAAAACTCCTAAAACCATGGGTCCATGGTAAAAATTACAATGAATTCAAATGAGGTGTGTTGAGGTATCTAAACCCACCGCTTCCATAAATGTGATTTTTGGATCATTATTCAAGACATTGTATTTTATCTAGATAATTAATTTACCATCATTCATTAAAGTATCATTTATCGAATAAAATATCACATTATATGATGGATGCATTTAAAAATTTAATGTTAGTACAACATAAATATTAGTATGGTCATTTTAGATGGTTATTACAAGAATAAGGTTTTTTATTATCTATTTCGATATATAATCCATATTATTTTGTCATTGAAATATTGAACACAAAAATTATATATAAAAAAATGATGCAGTTGAGAAAAAAATAGAAACTATCCTAGAAATATTATAATTTCATTGTACTAACATAAAAAAATAGATCATCATGGTGATTCTGCATCAACACATCACAACCACACATAGTCCCATGTGTTTCGTGAGATAATCAAAGAACCATTCCAATGATGGATGTAACATATAGTAATAAAATGACACCTGTATGGAAATTTGGACAAGGTGGTTTGGAGAGAATTATGGAGGCCTCCTATACACATTGAGTCTCGGAGTTGTTTGAGAATCAGGTTTGATTTCGTTATTCAAGAGATTCTATGTATCATGTATGAAAAATAATTTATCTCATATATGGTTGTTTTGGAAAAAATTATATCCATGTGGAAAATAAACTGTAGGGATTCCATCCCCAACTAAGATTTATCTTATTGGGATTCACCGTGGAGGAAACACATGGACTGTTGCAACAAGAAGGCAAGGATATTGGTGCTTACATATTAGGTATGGGGACACTTTCAAGAGATACCCTGTAGATTGAAAAGGTCAATTAAATTGATGAAGCTACTTTTGGTAGGGAAATGATGATTTTGAACATGTATCTCAATTATCCATATGAAGAGGAGGACCATTCATAATCTATTTCAGCATTTTACCACATCATTTATCTGACACCACTATGTTAAAAAATTATTATGTAAAAGAGATTTGTATATATTGTGTCTCTTTTTAAAAAATAGTGAATCAATAATCATAGCTCAGAACAATTTATGATACTATATCTATATAAGTATAATTATAACCTCATGGAAAAATAAATAGGTCATAACAGGAGACCATGTGAAGTATTTCCCTCAAATGGATAGAAAAAAACACAAAATTGGGATTATTTTTATTATAATTGAATAGATAAGAGTGTTACCCCATATTTCAATTAAATCACGAGTATACTTATTGATACTACTCACAAGCATCATTAATATGTAAAAATATATAATAGAAAGAATGAATATATTTAATAGAGGAAGAAAATAATGAGCCAAGTTTTAGTATACACTATTATTAATATTATTAATTATGTAAAAATTTTATAGAATGATTATATATTTTATTTAAATGATGGGATAATTATTAAAAAATTCCATTAAAACATAATAATTAAAAAACAATAATTCTATCACTAGTAATTCTGACATTACATAAAAAATGTGAGAAAATTATTTACTATACAACATGGATTATTAATCAGTGTGGATGAAGAACATCCATTTAAATTACATAAATTAGGATGTTATTATAGATAGTATAGAATTAAATATACATTCTAGGGAAATCCAATGGATTATCTTTATCCTTTGGGATCACCGATATCATAAGGAAGATTATATTAAGAAATTAAACCATTAAATGACAACAAATTATAAATAATCTATTATATGAAATAATAATCATTCCTTATATTGTGTGAATGGAATGAAAAAATGATTTAATAAGTATATATATATATGAATTCAAATATGTTATAGTAAATATTTTTCAAGGATTATATTGTCATTTCATTTTTTTCATAAATATATGATAGTTTCAAATATAGTTGTTGTCTATTTATCTTATAAGTATATTTATGTAGGCTATTATCAACTAGTATGTTTAAAACAATATTACTCTAAATCAAATATATATATGATTAAAAATACTACACAATATTATATTTATGCATTATATGTTAAAATTAATAATGTTTTTAAAATATTATTTGATGTATATATAGTATTCAAATAAATATTTTAATAATATTAGAGTAGTAAAAATAAATGTGAGAATATGAATAATTTAATTTCAAATTCTTTTTGTTAAAGAATATTTGGAATAAAAGTAATATTTATTTTTCTCAATGAAATATGTTTTATGTTTTTTATTTACTATCCAAATAGATTAAATTGAATACAATTATAATATTAATATATATAAACATAAATTTCATCCAATTTTAAATTGGAAATTGATTTGAAATAAAATAATGAAAACTGAATTATCAAAATTTCATTTTTTAAATAATTTTTTTCTTCATATATTGACCATTATTTTAAGAAATTGATTCATAAATAATTATTAATGGTTAATAGAAAATATTATTCTTAAATTCAATTATAAAAAACATTCTTCAGAAAAATGATCAATACCTTTCTAAAACAACTTGGTGGACAATGAATATTTCAAAATACCAAATTTTATAGTAATAAAACATTAATTACACCATTCATCTATAATTACATTAATTGTTTAGAAATAAATTAAAAATTAAATATATATTACATGGAGATAAATTTGGTATTTTAATAAAAAAATATGTAAATCCCATGTAAAACATTTTTGAAATGTCATTAAATTTTTTAACAAATATTTCAATTTTCTTATGTTTTTAATGAAATAAAAACATGCGGTAATTATGATTGTGGAATATTTTCATTTTTTTTAAATATTTTATTTTCAATATATATAATAAAATTAATATCACTATATTCATTAAAAATGATAAAATTAACCAATAAATATTTCCAATACTTATACATTTTTTCCCTTCTAAAAGTTGGTTTTTCACATTTAAAGCAGTATTACAAAGATTTATTTTTTATAACACATTGAATTTCTATTTATAAATAGTATTAATAATTTATAATAATTATTGTAAAATTATATTATATTAAACTTTTTTATTATTGTCATTAAAAAATAACTTTGGTAAAAATCAGTTACCTTGGTAAATTCATACAAAGGTAAAATTAATAGCCTTTAAGTAAGAAACTTATGAAAATGATTGAAAGATACATTGAAACTAGTTTATTAGGATTCATATATATTAAATAATTAACAAAATCTATTATTAATTTTTATACATATTCCATGTGAAATATTTGATCTTTTTAAATTAAAGTGTTATATTTTTCAAAAAATACCATATTATTAATTATAAAAAGAACCCCCCCTCCCACCTCCACCAATATACTCTTTATAATCCTATTTAGATCACCCCAAAATATTATTTAGTATCTTAAAATCCGTATTCCTCCGTTATATATTATTTTATGCTGTCAAAATATAATTTCTGGGGTTGATAAAGTGCTAACCAAATTAGATTATCAAAAATGAGAGGTGATATTTTTCACCAAAACTTTTAAATATGATTCTATATATTCCACCAAAAAAATATTATATCAATGAGTGTATTATAAAAAATTTATAATTAAAATTATAATATGTTTTTATACTAATTTAAATTATATTTTTTTCTTCTTCTAAAATCCTTTAAAAAACATAAAATGTAGCCATGTGTGCGTGGAGACAACCACCATCATGAACGACATGATCAATTTTCAATAACATAATTACCTGGATGCTTGAAAAATATTATTTACTGAGAAAATATTATTTTTAAAACTACTGAAGGAATATAAAATTAAAATATATTTTATTTTTTCCATTACTTTTTTAGTAAATATGAGACTCGTTTTTACTTGTATGTCTGGACTACCACTTCGACATACTGATGTTCAAATTAAATTTTCTATATAGACTAACATGGGTGGAATAAACCATGTATTTGATGGATAAAATATTATTTATTAATCTGTTAATTATAATATGATAATATTATAGATTCTATAAGTGATACTAATGATAAATTGGTGCAATAAGTTTAATAGTAAAAAAGGACATATCATCTAACAGTATCTAATTTCAGTCCACTCATGGAAAATATATATAAAATTATAATTTATGTAATATAGGAAAAATTATGGACATATAAATATAAAAATATGATGATTATGAAAAAATTTGAATTCTTTTACCTTGGTCAGCATACCATGAATGTTTCCAAATTATTTAAAAAACATCAACTAAATGTTAAAAGTGTAAATTATATTAAAAAACAGTGAATATTGATGATAAATAGAATATAAAAATAAAATAAATACATATGATTAATAATATTTTTAAACTTTCAATTAATCCAAATTATTTATTTTAGATGTTACAGATAGGTGAATAGCACTTTTGGACAAGGTGTATGAGATGTTCTATTCCTTTTTGTCTAACGCATGTCAGGTTTTTAATTTTTTTCATTGTTAAACGAAACATTTCTCTCATGAACCCCTTAAATTTTTTAATATGTATAAATTATATATTTTTAATTTACAATATACTTTTAATGTATGGTTTTTTGAAATGTTTTAGTACCTCTTGAAATTTTAACATTTACATAATCTCTGTTTAAGTTAGCATTCCCAGTTGTTATCTAATAATAAAAAAACCCACATTAAATGTTTTTAAATAATTAATTAATAATAAAGAACATATTATATTATAATTAATAAACTTATTAATATTATGGTTTTACAGATATTGATATCGTATTTCATTATTTAAAAATATCCATAACTTATTTCATGAATAATTATCTTTAAGGTATATTATTATAATTTATTATCTTTTAACTATATCATGAGAGATATATATTACATAAATATTATCATAAAAAATATATTATTTTTAATATTATGTTACAAATGATTGAATTTATTATTCTCTTGAAAATTATTATTAGTTTTTATTCATTTATGTATTCAATCATAATATGAATCCAACCTTCATCAGAAGGGTTTGATATTTCATAGGATTTATGTATTGTTTGTTTTCCCAATTTGTAACTCATATGTATTATTTTCATTTATTAGATAGCTATTACCATAATTATATTTGTGTATAAATTTATTTTAAAGTATATATATATATATCATGAGATGTTTTTTATAAGATAAGGGAGTGGAATTATTCTATAATCGAACAATATCCAGCTTATGATGAGGGTTCTGGCAGAGAATTAAAAAAAATTATGATATCACATTCTATGTATTTATAATATTTTTATGATAATATGAAATTATTTAATAGTACAATGTATCCATGTTTATGATAATCCAATTTTTTATATTATGTTATGCATATGTACCCACATGTCATCCTATATTTCTATTTTAATTCCCTTACATGTCACTGTATGCCACTATTTTCTTTGTATTTTTCACCAAAGAATCCACTTCAATGATATATAAAACATGGAATTTAGGATGGATTCGAGGATTTTTAAATAGATATTAATTTTTATATTCAACAAGTTGTAATATTATATCCAATCATCAAAATAAACTAAACCTTCATGACCATGAATTATTGTTTTTATTGAAAGTTATTTTAAGATTTATGAAATAATATGTATTTAAGGATTTCGCCTCATTTACAATGGTACATTTTCTAGTGATAATATAACATAATATTAAAAAATTATTATATACCATTTATATAATAGTGTATTTAACCATCAATAAATACGTAATTGATTATAATAAGTATATATTAGAAAGAATGTTCTTAGTTTTAGAGCGTAAGAGAAATAGGAAAAATAAAAAACAAATAAATTCCATTCCTTTTCATTCAATTTTAATTTTACCATATATTTTGTTAAATGTATAATTCATTGTAATAATTTATTATCTCCCAGAAACTTTTCCACACCTACTATCCTTACAAACACGGATTGTGTAATACTTCTCATCATAACCCAGGGTTTGTATGAATAATTACTCAGTTGATGTCCTTAGTAAGGGAAACAAATTTATAAATATTCATAAAACATAAAAATGATGTGTGTAATATTTTCGAAATAAATTATTTTAATATGTTTATAATAAATGGAAGCACAAAGAAATCAATATCAATGACAATAATTGAAAAAAAGGATCACAATGATTACTATTCTAATACAGATAGAATAAATGGTTTTTTACATTAATACATTTTTTTATTCATTTCAAATAAATTATACAGATATAAGTAGTGACATGTATAAATATCTAATATTTTTTTGTCACGTTGTAACACCCCAAGCTTCTACGGTACACTTCTCTTTGAATAATGCGATAGCGTGTGTTGTACGCAACATCGATTTCTAACACACCACATCCAATCAATCCAGCCATTATGAATAGTAATACCTACCATTTGAAATTATATATATTTTATATTTCAAAATGGACTTCATTTTCGGTTTCAGAATATAAAAATTATCCTAAGTTGAATTTTTGTTATTTTTCTAAGTACTTGCAATTTTTATGACTAGTGAAAAATACTTAAAAACATCATTTTTTAATAAGAATAATTTATAGTGATAAATTATATTATTGAGTGGCATTAAAGAATAATTAGAATATATTTTTACCATTTTATCCAATGTTTTTCATTAGAATTAATTTCACATTGAAATTTGACATAAACAATTGTCAATCTTTTGATATATATTGTTTCTTAAAAACACGCTATTTGTGATGACAACAGGAATTAATTAAAAAATTAATTAATGCAACATATATGTTTGTAATTTTGTAAAATAGAAATCATTTTTGAATTCGGAATATCAATTATATCTTTGGGTGAAATTTTGTCATTGTTCTGAAAAACATCAATTTGTAATGAATAGTGAAACCACTAGGTGGTAGTAAAAAAAACTGAATTTTTCATAAAAATTAATTTTACCTCTTCTGTGAAAGGAATTTCGAAAATCCGAGAGAAACGGTTAATATCAAGTTGTAAAATGTGGTTCAATGAGATGAAAATAGTTTTTGGTGAAAAGTAATTTTTAGTTTTATTTACCGCGGTTAAAAGAAAATAGGGTAATTAAGGGTAAAAATGATATTAATATTATCCTAACACATGTTCTAATTCTATTGGACAAGTGTATCTCGACCAAAAACAACCTTAGGAGTAAAATATTATCATTTAGGTCCACTTCTATTTGATTAGGACATTTATTATTATTTAATTCATAGAAGAGTTAAAAGAGTTAAAATCAATGTTTATTTACTAAAACATTTTTAATATAGGGTTATACATAATATAAATTCTCTTTTAAATATTCATTAGAAGTATAAAATTATTTCCAACATAATGATATTTTATTGAAAAATTTTAGACATTAAACAATTTAATTTATTTACGACACAATGATGATGTAGTAAGTACCATAATAGTGAAAAATTAAAATAATTGATAATATAAATAGCAAAATAAATATAATTTGAGACTTTTTATGATTTAAAATAATTTTATATGTTAATATGTCATGTTATGATTGACATAAGTAACGTTTTTTGAAGTAATAATTCTGTTATGATTTTTAAAAAAATCAATTATTGAATAGTGTCAAAATTGACATAAAAGAGTTTTAAAAACAAATATTATATTATTAATTGATATTAAATTCCTAAAAATCTAAGGATTGGCCAAGAGACTTATGTCATGATAGTTGTATAATTAATGGAACACATGGGGGTCTCTTGGATGATTATATTATGTTTATTAACCATATAAAATAAAAATACAAAGAGACATTGTAAAAGTGAAACTAATTAACTAAGCGTTAATACTTAATGGTAAGGTTAATATAGTAACCCAAACCTGTCTAAATTCTATTGTTTGAGTGTTTTTAGACCCATACCCACCTTAAACTTTAAATAATCCACTTTGAGCCATTATAAACCGAATAAGAATTTATTATAAAATAATATTTCTAGGTTTTCCAAAGGTTCCCCTCACCCCTCTTATAAAAGGGAACTCCCCCTTCTCACTAATTCACACATTAAAAGCCTTTTGGTTCGGCCACCCCCTACCCAAATACTCTCTCAACTTCACTTAATTAATCTTAGAGGAATTACTTTAGTTATAAATACAACTTAAGGAGCCAATTTGATCAAATCAAAAGTAAGAACCCGAAGAAGAGGTAATGATTTCACCACCCTTTTTCAAGTTCTTTTTTTCTTCCACTTCTTATTGATTTGTTATTCCCATTCTAAAATAATGAATAAATTATCTCCTATATACTTTAATATTATTATAAATATGGTACAAACATATTCATTATTATATCCATCCTTTGAATGACATGTCACCACACGTGCGTACGTACGACTTACCGTCTCCATGTCGTGGTGTAATTGTTATTCAATATATTATTATTTGGATTGGTATAATAGTGATGTGTAATTCATGTAAATAATAAATAAACATGATAATGATTCTGTATATTTGATATACCATCCAATTATATATTATTTTAATATCAAAAGAATGATATTGTTGCTCGTGCGTACGTACGGACTACCGTCTCCATGAACGCGATGAGAGTCATTCTGCATCGTATCCATTCAAGTATAATTATCATTTGATGATTTAAAAATAATTTTTAAGGACTTGATATAATTCTGGATATTAATAAGATACAAACTATCCATGAAAAATAGGGATTACGTAACAAAACATATAAAATAATATGATTAAGTTAACACCCGAAACAACGATAATACTTAGATATTTTTTACAAATCGAAGTTAAAAGATCATATATGATATCATATTAATATATATGATTATTTTATAATTTAATAACAATTATTTCACCATTATACAGGAGGTTAACCTACCATCAACCAATGAAATGTACAAGGTAGGGGTTTATTTCGCAATCTCTTCATTATCTGAGGTTGTTTATATGTAATAATCTACAGGGATCTCTTTATCATCCACAACCATGTTTAATAAAAAAAAATTCAATTTTTTTTACTATTTACAAGAATATTGGTTAAAGTCATTTATTCCCCTGTTTGACTTTTATAAGTGGTTTATAAATGAATCTTTCCATCGTTTTCCAAACAAGGTCCTTTTTAACCTTTTCGACAGAATTAAGGTAATAATTTTTTTTAACTTATACGGAGGGTGCGGCTATTTTCCACCGTTATAAACTCGTCGAAGCTTCCCTTACAATCTTATAAGAATATTTTAAAAGAAATTGTTTAATTTTATATGATTGTTAAATTATTTCAAAATAGAAAGAGATATTTCTCTAAAAAGAGTTTTGATTTCATCTATGTCAACATCCTTTGATGGATTTTACGCTTATTTGAAGTTGATTTATTATGATACAAAACTTCTATATTTTATGGAAGGTTTTGTGATATGTTTTACTATGGATGTGTTATTTTTATACCATTCATTGTTTATGGATGACGTATTTACATTTATTATGCTAGTTTTAATACGAATCTTTATCTTCTGTTTAAACCTTTTCATATGGGAATGCATTGGACATAATATGTGACGGGTGGAGCCCGCAATAGCTCCTCGATTCATCGATAGGTCTCATGAGAGAAAATAATGTCTTGGCACAAGGCCTTGACAAAATCTTATTTTTATTCTTGGCATGAGGCCTTGCCTATGTGGTTATGATAGTCTGGCATTATGCGTTCCATCGTTATGAAAGTGTTATTGATATTTAATGTGATTATTCGATTAGTAGAATATCCATGTGAATAAGTAAATGGAATTATTTCATTTTATTCTTGCCATACTATGTAGAAGTTCAAGTTTAAAAGACTTTTGTTTTAGCTATACATATCCTTAAATGTTTATTCTTATTTATGGAAGTTTCCGCTATATTGTTATCCTTACTGGGAATTTGAGCTCACCCATTTTATATGTTTTATTTTTCCCAGGATGTGAAGAAGTAAATTATGAATGACTTGCAGGGATAGTATAAGGGGATAAGAGTGTGGACTATGGAGACTATGTTGTTGTAGTTTTAATTTTATGATGTAATGTAAACCTTATGAATATATCTAGTGTTTCCAAGGATACTAAACCAATCAATCTTTCAAGATTCGATCATTCTTTTGATCATGCCAATGTTATGTAATAATGCACCGAATCTGGGTAACTGGGGCTGGGGCATTACAATGGGAATCTGAGGAAGTTTAGTACAAACCTTGAACGCTAGATTTAGATAAAATCTGAATAGAGCACATAGACCTAAGATGAACATTGAGGATTAGTATAGAAGAACTTCCTAGAATTTTGTTATTGTATTGATTTTGTGAGTTTTCCGAGAAATAAATCTTTGTCTGGATACAAGCAGGTAGAGGCGGCTCTGGCATAGATGTACCTAGGGGTAAAACCCGAAAACACCGCTTTGTGCTAGACTCGAACGGGAACTGGTGCATGACAATGGGCCTTGCTGCACTCTTGGTTACGACACTCCCGGGGGATATGCTTAGGATAACTCTCATTTTCATTACAAATCATTATGAAGGGTTTATGAGTATACACCTCCTCAAAGAAAACATTTTTATGATTGTGTATTATATCCATAAATAGTTCAATTTATGTTAAGTGTTTTACAAGTATGAAATTATGTATTTTGATTCATAAACCGATCTAGTTTATTCCATTGTTTAGAAATGGCGCCTAGTGGATAAAATGGAAACTGTATCAATGCATGCACTCCTTGTAGGGATTTACCTCCTACTAAAGATAATTATAGTGGAGATGGTGATGCAATTGGTGCCGATCACCTAATTACCATACTAGGATGACTCACTTAGGTTATGAATAATAACCTTACCCGTATGGAGCACCTAGATCTGAAGCGTGGGGGATCAATGTTAGATCGCTTCATGAGGCAACCACCACCAACATTCAATGGGAGTACAAATTCCTTAGTAGCTGAGCAATGGATAGATTCCCTAGAAAAAATATTTCAGGCTTTGGGGAGTAGTGAAAGGGAAAAAGTTATCATTGTAGTTTACCGCCTCACTAGAGATGCTGATCAATGGTGGTCATTGATTCAAAACGTTAAGGAAGATGATGATGTATCAAATATGGAATGGAGGGAGTTCAATGATCTATTTTTAGAAAAATACTTTCCTCGTGACCATCGAGTAGATATGGAAAGGCAATTTCTGAGTCTGAGACAAAAAGGAGGATGAGAATGTCACAAAGTATGAGGCTAAATTTACAAGGTTATCAAGGTAAGCTAGAGATTATATACGTAACCCAAGAAGTAATATTGATCGTTTCTTTGATGGGTAAAAACCATTTCTCCATCGAGCATTAGTCTCACAATCCTTCTCGTCGTATGAAGACATTGTCTCATGTGATATCAATACGGAGAAGGAATTCTCTATGTCTTATGACTTTAATGAATTGAAAGAGAATAAGAGATCTTTTGATCAATCTAGGAATAGAAATAAGGGGAAGAAGGGAAAGTTTGAATATCCATCCTATGGTATATGTGGGAAGAAACACCCCGGTAGTTACATGAAGGGAATGGGTGTCTGTTACAAGTGTGGTGAAAAAGGCCACCAAGCTCGTGATTGCAAAGGGAAGAAGGAAGCTACCAATGCTCAATGCTACAATTGTAGGGAGATGGGACATTATGGAAATGAATTTCCTAAGCGTCTGGGGAACTTACCTCAAAAAAGTCCAAGTGATCAAGTCGAAGCTTATGCTATCACTACTACTGAGGTAGATGCTCTGAATGACGTGGTGGCAGGTAATTTAATGGTTTCCTCATGTTTATAAAATGCATTATTTGATTCTGGATCATTGTATTGATTTATATCTACCCAGTTTTCTAAGAAAATTAGATATTTCTAATTTGAATTAACAAGGTATTTTTCAGTTAAAACTCCTAAGGAAAGTATCATTGCAACAAAGTTTTGTGAATCAGTCCCCATTAGAGCACATAAATGTTCATTATATGCTGATCTCATCATCATACCTTTGATTGTGTTTGATATAATCCTCGTTATGGATTGACATTCAGACTATGATGTGAAGATATATTGTAAGAAGAAGGAGGTTACGATTTTGGATGATGATGATAAGGAACACCTTATCTTTAGAGCAGAATCGTCACCACCTAATTCTTATCTAGATCTACCCCCAGCAGCTCAACTAAATTCAATTATTTGGGAGGAAGTGAAAGAAATGACTGTGGGTGAGGAAAGGAATTTTCAAATAGTGTATTTACTTGTTGTGAAAGTATATGTTGATGTATTTCCGGAAGATTTACCTAGACATCCTCCAGAATGAGAAGTTGAGTTTTCTATTGACTTAATTCATGGATCAACGAATATATCGAAGACCTCGTATAGAATGGCCACTATAGAATTTTTTGTACTAAAGAAACAACTAGAGGAATTTATTAATAAGTGATTTATTCGCCCTAGTGTTTCTCCATGGGGAGCCCCTGTTCTCTTTGTAAGAAAGAAAGATGGATCTACGAGGTTATGTATTGACTACAGGGAGATCAATGCTAAAGCAATAAAGAGGAAGTATCCCCTACCTCGCATTAATGATTTATTTGACCAACTTCATGGAGCTCAATAATTTTCAAAGATTGACCTTCGAACTGGATACCATCAGTTGTGTGTGAAGAAGGAAGACATTCCGAAGACAACATTTCGAACCAGGTATGGGCATTACGAGTTTACAGTATTGCCTTTTGGATTGACTTATGCACCCTCTGTATTCATGGATTTGATGAATATAGTTTTCAAGGAATGTCTCGATAAATTTGGGGTGGTATTTATTGATGATATCTTGGTATACTCCAAAAGATAAGAAGATCATGAAAATCACTTGCGCATTATCCTGAAGACTCTAAGAAGAAATGAATTATATGGGAAGTTTAGAAAGTGTGAATTCTGGCTTCAGGATAGTTTATATCTTGGCCATATTGTCTCTAAAGATGGAATATCTGTTGATCCTTCTAAGACCAAGGAAATCCAAGAATGGAAAGCACCTACAAGTATAACTGAGGTACATATATTTGTTGGTTTGGCAGGTTATTATCGATGTTTCATCCAGAATTTTTCCCGATTGGCTAACCCATTAACAAAGCTCACACGTAAAGGGGTGAATTTGTTTTGGACCAAAGAGTGTGAATAATGGTTCGAAAAACTAAAGAGAAGATTAGTCAATGATCCTATATTGACTCTACCATCAGGGTATGATGGGTTTGTTATTTATAGCGATGCATCGAAGAAAGGACTTGGTTGTGTCCTTATGCAGAATGGTAGAGTTATTGCCTATTCATCACGACAGTTGAAAATTAATGAACAAAACTGTCCTACTGATGATCTCGACTTACCAGTTGTGGTATTTTCATTGAAGATATGGATGCACTACCACAGTGGTGAAAAATGTAAGATTTATACTGATCACAAGAGTTTGATGTATATTTTCTCACAAAAAGAACTCAACATGAGGCAAATGAGATGGCTTGAATTACTCAATGATTATGATTTTACGATACACTACCACCCGGGGAAAGAAAAAAGGTGGCAGATTCTTTGAGTAGAAAAGACCATGGAGTTTTGAACAATATGAGTATTGAAAGGGACCCAATTTTCATGGATCTACTGAATATGGACATGGGAATAACCATGGAATGTGAAACATTAATTCTTTTTCAAATGGTTGCCAAACCGTCTTTACTAGAAAGGATTAAGAGTTATCAGACCGACGATGAAGAATTTCAAAAGAAGATTAAAGTTGTGAATGATGGGAGAATGAGAAACTTTGTGTATGAATATGGAATTTTAAAATTCAGGAAGAGACATTGTGTTCCCGATATACCTGATCTAAAAACGGAATTGCTAGATGATGCACATAGTTCAAATTTCTCTATACACCCTGGGAGCACCAAAATGTATAGAGATTTGAAGGAACATTTTTGGTGGAATAACATGAAGAGGGAGATTGATGATTTTGTGTCATGATTTATGGTTTGTCAACAAGTGAAATCTGGAAGACAATAGCCTGGAGGAGTCATGCAACCACTTCCCATACCGGAGTGGAAATGGGACAATATTACGATTGACTTCCTCACGGGGCTACCAAAGACTCCTAGAAGAAACGATGCAATATGGGTCATTGTTGACCGTCTTACTAAGTCAGCACATTTTCATGCTATGAGGGAAGATTTACCACTTGAATGACTATCAAGACAATATATTAATGATGTTGTGAGACTTCATGGAGTACCATGATCGATTGTTTCTAATCGTGATCCTCGTTTTACTTCAAGATTCTGGAAAAGTGTTCAGAAATCCTTGGATACTGAACTTCATTTGACCACTGCCTACCACCATCCATCATATGGGTAATCAGAATGAACAAATCAACCCTTATAAGACATGTTTATATCCTTCTCACTTGACTTTTAGGGTATGTTGGATCAATATTTACCTTTGGTAGAATTATCCTATAACAATAGCTTCCACTCGAGTATTCAGATGGAACCATATGAAGCGTTATACGAGAATATATGTCGTACACCAACCTGTTGGGATGACATTGGTGAAAGAAAACTTGTAGGTCCAAAACTGGTGGAGGAAATGATGGAAAAGGTGAAGGTAATCCAAAACCATATCAAAGTATCCCAAAGTAGGTAGTAGAGCTATGCTGATAATTGAAGGAAGGATTTGGAATATCATGTCAGTGACCATGTTTTCCTGAAGGTATCTCCATGGAAGGGAGTCATACGTTGTGGTTTGAAAGGAAAATTGAGTCCCAGGTACATCGGACCTTTCGAAAATCTAGAACGAATTGAGGTTGTAGCTTACCGATTGGTAATGTCGCCAAGTCTCTCCAAAGTTCACGATGTGTTCCACGTATCTCTATTGAGGAAATAAATGCCTAACCCAATGCATGTACTCAACTATCAGGAATTAGAACTGGAACCCGATTTGTCTTATTGCGAAGAGCCCGTCAGGATTCTTGATACGAGAGAACAAGTATTGAGAAACCGGACGACGTGTCTGGTAAATGTTTGGTAGAGAAACCATAAGATGGAAGTGTCAATGTGGGAACTCGAGGAACATATGATGAAGAACCAACTGAGTGTTTTCATGCGATATTATTCTAGAAATTTTGAGGAAGATATTATTTGGAGAGGAGAATGTAACACCCCAAGCTTCTACGGTACGCTTCTCTTTGAATAATGTGATAGCGTGTGTTGTACGCAACATCGAGTTCTAACACACCACAACCAATAAAACTAGAAGTTATGAAAAATAATACATACTTTTTGAAATAATATATATTTTATATTTCAAAATGGACTTCATTTTAGGATTCTGAATATCAAAATTATCCTAAGTTGAATTTTTGGTATTTTTCTGAGAACATCCAATTTTTTTGAATAGTGAAAAATACATAAAAAAATACTTTTTAATAAAAATTATTTATAGTGATAATTTATATTATTGAGTGGTTTTAAAGTATAATTAGAATATATTTTTACCATTTTATCCAATGGTGTTCATTAGAATTAATTTCACTTTGAAATTGTACATAAACAATTGTCAATCTTTTGATATGTATTGTTTCTTAAAAACACGCTATTTATTACGACAGCGGGAATTAATTATAAAATTAATTAATGCAATGTATATGTTTGGAATTTTTTAAAATAGACATCATTTTTGAATTCGGAATATCAATTATAGCTTAGGATGAAATTTTGGAATTGTTCTGAAAAACATGAATTTTGGATGAATAGTGAAACCACTAGGTGGTAGTTAAGAAAACTGAATTTATCATAAAACACAAATTTACTGCTTCATTGAATGGAATTTCAAAAATCCGAGAGACACGGTTAATATCAAGTAGCAAAATGTGGTTCAATGAGATGAATCTTTTTTGTTAAATAGTAACTTTTTTACTTTTATTTACCACGGTTAAAAGTAAATAGGGTAATTAAGGGTAAAATTGATTTTATTATTACCCTAACACATGTCCTAATTCTATTGGAAAAGTGTATCTCGACCAAAAACAATCTTAGGAATAAAATATTGACATTTAGGTCCACTTGGGTTAGATTCGGACATTTATTATTATTTAATTCAAAGAAGAGTTAAAAGAGTTAAAAACAATGTTTATTTACTAATACATTTTTAATATAGGGATATACAAAATATAAATTCGATTTTAAATATTTATTAGAAATATAAAATTATTTCCTATGTAATGATATTTTATTTATAATTTTTAGACATTAAATAATATAATATATTTACGACAAAATGATGATGGAGAAATTACCATAATAGTGAAAAATTAAAATAATTGATATTATAAATAACCAAATAAATATAATTTGAGACTTTTTATGAACTAAACTACTTTTATAGATTAATATGACATGTTATTATTGACTTAAGTAACTTTGTCCGAAGTAACCATTCTTTTATGATTTTCACAAAAATATATTATTGAACAGTGTCAAAATTGACATAAAAGAGTTTTTAAAACAAATATTATATTATTAATTGATATTAAATTCCTAAAAAACTAAGGATCGGCCAACAGACTTATATCATGATATGTGTATCATTAATGGACCACTTGGGGGTCTCTTGGATGTATATAGTAAGTTTATTTACCATATAATATAAACATACAAAGAGACATTGTGAAAGTGAAACTAATTAACTAAGAGTTAATACTTAATGATAAGGTTAATATAGTAACCCAAACTTTTCTAAATTCGATTGGTTGAGTTCTTTTCGACCCATCCCCACCTTAACCTTTAATTAATCCACTATGGAGCTATTAGAAACATAATATTAATTTATTATAAAATAATATTTCTTGATTTTCCAAAGGTTCCCCTCACCCCTCTTATAGAAGGGCAATCCACCTTCTCACAAATTCACACATTCAAAGCCTTTTGGATTGGAAACACCCTGCCCAAATACTCTCTCAACTTCACTCAATTCATCCTAGAGGCCATAATTTAGTCATAATGCCAACTTATGGAGCCCTTTTGATCAAATCAAAAGGAAGAACCCGAAGAAGAGGAAATGATTTCACCATCCCTTTTCAAGTTCCTTTCTTCTTCCACTTCGTCTTTCTTTGTTATTCCCATTATAAAATAATGAATCCAGTATCTCCTATATAATGTAATATTATTATAAATATGGTACAACCATATTCAGTATTATCTCCATCCTTTCAATGACAAGTCACCATACGTGCGTACGTACGGCATACCGTCTCCACGTCGTGGTGTAATTGTTATTCAATATATTATTATTTGGATGGGTATAATAATGATATGTAATTAATTTAAATAATAAATATAACATGATAATGATTCTGTATATATTATATACCATCCAATTATATATTATGTTAATATCAAAAGAATGATATTGTCGCTCGTGCGTACGTACGGACTACCCTCTCCACGAACGTGATGAGATTCATTCTCCATCGTATCCATTCAAGTATTATTATCATTTTATGATTTAAAAATAATATTTAAGGACTTGATATCATTATGGATATGAATAATATACAACCTATCCATTACAAACACAAATTACGTAACAAAACATACAAAATAAAACAAGCAAGTTAACACCCGAAACAACGATAACAATAAGATATTATTAACAAATCAATGTTAAAAGATCATATATGATATCATATTAATATATATGATTATTGTATAATTTAATAACAATTATTTCACCATTATAAAGGATGTTAACCTACCCTCAACCAAGGAAAAGTACAAGGTAAGGGTTTATTTCGCAATCTCTTCATTATCGGAGGTTGTTTATACGTAATAATCTACTGTGATCTCTTTATCATCCACATCCATGTTTCATAAAAATGTATTTAAAAACATTTTTACTATTTACATGAATATGGGTTAAAGTCATTTATACACTTGTTTGACTTTTATAAGTGTTTTATAAAGGAATATTTCCGTCGTTTTCCAAACAACGTCATTTTTAACCTTTTCGACAGAATTAAGGTAAGAATGTTTTTTTAACTTATACAACGGGTGCAGCTATTTTCCACCATTATAAAATAATAGAAGCTTCCCTTAAAAACTTATAGAAATATTTTCAAAGAAAATGTTGTATTTTATATGACTCTTAAATGATTTCAAAATAGAAAGAGATATTTCTCTAAAAAGTGTTTTGATTTCATCTATGTCAACATCATTTGATGGATTTTACGCTTATTTGAAATTGAATTATTATGATACAAAACATCTATATTGTATTGAAGGTTTTTTGATACGTTTGACTGTGGATGTGTTATTTTTATACCATTCATAGTTTATGGATGAAGTATTTACATTTCTTATGCTAGTTTTAACACGAAAGTTTATGTTCTGTTTAAACCTTTTCATATAGGAATGAATTGGATATAATATGTGACAGGTGGAGCCCGCTATAGCTCCTCGATGCATCGTTAGGTATCATGAGACAAACTATTTTTTTGGACCAAGGCCTTGAAAAAATCTTATTTTTAGTCTTGGCACGAGGCCTTGGCTACGTGGTTATGATATTTGGGTATTATGCATTCCATCATTATGAAAGTGGTTATTGATATTGCATGTGATTATTCGATTAGTAGAATATCCATGTGAATAAGTAAATGTCATTATTTCATTTTATTTTTTCCATACTATGTTGAAGTGAAAGTTTAAAAAGCTTTTGTTTTAGTTATACATAGCCTTAAATGTTTATTCTTGTTTATGGAAGTTTCCGCTATATTTTTATCCATACTGGGCATTTGAGCTCACCCCTTTTCTATGTTTTATTTTTCTCAGGATGTGAAGAAGTAAATTTTGAATGACCTCCAGGGATAATATGAGGGGATAAGTGTGTGGAATATGGAGACTATGTTGTTGTAGTTTTCATTTTATGATGTAATGTAATCCTTATGAATATATCTAGTGTTTCCAAGGCTACTAAACCAATCGGTCTTTCGTGATTTGGTCTTTCTTTTGATCATCCCAATGTTTTGTTATAATGCACCAACTCTGGGTAACTGGGGTCGGGGCGTTACACACGTGATACTGGATATTACATGAATTCGATTTAGAATTTAATACCCCCATCAATCACATGATTATGTCTATTTCATTATCTATAATACTCAATAACAAATTTTACATGATTTTCCATAGAACCAATGTTGGAATAAAAACAGGGGTATACATATAATTACATTTGTGAAATTTAACTGATTTTTAAAAAAAATTAAAAAAAAATAATCATCACAAATTTCAATACATCCCCATTAAATAGATAAATTTTCTTTTTAGGTTACCATCCTCCAAAATGAATTCTTTAAATTGATATGTTGATATTTTATAGTTTAATTATTATACGGTGATTTTTTTTTAAAAAACATCATTATAATATATCAAAACAATTTATATGTTTGGGTGAAGAAAAACATATTCCCAATATAGAAATGAACATATAAGATGATGATTATTGTAATGAAAACAACATCACAAAAACAATGCTTCATAAAATATATCAAAACTAGAAATCAAGAATAAATTTTTTTAATACCAAGTGTTTCGACCGAAAAATGATAAATAAATATTAGAGTATAAATACTTATTTATAAAACCCATTAGGATAAATTAAATTGATAATTATAATGGATTTAGAAGTAAAAACATAAAAAATCATTGACTATGAATTTATAACATTGTCATAAACAAATTACATGTTTCATTCAAATGTATCTTTGGAAAAGATGATTTGGGAGATTTTGAGGCTTTTATATTTAAAATTAATATCCATTAATGGTTCCATGAAAATACATAATTTCCATATTGGAAAAAAATTGGATAGGAATAAAAAAATAAATGAAGTTGATTGGGGAAGGAATTTTTATTAATTTGAATATATCTTTATATAAACCAAACATTTTAAGGGACTAAAAAAATTAAATTGAATAAAAATATCCTTACATCATATATTTAGAGTAATTAATATAAAATTAAATATTACTATTGTTGAACCCATGCATGGTGGAATATGTTCATGACAAATTAATATAACTCAAAGATATGATATTTGAGTAGTTAGTGTTCTTTTTGGGAAATATTGTCATGACCCATCCCCCAGGGCCCTTGCCGTGACTACCCCAAACCCACCTTCCATAGGCCAGGGGCTGGAAACAATCACTGAATGGCATATTTCCAATGACGGGAAGGCATTACCATTTTATAATGTAAAATCACACAAATCAAGAACACAACATGATACCAGCACATGGTAAACAATATAGTAAACAGGGTGTGTACAGAAAGTAAAGGGGCCGGAATAAAAGCCTAACTAGAAAGCACATGATAAATGGGAATGTACTAGAAAAACTATAATGTACAAGTAAAACTAGAAACATCCCCTATGAACCCCCTCCAAGGATCCTACATGAACGGCATATACTGCTCTCTAATGGTGGTCTCTGTGGTATTACTCTTCTAAGGTCTGCCTCGAGCAGCCTGCAGTCCTGGTAGCCTTGTCCTCATTCAGTGATGTCTGTCATCTTCACAAGACATAATGAGGGGCGGGCATAGCCCATGTAGGGGTGAGTATAACGATAATCAATAGGGACTTCGAGACCCCAAGGTCTCTCAAAATCCACAATGGATAAACCAAGAAGCATAGAAACAATAGTCAACCCTACTTAGGTGTCCCACATAGGTAACTACATGAATATATAATACCAAAAATTTACACCATAAAGATATAAAACTCATATCATAATGGTATAAGAGATGTATATAAGTACATATTATTAGTCGTGATACTAGATAATCATATTCTTTTAAGAGCCGCTTCTACTGATTATATGGAGTCTGACCCACACATGATCGTTAGGTACTAACCCCCGAAAGTTCCCACACATGATCTGACCCTCCAAGAGGCAATTGGTTCTATCCTCTACTGACCCACACTGGATCAGACCCACACATTATCGATATGCGCTAACCCACACAGGATCACTGAAAGCTCACCCACACATGATCTAACCCACACATGAGTGGTATGCATTGACCCACATAGGATCGATGAGCACTAACCCACATATTATCGATATGTACTAAACCTCGCAAAGACCCACACATGATCTGACCCGCCAAGTGTCTAAAGGTAAATAACCTCGATATTATCTGTCTCCAACCTCCGCCTCACGACCATCCACTAGGTTGCTGGTTATATCACGTTTAGAAGAACCAATCCTCAAGACATCGCCCATACCTCGGCCACCCCTAATTCCCCCAAATAATTATCCCAAAGGTCTGTCATTTCTTAAGGGACCCAACATAATAGATATTGTGTTAATTGGACGCCCGGTCTGTATGTTATTAACGTTTCAACATTAAGTTCCCGGTTGGATTCGGGGTTCAATCCAACCCGGTTGTACACCAACATTATCCAAAACTCATGTGGAGTATATCAAAAGATTTTTCTTGATCCAAATATTCTTGGGTCGTAGATGTCTCCTCAATCGGATGACTGGTTATCATGATATTTTCACAAAGGTGAAATTGGGTCCGGAGGGGCCCCTGTCCAGTCCGACCCGATCGGACCACCATGACTCGACCTAGTTCGACTCGGCCCAACACGGATCGACCCGACATAACCAGAATCTGGCCGAGCCTGCTTGGCTGAGGTCCGGCCAGACCTGCGAGAGGGGGAGGCCTGGCCTGGCCCACTGGGCGGGGCCCGTCCCACGCTGGCCTCAGCCCAGGAGCACGGTCCACCCATGTTTGTGCAAAAGGGGAAGTGTCCCCCTTCTATTCATAATGGAAACATCCATCACATTTTGGTGATTCCAAGTCACTGTGGGACCAGTGTGGGTCACTCCAAACCGCAACGGACGACCTGTGTTTCAACCAGTCCTCCTCCCAGCCGTGAGGTCGCATGATGCTACTCCACCACAACTAGCATGGTTGATCTCTCTCTGGCCACTCCCTCCTCTGGCGGTGCGGAAGTGCTCTGTCGCTTCGCCTCACGGCTGGCTGGATGTCCACTGACAGTCTTCCGTATCACGGCCGACAGGCCGCAGCTTCCTCATCATCTGGCGGCACAGACACGTGCTGCCCTTCCTTCCTCATGGTTGGTCGGGTGTCAGCCACAACCTTCTTCCGCGAGCAATTGCGTCTTCGTTTCATGCCCAAAAATTATGTCGTTCACAAAGTAACAATCCTTGGGTCAAGGTCTTCGTGTCTATAGGTCGCTCTTGAAAAAACATTGTGTTTCCATCATCATTAAATATTTGACGTCGAAGAACGCATGAAGAACAAAAGATAAAGGGGGAAAGGTATATGTGTGGGATGATGGCTTCGCTTGATTGGCCATCATCTTTGTGAATCCAGAACAAAAATTATCAACAAAAAATATTTAAATATAATCAAATTAAAACCCATACCTCATTTTCTCATAAGAGATGTCATGAGGAAGAAGACAAAGTCAATGAGATGGTGACATTAGTGTTCTTTGGTACCTCAAGATGTGTCTAATCTAGGCTCAAGTGTCTCCCTCGATCTCCTATTCTAGAGGATTATCTTTGTTGGAGAGTGTTCTTCGTTGTAGAAAATGATCATCTAAATGCTCTTCCCAAAACTTATCTCCTTTGCCAACACTAATTCCCCAATAGAAAATGAGGAAGAAACATAATATGTTACGTTTATTAAATAAACAATTAATGGTTGTCTCATTAATTAATATGATGTTGGATCAACAAATTAGGAGGATTCCAAGGGATAAATCCACATTAAAGTGGGAGTTAAAGGGGTTGGGTAGTCCCCCCCACTAAATTCAAATGGGAGGTTTCACCAAGAAAGATAATGTAAAGATTTTTTATTTTATTTTTATTCTTTTAACACACCCAGGAAAATTCAAAATACAAATTTCCACCACTGATGAACTGCGGTCGAGGTGACATAATCTTTATGAGAATATTGGAAATGCGAGTTCAACGATGTCATTAAATTTTATTTCCTAGAATTTGTTCTAATGTAACAAAAACACGCTCGCACGTTTACTGAATGTATATAAAAAATGTTCAGAAATTCATTCCAAGCACTCATTTCCTCAGAATGATGCACAATCAATTTTCACGAACTCGAAATATTTCATTTTATTAAAAAAATACTTGGAATAATTAGCGTCATTATAGTCTCCACTCCTCAGGGCATTGAATCCTCGAAAGCCACAACACAAACTAGGGAAACAAGTGGGGGTACAGAGGGAAAATATGAGTCTCTTTCTCGCTTGTTCTATCTAAGATATTTTTATGCTGCCAACATATTTGGAATGAAGGTATCAACCTCCCACAAAGAACTCCCTCCTATAAATCCTCAATCCCCACTGGAACCTCTGAAAATGTCACCCCATCATCGATGTCCAGCTTGCCATAGTCAATTATGTGTAGAGTATCATGTATTTATCTTCTCAGCAGGGATACTTGGAAATTGTCTTGCACATGGTGCAATTTAGGTCGATGAGCTATGTGTTAAGCCACTTCTCCATCTATGCTAAGGACTTGAAAGGGTCCAATGATCCTCAGAGATATCATGTCGCCTCGACCAAATATCTGCAATCATCGTCGAGGTGAGACCTTTAGAAAGGCATGGTTGCTATCCTCGAACTCCATAGGTCTCAGTATCCTTTCAGCATAAGAAATCTGCCTACTCTGTGTAGTCTTCATCAACACTTGATAAATCTGCACCTTCCCAGTGGTAGCCCATACCATCTCTAGCTCCAGAAGTGCTGACTGACGTGGGTTAGTCCAGCGCATAGGGGATCTACAAGGTCGACCGTACAATGCCTCGATTGCTGTCATACAAAAAGAGGAGTGATATCTATTATTTTATGTGAACTCCACCTATGGAAATTTGTCCTCCTAGTTACTACCAAAATCAAGGACGCAAGCACATACCATGTCCTCGAGGGTCTAAATTATCCGCTATGTCTGAACATCCATATGAGGAAGGAAGGTGGTCCTCAGCAGAAGCTATATCCCAATATAATCTTGACAATAAATCCATAGATGGGAAGTAAAACATGATTCACGATCAGAGACAATCATAGATGCAACTCCAGGAAGCCATACAATCTCCTGTATTTAAATGCATCCCATGCTCTATACTGATCCCTACTCTCTGATAGGTAGGAAGTTGGACGAATTTGTTAGTCTGTCAATGATCACCCAGATTGAATCATGACATCTGGATATTTTTGTAAGTCCTATCACCAATTCCATGGAAATTACATCCCAATACAACTCTAGCACCTATAGTTGCTGAACAAAGCTCACGAGAACCTGATACTTTGTCGTCACTTGCTGTAAATTGAGGCACTGTGAAACAAACTCCGCTATAGGTTTCTTTATTCCCGCCCACCAGTGCTGACGTAAATGGTCCAGATACATTATCTCCACTCTTGTATGTACCACTAGAGGGGATATATGGAACTCCCTCCACAATTCTTCCCTAAGTGCCATCAGTACCATTGTACGTCCTCTGAATAGGATGACTTTCTCCCCACCATCATAAAATCCATCACATTCATTCCGTATGGATATCTGAGCACATCGAGCCTCATAATCAGTGTACCCATGTTTCACTTCCCTGACTCGCTGAAGGAGTGGGGGAGTGACTATCATAGATTAAAGATAAGCTGCTTCATATCGATCCACGTAGGATAACTGCAAAGCCGCTAGCATTTCAGGCGCCTCTCTTAGAAAATTTATACCATATCTCTTGCTCAGTGCATCTGATACAACATTCCACATCCTAGGAGTATAGTCTATCTCAAATTCATATTCTAGGAGGAAGTCAAGACAACACCACAATCTCATGTTTAGTTCCTTCTGATAGAAGATCTACCTAACACTCCGGTGATAAGATTAAACTGTAAAACGTTTTCCCATCAGGTAATGTCACCACATCATCAAGGAGAAGACCACTTTTGCTAAATCTAGATCTTGGGTAGAATAGTTCTTCCCATGTTGTCTCAGCTTTCAAGAACCATAAATATAACAGATTTCTACTGCCTTAAGACACATCCATTCCTATTCCCTGATGCGTCGTAGTAGACTACATACAAAACGCCTTCCTCTGGTAGCCTCTAGATTGGGGTACTTGTTAGTCTCTGCCTCAACTACTGGAAACTGAACAGAAATCTCTCCAATCACACAAAGGGTTTTCCATTCTTCATCAATGCTGATAAGGGTGTCGCTAATCTTGAAAAGATAGGCACAGACCTCCGATAATAACCAGGAAATCCCAATTAACTCTTAACCTCTATAACGCTCCAGGGTGGCTCCCAAGAAAGCACAACCTCAATATTCACTAGATCCACTACAACTCTCTCATCTAAGATTATGTGTCCCTAAAATTGGACCTATCGTATCTAGAACAGGCACCTCAATATATTACCATAAAGTTGGTTCTCTTAGAGTGTGTCCAGAACTATCTGCAGATGATATGCATGCTTCTCCCTTATCGCTATGTATATCATAATATTGTTGATGAATACTACAATAAAGTGATAATGGGATGGCTAGAAGATCATATTCATGAGTCCCATGAACACTACTAGGGAATTGGTCATGTCGAATGGCATAACCAAGAACTCTTAAGGGCCATATTTTCATCTGATGGTCGTTTTCTTCACCTCCTCAACTCGTACCATGAGGTGCTGATAGCCTGATCTGATGTTTATCTTCGAAACCAATGTGCTCCCTTCAGCTGATAAAAGAGATCGTCAATACTCACGAGTGGGTACAGGTTATTCACAGACACCGGGTTCGGGCATGGATAGTCTACACAGAGTCTCAAACTCCCATACTCCTTTTGGTGTAATAAATCAGGGCTAACCAAGAGAAACACTGGGCTTAATGAATCCCTATCTATACAAGTCCTGTAGTTGTACCTGGAGCTCTTGGAACTCTGCGGGAGTCATCCGATATGCTTGAGTAGATATCTGTGTAGTCTCAGGGTATAAGTTTATATAGAATTCCAACTCCCTATGAGGTGGTAGACCAGAAACATCATCTAGAAAAACATCAGTGTACTGATCCACCACTACTGGATAGATCAGACTCTCAACATCAACTGCTATAAGGGTAATGCTAGACAACTAATGTACGATCAGCTTCACCCTCCTCTGGGTAATTCCATCCTGTGCTGCAAATTTTCCCTTCTCACTATTGAAGGAAAACCTGGTCCCATCTGTGTGGACACACCAAACAATTCACCTAACACATTCAATCTGAGCATCGACTATGGATAACCAGTCCATACCCAATATTACATCGTAAGGCCTCAACACCACTTCTAGAAGATCCCCGAGGAATCTCTCACCTCCTTGAGTGTGCACACACTACTGAAAACATTGTCTAATCATTGAATCTACTAATATAAGGTTCTCTAGCATTAATGATCGAGTCAACAACTCCACTAGAATCTCCTAGCTCTGAACAAGGGTCGTGGAAAAAAATGAGTGACTGGAACCAGTGTATATATATACTACAACTATGGTGGAGTAGACATAGATCATAAATCGTATCATCTCTGGACCGCCATGGTTATATGTCTCAGCTACCTAGAGTTGAGCTCATCCCTATCCACCTAGTCTCTATGGTTGAGGTGGTTCACCTGGAGGTGGTGGCAGTAGAACATAAAATCTCTTCCCACCACCCGATGTAAGTCTTTCTTCTCTTCCACATCACCCTCATTCTTGTGAACCTCCTCGATCAAATTTTTACCTCTTCCCAGGCGGTCCTTTGACCTTCTGTTGGTCGTCTATATAGAGGGTTGGGAAATTGCGAGCCATGTTACCCTGCCCCTGCATGACTAACACTACATTTTTATGACCAGTCCAACACTGACTCAAGAGCCCCAAACCACCGACCTTGTATCTTGAGGTCGTCCACCAATAGGTCTGGTCCTCTTAGACATCTACATCATCCTTCTGCTTCCATCTTCCAATGAAGCTACTACTGGTCAACTGGTGGCGGGCCTCACTGCTTGTGAATACTCAGCAAAGAAGATATCTACTAATATTTCTCTCTCTAACACCCCCAATTGAGCCGAGATGCTAAGAGATACCATAGACTCTATAATCTCTCACCTAAACCCTTTCTCAAAGGTATGTGCTTTAAATAAAGGGTCTTTTACTATGTTTTTGGAGTACCATGAGAGGACGGTGACCCATGCAGAATACTGAGCTTCAGTCATTCTACCTTACTACATGTGGTGAAGTTCACGTATACACACTGAGTGTAAGGCCACTGGGACAAAATCTACCCTGAAAAGGCTCTCGAATTGTTCCTAAACGAGTGTCTTCTCATTGCAAACTTGTAGCATTAAGCTCCACCATCAGTATGCCGCTACATGAAGAAGGCTGGTGGTAAGGATCACCATGAGATCAGCTAGTGTCCCTATAAGACTAAAATCTCTATCCACAGCTTTCAGCCAATCCTCAACCACCTGTGGATCTGTGTTTCCCTAGAACCTTTGTGGTCTCAGGTGATGGAACTCGTATAATGCGCTCAAGTGGCATGCACCCTCTACTATTGGGGCTGGTGGTATCAGCTGCCCAATGGGTAGTGGTGATGTTGGTACACCACCTGATGGTACAACTACTCTATGGGGGCCCTGCACCAAAGCCTTGCCACTCGGTGGGCTGTCATCACGTACTCTAATAAGAACCCTGACTAGATTTATGCATGGAGGAATCCTAAAAAGAAACATATGTGCCATAGTAATTATGTTTATACCTGGTGAGATAACTCGAGGATATCTCAAACAAAACTTTTCAAAAACACATAAGCAATTAATGGTTTCATGAACTATGTCTGAAATCCAAAGATAGGGTCATGGTGTATGGATACATTTCCCTCCACACCAACACTTGACTCCCTAAAATAATAACCACACTCAAAACACATAACACTATTTCTCAATACAGAAATGATCAGAGTATTAGTTCTTCAGTATAACTGATCCTCCCTTTGATACCAAATTTTCATGACCCACCCCCCAGGGCACATGCCGTGACTACCCCATGCCTGCCTTCCATAGGCCAGGGGATGGAGACAACCAACGAAAGGCATATTCCCTAGGGTGGTAAGGAATTTACTTTATAAACTACAAACACACACAAACCAAGAACATAGAAAGATACAAGTAAATGGTAAACTATATAGTAAATTGGGTGTGTACATAATGTAAAGGGGGAAAAATACCAGCCCAACTAAAATGTACAAGTAAAACTGCAATGTACATGTAAAACTAGAAATTACAAGTAAAACTAAAAACAGATATCGTGCACACCCACCGAGGATCCTACCTTAAGGGTAGGTACAACTCTTGAACGGTCCTCTCTAGAGTATGCCTCAACTATGGTCTGCCCTGAGCAGCGTCCAGTCCTGATTCCCTTATCCTTAGTTAGTGTTTTCCATCATCTGCACAAGACACAATGATGTGTGAGCATAGACCATGGAGGGGTGAGTATAACGATACCTTTTAGGGACACTAAGACACCGAAGGTATCTCAAAATAAACAAAGGATAAACCATAAATCTGGGAATAAATATGCAGCACTAATTAGGTATATGCCCATACATATAACTAAGTTGTCATGATAAACTCATCTCACACCCGACGAATGATTACCAGAAAGGAAACACTATGAAGGTAGGAGTACCATAAAAGAAACTCCACAAAGATATAGTACCTCACAGGTACACCATAATGAAATAAGACTCAGCTCACACAAGTATAATTGAAGTATAGAAGTACATATGATTAGTAGCGAAGCTAGATTATCTTATTCTATCAAGAGGAACTTATGCTGATTAGATGGAGTCTGACCCACATATGATCAATAGGTACTAACAACCGAAATGACCCACCGATGATATGAAATGTCCAAAGTCGATAGGTACTATCCTCAGTTGACCCACACAGGATCTAACCCACACATGATCGGTATGCGCTGGCCCACATAGGATCACTGAACGCTGACCAACACAGGATCTGACAAACATATGATATGTATGAGCTGACCCACACATGATCATTGAGAGATGACCCACCCATGATTTGAACCACACAGGATCAGTATTTGTTAACCCAGACATGATCACAGAGTGTTGACCCACAAAGGATTGTTATGTACTAACCCTCACAATATCCCACACAGGATCTGACCCGCACATAGTCGATAGGTAACTAACCTCCGTGTGATCTGTCTCCAACCTCCACCTCACTACCAACCACTGGTTTTTTTGATCATAACACTATTCGGAGAACTTCTCCTCAAGCCATCTTTTATACCTCAAATGCCCCAAAGTCCCACGAAGAATTTTTCTAAATGTTTTTCAAGCCATAAGGGACCCAACGCAACAGACGGACTGTCAATCAGATGCCCGGTCTCAAAGATATTAGTGTTTCCCCTCCATGGGCCCAGTTGGATTTGTGGTTCAATCCCACCCGACCATACTCCATGTTTATCGAAAACTGAATTGGATTATACGAAAAGACTATCTCAATCCTAGGATTCTGGTGTCATAGATGATACGACAAAAGAATGCCCATTTCTCACGATATGGCCACAAAGGTGAAATTTGGTCCGGATGGGCCCGTGGTCGGTCTAACCCGATTGGACCAACCCCGCCTGACCTAACCAAAGATGACCCTACCCCGTTTGGGCCGAACCGACCCGACCAAGAACTAGCCCATTAGGCTTCTACATCGGAAAGTCTGGCGTGGCCTGCTCGGTGTGGCTCGGCCTGCGCTGGGCACGGCCCGCTGGCACAACCTGGTGGTGTGGCCTAGGGGCGTGGTCTGCTCAACCTAGAACTGTAGGGTGAGTGAACCCCTTCTATTCAAAATGTCAACATGATGCACCTTTAGGCGCTGCCATGTCACCGTGGGACACATGTAGGTCATGTTGAACCGCAACAGACGACCGTTGTTCCGGCTTGTCCTACTCCCTACAGTGCGGTCGCGTGTCGTAGCTCCACTGCCACAGGCACAGCTATGTACAATTCAGCTTCTGTTGTGGAAAGTGGTCTTTACCTCAAGCTCATCTAATGGTGCAGACACACGCCGCTGCTCCTCTACACAGTTGGCCTAATGTTGGTCGCCACCCTGCCCCACGGTGGACGACGGGTCGGGGCTTCCTCATCATCCGGTGGCGTCGACGCACACCACCCTTCCTTTCTCACGTTCGGCCCTGTGCTGGTCGCCACTTTGTTCCATGATACATTACGGCTTTGTTCCAAGACTGAAAATCAGTTCATTCACATTTTCACAATCCTCGGGTCGAGGGATCCACATCTATATTGCGTGATTGGAAATACTTTGTCCTTCCAGTGTCATTAAATATTTTACATATAAGAAAGCCAGAATAACATTGGATGAAAAAATGATAATGGGGGCAAGGTATATGTGTGGGATGATGGCCTTGTTTTTTTGGCCATCATCATTGTGAATCTAGACCAATAATAATAAAAAAAATGATTTAATCATAATCAAATTAATATCGCTACCCTATTCGCCCGAAATATATGTCGTGAGGAAGAAGAAGAAGTCAATGTGATGGTGATGTCGACATTCGTCACTCCCGCAATATGTTTCTGATCTGGTCTCTAGCGTCATCCTCGTTCTCCGATTCCGGAGGATGATCTTCATTAGAGTGTTTTCTTCATTGAAGAAGATGATCCCTCGAAATCTCTCCCCAAAACACCTCTCCTTCTCCAGCACAAATTCCCCAAAATGAAATGAGGAGGGAACATAATATGTTAATTTTTTTAATTAAACAATTAAAGGTTGGCTCATCAATTATGTTGAAGTTAGCACAATAACTTGGGAGGAATCCAAGGGTTAAATCCACCTTAAAAATTGAGTTCAATGGGTGAGTTGGTCCTCACCACTAAATTCAAATGGGAGGTTTCACAAAGAAAAATAAAATAAAGATGTTTTATTTTATTTGTATTATTTGAACACACCCACAAAATCTTGAAAACAAATATCCACCTTTAACCATCTGTGGTTGAGGTGAAGGTCTCCTTAAACAAATATCGGTGATGTTTGTTCAACGGTGTTCTCAAATTACGATTCTGATCATGAGATCAAAATTTATATAAACATGCTCACATGTTTACTAAACGTACATAAAAAAAGTTCATAAATTTTTTCTAGGCACTCCAGGCCTCATAATTTTGCACCGTCAATTTTTAGTGATATGTAATATTTCTATTTAATTATAAAACATTACAATGGAAAATAAGGGTCATTAAAAATATACTCCTTGACGTATTGAATATTTTTAAATAGTGTATTATATTGTTTGAATGTATATTCATATAAAAAATATAAAAAATATATAATCCATTATATTAGTACAATTATCATTTATTTTCAGAGGATGATCATTATTCAATGAATGAAACTTTAGTTACAAAGAGCGTTACAACTAGGGTAACAAACGATTGAAAATACATTTGATGAAAAGGAACTGATTATGATTCATATTTCATCTATATTAACATTCTATGTGATAAATATACATCAATGAGTACATATTATACCACAAAAAAGAATATAGGGGGCATAATAGAAACAAATGACATTGAATTAATTTTATACACAATGAAACCTTTAGAATTATGTAATATATTAATAAAAACATGTTTAATGTTTTGAATTATTATTAATCATATAGTACAATGATAAAAATATAATTCATGATATTATATATTAAATATTTATTATACACATAGAAAAATAAGCATACAGTATCAAACATATCTCAATTAGGGGAAATTGAGACCAAAACCATTGCCTCTAATGTGATTCATTATTCACTTGAACCACAGCTCTTTAATAAATAAATAATAATCAATAAATACATTCCAACTAACATCATTAATGTATTTAATTATATTTAATCCTAATTTATAATTATTCTATAGATTTTTATAAATTAGATTTAACCTGTTTTCAATAATTGGTGTAATAATCTTTATCAATTTGAAATAGTTTCATAATAATGCTATTGGTATTCATTATTATTACCCAAATAATATTCCAAATACTATTAATGTTATTGTAGAATATTATCCACGATAACTATATTTGTACAATTTCATTTATTAGTGGTTTTTGTTACAAACCATAATGATGAAATCAAAGATGATCATAGTTGGTTTTTTATTAATGACTGATAGTGATTTCATATTTATTGAGATAAAAATTCATATAAATTTACTATAAAAAATAAAAATTAGTTACATAACTATATATAATTTAATAGAATTTTTTTTTCATATCTATCTTTTATATAAATGAAAAATATTTTTTAGTTTATGTTTTAAACCGACCCAAACATGAACATACCGAGAGTAATGTATGCTTATTCGATGGTGTATTTGTTATATAATTTTTATAGAATAATAATGATATTATATAGTTTCTATTAGTATGATATATGATAATTTTATGGAATTAGAAGAATATATAATGAAATTCGAAAAATTACATAATTTTAAGAAGTTTATCTTCTCCTTAGTATGAATTTATAAAATTATTTAATTAATGAAAATTATTTGGGGAATATATAATTTTTTGGATATGTAATTTATTATATTCAAACAATAATTATATCATAAAAATAGAATTTATACAATTAACCTATAAATAATAGTATCCCTAAAGTATAATAATGAAATTAAATATAGAAATCAATCATTTCCACGAGGTAATAGTCTATACAAATGCATCGATGATGATTTATTTTTCCATAGAATAAGGAAAATGGATAATAATATTTTTAATTTCAGAATCTATATTATGTAGTATATAACAATAATTTGTATTAAATTAAATTTTAGTATCAGTTTTTATTAAAATGAATGAAATTGATGAAATATTTTTCATGGAGGCAATAATAGGTAAATCTTGAGAATAATGGTGTCTCTATACATAATGGGAATTAAGGAGGATGATAGTGTTTATTCCCATAAAAAACATAAATCAAACTATTAATGTTTATGTCATATTAATCTCTTGGGAAAATCAATTAGGTAATCAAATGAGACATGGGAAATACATTAGTGAGAATATTGAACATCTGTTGAGAACATTAGGTTTCCCTTAGAAGATTCCTTGTAATGGAAGGGATTAGAATAATCTCTTTTGAGTGAATGATTATGAAAGTTGAATATGAAGATAGGATAAGTAATGGGGGTATATTTTTTTTTTGTGTAAACATAATTTTCAATGTGGTATTGAAGTGTTGGTAAGAGGCCAAATATGTAAGTGGTATGAATTCCACTTTCAAATTATTTTACCATAATATAATTGGACTAAATGTTGACCATGTGAAGTGGCTCCAAAAAAATACAATAATAGATTGGAGGGTCATATAATATGATTAAATTCCTAAAAACATTATTATAAAAACATTATTATGTTTTTTCAAGTACTTCACCCACTGAATTATAGCATTTACCATTTATGTTTTAACTAGCGTGATTATCTTTTATATAAGGTAACATATCATGATTCCAAATAATGAAATTGTGAACATTAAATAATTTTTACATAATGATTAAAAAAATATAATCTATTCTAATCTGTTACTATGTTAAATGATATAAAATTTAAATTTTAAATACTACTCATACCACATATTTAAAACAATTCCCAAAAAATAACTTTTTTTTCTAAAATATGAAATATTTGTTTTAATTTCTAAAACAATATTTTTAAAACTATAATATCACTTAGATTATATTAATTTATTTTTTATAATATGGTTTCATGAATTTAAAATTCCTACATATAGACAAAAAGTTTTATATAATTAGTGTTAGTTGTAAAAAAATTATTTTTTATTAATCACATAAAAATAATTATGATTAAAAAATAAAAAAATATTATTAATTAAAAAAATATATTGTGGAAGAAAAAATTCTTATCAATTTTTTAAAATTTATATAGTATATTTATATTATATTTTTGAATAAAATAATAAAATATAATGAGAGCCAATTTTTATTTTAAAATAAACATTTAATTTATTTAAAATTATTATTCATATATATTATTAGTTACCAACTATATTATTGTTATCTAAATTTTATGATCACAAATAATTTATTATTATTAATCACACATTTCTTGATATAGAAATTCATATCACATAAGAAGGGAATATTTTAGAAAATATTCATCGAACAATTTAGAGATGTTATTAGTAGTTTTGGGCTATCTAATTGAATTTCATTCATATAAAATGTATCCTTTACATTAATTTTTATAATATTTTATAAGTAGTGACTCCAATTCATTCACACTAATTAATCATATAGGATTTAACAGTCATTATAAAATATTAATATATTATATAAATATATTTCGATATCATATATTTTTAGTGTTATGTGTTACCGAAGCTATTGAACATAATAGGATCTTTTAAAAGATTTGAATTTTTTTTATTTTTTGGTATTACAACAACTCACTCAGTGTTAAGGAATTATTAAATTCTCTTAATAAATATAAATAAATTTGTTGAACTGGGATCAAATAATGAATGATTTTACCATCAAATTCCACACCACTAAATCTTGAGGGTTTTCAAATCAAGATGTATTAATTTTGTATGACTGAATTTTTTATATCTTTCTATTTTGTGGTATATTATTTTTCTTATTTAGGATCCTAGTTGAGAAGTTCCCAATCTCTTTGTTGTTGAGTTAGTATATATTGGATACATCTTTCCCACCCATATTTTCATAAATATGATGGGCCTTATTACCACACTATAAATAAACTACCATCCATTTTATAAATATACCAAGGTGTTTCATTCCAAAATTATCTCATATTTTAGGTTACATCATTTTTTTCATATTCTTAAACCAATTTCATTTTACATGGATCTCATTTGTCTTCATAATCAATTTATTTCCATGAAAAATATTAGATAATATAATTTCAGTCCAATTATTTATTTCACATGAAAAACTATTAAACTAAAATAAATAATTTGGTGTTATAGTTACCATTGAAGGTTTGGAATAATCCCATAAATTAAAAATCCAATAATCAATTATATTTGATATAACATTCAATGATAATACCATAATTTTTTATTCATTCTTAAAAAAAACATTCACCATACCCATTTCAAAAATTAATTAATTTTCATTCCATTTTAGATCATCAAACTAGTTGAAATCACTTCTCATAAATATGAGTAAGGAATCATTGTTTAAAAAAACACAGAATGAAAGAAATTTTCTTATGTTTTGAGCAGTCCATGTTTTCAATCATACATCAAATGTCACTCTATTTAACTCCAAATAATATTTTTTCCATATTTATATGGAAATTATTATATTTTAATAATGTTATTTCTAAATAAAAATATATTTTCTATTGAAATATTGAATGTATTGTTTAAATAAATCGTCAATGATTACATCATTTTATGTTACATATTATTTATTACTTATATTGTTTAATTATTACATATTTATTTTTTCTCGGGATAGATAAAGGCTATGATGGAAATACAGTTTTGAAAACCATTTTCTTCCATAATTCATTCTTAGATGAAATTATTAAATATTTGTCAAATTTTATTTTGTTCACTAAGGCATGAAAATATAAAATTTTAATTTTTTTATAGAATATATATATATATATATATGACTATCATTATGTGATAGGTGGGAATAGATTTACATACCTCACAATTCATTGGGTTAATATGGATATTATTTTTGATAAAAAGATTTAAATGGGGATTTTACAGAATTTAGCATGGGACTCTTTCTTGTTTGATATTCATGGGAGAGAAACATTATAACGGTTATGATGGAATGATGGGGAAATGTCTCATATAATATTCTTGGATGTGATAAGTGACTATGTTAATGATTTGTTACGCTTATGTGTATGCATAATTTTCAATATTGATCATATTTTAATGATCTAATGGATCATCTCCTTTGATTTGTTGCCGATTTATTTGTTATAAAATCCCTTGATTTATGACCTGACTGGGGATTATGATATATCAAATTATATGTATTGTTTTGAAATGTTAATTTCAAGTTCACATAACATTATTTACATTTTATTCACAGGCTATCATTGATGTCTCTTTTTTTCACTTACATAGCATTTAGATCAACATTTTATATGTTTTATTCCCCCATGTTCTGAAAAATGTAATTAATATGATATGTTAATTTTTATTCTAATCATGAAGAACCAAATAAAATATATTTTAATTCACCAAATATCCATTTATGATAATATATACATTTTTGTATAGATACATAACCTATTTGAATATATAATGAAAAAAATGTTATATTATTAATATTAATCAAAAAAGTTGCAATATATGTGTGTGAAATTATTAATTCACTACTCGGTGGGCAAACAATACCACCAGCCCCAACATTATAGAGTGCACGCTTCCTGAGTGCGTTGCACGAGTTCCAGCGATAGAGGCCGCCCAGGTTCCGCAGAGAGATGGACCCACAGGCAGCTAAGGACTGGCTGGAGGCTGTCGTCAAAGTTTTTAGATTGGTAGGGACACCAGAAGACCTTATGGTGATCCTTTCTGCGAGTCTCCTATATGCAAAAATATGTAGTAGGTGGAGGCTGATGCTCCGGGTGCATGACGGGGCATCTTTACTCTTGATGTACTTCGAGAGGCTCTTTCACTCGGAGTTTGTTCCAGCCGCTCTACATGTGGTGCAGATTCAGGAGTTACTTCATCTGCAGCAGGGCAACATGACAGTAGATCAGTACTCAGTGGGGTTCACAGAACTCTCAAGCTACTCCATGGATATGGTGTGGGACCCATTCTTCAGGGCCCATACCTTTGACAGGGACTCAGGCAGGAGACCAGGGCTTCGTCGATTCCCATCAGCATCCCGGACCAGGCGGGGGTGCTGGAGAGAGCCCTACTAGTGGAGAGTTTTCTCACTAAACAGTCATCAGGAGAGAGACTCACCATAGGGCGACACATAGGATAGTATTCTACAGCCGACAATAGAGAGTTGACACAAAGGTTCAAGCGGACCAGGCCATTGGTGGGTGACCTTAAGATTCAAGTCCGTTTGTGCGAGGCACATGAAACAGAGCCAACCTTATGAGGAGCAGGCAGTGCTATGCATGCGAAGGGCAGGGCCACATGGATCGTGATTGATCGACCCGCCATGCAGACAAGTAGTAGATAGTAGATGGACCTACCAGGAAAAGGTCAAGATTTGACCGTGGTGGTTCACCGAGAGCAGGCAGACGAGGCAGTGGAGCTGGCCGAGCAGCGGGTGGTGGAAGATGTTTCGAGGCTCTACCACCACCACAACCAAGAGGTCCACCCTGGCCACAGGGAGCTGGCGAACATAGATGGGATATGCTCAAGGCAGTCGACGCCTACGACCACAATGCACCTAAGATGATTCGCGGTATTATTTGTGTCTACTCCACCCATCCTACAATACGTATAGACAGAGGTGCGAGTCATTCTTTTATTGACAATGCCCTTGTTCGGAGCTTGGATATTCCGACGGAGCCATTGGCCTGATCCTTATGGCTAGAGACTCCTATGAGGGAAAACTCTACGATTACGCACTGGTTCCGGCAGTTTGATCTTACTCTAGGAGGAGAGGGATTTGGATGAGATTTTCTTGTAGCAGTGTTGAGGCCTTAAGACATCATCTTGGGTATGGACTGGATATCTACAGGCCATGCTCAGATCGATTGTATTAGGCGCAAAGTGTGGTGTGTCCCTGAGGATGGGACTAGGTTCACATTCACCGGTGAAAAGGGAGCCTTTGCAGCGTAGGATGGACTTACACAAAGGAGAGTACAAACAATCACACATCATTTGTCTTCTCTCATCCTCGGAGTGGTGGATGTGCAGAGTCCGAGTTTTTCTATTATGGTCGATCAATATTCGGATGTTTTTCCTGATGAAATTCCAGGACTACCTCCTCGCTGAGAGATAGACTTATACATAGACCTGTAACTTGGGACAACACCGATATCTACTCCAACATATCAGATGGCTCTCATTGAGCTTCATGAGCTGTGGGTGCAGCTGGAGGACTTTTAGGGGAAGTTATTTATCCAACCTACTGTTTCACCCTCGGTATCTCCGATTTTGTTTTCCAATAAGGTGGATGAGAGCTTGCGACTGTGTGTCGACTACCATCACCAGAATCAGGTGACCGTGAAGAACAAGTACCCACTCCAGAGGATTGAGGACCTCTATTATCAGCCTAAGGGAGCAAGATGGTTATCGAAGATAGTCCTCAGGTCATGCTATCACATGCTCAGTGTTCGAGACAAGGATGTGCAGAAGATGGCCTTCAGGTGTTGGTATGGCCACTACGAGTACTAGGTTAAGCCTTTCGGTGTAACCAACGAACCAACAGTGTTCATGAGTCTCATGAATAGGATCTTACAGCCTTACCTCGATAAAGTTTTTGTAGTCTTCATCAACGACATACTGATTTACTCGACTTCTGGGGAAGAGCACGACTACCATTTGCAGGTAGTGATGGACACACTCTAAGAGCACCGACATTATGGTAAGCTCTCGAAGTGCCAGTTCTGGATTCGAGAGGTTCAATTATTGGGACAAGATAACTCGAAAGATGGGGTAGAAGTGGATCCAGCGATGATCAAGGAAGTGCTTGATTTGTAGCCACCCATGAGTTTGACGGAGGTTCGGAGTTTTCTAGGTCTGGTGGGATACTATCGAAGTTATTTCCCAGACTTCCCCAGAGTTTCAGCACTGTTTTCAGCTTTGAAGAAGTAGGATAAACCCTTCGTATGGACATAGAGATTCCAGGAGAGCATTCAAGAGATGAGGCAGAGATTAACCATTGCGCCCATCTTGAGACTACCGGAGGAGGGAATAGGGTATGTAGTTTACTACGATGCATCTGGGACCAGACTCGGGTGTGTCATATTTCTGTAGAGAGCAGTGATCGCGTATGGTTCATAGAATTTGAGACAGCACGAGCAGAACTATGCTACCCATGGCCTGGTGTTAGAAGCAGTGGTCTTCGCCTTGAAGGTGTGGCAACACTATTTGATGGGTGAGCTCTTTACAGTCTAATTTGACCACTAGAGTCTAAGTTAAATCTTCTCACAGAAGGACCTAAACCTGAGACAGCAACGTTGCATCATGTTACTCTAGGACATGACTTTTAGATAGTCTATACTCTTTGGAAAGGGAACGTTGTAGCAGATTCTCTCAGTAAGAGAATAAGCATTCAGCTGCTGAGAGAGGCGACAGAGCGGCTAGCTGTGTTGTAGATATCCTCTGTTGATAGAGATGGAGTAGCCTTTCATTAGTCTCTCACAGTCACTCATCCACTTCTTTCAGTGAGTCAGAGAGTCATAGTGTGGGGACATTGACTGTGAGACACGACATGCTCAGATATCTGCAGGGTAGGCGCCTGATAGATCTTTTGAAGGAGGGGAGCATGTCATCCTCTTTCGGGGACGTACCACGGTAACATTTTCATTATAGGAGGAAGTGATTAGGGAGTTTCACAATTCCCCTCTAGCGGTACATACAAGAGTGGAGAAGATGTAGCAGGACCTCATGTTATAGCTCTAGTGGCCGGGTATGAAGGAGGTTGTAGAAGAGTTTGTTTCACAATACCTCACTTGTCTACAAGTGAAGGCGGAGCACCAGGTACCAGCAATATTGGTACAACCCCTTAGAGGTCCCAGAGTAGAAGTGGGATGGGATATCCATGGATTTCGTGATGGGGCTTCCATGTACATCTAGAGAAAATGACTCTATCTGGGTGATTGTTAGCCAACTCACCTAGTCAGCCCAATTCCTACCGAGCAGAGAGAAGGACATAGTAGAGAGGTTGGGATGCCTTTAAATTCAGGAGATTGTATGAATTAATGGAGTGCCAGCGACTATCGTCTCCGATCGAGATGCTTATTTCACATACTGGCTATGGAAGGGATTACAAGAGGCTTTTGGGATGTAGATTTGCTTGAGCACCGCCATCCATCCTCAGACAGATGGTTAGAATGGGAGGACCATCCAGACTCTTGAGGACTTTCTCCATGCATGTGTCATTGACTTTGGTCACATCTAGGAGGATCACTTAACCTTGGTTGAGTTTGTTTACAACAAAAGCTATCACTCCACCATCGGGATGGAACCTAACGAGGCACTATATGACTATCCTTGCAGATAAAATCTGTGCTTGACAGACCCAGGGGAGTCAGCACTTGTAGGACAATATATGTTTTAGGCTGCGACAGAGAAGGTGAAGATCATCTAGGAGCGGATGAAGACTGCATAGAGAAGACATAAGTCATATTCTGATTGGATATGGGGACCACTGAAGTTCGAGGATGGCGACCATGTCTTCTTATAGGTCTCACCTTGATGTGGTCTATAGAGATTTGTTCGGGAAGGAATGTTATCTCCGCGCATATAGGGTCGTTCCAGGACTTCAACAGAGTTGTCGAGGTGGCTTACCACCTGGCCCTTCCACCTCAGTTGCACTGGGTGGAAGACGTCTTCCAGGTATCTCAGCTAAGAAGATACATCCATGAACTACCCACATCATCGACCTCAGGGGAGATGGACATCGATGACGAGTCGAAGTTCATAGAGGTCCCAGTGGAGATCGAAGATCGACAAGAGCGAGTCCTACGTGAGACATTCCTCTGGTGCGCATTCAATAGTAGCACAGGAACCTCCAGGAGAGCACATGGGAGCGGGAGGCTCAGATGTGTGCTCAGTACCCCCATTTGTTTTACTAGTGTGTGTTTTAGCATTTTGGGGATGTATATCCCTGAGGTGGAGGTAATTTAAAGACCTGGAAGTTACATGGAAATTTTTTTCTTGAATTTTTTGGAATATTAAGAATCTGTAGTTTCTGGCGGCGCCAGATTCTAAGGCCCAGTGTTCCTGGAATCTATTTCTGAAGATTTTTATGGTTACGTTCAATAAATGTACATGATGGTTTTTATATATTTTCAACAGGTGCTCAGTATTGAAATCTGGGGGCACCAATAATCTTACAACATCGGTATTCGCTTAAGGAGACCTCTACCGAAGTTGGGTTTGGTCGAGAGTAGAAGTTATTATTGGGGGATTCATAGTAAAATAAATAAAATATGTATATTGTACAATTTTATTAAAGAGGTGGTTATTTCCACAAAATAGAATTTGGGGTGGGGCCCACACCCCACATAACCTCTCATGAGAGAATAATTTATAGTGGGGCCCATATGATCACCTCGCTCTTCAACTTCCCTTTAACTCCCATGAAACCCCTTTTTAACTTTTGAACTCCATCTTAATTGAGGAGCCTCCCAACCACCCTCCATTAATTGTGACAACCCCATCGGTGTAATTAATTAAGAACCCATAATTAATTGGTTCATTTTAATTAATTCTAAATTCATGGCATTATTAATACGGGTAGCTTTTATTTAATTTTCATTCGAAAATATTCGATTGGGGGAGGTTCTGGAGAATTTGAAGAACGATGTTCCTCTCTTGAAAATGAACACCATTATTCAACAAAAAACTTCTCCAATGATGCTCCCTCTTTGGACGCACCCCGAGTTCATTGTAATTGATGTCTGTATTCCGTGACACCCATCTTCCGTGGCTCGTTGAAGTGCACAGTTCTTGAAATCGAGGTAGGGGGTTTATGTACAATTTTAAATGAATAAATTATCTCGATCTTTTGGAATGTCTTTGTCCAACTGCAACGACCTAACGTGGAGGCTGCGGGCCGAATGAACACGGCCCGACGACCCTCTATTGATCCTTGTTTTTATTCATGATGGAGGCGGTGATGGAATAGGTGGTAGCAACCAATGTTGATGACGATCGGGGGTAGTGATGACCGAAGGCGGTGGCCGCAACGACGGCCACATGTCGGTCTGTTAGATAACCGCGACACCAGGTGCCGTACGGGAGGAAGAGACATCATATCACAACTAGGCCGCTTGGCTGAAGAAGAACCAGTCAGTCTCCTGACCGGCCGTGCAGGAAGAACTGGCCGGCTTTAGCCAGATGGGCGGGAGAACCGCAGTCCGCGCTACGCAGTCCGCTTCGGTGGACGAACCGGCCGGCTTTCCAGCCTTCCGGGGGGAAGAACCACGACCCCTATGGGCACCGCGTGAAGAGGATCTACAGCCTCCAATCACTGGCCACTAGATCTGGAAAATCCATCCTGCTTCAGATGGCGGGGAAGGAGGAGTGGTACCGCCGTTACGAAGAACCGGGGGGCTATCCCCCCCCCCCCCTTCTCTACCTGGCTGTGGGCTACGAAGCACCCCGCCATGCCTGCCTAACCCCTCAGTTGGGTCGTACACACTGAGCCAGGACGGGCCGACCCCCTAGCCCACTGGGCTTGATGGGTCGGGCCCGTTTCGGTTAAATGCGAATAATTTCTTGATCATTCTTCCGATCGACGCGCCGTATGCCGCATTGGGACCCTTGCGATGAGGCAGTCCTTTTTCAATACTCTAAGTGAGTTTTTAAAATGTTTGGAAAATAGACAGGTTTGGAACGAGCGTAATTTCAACCGGGCCCCTAGACCGGAAAGGCCAATTACTCTCAGACCAGGAGTCTGATTGACGCACCATCTATCACATTGGGTTTCTATTGATGAGACATATCTTTGGGCTACATCAAATATGGACTTCGTGATAGTTGATGTATCGACCCCTTTGCACGAGGAGCAGACCCTCCCAGAATCGAGTGTGCTATGTGCAAGAACCCTAGAGCTGGTTGCGGCTGCGACGACTACTATACTGGAATCCTCCGTGGGTTCGAAAAATATGACTATTGTACTAGAATGCTCCATGGATTCGACAATTATGACTACTATTCTTTGTATCCTGTGTGGGTCTGATAGTTTACAATGAGGACTACTATTCTGGAATCATCCCTGGGTCTGCCAGTTTGACCTCTGTACTTGTATCATGTGTGGGTTTGACAGAGTAGCTGGTCTTGTATCCTTTGTGGGTCTGACAGCTTAGCTGGTCTTGTATCATATGTGGGTATGACAGCTTAGTTGAATCTGTGACTGCATCTGATCATCTCTATTGATATAAAAAAGATGTATAGATGTGTGAGCTATGTCTTGACATTCAATCATTATCATCGATGTGATTGACTTACTTTCATGTGTGGACTTGGTTGTGGTTGGGCTCGAGAGTTTGAGTCGAACTGAGATTGATAACTTAGGTATATGTATGGGCGTATACATAAGTAGAGTTGGTTGATTCTTCGTGATCGTTTCTTCCGTCTGTGGTTTATCTTTCGTGTATTATGGGAGACCTTCTGTGGTCTTGGGGTCCCTATTGAGTATCGTATACTCACCAATGCACGGGATATTCCCACACTACGTTTTGTTGGATGAAGATGATGAACAACACTGATCAAGGTAGAGACGTGTAGAGATAGATGGTACCCGGAGGTGGACCACTTAGCGAGACATACACGAAGAAGACTGATGGAACTGAGGTGCTGAGCAGGCCATCTGTACCCACCCTTCAAGTGGGATTCCTAGAGGACGAATCAGTTGTTTTTGTTTTACATTACTGCAGTTGTACAAGTTTTTCAGTTGTACTGTACTTTACAATTGGGTTTGTATACAGGCCCATTTACTTTTCAGCACTTACTTTTGTATTTAGAATTACAAATTGTTTACTTCCTATTACGTACTCTATTGTGTTTTTTAACTTTTATAAAGGAAATTCCTACCCAGCATAGGGATTTATGCTTTTGGTGCTAGTCACCATACCCTGGCCTATGGAAGGCGGGATTGGGGTAGTCACAACACGGGCCCCGAGGACGGGCCGTGACAAACTCTTACCATGTATTTTTTTATATTTTTTATTACATGGTTAATATACATGTTATAAATGGCCAAGAGAACCTCAATTGGTTCATTAATGGAATATATATCATTATGTAAGTCCTTTGGCCAATCGTTATTTATTTAGAAATATTATATCGTTTAATAATATAGTATTTGTTTTAAATACTAATTTATGTCAATTTTGAAAGTATTTAGTATTTGGTTTTTGTAAAAGTCAAAAAAAAATTATTACATTGAACGAAATACATTAAATCAAGCCTAAGATGTCATATTAACCTATAAAATTCGTGGGATTTGTCAAAAGTCTCAATTTAAATTTATTATAATATTTATATTATCAATTAATTTAATAATTCATTTATAAGATAATTATTTCTACATCATTGTGTCATAAATAAATTTAATTAAATAATATATAAAAATTATAAATAAAATAACCTTATGTAGGAAATATTTTTATATTTCAAATGAATATTTATAGTCTAATTTATCATATATATAACACTATATTAAAAATAGTTTAGTTAATAAACATTTAACATAAAACTTTTAACTTTTCTTTAAATAAAATAATTATAAAGGTCCTAATATAATCCATGTGGATAAAAAGGATCATATTTTACACCTAAGAATGAATTTTGTCAAAATACACTTATCCATTTGAATTAGGGCATGTTTTAGTGTAATTATAGTCTCATTTTTACAATTAATTAAACTATTTAATTTTAAATGTGGTAAATACAATTCAAATGTTTCTATTCACCAAATAAATTGCATCCTATTGAACGTCATTATAAATATTTATGTCAACCATATCTCAATGATTTTTGAAATTTAATTCAGAGAAGTAGTAAAATTGTGTTTTATGCTATTTTGCAAATGTGCCTGGAAGGTGAGTAAAAGACGGAAAAAAGATCAAAAAATTATATATATATAATCTTATTATAAAATGAATTCAATCAATTTCATTATACTAATTTTGTTATAATTTATCTATTTATACATTAAAATAAATTTAAATTTAAAATAATTATTTAAATAAATAGTTGGCTCTAAACAAAAACCAAGTGTTTTCACTTTTCATCAAAAATAGAATGTGTTTAAAAATATAACAAAAATTAACCCAAATCTAATTTAGATATTCCAAATTAAAAAATAATTTCTAATTTAAAAAATTCAAAACAATTTAGTTATATTAATTAATTTAGAAAATAAGAATGTTGACAAAACTAGAATGCATTGTTTTGAGAAGTAAAAACTATCAAAATATTGATATGTGTTTTTATCCAATTTAAATGTACAATTTTTCCAATGACCAACATTGTATTAAATTATAAAAATATAATTTACTTATTCTTCAAAACGTTTCAAATGCATATTTTAGAAATATAAATTATTTTCATTAAAAAAATATTTAATTAAAATTTAGTGTTTTTCAATATTCATCAAAACATGAAACAAATCAGAAAAGTGGTGAAAAATTATCCAAACTATTTTTTATGTCATTATTCTAAATAAAAATTTTATTTCTTCAAATTTAGTATATAAAAGTTTCAAATAATTGATTTAAAAAGGGTTCTCCATTAAAAGGTGGTAAAATTGAATTTTTTAAAAATAGATCATTTATATGAAAAATTGAATTTTTTATTATATTATGTCTTACAATATTATTTAGATGTTAATATTATATGAATTATTTAAAATTAAAAATTCAGTTCATACTATTCAAAAATATTTTTTGAACGTCTAGTTAGGTAATTCGTGTTGCGCTCATACTCGGTGATGCGTGTTGCCCATGTTATTGAATTACGTTAAATAAAATAACTTACTATTAAATCATAGGGTGTTACCTTCCCCCCCCTTTAGAAATTAAATACAGACTATTTTAAAATTTGGCTTGGGAATTTCATTGAATGTCCGACATCATTAAAAGAGTTAGTAAAACAATCACATTAAAATAATGAAAGAGATGTAAAAAGGCCTCCTGAGATAACCCATAATAGGATTCCATGTAGAAAAACATTGATATAAAAGAAAAAATAAGTGACATGTTCTGATGAAGAGTGATAGAAAACATGATCTGTAGAATGTTATCCACAAGAAAACCAGAAACATGTTATGGGTTTAAAAGTCATTAGTTTCATTGTAGTAAAAGTAAACATACAACATTTTTTAAGTTCCATTTCATAAATTTGAGGAATTTATTTAAGAAATTCACTTTGAACATAAATATATTTTCTTACAATTTATGTAGTGCTTAATCCTTTAATAAATTTCTACCACTTACTCATATTTTTTCCAAACGATAAGTATTCAATATGACTTGGTCACACCTGAAGTGTTAGAAAAAAATTTTAGAAAATCACAAAATCCAAAAAGGATTAAGTATATATTTCACATACTTTTAAAGATTAACCAAATCCAAAAGGATATTACACGATCATATGATCCCCAAAATGGATAATCCATTATTGAATGAAATTATAATCTTAATTTCCCAAACTAAAAAAACAATAACAAAAGTTCAATGAAGACTATTCAATAGACAACTGTCCATAAATTCCTTCAATTAAACTAACTATGTTTGAAACCCAAAACTAATAAGAATTTATTAACATTGTATTTTATTGAAAATATTATCATTTATCTCCAAATATCATCAACTACTCTTAATGTCTCATACTAAAGAGTAATTAACCCAATCACATATTCGCTATGATATGTGAATCATGTAAATTAATATCCTAATTCTCTATAAAAAACATATATTCTTGAAAATTTAAAAAACAATCCACCATTATGCCTCAAATTAAATCTCCTAGTATTCTATTTTCCATATGCGTATAGAGTACCCAATAGAGTGAACGTCTTACAAAATAACATTTATCGCTTAAACCCTAAATTATTTCCAAATTCTATGGATATCCATTCGATAAAACATTAGATGAGAAATGAATATATTAAGGATCAATAAAATCATTTAACTAAAAATAATTTGTCATAGTAACAAGGGGAATCACATAGTCCAATGGTAGGGAATAAATCCCAATCACACATTTGTTATGGGATCAATTCCCACAAATATTTCTGACATGATGGGTTGTCACCAGTTCTATGTGTTGTCCTTATTCAAAAACTATATTTTATAACATTCCCATAATGAGATAAATATATCAAAATAATTATAACACAATTTAACCACAAATGTCATCTCAAACATTTAATTTTCTTCCAAAAAATTAATAACTTGTAATTGCCTCAAATTCAATGATCATATAAACCCAAATAGTTCTTTATAACTATATCCAGAAAACAAAAGATTATATTTACTAAAATATAATTTTCACATTACAACCTAAAGTGTCACACATACAAGAGAAAAGGCTTTCCCAAGTAAACCAATCAACATGGTGCATTAATAATTTTAAAAATTTATCCATCAATTTATTTCCACATAGGATTCTTCTTGACACCGTGGTTATCCTATATAACAGGGAATTGACTCGTGTAATTCCTAGGTCACCTACATTTACGAAAAATGACATTAAATGGATTCATAGGATCATTTTTATTTTAATCCACAGCACTCTTCATTTAATCATGGAAATTATTTACATTATTCCCTTCATTCCCCAACATAATGAATTAATTTGTTCTATTGATACACTTTCTTGTGTTTCTCCTTCAACATTTTTGGAATGATGGAAATCGAGCTTTCCTTTCTCATCGGTCTCTACTGCTAGAGCTCTTATCATCCTACCCCTTTCTATTCTTTGATGAGTTATGGAGTTGGTTAATATATATGTTGTTGTTCATGATTTTTTAAACCTAATTTGGCATGAAAACGATATCATTTATGCCTATCAACATTTCAATGAGTCTGCCATATCCCCCATCGTGCCCACCTTATACATCATGTCCAATGTTATTATGACTTCCCAGGAATACTGCCAATTACTAAAACCCAAAAACATAGTCTGAGTAATAATAGTCACAAAATCATTTTGAGGATATCATGACACATTATTTTCAATCAAATACAGCTTAGGGTTAACCATGGATTTTTATTCTCATCTTATATTAAAAGAATTCAAAATGGTTTGTAAAAAAATTGGAATTATCGTAATCATAAACCATATATGTGTCGTAACCAAGAGTCCAACAAGACCCGTTGACGTGCAGCAGTTCCCGTTCGAGTCTAGGTCAAAGAAGTGTTTTCAGTTTTAACCTCTAGGTGAATCTGTGCCAGAGACACCTCTACCTTCTCATATACAGATATGGATGTTTTATTCGGAAGACCAACATAATATTTTCATTACCAAAATTTTTGGATGTTCTTCTATACTAATCATAAATGTATATCTTAGGGTAGTGTTTTATAATAATAGTTTCTCTAAATCTAGCCTTCAAGGATTTTACTAAACATTCTCTAATTCCAACTTTAATTTATTGACCCTAGTTGCCCAGATTCGGTGCATTATTACATAACATTAGCATGATCACAATAGATCATGTCTCGAAAGACTGATTAGTTTAGTTACCTTTGAAGTATTAGATACATACATACATTTTAATTTATATATTTATATAAAGAAAAACAACATTGTGTCTCCTTTGAACACACTCATATCCTTTTTCCTATCCCAGCAGGATACTCATAGTATAATTATTCTCATCCTGTGAAAAAAAGATAAGAAAGCGGGGATATCAGATGCTCAGTAGGGATATCAATATAGAAAAAATAGTCATAAATAAGAATAAACATTTACCATAATTTTGAAGACAAAAAACAAGCCTTTTAAACACAAACATCATCATAATATGGAAAAGATAAAGAAAACAAATTTCATTTACTTATTCACAAGGATATTCTACTTGTCAAACAATCACATGTAATATCTATAACTAATATCATATTTATGGAATTCAGAATTCTAGACATCATACCCTCATTGTCAAGGCCACATGTCGAGACTAACAAAAATATTTTTTCCAGGCCTTGTTCATAGACAGTAGTTTGTCTCACTAGACCTACCGATTAATCAAGGTGTATATAGGGCTCCACCCATCACTTACTAAGTCCAAAACATTTCTCATATAAAAAGGTTGAAACATAATTTCAACATTCATATTAAACTAGCATACATTGTTTCAACATTTTAACCACAAATCATGAATGGTATAAAAATATCACATCCATAGTCATACATATCACAAAATAGTCCATACAATATGGAAATTGTATCATAAAATATCAACTCCGAACATGTGTAAAATTTGTCATAGTATGTTTACATAGATGAAATCAAAACTATTTGAGAGAAATATCTCTTTCTATAGTGAAATAATTTAGAATTCACATAATTATGAAAGAAAGAATTTATTTTGAAAATATTTTTATAGGAATTTAAATGAGGCTTTGATGGTTTTATAATGATAGAAAAAGGTCACACCCGCCGTATAAGTTAAAAACATTATTATCTTAATTTATCGAAAACTCATAACGTACCTAGTTTGGAAAATGACGAAAAGAATCCATTCATAATATTTAAAAAAATTCTAACAATGGTTTAAATGAATCAAACTATATTATAGGAAACATTAATAATTATTTTAAATAATGTTTTAGAAACACAGATGTGGATGATAAAGGGGACCCAATAGATTCTTTCTTGAAAACCACTCGGATAATAAAGAGATTCAAAAATTAAACCCTACCTTGTACATTTATTTTCTATAGGGAAAATTAATATAATATATAATATTTAAATAATTTATATTAATTTATATGAGAACCACATACATATATATGATATCATATATGATCATCTAATATTATTTTGTAAATAATATTTAAATTGTATTATTGATTCTGGTGTTAACTGATTCGTTTTACATTATATGTCTTGCTAAATAAGTCATGTTTGGTATGGATAGGAAGTATATGATTAATATATAGAATTATATTATGTTATTTAATTTTTTTAATCCTACAATGAAAATTATATCTTAAATGTTTTCGATAAGGAATAAATATCATCGCGTTCGTGGAGACGATAATTTGTATGTACTCACAAGCTACAATACCATTCTATAGTTGGTAAAATAATTTGTAATTGGATGGGATATTATAAATACATAATTTATATCATCGTATATATATTATTACATCAATTATACACATTATTATACACATCCAAAAAAATTAGTGTTGAATAACAATGTACACCACGACGTGGAGACGGAAAGCCGTACGTACGCATGTATAGTGACTTTGTAATTCACAAGATTGATAGAACATTGAATATGGTTATAACAAATTTATAATAACATCATAATATTTAGAAGGTACTAGAGTAATTATTTTTCTATGGAAACAACAAAGAAAGATGAAATGGATGAAGACATGAACATTGAAAGAGTTGCTGAAATTATTACAACTTCATTGGGTGCTTCCTTTTTTATTTGGTCAAAAGGGTTCCTTAGGTTTCCTTTTGGTCAATGTTAGGACTATAGGTTATATTATGGTATTTGGGAGGATATTTGAGCTTTTTATGGCCATGTCAAATAGATTTCGAGATATAAAATTAATGGAATGGAATGTTCCCTTTTATAATTGAGGTGAGGGTCACATTAAAAAAAGTATGATATATTATTATATTAAAAAATAAATTCGATTTTTTATGGCTAGAAATGAATTTATTATGATGATAAGGTGTGTATGTGTCTAAATAATATGAAAAAATTGGTTTTAGGGATGTTTAGGTAACCATATTAACCTTATCATTTATATTTAACTCTTAGTTTAATAGTTTAACTTTTATAATATCTTCTTGTATTTTTATATTTCATGGTTAATAAACTTAATATAAAATTCAAGAGAACCCAAAGTGGTCCATTAATGACATATGTATCATTATAAACGTCCTCTGGGAGATCATTAGATTTTTTGGAATATTATATCCTTTAATAGTACAGTATTTGTTTCAAAAACCCATTTATATAAATTTGGAAACTAATTAGTATTTGGTGTTTTTGAATGTTAAAAAAATGATTACTTCGAAAAAAATACATTAAAAAATATTAATATATCATATTAAACTATTAAATAATTGGAATGCATAATAAGTCTCAATTTACCTTTATTTTTATATTTATAAAATCAAATATTATAATCATTCAATAATTAGGTAGTTATTGCATCGTCATTAATTCATAAATAAATTTTATTATATTGTGTTGAAATTTTTTAAATAAAATAACATAATGAACAATTTTTTTTAAATTTCTAATGAATATTTTTAATCACATTTATCTTATGTATAAAAATATATTAAAAATGTTTAAGTTATTAAATTGTGAATTTAACAATTTTAACTCTACTTTAAAGAAAATATAATTAATGTCATAATATAATCCTACTGGATCAAAAAGATTCATATTTTTTTCATAAGGTTGATTTTGGTTGAAATATACTTATCCAATAGAATCAGTACATATTTTAGGGTAATTATAATATCATTTTTATCTTTAATTACCCGATTTATTTTTATCTATGGTAAATAAAATTCAAAACTTATTTTTCAGAAAAATATATTTCCCCCCTATTGAACCAAATTTTACATACTGATTTAAATCGAGTCTCTCGGGATTTTGGAATCCAATTCAAAAAAGTGGTAAGATTATGTTTTATGAAAATTTTAACATTTGCATTGAAGGTGGGTAAAAGGCATTAATTAGTTCCATAAACATTTGTATATCTAATATAATCATTAAATGACTCAAATGAATTATATTTAACATATATAGGTATTATATATATATATATATTGAGTGAAAATAAATTTAAATAAAATAATTATTTATTTAAATAAAAAGTTGGTTTAAAACAATAATGTAGCATTTTCACAATTCATAAAAAATTGAAGGTTTTCAGAAAAATACGATAAATTATCCTTAATTTAATTTTGATATTAAAAAATAAAAATTGAAATATATGTTACCAAATTCAAAACATAGAAGTAGAATTAATTAATTTTAAAATAATATTATCATTGTCACAACCAGAAAGTGGGTTTTTGAGAAGTAAAAACTATTAAAAAACTGATATTTGATTATGTCTTATTTAAATGTAAAATTAAATCCAATGACCACAATTGGATTAAATTATGAAAATAAAATCTAATTATACTTTAATACCAATATAATGTATAATTTAACATTATAAATTTTTTTGATTAAAAAAGATTAATTAAAATTCAGTATTTTTAACTATTCATCAAAATTTTAATGTTATCCGAAAAGAATAGAAATATTATCCAATGTTAATTTTTTAACCAGTTATAAAGAAGAAGATAATTTAATTAAATTGACCTAATAAAAGGGTCAAATATTGTATTTAAAAAGTGTCATGACTCGCCTTCACCAAAAAGAGGGAAGGGGCAGCAGATTGTCAGGCCCTTCTTTCTTTAAGTAAAAGAATAGATAATGACCCATGAGACCTGCCTTCAATAGGTCCCAAAGTGGTGACTAGCACCAAGGGTATAGAAATTACACACAAATTGAAGGAATTACCCCTTTTTGTTTTATAGGATCGGGAGATAAGAAGTTGAAACCCAACAACACCAAGGTAAAAGGAATGTGAAGCCAAAAGTAAACCATTCCCACATGCATGTTCCAAAAGTAAATGCCACAATGTAAAAAAGGTGACTACAAAGGTAAGTACCAAAGGAAGAAAAACAACAACTACAACTTCCCCAAAGGTCCGAGCTAGTATGTTCCTGCGCAATCCCCGAAGTCCTCCTGGAAACCTGAAAGCAGTTTTATATACGTAGGGTGAGCATACAAGTACACTCAGTAGAGAAAACCAAAGACTCTCGTGCACAAGTGGCGTAACATACTAATCTCCTGCGAGAAAATGAGTAATTCAAACACCTATCAAGGTAAACTATCCACCCAAGCCTCACCAAGGCATACTCGCCAAATAACATAAGTCAATTAATAAAGATAATAAGAGCAGATCGATCTTTGGGTACCTCGCTCCACTTTCGCACTGGTTATTGAGACATCCTACTCATCGAACTAATCCCGCCATTCACACCGTTGTCCCACTTCCACACCCGGCCGCACACACCTGGACTACAACCACACGCAGTACGACTGCCGAATTCCTCCAGCAAACACCTGGGCCACAACTATCACATGTAACCATTCCTGCAAACACCTAGTCCAGAACAACCACCACCACGCCCGAAGACACCTGGGCTAGAAGATCCACTGCCGCGCCTGAAGACACCTGGGCCTCATCCCGAAGACACTTGGGAAACCACCTGCCGCACACACCTAGCCAACCACCACAATAGCCCACCCGAAGGTTCTTGGGCTAATAATGGACCTCAGACCATCACAGACTGCCCGAAGATACTTGGGCTATCCAGGAAAGGGAGAAGAAAAAGAGATAATAACCATACACTAATAAAATTGTTGTGAAAAACACCATCCCCCATGAAATGGGGGTGTTCGGCACTAAGTGCTCAACATGGGTGGGGCTCGAATAAGAAACAGAAAACTACAAGTATATAAGTATAGGTAACAAGCACTCACCCAATGTTTAGGTTTTTATTCAGCAAGCCTAAAGGAAACAACCAAAACCCAAGTCCGAGTCACGACTCTCACCAACAAAACCCATTTGCCCCATTATTGTTTCATGTTTAGTAATAATGTTCAAAAAGTTTAAGCACTACTGGGCAACTAAAACATAACCGTAAACAAGGAAAAGAAACCATCCAAACGTCAACTAAGTATCCACAACCGGTTCTCTGGTAAAGTAACAACAATAAAGGAAAAGTGAGAACCCTCGAAGTATTGGAACCAAAGAAAACCCCGAGACACTGCCCCATGTTCCCTCCCCAAAAATTTTTTTTCATCAACAGCGGATCCCACCCGAATTTGTGATATAAACAAGGTAACCACCCGGTCTTAAAACTCACAACCACTGAGAGTATAAAAATAGGGGATCCCATCCCCTCCAACATTTCCACTAATCGGCTCATGAAAGAAAAAAACAGAACCACCACCACCAACACTATGTAGGGCCATGCATGCATTTTAAAATTTAAAAGATTTTACAGGCTCCATGATTTCAATTTCTATGTGCCTTACTGGGGGTTATCACAGAAGGATCGATCTGAGTGCCTTCTATTTATTTAGATGGGTATATGTGATTAACCGAATTTAATATTCACAACATGAGTTTATAATTACAAAACAAGACATTTAAAACACCATGATGGTTTCATTATTGCATAGGACAACGACCACCAACATCCTTGATTTTCAGAAATCATAAGCCAGCATAACTCAGAAAGATGATCATAAATTAAAAAACATCAACGATCACATCCCCCACCCCCCGTTCATTCATTAAAGAATTCGTTCATTATCATTATTAGGTCTATATTATCCAATTCTACGGAATCAAAAGCTCGCCCACCCCAATTGATACACAAAAGAGAGAGACGAAGGAGAAAATTCCCTACTTGTTGATAGACGATCGGCGCTTAGGTCGGGCGCAGAACTTTACGTATAACGATGAGGATCGCCCGATGCACCAAAATCTGTTCATGAAAATCCACGATCAAGGAAATAAGAAACCATGCCTAACCCTTTAGTTTATAACAGCCACAGACGGTTGAGATAAGAACGCGAAACCACGTAAGGTGCAGGGTCGTGGGTTGGCCACGTGTCCCCACACATCATTAAAGGGGTCGGGTGGTTTAAATTGACTCATTAATTCATTAAGTATTTAATTAAAACACTTATGGGATTTTCCTGTCTTTAAAACATGCCTAAATGAGTCAGAATAGGGTTTAAAACCCTAATTGCGCAATAAGGAACGCCCCTGGAAAGAACCCGCGAGGGTAGGCCAGAGCCACCGGTATCTGAGAGCTACCGGTGGGTGACCGCGACCGGTAGCTGAGCTACCGGTAGGCTACAGCGACCGGTAGACTGAGCTACCCTTAGGCATCATCTACTGGTAGGCCGCGCTACCGGTAGGTTGCAGCAATCGGTAGACCGCGCTACGGGTAGGCTGTAGCTACCGGTAGGCTGAGCTACCGGTTGGCGGAAGCTACCGGTAGACCAAGATACCGGTAGACAGAGCTACTTGTAGGCTTCGTCTACCGGTAGACCAAGCTACCGGTAGCCCTGCGACCGGTAGGCTAAGGATACTGGTAGGCCTACCATTCCCAAACATCACCGAGATTCCCAGACCAAAAAACCCAACAAGAGATTTTTTACAAAGTAATGGTCCCCAAAAACCCGGGCCATTACATCAGATACCTCTTAAACGATTCTCGTCCTCGAGAATCAAAACAAACCAGATGGAAAGAGAGGGTCCAAACAACCACCTCGAAAGATACCTCTTAGGAGTATTCCCATTATAACTAAAAACACTTCCCTGTCATGAACCAAACAACATACCATGGAAAACTACCCAGGCATGTGGGTTGGGGAGTCTCCTCCCCCATGTCACGATGTTATACATTTTGGGCGGCACTGAATCGCCCGCATGGGTTTAATCGCATCCACCTTAATGCATATTGATTAGGTGTTGGCTTCTCTCCTACCCCATAGCCAGGGCTTTTCACACACATCCAGAGGAAAAAAACCAGTACATTCCATAGCCAAAAAGACAAAACGTTCTACTACAACAGGTACAACGAAGAAAAAATATAAAAACAACTCTGGGTACTGGGTACACATCTGTGCTACCCTCTCCCACATACTCTCCTCAAGCCCATCGTTTCTCCACAACACACGAACTAAGGGAATGTTTCTCCCACGAAGCACCTTCTCCTTGCGATCCTCAACAATCACTGGTCTCTCCACAAAAGTCACATCATCCTCGATGTCCAGTTCAACCCAATCAATGACGTGTGAATTTTCATGTAGATACCGGCGGAGCTGGGACACATGGAATACATCATGTATCTTAAGTAGCAGCGGTGGAAACGCTAGCTGATAAGACCCTTCGCCGACCCGCCGCAACACTTTTAAGGGTCCGATGAACCTGGGAGAAAGCTTACTCCCCTTGCCGAACCTCCGCTGCCCACGCTGAGGGGAGACCATCAAGAACACGTGGTATCCAACCTAAAACTCCAAGGGCCTCCTCCTGGTATCAGCATATGACTTTTGTCAGTCCTGGGCGGCCTTCATCCTTTCCCGTATGTTCTGAACCTTCTCTGTCGTGCTCTGAACCACTTTTGGGCCAAGGATGACTGTGTCTCCTACTTCAGTCCAACACACAGGTGAATGGAATGGCCTCCCATACAAAGCATCAAACGGGGCTATACCGATGGTATATTGGTAGCTATTATTGTAGGAAAACTCTAACAGAGGAAAGTATCGCACCCATGATCCGCCTGAGTCCAGAACACATGCCCGCATCATATCCTCCAAGGTCTGGATGGTGTGCTCTGGCTGTCCATCTCTCTGGGGATGGAAAGCAGTGCTAAGATGTAGCTGGGTTCCAAAAGAATGTTTTAATCCACTCCAGACTCGCGAGGTAAACTCTGGATCCCAATCCGAGACTATAGACCACAGAATCCCATGCAACTGCACCCCCTCATCCACGTACCATCGCGCCAAAGAATATACTGCACTCGACTCCCTGATCGCAAGAAAGTGATCCAATTTCATCAAACTATCCACTGCCACCCAAATGGCATCGTATCCTCATTGGACCATGGGTAGTCACGTGACGAAATCCATCAAGATGTCATCCCACTTCCACTCAGGGACAACTAGAGGCTGCAGTAGGCCACCCAGAACTCGGTGTTCAACCTTCACTTGCTAACACACTAAGCACTTGGCCACAATCGCTGCCACTTCTCGCTTAACTCAGAGCCACCAAAACTGCATCTTCATTCCCTGGTACATCTTGGAACTCATAGGTGTACCGCCAGGGCTGAGTTGTGGAACTCACTAAGAACCTTTCTGTGCATCGCCTCCGGAAAAAAGAACGTTCCCTGGAAAAGCATCCGGTTCTGACCATCCTCAATCCATCCTTCCAGAGCATTTCCCTGGTCAACTCGGTTACGCATCACTTATCACTCTAGGTCCCCCTAGTGAGACTCCTCCACTTGCTGAAACAGAGATGGCTGCACTGTAATCTGATATAGGCAACCTCTATCACTATCCTTCTTCTCATCCATGTGTAATGTAGTCAACTCCGCCATTTCCTTCCAGGTGTCCGCCAACTCTTGGACATCATCCTTCTACGTCCTCCTTCTCAAGGCATCGGCCACTACATTTCCCTTTCCCTCGGTATAAGAGATCTCAAAATCGTAATCCTGGAGGAACTCCACCCATCTCCGTTGTTGCAAGTTCAGGTCCTGCTAGGAGAAGATATACCTCATTCTGTTATGATCTGTGAAGACCAAAAAATGTTATCCGATGAGGTAGTTCCGCCATAACATTAGCACAAAGACGACCACTGCAAACTCCAGGTCGTGGGTGGCGTAATTATTCTCATGAGGTCGTAGCTGCCTGGACCCATAAAAGATAACCCCTCGTTGCTGCATCAACACACATCCCAGGCCTTGTACTGAAGCATCACAGAACACCTCATAGGATACCCCTTCTTCTGGTAATCTCATCACTGGGGCACTAACCAACTTCTCCTTCAGATAGCTGAGGGCTTACTAGCACTGCTCCCTCCACACGAAACCATGGTCCTTCTTGGTCAGAGCTATCAAAGGGGCTGCTACTCGGGAGTAGTTGGGTACGAACCTCCGATATCAACCTGCCAACCCGAGGAAACTATGGACATCTTCCACATTCTTGTGTGATGCCTAAGAAACAACTGCCTCAACCGTTGATAGGTCCACCACTACCCACTGCTCGGACACCACGTGCCCGAGTAAGTGCACTTCTTGTGTCCATAAATTTCATTTCTACAACTTCCCATAGAGATGATGATGTTGAAGGACCTCCAGAACCATCCTCAGGTGCTCTGCATGGTCCTCCTCTAATCTTGAGTAGACCAGGATGTCATCGATTAACACAACCATGAACCAATCCAAGTACTCCCAGAAGATGTATTTCACAAGCCCCATGAACATAGCTAGGGTGTTCGTAACGCCGAAGGGCATAACTACGAACTCTAAGAGACCATACCTTCAGCTGAACACCATCTTCGGGATGTCACCCTCCTTCACTCTCAGCTGGTGGTACCCAAAACACAGGTCGATGTTCAAGAACCATCCTTCCCCATTCAGCTGGTCGAAAAGATTTTCTATCCTCGGAAGAGGGTAGGGATTCTTGATTGTCACCTGATTCAGCCTCCTGTAGTCAATGCACAACCGAGGCCACCATCTGCCTTCTTTTCGAACAAGACTGGAGCGCCCCACGGTGACGCACTCAGGCAAACATAACCCCTCTTCATCAGATCGTCAATTTGGATTCGCACCTCCCGTAGCTTTGAAGGTGCCATCCGATAAGGAGCCATCGAGATCGGACGAGCGCTGGGCTATAGGTCTATCCCGAATTCGATATCACATCGAGGGGGTAGCGTCATCACATTCTAAGGGAAGATGTCCATAAACCCACAGACGATCTCTGGAATGTTCACCATTTCAGAAACAAATGACCCTACTGACAGCTCAGCTATCAAAGAGAGGAGGGGTTCCTCTCACCTGTCGCCCTTCTGACTACTCCGCTCGCTAGTGAAAACAACACGCCGACTGCCCAAATCTGAGAACACGACCCTTCCTTGAAAACAGTCGATGAAGACACACACAGAGAATAGCTAGTCAATGCCTAAGATGACATCGTATGGTTGTATCTGTAGCAAAAGAAGATCCCTAACTGACTAATGTGGCATTATCATCAGTCTGCATCCCCGACAAACAATCAACAAGTCGGTCTGACCCCCGACTGGTGTGCTCAACACCAGGGGAACTGGGAGTATCTCGGCATCTATACCCAAGGAGCGGGCTATACTGGGTTCCACAAAAGAGTTAGAAGCTCTAGTATCGAACAAGGCATAAGCAATAGTGCTAAAAAACTGATTGTACCTCGAACAACCTCTGGCCCTGCTGGAACAGCTGCCTCTGTAGTGAGTAATTATCTACGCCTAGCCCCTATGCCCCTCGGATGTCAGCCACGTCCCCGACCACTCCCCAGTCGATGTCCCTGAGGAGCGCCCTGAGGTCGGCCTCCTCCTCCTTCGTCTGCCCTCGGAGGAGTGGGGGCTCGCTCTCCCTGCTGTAGCTATTGGAAAGGCCTGACTGGAAGCTGCTGCTGGGGTGGGTGGTGGGGCTGTCCACCACCACTGTACTACACCCGGTCCTGGAACTGACTCCGGAGATGTCCAGGGCTCCCACAGACGAAGCATCGTGGTCCCGGGCCTTATGTAGAAGGGCGAGGACCAGGGGATCGAAACTGATACTGTTGTGGCCTGCTCCCTACCGGTTGGAACCTAGAGGGTCTTGAATCTGGAGGCCTAGTGCTGACAGCCTTCCCCTTCGACAGTCCCAGCTAGATCCCCTCTCGTTACACTCCTCATAGATCATGCATCCTCTCCACCACTTTATCCTTCTTCTGGACCTCCATGTACATCGAAAGGGTAAAGGGGGTAACAACTTACTGGAGGGGGGGTTGGAGCGCCTCCTCCAAACGTCTTGCCCGAGACTCCTCGTTGGGAAAGAGGTCTAGAGAAAAAAGGAGGAGGTCCTTGAACTTGATCCCTAGCTCCCTCAAGGACATACTCCCCTGTTGGAGGGAGAGTAGCTCCTATCTCTTTTCCTCCATCATCGTCGAAGAGAGGAATTCCGCCTAGAACTCCCTTTTGAAATCAGCCCATGCCACCTCAGACTCTCTCCTATCCCACAGGTAAAGTGTCCACCACTAACGTGCCGCTCCTCGCATCTGGCTGACGGCCAGAGGAATCCAGTACTTGGTCGGGGCCCGAATCAGGCCGAAAGATATCACTAGGTCTTCTAGCCAGCCTTCCGTCTTCATGTCAGAGGTTCTTCCCTCATACTTCTCGAGAATCTATCGATGTAAGGCCTGAAGATTCATCTTCCACTAGTCATGCTATTCCTCTCAATAAGCCCTCTGCCGATTGGCCAAAGTAGTCTCCAGGGCCTCGATCGCCTGTACCACACGTGGTCTCCTTCCAGGTGCCATAGCTATAAGGTAATCAAGGAATGCCTAAGCCCAAGTAGTGCAGATTATTGTCTTTAAAACTTCTTAAACATTTCCTTAATTCTTAATTTCCAAAACACCCCAGAAACACGAGAACACAAGGCATTATGAGGAATGTACCATTCCTAGGGTCTCTACACTGAAATCAGCGTGGCCCCATTAGATATTCGGTAGGTCCAGAGTCCTTGCATCGGATCACGGGGGGGCCCTAAAATCCCATGTGCTAGCCGGTATTCCCTGGCCTAATTTCATGCACCGAGGACACCCAAAAATGTTGCCTTACCAACCCAAGCAATCCTCACCGTGCCTAACTATATACTCCATCCTATCTCTCAACCATCAGCCTCTGATACCATTCTGTCACGACCCACCTTCACCAAAAGGAGGGAAGGGTCAGCAGATTGCCAGGCCCTACCTTCTTTATGTTGAAGGAGAGACAATGACCCCTAAGACCCGCCTTCAATATGTCCTGGTATGACGACTAACACCAAGGGTATAGAAATTACACACAAATGGAAGGAATTACCCATTTTTGTTTTATAGGATCGAGAGATAAGAAGATGAAACCCAACAACACCAAGGTAAAATAAAAGTGAATCCAATAGTAAACCATTCCCACATGCATGTTTCAAAAGTAAAATCCACAATGTACAAAAGGTGAATACAAAGGTTAGTACCAAACGAAGAAAAATAGCAACTGCAACTTCCCCAAAGGCCCAAGATAGTATGGTCCTACGGGATCCCCAAAGTACTCCTGGAAACCTGAAAGCAGTTTTATATACATTGGGGGAGCATACAAGTACACTCAGTAGGGAAAACCAATGACTCTCATTCACATGTGGGGGGACGTACTAAAGTCTTGTGATAAAAGGGGTAAGCCAAACACATATCAAGGTAAACTATCCACCCAAGCCTCACTAAGGAACACTACCCAAATAACACATGTTAAGTAATATATATAATAAGAGAAAATCGATGTTTGGGTACCCCGCGCCACTTTCCCACTGGTTATTGAGACATCCTACGCATCGAACCAATCCTGCCATTCTCACCGCAGTCCCACTGCCACACCCGCCCGCAAACACCTGGTCCACAACCACATGCAGTCCCACTGCCGAATCCCACCCGCAAAAACTTGGGCCACAAATGTCACACTTAACCTCGCCTGCAAACACCTAAGCCAGAACAACCACCACCACGCCCGAAGACACCTAGGGTAGAAGATTCCCGGATGCGCTCGAAGACACCTGGGCCTCATCCCGAAGACAATTGGGAAACCACCTGCCGCAAACACCTTGCCAACCACCACACCCCCCATGGTTCTTTGGATAATAATGGACCTCAGGCCATCACAACCTGCCCGAAGATACTTGGGCTATCTGGGAACGTGAGTAGAAAAGGAGCTAATAACCAGCCACTAATAATAGTATTGGGAAAAACACCCTCCCCAATGGAATGGGGGTGTTTGGAACTATGTTGTCAACATTGGTGGGGTGCGAATAAGAAACAAAAAACTACAAGTATATATATATAGGTTACAAGCACTCACACAATGTTTAGGGTTTTCTTCAGCCAACCTAAAGGACACAACCAACACCCATCTTTGAGTCATGACTCTCGCCAACAAAACCCATTTGTCCCATTATTGTTTCATGTTCAGTAATAATGTTCAAATAATTTTAAGCACTAATGGGAACAACAAATGTCAACTAAGTATACACACCTGGTTCTCTTGTAAAGTTACAAAAACAAAGGAAAAGTGAGAACCCTCGAAGTACTAGATCCATAGACAACCCTGAGACACTGCCCCGTGTTCTCTCCCCAAAAAAGGTTTTTCATCAATAGAGGATCCCACCCCAATTCGTGATATAAAAAAGGTAACCACCTAGTCTTAAAATTCACAACCAACGAGAGTATACAAACAGGGGATCCCATACCCTCCTACAATTCCACTAATCGGCTCGTGAATGAAAACAACCAAACCACCACCACTGACACTAATCCGGGCAATGCTGGTATTTTCATATTTAAAAGATTTTACACGCTCCATGATTTCAATTTCTGTGTGCTTTACCGGGCGTTATCACAGAAGGGTCGATCCTGGAGCTTTCAATTTATTTAGTTGGGTATACGTGATAAACCAAATTTACTCTTCACAGCATGAGTTTATAATTAAAAAACAATTCATTTAAAACACCACGAGGGTTCCGTTAGTGCACAAGACAACGACCACCAACGTCCTCGATTTTCAGAAGACATAAGCCAGCATAACTCAGAAAGATGATCATAATATAAAACATCATCAACGATCACAACCCCCCCTTCTTTCCTTTATAGAATCCTTTCATTATCTTTATTAGGTCTGGATTATCCAATTCTATGGAATCAAAAGCACGCCCACCCAACATGATACACAAAAGAGAGAGACGAAGGAGAAAATTCCCTACTTGTTGATAGATGATCAACACTTAGGCCGGGCGCGGGACATTAGGGATAATGATGCGGCTCGCCCAATGAACCAAAAGCTAATCGTGAAAAGCCGCAATCAAGGAAAGAGGAAACCATGCCTAACCCTTTAGTTTATAAGGGCCGCAGATGGTTGAGATAAGAACGTGAAACCGCGTAAGGCGCGGGGTCATGGGTTGGCCACGCGGCTCCACACGTCATTAAAGGGGTTGGGTGGTTTAAACCATCTCATTAATTCCTTAAGTGTTTAATTAAAAAACTTATGGGAATTTACGGTCTTTAAAACGCGCTAAAACGAGTCCGAATAGGGTTTAAACCCAAAATTGGGCTAAAAGGAACACCACTGGAAACATCCCGCGGGGGTAGGACAAAGCCACTGGTAGCTGAGAGCTACCGGTGGGTGACAGCCACCGGTAGACCGAGGTACCGGCAGGCTACAGCGACCAGTAGCTGTGCTACCGGTAGGCTGCAGCCACCGGTAGATCGAGCTACCGTTCGGCAGCAACTACCGGAAGGCCGAGCTTCCAGTAGGCTGCAACTACCAGTAGACCGAGGTACTGGTGGCCAAAGCTATCGGTAGGCTTCGGCTACCAGTAGACCAAGCTACCGGTAGGCCTGCTACCGGTAGGCTAAGGCTACTGGTTGGCCTATCGTTCCCAAACTTCACCGATATTCCCAGACTAGAAAACCCAACATGATATTTTCACAAAGTAATGGACCCCAAAAACACGGGCCATTGAAAAAAGGGTTCACCATTAATTAGTAGAAATACATCATTTTTTAAAAATATTTCATTTATCTGAAAATGACTACATTTATCTAAAAAATTGAATTTGTCCTCAAATTATGTCTATGAAACAAAATGATTAATGTTAAATATAAATAGTATATATATAAAATTAAAATTGTGGTTAATAATATTCGTAACCGCTTTTTTAAATGGATAGTTTGATAGGCCGTGGTGCGTTCGATCTCAATGTTGCGTGTAGCCCTTGCTTTTGAAATTAATTAAAGAGATATTGTACTATGAAATACTAGGGGGTTACAATTTCCCCTCCTTCAATAAATTACATCCTCACAATTTTAAATTGTTCTTATAAAATAAAAGGTAAAAATAGGAAATACTTATGTGGAAAACCCACATCAAAAATAGGGTTATAAAATTTATTCATAATAAGAGGGAAATATAACCAAATAGTCAGCACCAAATAAGTATATAGAATAAGAGAAAATATGTGTAAATTTGAGACACATAAATGGAGGGAAAATGTAAAAATTAATAGGGGTGATTGAGGTTATAAATAACAAACAAATGAACAATAAATAGAAAATTTAAGGACTCAAAGCCAAAAATATCTAATGAATTAAAATATTATTTTCTCATCAAAACATAATTAATTTGGATAAATCCTCTATGGTATTAAGATCCTTTCTATAATGTTTAGGAATTATTTTATCCATATAATAAGAAAAAAAATTACTTTTCATGTATAGCTTTATGCTTTAACTAATTTCTACCAAAAACTCATCTTTCACTCCAAAATATAATAGAACTCAAAAATATTCTATTTTCCCTAATTGTATAGGATTTAAAAAAATTAATTTATAATTAATCAATAAAATAATTTAAAAACAATACCTTATAAATACCAGAAAATCACAAAGGCTAGTGGTAGGTGATGCACCATTGCCACCCTTCAGTTGTGGGTTCAAGTATCGCAGCCTTGACGGACTCCACGGGTTGTCGTCCAAACATTGGGATGTATTTTTTATAAAAAACATCCAAAAAATAATCTTAAGAAATGTGTTAACTTTATACAATAGCATGCAATGTCCAACTTAATCCATTCCAACCATTAGAATTATCAAAAATTATTGTGTCCAAACTTATTGTCTAATAAATTTATAAGGTTAATGTAACATAATGAAGATCTCTTTTTTCCTCATAATAACATATGAGTACCTTCATCATGTATTCTCTTAAAACATGGAAACACCATAAATTATCATAAAACATTGTTGATTACATTCTTGCTCAGATATTCCTTATAGAATAATAGATAAATTTCTTATACCTAGAAATTTTGATTACTCCAACAATGATTGAATAAACAAACCATTAATTGGTTCCAAGTTAGTCAAGGATATCTGATATAATTTATCCAAATCAACCATCTCTTATTAAAAAATCTCTACCACCATATTAGGACCATATTAATTTTTATCATTCCTAAAAGAATCTATTTTTCAAAAAGGTCAACTTGAGGTTGAGTCACTTTTCATAGTACCATATAATCTCAAATCTTCAATGATATATTATTGTAGTAAAATCCTTTTTTATTTCCATAAATAATATTACCAGTTAATTATTGATATAACAATCAAATGAAATAATTCATTAATAAAAAATTAAAACACTAATTATTCCACATCATCTACTGTTGAATAATAACATGATTATAATCCAATAGCATCAGTTTGTGTATACTTTGATGATCAGGACATTGATTTGCATAGTGTTCAAACTCCTTGCAGATGAAGTACATGATTTGTACATAAGTTTTACATTATATCATGCTAATAAAAACACTATGTTGTCTCCCCTTTAAAAGCATTCATATTCATTGTCCTATAACTGCAGTTTAATCATAATATACTGCTTCAAATCATGAGAAAAAAGAAAAATAAGTATGGGGTGAGCTCAGATGCTCAGTATGGATAACAATATAGTAGAAACTATTATAAACAAGAATAAATACTCAAGACAATTTATAAGACTAAAAAAAATTCCATTTAAACATAAACATAATAATAATATGGAAAAGATAAATTCAGTAATTCCATCTACTAATTTACATGGATATTTTACTAGTCGAATAATCAAATGTAATATCAATAGATAATTTTATAATGATAGAATGCATAATGCCGGACATCATAAACACATAGTCATGGACTCAGTCAAAGACTACAAATAATATTTTGTTAAATCATTGTGACAAGACACTAGTCTACTTAATGAGACATACTGATGCATCGAAGATCTATATCTAGCTCCACCCATAACTTACCAAGTCCAATGCATTTTCCACCTGAAAAGAATGAAACAAAACATAAACATTCCTATTAAAACTAGAGTACGAAATGTTAATATGTTAAACATAAACCATGAATGGTATTCAAATCACACATCAATAGTCAAACATATCACAAAACATTCAATACAATATGGAAGATTTTATCATAATAAATTAACATCAAACAAGTGAAATGTCCATAAAAAGATGTTGACATAGATGAAATGAAAACTATTTAAGAGAAATATGTCTTTCTATTCTGAAATCATTTAAAAGTCACATAATTATAGAAAAGAGTTATTTTGAAAAATACTTATAATTTTGTAGTGGAATATCTTAAGGTGTTTTAATGGAGTAAAATAGCCTCACTTTTCGTATATGTTATAAAATATTCATAACATAATTTGTCAAAATGGTCGTAAAGTACCTTGTTTTGAAAATGATGGAATTCTTCCTTTCAAAAAAATTATAAACAGTAAAAAGGGTATAAATGAAATAAACCATATTCTAGGAAATAATAAAAATGTTTTGAAATACATTTTTAAGAAACACATATGTCAATGAAAAAGAAGTCCCACTAGATACTTTCGTGAAAACAACCTCAGATAATAAAAATATTGTGAAATTTACCCTCACCTAGTACATTTCCTCAATCGAGGATATGTTAAACGCATGTATTATATTTAAATAATTTTTATTAAATTATAGAAGAACCACATATATAAATATGATATCATATATGATCTTCTAATATTTAATTGTAAATAATAATTCAATAATATCATTGTTTCGGATGTTAACTGATTAATTTTCCTTTATATGTTTTGTTATGTAAGTCATGTTTGTTATGGATATTATATATTTGATTCATATCCATAATGATATTAATTTATTGTACATTATTTGTAATAAAAAAATGATAATTATATCTGGAATGGTTACGATGGAGAATGAATCTCATCACAATTGTGGAGATGGTAATCTGTACATATGCATGAGAATCAATATCATTCTATTGATGGTGAAATAATATGTAATTGGATTCTATATTACATATATATAAATTTTAACCATTTATATTTATAACTTACATAAATTATACTCAGTATTATACCCATCCAAATAATGAAGTGTTGAATAAAAAACTACTCCGCAACGCGGAGACGCCAAGCCCTGCATACGTCTGTATGGTGACTTTTTCATTAATAGAATACATTGAATAATGAATATGGTGGAAAAATATTTATAAAAACATAAAATTATTTATAAGGTATTGGAGTTATTATTTTGGTATTTAAACAACAAATAAATAAGAATTGGTTGGACAAAAACACTTTAAAATGGTGATAAAATTATTAACTCTTTTTCGGGTTCTTCCATTTTGATTTGGTCAAAAAGGAATCATAGGTTGGATTTATGAACAAATTAATTCCACTATGATTAAATGGAGATATTTGGGAGGATATTGGTGTATGGGATTTCTAAGACAAATGGATTTGGGGGAGTGAAATTATGGTACGTGTAAGTACCCTTTTATAAGAGATTCGAGAGTCAATTTAAGAAAAACATGTAATATTATTTTATTATAAAATCATTTTTGCTTTATAATGGTTAAAAAAAATTACATTGAATATAAGGCAGATATGGGTCTAAATCCTCTCATCCAATTGGGTTGAGACATGTTTCGGTCACCATATTATCCTTATCTTTTATAATTAACTCTTAGAAAAATAGTATATCATTTACAATGTCATCTTGTATTTTTATATTACAAGGTAAACAAACATACTATAAAACTCCAAGAGAAGCCCATGTAGTTTTTTAATGACATATATATCATTATATATGACTTTTGGACGAAAATTATATTTTTAAAAATATTATATCATTTAATAATATAGTATTTGTATTAAAAACCAATTTATTTCAATTTTGACACTATTTAGAATTTGGTTTTTGTGAATGTAATAAAAAAATTATTACATCAAATAAAATAAATAAAATAAATTTTAAAATGTCAAATTATCTAATAAAATTAGTGAAATTAATAAAATGTATCAATTTATATTTATTTGGATATTTATAATATAAATTATTTTAATATTTCATTAGTAATGCAATTACTACATCATCATTGTGTTATAAATTAATTAAATAATATAATTTATAGAAATAATAAAAAAATACCACGATGTAAGATATAATCTTAACATTCTAGTGACTATTTATAGTCTAATTTATCTTTTTTATATCAATATATTAAAAAAATTAGTTATTAAATTTATAATTTAACACTTTTAATTCATCTTTAAAAAAATATAATGAATGTCCTAATCTAATCTGTGCACATCAAAATGGATCATATTTTTGTCCTATGGTTTTTTTGGTCAAAATAAACTTATAAAATAGAATTAGGACATTTTTAAGTTAATTATAATATCATTTTTACCTTTAATTACCTATTTACTTTTAACAGTGGTAAATAAAATCAAAAGTTACTACTCATCAAAAATTTAATTTATCCGATTGAACAAAATTTCACATAGAGATTTGATAAATGTGTTTTTGTATTTTTAAATTCAATTAATAGAAGAGGTAAAATTAACTTTTATGAAAATTTGGAAATGATCTAAGAAGGTGAGTAAAAGATGTTAATTGGTTCAATAATATTATATATATATAATCTTATTATAAAATTATGCCAATAAATCAAAATTAACTGATATAGGTATTATGTATCTATTTTTACCAAATATAAATTTATATAAAATAAATTAATATTTAAATAATATGTCGTTAAAAAAACACATTGTTTTTCACTATTCATAAAAAATGTATGTTTTCTGAAAAATACCATAAATTCACCCGAACGGAATTTTGATATTCTAAATTAAAAAACTATGTTCATTTTACCATATTTATAACATGTAGTTGTATAAATGAATTTTTAAAAAATATTCTCATTTTCGAAACAAGAAAATGGGTTTTTGGAAAATAACTACTATCAAAAGAATGATATTTGTTTATGACCAATTTGAATGTAAATATTCTTCCAATGAATACAGTTGGATTAAATGAAAAAAATTGAATCTAATTATACTATATAACAATTCAAATATACAATTTATCATTATAAACTTGGTTGATTAAAAAATACGATTTCAATTAAATTTAATTATTTTTCACTATTAATCAAAATATGAAAGAAATCGAAAAAGCACAAAACATTTTATCCAAACTAAACATTTATTTCCCACATCTAACGAAGAAGCTGAAATAATTAAATTTAACATATAAAAGTGTCAAATATTGGATTCAAAATCGGTTCATCATTAAAAGGCAGAAAAACTTCATTTTTTAAAAATGCATTATTTATCTGAAAAAAATATTATTTCCTTATATTATGTACATTAATGAAAGAAGAATGTTAAATTTATATAGGATATATATAATATTCAAACTTCTGTTACTAATATTAAAAACATCTTTTTAAACGGCTAGTTTGAAAAGTTATGGTGCGTTCAATCTTAGAGTTTCTTGTAGCATATGATATTTAATTATTTTTATGGGATAACATACTGTTAAATAATTTGGTGTTACATTCTCCCCTCCATTGATAAATTGAATCCTTGCAATTTGAAATTTTTCTTATAAAATAAATTGTCAAAAAATAGGAAATAAATTTTTGGAAAACCCACATTGGAAATAGTCTTATGAAAATTTATTATTAATAAGAGGGAAACATAAATGAAAGAGTCCCCGCCAAATTAGTATTTCGAATAAGATGAAATTGGTGGAAATTTTATAAACATAATTGGAGGGAATCATAAATATTTATATGGAGTGGTTGAGGTCATCAATCACAATCTAGTGATCAATAAATAGAAAATTGATTACCTGAAATCCATAAATCTATGCAGTCTTAAAATATTGTTGGTTCATCAACACATAAGGTTTTATGATGAAACAATTTTTTTGTTTTAAGATCCATTCCCTAATGTTTGAGAATAAATTTATCGGATCATCATTAGAAAACTATATTATACAAACCAGGACAACACATAGGCCAGGGGGGGTCGGGTCGGGTCGGCCCGGACCCGGACCCCCCGTTTTCGAGACGACTTCGGTCTTTTGGCCATAACTTGAGTCACGGACCTCCGATCGATGAACCGTCTGCGGCAACGCGATCCTTGGATCGAGACGGTCGTTTCGGTATACTATACTCAAGGCGCACCTTCTTTTTCGGGAGCCTACGTGGTTAAAACTCCGTAGTTAAGCGTGCTTGGCTTAGAGTAGTGATCAGGATGGGTGACCTCCTGGGAAGTTTCTCAGGGTGGGTCTCAGACGGAAAGGCTGATATCTTTCAGACTGGACGTCCGATTGACGAACCGTCAGCGGCGATGCGATCCTTGGATCGAGACGGTCGTTTCGGTTTATCACACTCAAGGTTTCAGATTACTTTGAGTTCGGCCGGGTTGGTTCGTTCACGAAACCAACCGGGCCTTCGGAGCGGAAACGCTCATATCTTGAGCTATGGACGTCCGATCGACGTGCCGTCGGCTTTGTTATGTTCCTCTTAGTGAGACGGATCTTTTGGCATACTCCGCCCGAGGTTTGGACGTAGGTGGAGTACGGTCGGGTTGGTTTTTCCTTAAAAACCAACCGGGCCCCGGGGACGAAAATGCCAATAACTCTCAGACTGGGCGTCCGATCGACGCGCCGTCTGTTGCGTTGAGTTCCTGTTGACGATACGGAACTTTTGGATACATCAACTCTGGACTTTGTGACAGTTGATGTATCAGCCTCTCGGCTCGTGGAGCGGACCCTCCGAACGAGCTTGCTGTGTGCGGGAACCCTAGTGCTGGCTGCGATTGTTACTGTGACTACTACTGCTACTACTGCTACTGTGACTGCGATGACGACAGTACGGAGATCCTGTGTGGATTCGACGACGACGACTACAACACTCAGCGATCCTACGTGGATCAGTGCTACAGGTCATGTGTGGGCCCGATCCTGTGTGGATTCGACGACGACGACTTCAGCACTCAGCGATCCTACGTGGATCAGTGCTACAGGTCCTGTGTGGGCCCGATCCTGTGTGGGTCCGATCCTGTGTGGGTCTTTGCGCTCAGCGGTCCTGTGTGAACCGGCGCCTACAGGTCCTGTGTGGGCCCGATCCTGTGTGGGTCTTTGCGGGGGTTAGTTACCTATCGATCCTTCGTGGGTCCGACGACTTAGATGGATCAGAGATCATCTTTATCGTCCTTTGAAGAAGTATACCTGTGTGAGCTGAATCATGTTGCTTTCCTGTGTGGATTGTGTTGTGCTATCCTGTGTGGATTACGTTTTTCTTTCCTGTGTGAAATACGTTTACTTTCCTGTGTGGATTGTGTTGTGCTATCCTGTGTGGATTACGTTTTGCTTTCCTGTGTGGAATACGTTTACTTTCCTGTGTGGACTGAGTTGTACTTGGGCTCGGAGGTTGGAGCGTATTTGAAATTTATGACTTAGGTATATGTATGGGCATATATCTAAGCAGTGTCGGTTATTACTTCGTGATTGTTCCTTTCTTCTTGGTCTATCCTTTGTGGATTTGAGAGACCTTCAGGGGTCTCGGGGTCCCTACTGAGTAGCTTATACTCACCCCTGCACGGGCTTTGCCCGCACTAAGTTGTGTTGGTTGCAGACGACGGACAGCGTTGACCTTAGCTGAGGCTTGCAGAGCGGGACGGTACCCGGAGGTGGACCACTGGGCGGGACGTGCTCGGAGCGGACGGCGGAACCCGTGGAGCAGAGGAGCTATCTGTACCCACCCTTCAGGTGGGATTTCTAGTGGACAGCTCGGTGTAGCGGCTTTTACCTTTCAGTTGCTGTTTTCCCTTTCGAGTTGTACTTTACTTTCAGTTTGGGTTTGTATACTGGCCCATTTTCTTTTCTGCACTTTCAGTTGTACTCTGCTTTTTCTTAGTGTTTACTTTCCGCTTGCTTTCTCTGTGGTGTTTGTTTACTTTACAAAGGCAATGCCTTCCCATTTTACCGGGATTTACGCCTTGGTGCTAGTCGCCAGCCCCTGGCCTATGGAAGGCGGGCTTGGGGTAGTCAAGGCACGGACCCCGAGGGCGGGTCGTGACAATTTGGTATCAGAGGAGTTCGGTTCTACTGCGAACTCTGATCTTTTCTATGTGAAGCAATAATGTTTAGCGTATTGAGTGTGGTTATCAGTCCAGGGAGTCCAGTGTTGGTGCGGCGGCCGACGTATCCGTACACCAGGACCCTGACTTCTGATTTCCGACTTAATGCACGAAAACATTGATTGCGTGTGTGTTTCAAAGTTTTCATTGTGATTTCTTTGTGTCAGCTCACCATGTATATTGTTTGACCGTGGCGCACCTGTTTCCTTTCAGGATGGCCCCACGACGGCAGCCAGCTAGGGTTCCGAGAGTCGAGCGTGACGGCAGCCCACTGAGCGACGAGGCCTCGTTGCAGGGCCCTTTGTCAGCAGTGGCACCGGCGGTAGCACTACCCGCCGAGCCCCCGATGCTTCCAGTGCCAGCCGCTGACGATGCACGTCGCCTCAGCGCACTGCATGAGTTTCAGCGCCAGCGACCACCCAGGTTTCGCGGGGAGACGGATCCCCAGGCAGCAGTGGAATGGCTGGAGGCAGTGGTACGTGTGTTTAGGCTAGTGAGGACGCCAGCAGACTTCATGGTGATCTTTGCTGCCAGCCTCCTTCAGGCAGCAGCAGGCAGGTGGTGGAGCCACTTGTTTCAGTTCTGCGATGGGATGACCTTCGCATGGGAAGACTTCGAGACCTTCTTCAGGGTGGAGTTTGTGCCAGTAGCTCTACACCCCGAGCATGTACATGAGCTTCTGCCTTTGCCGCGTGTTTTTCGATCAGTAGCCGAGTCATTTGTGGGCAGTAGACAAATGATGCAGAGGTCCAGGAGGACCAGACTAGCAGTTGGACGATCTCGGGTTTTAGGACCGGTGGTGCGGGGCACCCGAGGTGGGGTCAGAGCCAGGCGTGCCAGAAACGGACAATGTTACTCCTGTGGCGGGAAGGGTCACCTGGCACGCGACTGCCCGACTCCTCGTACGATTGATCAGCGGGTGTTAGAGGAGCCACTGAGACAGAAGCAGCGGCTAGTGCTTGAGCAACAGCCGAGTAGTGGACAAGGCAGTAGAGCTCCGAGAGCAGGTGGACAGGAGCAGAACTAGTGGATACATCCTTTGTACTTCTGGTTCCTTGTTGCTTTTGTGTAACGTCTTGTTTTATGAGCTGCAATAATAAAAGATGCATACCATTGTGATATTTTCGTTCCAGTCCTCTTTTGTGATGTTACTAAGAGGTTCCAGTTTTGGTTGTTGACTTGACCCTCACTTGTGATACATCTACTGGAGGAGACCCAGTTACCACACACTGATGCCGACAGTGTGACGCAACCCTTGGAGGCGAGAGTAACGGTTGAATCTCTTAGTAGTAGCGTCGAGGCCTTACGACGTCATCCTTGGTATGGATTAGTATCATCCATGTTAGGATTGACTGTTTTAGGCGAGGAATGTGGACCATCCAGGGGATGAGACCAGATTTCTCTTATCGGCAAAGAAGAAATCTTGCAGCTCCTGTGGGACCTAAGATGGTCCAGGTCATCCAGGGGCGGATGAGTACAGCTCAGAGCCGGCAGAAGTCTTATGCTAACAGGAAGCGGAGGCCACTGGAGTTCGAGGGTGGCGACCACGTCTTCTTGCGGGTCTCACCTCGACGTGGTATTCAGATATTTGGCCGAGGCGGCAAGTTATCTCCGCGCTTCATCGGACCCTTCTAGGTCCTCAGAAGGATTGGTGAGGTGGCTTATCGCCTGGCTCTACCACCTCAGTTGCACCGGGTGCACGATGTCTTCCACGTGTCTCAGCTGAGGAGAGACGTGCACGACCCGACGCACATCATTGACCATGAGGAGCTTGACGTTGAGGATGGGGAGACTTTTACGGAGGTCCCGGTGGAGATAGAGGATCGACAGGAGCGGGTACTACGTGGGCGATCGATTCCTCTTGTGCGCATCAGATGGCAGCATGGGAACCTCCAGGAAAGCACATGGGAGCGGGAGGCTCAGATGCGTGCTCAGTACCCTCTTTTGTTTCCCTAGTTTTGATGTATCTTTACGGGGACGTAAAGACCTGAGGTGGGAGTAATGTAAAGACCCGTAAAATTCAAGGGAAATTTTTTCTTAATTTTCTTTGGAATTTTACAAGAGCAAGGTTTCTGACGGCACCTGATTCCGAGGCCCGGAGTGCCCGGAATTAATTTCCGAAGTTTGGCTCGGGTACGTTCAGTGAACGAATGAGCGAGATTTCCTAACTTTTGATCTGGTGCTCGGAATTGAAATCTGAGGACACCGATGAACTCGTAGCGCCGATATTCGCTTAAGGAGACCTTTCCCGAAGTTGCGTTTGCCTAGGAGGAGATGTTTAATTTTCTGGATGAAATGAAGAGTAAAATAAATTTGTTATACAATATTTATTTTATTTATCTTCTTAAGTGGTTATATCCTAAGTGTGGAAGTTGGGGTGGAATCACAAGTTCCTAACTAACCATGTGAGGATTAAGGTGAGGTGGGGCCCACACGAGCCCCAACCCTTCACCTTCCCCTTAACTCTCTTCTACCCCCTTAAACTCCCTTGCACTTAATGTGCCAAAACCCCTCAAATTCCCTAACTCCCCTCTCTCCCTCTTAAAGGCTTGACAACTTAACTTTTAATTAATTATACAACTCATGTATAATTAATAAGTGAGTTTAATTTTGGGTTTTTGAAATTCAAACTCTTGAATTCCAAAGGTTGGGTTGTGTTAATAAATTAAGTGTAAGCTTGATTTATTTTTGGGTTAGTTCCTTTGTTACTTGAGAGGATTGGGAGAATCGTTGAGAAACTTGAAGATCTTCTTCGTCTTCGACGAAGAACGTGAAGAACGGTTCTTCTCCGACAAAGAACATCGATCCCACGACCATCGAGACTCTGCGTCCCTGATTCTTCCGTCTTCCTCCTCGACAAGGGAGAAGTCGCCGACCGTGGTAATCATCGCCAACGACAACGTACCTCTCTTCTTCGTCTTAAGCGACAAGTGAAGAGACATCGTTCCCTCCTCGGACGCATCCCGACATCCACAGAATCTACGTCCGACGCCGCGACGCCTTCCTCCGCGATACCGACGTGTGACGTCAATTTTCAAGGTAGGGGGTTTGTCCTTTTTAAATTACGTGTTTTCATTCCCTCAAACATGAAAGAATAATCCGTTGGGCATAGTTCCAAATTTTATTAAAAATTGTGAAACATTCATTGTTGTGTTTATACGATTGGACAACTGATATCGTTATAACAGGAGGAGACCGGACCGCACGAACACGGCCGATTCTCCTCCCCCTTCTATTCTTTCGTGTTAATTTAGCGGAGACAGCGCGGTGTCGTCGCAACCGCGCAGGAACAAAAGAATTAATGGCCGGAGCGAGCTGCGACGAAGAAACGCGGTGCTGACGCACCTCGTCGTTGTTTACGAAAGAGACTGCGGCCGGAGACGGGCCGCGGCGGAACAAGGAGGCGACCGACGGCCAGCCGGGCCGCCGGCACCGGAGATCATGAAGGGCCGCGGCCCTACGGCCGCGGTGGAGCAGCCAGGGGCGCCGGCCTCGCCGGCGCCGGAGAACAGGAAGGCCACGGCCCTGCGGCCGCGGCGGAGCAGCCAGAAGGCGGCCGGCCTCGCCGGCCGCCGGAGATCGAGGAAGAGCCGCGACTACGGCCGCGGCGGAGAAGAAGAAGGCGGCCGGCCGCGCCGGCCGCCGGTTTGGTTTGGAGGCGGGACCCGCGGGTCCCGCGTGAGAAAGAAACGGCCGGTCTTAGGCTGGCCGAGATCCGAAAAAAGGGGGGGTTTACCCCCCCGCGTGCGGCACATGCGCGGCCCCCTGGCCGCGCCGCCGCTGGCCGGACCGCGCCGCCGCGCCGCCACCGGCCGGGCCGGGTCCAGCGGACCGGGTCGGTCCGACCCGGTTCGGGTCGGATCCGGGTCGGGTCGCCCCGGTTCGGGTCAGACCAGGGGGGGTCGGGCCGGGTCGGCCCGGACCCGGACCCCCCGTTTTCGAGACGACTTCGGTCTTTTGGCCATAACTTGATCTACGGACCTCCGATCGATGAACCGTCTGCGGCAACGCGATCCTTGGATCGAGACGGTCGTTTCGGTATACTATACTCAAGGCGCACCTTCTTTTTCGGGAGCCTACGTGGTTAAAACTCCGTAGTTAAGCGTGCTTGGCTTAGAGTAGTGATCAGGATGGGTGACCTCCTGGGAAGTTTCCCAGGGTGGGTCTCAGACGGAAAGGCTGATATCTTTCAGACTGGACGTCCGATTGACGAACCGTCAGCGACGATGCAATCCTTGGATCGAGACGGTCGTTTCGGTTTATCACACTCACGGTTTCAGATTACTTTGAGTTCGGCCGGGTTGGTTCGTTCACGAAACCAACCGGGCCTTCGGAGCGGAAATGCTCATATCTTGAGCTACGGACGTCCGATCGACGTGCCGTCAGCTTTGTTGTGTTCCTCTTAGTGAGACGGATCTTTTGGCATACTCCGCCCGAGGTTTGGACGTAGGTGGAGTACGGTCAGGTTGGTTTTGCCTTAAAAACCAACCGGGCCCCGGGGACGAAAATGCCAATAACTCTCAGACTGGGCGTCCGATCGACGCGCCGTCTGTTGCGTTGAGTTCCTGTTGACGATACGGAACTTTTGGATACATCAACTCTGGACTTTGTGACAGTTGATGTATCAGCCTCTCGGCTCGTGGAGCGGACCCTCCGAACGAGCTTGCTGTGTGCGGGAACCCTAGTGCTGGCTGCGATTGTTACTGTGACTACTACTGCTACTACTGCTACTGTGACTGCGACGACGACAGTACAGAGATCCTGTGTGGATTCGACGACGACGACTACAACACTCAGCGATCCTACGTGGATCAGTGCCACAGGTCATGTGTGGGCCCGATCCTGTGTGGATTCGACGACGACGACTTCAGCACTCAGCGATCCTACGTGGATCAGTGCTACAGGTCCTGTGTGGGCCCGATCCTGTGTGGGTCCGATCCTGTGTGGGTCTTTGCGCTCAGCGGTCCTGTGTGAACCAGCGCCTACAGGTCCTGTGTGGGCCCGATCCTGTGTGGGTCTTTTCGGGGGTTAGTTACCTATCGATCCTTCGTGGGTCCGACGACTTAGATGGATCAGAGATCATCTTTATCGTCCTTTGAAGAAGTATACCTGTGTGAGCTGAATCATGTTGCTTTCCTGTGTGGATTGTGTTGTGTTATCCTGTGTGGATTACGTTTTTCTTTCCTGTGTGAAATACGTTTACTTTCCTGTGTGGATTGTGTTGTGCTATCCTGTGTGGATTACGTTTTGCTTTCCTGTGTGGAATACGTTTACTTTCCTGTGTGGACTGAGTTGTACTTGGGCTCGGAGGTTGGAGCGTATTTGAAATTTATGACTTAGGTATATGTATGGGCATATATCTAAGCAGTGTCGGTTATTACTTCGTGATTGTTCCTTTCTTCTTGGTCTATCCTTTGTGGATTTGAGAGACCTTCAGGGGTCTCGGGGTCCCTACTGAGTAGCTTATACTCACCCCTGCACGGGCTTTGCCCGCACTACGTTGTGTTGGTTGCAGACGACGGACAGCGTTGACCTTAGCTGAGGCTTGCAGAGCGGGACGGTACCCGGAGGTGGACCACTGGGCGGGACGTGCTCGGAGCGGACGGCGGAACCCGTGGAGCAGAGGAGCTATCTGTACCCACCCTTCAGGTGGGATTTCTAGTGGACAGCTCGGTGTAGCGGCTTTTACCTTTCAGTTGCTGTTTTCCCTTTCGAGTTGTACTTTACTTTCAGTTTGGGTTTGTATACTGGCCCATTTTCTTTTCTGCACTTTCAGTTGTACTCTGCTTTTGCTTAGTGTTTACTTTCCGCTTGCTTTCTCTGTGGTGTTTGTTTACTTTACAAAGGCAATGCCTTCCCATTTTACCGGGATTTACGCCTTGGTGCTAGTCGCCAGCCCCCGGCCTATGGAAGGCGGGCTTGGGGTAGTCACGGCATGGACCCCGAGGGCGGGTCGTGACAAATTGGTATCAGAGGAGTTCGGTTCTACTGCGAACTCTGATCTTTTCTATGTGAAGCAATAATGTTTAGCGTATTGAGTGTGGTTATCAGTCCAGGGAGTCCAGTGTTGGTGCGGCGGCCGACGTATCCGTACACCAGGACCCTGACTTCTGATTTCCGACTTAATGCACGAAAACATTGATTGCGTGTGTGTTTCAAAGTTTTCATTGTGATTTCTTTGTGTCAGCTCACCATGTATATTGTTTGACCGTGGCGCACCTGTTTCCTTTCAGGATGGCCCCACGATGGCAGCCAGCTAGAGTTCCGAGAGTCGAGCGTGACGGCAGCCCACTGAGCGACGAGGCCTCGGTGCAGGGCCCTTTGTCAGCAGTGGCACCGGCGGTAGCACTACCCGCCGAGCCCCCGATGCTTCCAGCGCCAGCCGCTGACGATGCACGTCGCCTCAGCGCACTGCATGAGTTTCAGCGCCAGCGACCACCCAGGTTTCGCGGGGAGACGGATCCCCAGGCAGCAGTGGAATGGCTGGAGGCAGTGGTACGTGTGTCTAGGCTAGTGAGGACGCCAGCAGACTTCATGGTGATCTTTGCTGCCAGCCTCCTTCAGGCAGCAGTAGGCAGGTGGTGGAGCCACTTGTTTCAGTTCTGCGATGGGATGACCTTCGCATGGGAAGACTTCGAGACCTTCTTCAGGGTGGAGTTTGTGCCAGTAGCTCTACACCCCGAGCATGTACATGAGCTTCTGCCTTTGCCGCGTGTTTTTCGATCAGTAGCCGAGTCATCTGTGGGCAGTAGACATATGATGCAGAGGTCCAGGAGGACCAGACTAGCAGTTGGATGATCTCGGGTTTTAGGACCGGTGGTGCGGGGCACTCGAGGTGGGGTCAGAGCCAGGCGTGCAAGAAACGGACAATGTTACTCCTGTGGCGGGAAGGGTCACCTGGCACGCGACTGTCCGACTCCTCGTACGATTGATCAGCGGGTGTTAGAGGAGCCACTGAGACAGAAGCAGCGGCGAGTGCTTGAGCAACAGCCGAGTAGTGGACAAGGCAGTAGAGCTCCGAGAGCAGGTGGACAGGAGCATAACTAGTGGATACATCCTTTGTACTTCTGGTTCCTTGTTGCTTTTGTGTAACGTCTTGTTTTATGAGATGCAATAATAAAAGACGCATACCTTTGTGATATTTTCGTTCCAGTCCTCTTTCGTGATGTTACTAAGAGGTTCCAGTTTTGGCTGTTGACTTGACCCTCACTTGTGATACATCTACTGGAGGAGACCCAGTTACCACACACTGATGCCGACAGTGTGACGCAACCCTTGTAGGCGAGAGTAACGGTTGAATCTCTTAGTAGTAGCGTCGAGGCCTTACGACGTCATCCTTGGTATGGATTAGTATCATCCATGTTAGGATTGACTGTTTTAGGCGAGAAATGTGGTTCATCCAGGGGATGAGACCAGATTTCTCTTATCGGCAAAGAAGAAATCTTGCAGCTCCTGTGGGACCTAAGATGGTCCAGGTCATCCAGGGGCGGATGAGTACAGCTCAGAGCCGGTAGAAGTCTTATGCTAACAGGAAGCGGAGGCCACTGGAGTTCGAGGGTGGCGACCACGTCTTCTTGCGGGTCTCACCTCGACGTGGTATTCGGAGATTTGGCCGAGGCGGCAAGTTATCTCCGCGCTTCATCGGACCCTTCCAGGTCCTCAGCAGGATTGGTGAGGTGGCTTATCGCCTGGCTCTACCACCTCAGTTGCACCGGGTGCACGATGTCTTCCACGTGTCTCAGCTGAGGAGAGACGTGCACGACCCGACGCACATCATTGACCATGAGGAGCTTGACGTTGAGGATGGGGCGACTTTTACGGAGGTCCCGGTGGAGATAGAGGATCGACAGGAGCGGGTCCTACGTGGGCGATCGATTCCTCTTGTGCGCATCAGATGGCAGCATGAGAACCTCCAGGAAAGCACATGGGAGCGGGAGGCTCAGATGCGTGCTCAGTACCCTCTTTTGTTTCCCTAGTTTTGATGTATCTTTACGGGGACGTAAAGACCTGAGGTGGGAGTAATGTAAAGACCCGTAAAATTCAAGGGAAATTTTTTCTTAATTTTCTTTGGAATTTTACAAGAGCGTGGTTTCTGACGACACCTGATTCCGAGGCCCGGAGTGCCCAGAATTAATTTCTGAAGTTTTGCTCGGGTACGTTCAGTGAACGAATGAGCGGGATTTCCTAACTTTTGATCCGGTGCTCGGAATTGAAATCCGAGGACACCGATGAACTCGTAGCGCCGATATTCGCTTAAGGAGACCTTTCCCGAAGTTGCGTTTGCCTAGGAGGAGATGTTTAATTTTCTGGATGAAATGAAGAGTAAAATAAATTTGTTATACAATATTTATTTTATTTATCTTCTTAAGTGGTTATATCCTAAGTGTGGAAGTTGGGGTGGAATCACAAGTTCCTAACTAACCATGTAAGGATTAAGGTGAGGTGGGGCCCACACGAGCCCCAACCCTTCACCTTCCCCTTAACTCTCTTCTACCCCCTTAAACTCCCTTGCACTTAATGTGCCAAAACCCCTCAAATTCCCTAACTCCCCTCTCTCCCTCTTAAAGGCTTGACAACCTAACTTTTAATTATTTATACAACTCATGTATAATTAATAAGTGACTTTAATTTTGAGTTTTTGAAATTCAAACTCTTGAATTCCAAAGGTTGGGTTGTGTTAATAAATTAAGTGTAAGCTTGATTTATTTTTGGGTTAGTTCCTTTGTTACTTGAGAGGATTGGGAGAATCGTTGAGAAACTTGAAGATCTTCTTCGTCTTCGACGAAAAATGTGAAGAACGGTTCTTCTCCGACAAAGAACATCGATCCCACGACCATCAAGACTCGGCGTCCCAGATTCATCCGTCTTCCTCCTCGACAAGGGAGATGTCGCCGACCGTGGTAATCATCGCCAACGACAACGTACCTCTCTTCTTCGTCTAAAGCCACAAGTGAAGAGACGTCGTTCCCTCCTCGGACGCACCCCGACGTCCACAGAATCTACGTCCGACGCCGCGACGCCTTCCTCCGCGATAACCGACGTGTGACGTCAATTTTCAAGGTAGGGGGTTTGTCCTTTTTAAATTACGTGTTTTCATTCCCTCGAACATGAAAGAATAATCTGTTGGGCGTAGTTCCAAATTTTACTAAAAATTGTGAAACATTCATTGTTGTGTTTATACGATTGGCCAACTGATATCGTTATAACGGGAGGAGACCGGACCGCACGAACACGGCCGATTCTCCTCCCCCTTCTATTCTTTCGTGTTAATTTAGCGGAGACAGCGCGGTGTCGTTGCAACCGCGCAGGAACAAAAGAATTAATGGCCGGGGCGAGCTGCGACGAAGAAACGCGGTGCCGACGCACCGCGTCGTTGTTTACGAAAGAGACCGCGGCCGGAGACGGGCCGCGGCGGAACAAGGAGGAGACCAACGGCCAGCCGGGCCGCCGGCGCCGGAGATCATGAAGGGTCGCGGCCCTACGGCCGCGGCGGAGCAGCCAGGGGCGCCGGCCTCGCCGGCGCCGGAGAACAGGAAGGCCGCGGCCCTACGGCCGCGGCGGAGCAGCCAGAAGGCGGCCGGCCACGCCGGCCGCCGGTTTGGTTAGGAGGCGGGACCCGCGGGTCCCGCGTGAGAAAGAAACGGCCGGCCTTAGGCCGGCCGAGATCCGAAAAAAGGGGGGGTTTACCCCCCCGCGTGCGGCACATGCGCGGCCCCCTGGCCGCGCCGCCGCTGGCCGGACCGCGCCGCCGCGCCGCCACCGGCCAGGCCGGGTCCAGCGGACCGGGTCGGTCCGACCCGGTTCGGGTCGGATCCGGGTCGGGTCGACCCGGTTCGGGTCCGACCAGGGGGGTCGGGCCGGGTCGGCCCGGACCCGGACCCCCCGTTTTCGAGACGACTTCGGTCTTTTGGCCATAACTTGAGCCACAGACCTCCGATCGATGAACCGTCTGCGGCAACACGATCCTTGGATCGAGACGGTCGTTTCGGTATACTATACTCAAGGCGCACCTTCTTTTTCGGGAGCCTACGTGGTTAAAACTCCGTAGTTAAGCGTGCTTGGCTTAGAGTAGTGATCAGGATGGGTGACCTCCTGGGAAGTTTCCCAGGGTGGGTCTCAGACGGAAAGGCTGATATCTTTCAGACTGGACGTCCGATTGACGAACCGTCAGCGGCGATGCGATCCTTGGATCGAGACGGTCGTTTCGGTTTATCACACTCAAGGTTTCAGATTACTTTGAGTTCGGCCGGGTTGGTTCGTTCACGAAACCAACCGGGCCTTCGGAGCGGAAACGCTCATATCTTGAGCTACGGACGTCCGATCGACGTGCCGTCAGCTTTGTTGTGTTCCTCTTAGTGAGACGGATCTTTTGGCATACTCCGCACGAGGTTTGGACGCAGGTGGAGTACGGTCGGGTTGGTTTTGCCTTAAAAACCAACCGGGCCCTGGGGACGAAAATGCCAATAACTCTCAGACCGGGCGTCCGATCGACGCGCCGTCTGTTGTGTTGAGTTCCTGTTGACGATACGGAACTTTTGGATACATCAACTCTGGACTTTGTGACAGTTGATGTATCAGCCTCTCGGCTCATGGAGCGGACCCTCCGAACGAGCTTGCTGTGTGCGGGAACCCTAGTGCTGGCTGCGATTGTTACTGTGACTACTACTGCTACTACTGCTACTGTGACTGCGACGACGACAGTACAGAGATCCTGTGTGGATTCGACGACGACGACTACAACACTCAGCGATCCTACGTGGATCAGTGCTACAGGTCCTGTGTGGGCCCGATCCTGTGTGGATTCGACGACGAGGACTTCAGCACTCAGCGATCCTACGTGGATCAGTGCTACAGGTCCTGTGTGGGCCCGATCCTGTGTGGGTCCGATCATGTGTGGGTCTTTGCGCTCAGCGGTCCTGTGTGAACCAGTGCCTACAGGTCCTGTGTGGGCCCGATCCTGTGTGGTTCTTTGCGGGGGTTAGTTATCTATCGATCCTTTGTGGGTCCGACGACTTAGATGGATCAGAGATCATCTTTATCGTCCTTTGAAGAAGTATACCTGTGTGAGCTGAATCATGTTGCTTTCCTGTGTGGATTGTGTTGTGCTATCCTGTGTGGATTACGTTTTGCTTTCCGGTGTGCAATACGTTTACTTTCCTGTGTGGATTGTGTTGTGCTATCCTGTGTGGATTACGTTTTGCTTTCCTGTGTGGAATACGTTTACTTTCCTGTGTGGACTGAGTTGAACTTGGGCTCGGAGGTTGGAGCGTATTTGAAATTTATGACTTAGGTATATGTATGGGCATATATCTAAGCAGTGTCGGTTATTACTTCGTGATTGTTCCTTTCTTCGTGGTCTATCCTTTGTGGATTTGAGAGACTTTCAGGGGTCTCGGGGTCCCTACTGAGTAGCTTATACTCACCCCTGCACGGGCTTTGCCCGCACTACGTTGTGTTGGTTGCAGACGACGGACAGCGTTGACCTTAGCTGAGGCTTGCAGAGCGAGACGGTACCCGGAGGTGGACCACTGGGCGGGACGTGCTCGGAGCGGACAGCGGAACCCGTGGAGCAGAGGAGCTATCTGTACCCACCCTTCAGGTGGGATTTCCAGTGGACAGCTCGGTGTAGCGGCTTTTACCTTTCAGTTTCTGTTTTCCCTTTCGAGTTGTACTTTACTTTCAGTTTGAGTTTGTATACTGGCCCATTTTCTTTTCTGCACTTTCAGTTGTACTCTGCTTTTGCTTAGTGTTTACTTTCCGCTTGCTTTCTCTGTGGTGTTTGTTTACTTTACAAAGGCAATGCCTTCCCATTTTACCGGGATTTACGCCTTGGTGCTAGTCGCCAGCCCCTGGCCTATGGAAGGCGGGCTTGGGGTAGTCACGGCACGGACCCCGAGGGCGGGTCGTGACAATATTAAGAAATATTATCATGTGCTAATAAGATAGGTAAAGAATTATTTGAGTCCTATGGATTTGAAGAGAAGACAGAGGAGAACGGGATGATAGAATTGAAGATGTATAAAGGGAAGAAGGGAAAGAAGAATTTTCCCATATGAGATAATTTTTGAAATAATAACCTCGGTAAATCCTTCAAGGTAATTGGAGTATGTTATATGTGTGGAGAAAAAGGACACCAAGTAAATTATTTAAAGGGTTATAAAAGTTTCAATTGTACAATGCTTCAACTACAAGGATTTGGGACACTATGTTAATAAATGTCTCAATCATCATAGTATACCCAAAATGATGCTATTGGATAATAATCATGTGATGATACTACTGCATATGTGGAGGAATAATTGGTGTTATTATATTTTTATTAATGAATTATGTAATTTGAGTCATGTATCAATGATGTACTACATTGTAGATAAAAAATAGAAATTTAATTTAAATAATAATAATTATTATTTAAATTTATTTTAATGTCAAAATAGATACATTGTACCTATATTATTCCAATTGAACTCATTGGAGTCATTTTATAATAATTTTAGATAAATAAAATTTTATTGAAATTTTTAACATATTTTACCCACCCTCTTAGGAACATTTGAAAATTTGCATAAAACGTAATTTTATAACATCGTTGAATTGAATTTCAAATATCCAAGAGACATGGTTTATATGATTATGAAAAATGTGGATCAATAAGATGAAAATAATTATTGGTGAATAGTAACTTTTCGCTTTTATTTACCACGGTCAAAGTAAATATAGTAATTAAAGGTAAAAATGATATTATAATTACCTTAACAAATGTCATAATTCAACTGAATAACTGTATTAATACCACAAAAAACCTTAGGAATGAAATATGATCCTATTTTATCCCCTTGGATTAGATTAGGAATGTTATTATTATTTTATTTAAAGAAGTGTTAAATGTGTTAAATTCAAATTTTCATAATTAAAACATTTTTTGTATAATGATATACATAAAATTAATTCAACTATAAAGATTCATTATAAATATAAAAATATTTCCTACGAAATGGTCTTTTATTTATAATTATATACATGAAATAATTAAACTTATTCATGACACAATGATGCTGTTGTAATTACGTTATTAATAAATGATTAAGATAATTAATATTATATATATCCAAAAAAATTTAAATTGAGAGTTTGTATTCATTACACTAATTTTATAGGTTAATATTATATTTTAGGGTAAGTTAAAAAAATTTCATTTAATGTGATAACATTTTTATGAGTTTCAAAAAAAATACCAAATAGTGTTAAAATTTCCATAAATTTCTTTTAAAAAAATACTATATTGTTAAATGATATAATATTCCTCAAAATCTAAATATCAGCCAATTTACATATATAAGTTTATATATTTTTATAATTAACTAGTAGTGGTTCTCTTGGTTTTTTATTGTACGTTTATTAACCATTAGTTATAATAATACAAGAATACATGGTAAAAAATATACTATTTTACAAGGAATTAAATCTAAAAGATAATTTTAATGTGTTGGACTAAGCCTATCTAAACCGAATTTTTTGACATTATTTTGAACCATCCCCACCTCATCCTTGAAATAATTACTTTTGGGGGATTAATAATATGAATATGATTTTATAATAAATTAATATTTCAAGATTTTCCAAAAGTGACCCTCACCTCACTTATAAATGGTACTGACACTTCTCACCAAATAAGACCTCCAAATCCATTTTTCTCAGACATTACCTACTCAAATGTCATAATAAATTCCATCAATTCATCCTTGAATCCTTACTTTGATAATAAAACCAACCTAATGATCATTTTGATTGATCAAAAGTAATCCCCCGAAGAAGAGTCAATAATTACACCACATCTTTCATATTTCTTTTCTTATTCCACATAAACTTTCATTGTTGTTTCCACACCAAAATAATAATTTTAGAACCTTATATGTACTATGATGTTATTATAAATATGTTACAACCATATTCATTATTCATTACATCTTATGAGTGACAAGTCACCATACATGTGTAAGAACAACTTACCGTCTCCATGTCATGGTGAATTTTTTATTCAACACATAATTTTATGGAAGAGTATAATAATTAGTATAACTGATGCAAATAATAAATATAATCTATTAATGATTCTTTATATATGATATTACATTCAATTACATACAATTTTACCATCAAAATATTGATATTGTTGCTCATGTGTACGTACGGATTACCCTCTCCATGAACGTGATCAGATTTCTTTACCCATCGTAACCATTCAAGAATAATTTTTTTTATGATTAAAAATAATGATTAAAATTTTAAAGTAATTTTGGATATTAATCAAATAAAACCTATCCATAACTAACATGACTTACGTAATAAAACATATAAAATAAAACAAATTAGTTAACACCTAAAACTATGATACTACTGAAATATTATTAACAACGAAGTAATAGAACATCATATATGTTATCATATTTATGAATGTAGTTACTTTATAATGTAATAAATAATTATTTACCTCTTATACGGGAGTTTAATATACACTCAACCAAGTAAATTCACAATGTAATGGTTAATTTTACAATCTCTTTATTAATATGAGGTTGTTTATATGTTAGTATCAACTGGGACTTCAATATCATCCACATACATGATTCTTAAAAATGTGTTTGAAAACATTTTTATTATTTCCTATAATATTTTTTAAATTCATTTATACCCTTGTATGATTTTTTTAAAAAAAATTAATGGAATAATTCTGTCATTTTTTAAACAATGTAATATATGACTATTTCGTCAAATTATGGGAAAAAAGATTTTTTATCTTATACAGTGAGTGCCACTATTTCCCGCCGTTATGACACCTTCAAAGCATTACTTAGAATCTTATAATAATATTTTCAAAATAAAGGATTGATTTTATAATTTTGTACCTTTTAAATGATTTCAATATCAAATGGATATTTCTCTCAAATATTTTTGATTTCACCTATGTCAACATACTTTTCTTCATTTTTCACTTGTTTGAAGTTGATTTATTATGATACAATTTTTAATATTGTTTTAATGGTATTGTGGTATGTTGGATTGTGTATCTTTTATTTTTATATCATTCATGGTTTATGGTTAATGAATTAACAATTTGTATGCATGTTTTCATACAAATTATTATGTTATGTTCATGTCATTTAATATGACAAATGCATAGTATATGATGGGTGGAGCCTGCTATAACTCATCGATGGATCGGTAGGTCTCATAATATATACTACTGTCTTGGTACAAGGCCTTGAAAAAATCTTATTTATAGTCTTGGCATAAGAACATGACTATGTGGTTATGATTTCCTGCATTATGCATTCCATCAATATGAAATTAGCTATTGATATTACATGTGATTATTCGACTAGTATAATTTATATGTTAATAAGTAAATATAATTATTTGATACAGATTCGTAGTATTATGCTGAATATTATGTTTTAAAGGATTTTTTTTCAGTCATATACACTGCCATATTTGTTTTTTCTTATTAATGATAGTTTCTACTATATTGTTATCCTTACTGGGCATCTGAGCTTACCCCTTTCTTATGATTCCTCTTCTCAGGATGTGAATGAGTATATCATGACTAACCTTCATGAATAGGCAAATATATATGATTTTTTTTCAAAGGGGATACAATTTTTTTTGTTTTTCAATTTCATAATATAATGTAAAACATATATATGTATCTAGCTCTCCCAAAGGTACTAAACTAATCAGCCATTGGAGACACTATCTCTTGTGATCATGAAAATGTTTTGTAATAATGCAAAGACTCTGGGTAACTAGGGTCGGGGTGTTACCGTTTGTATCATAGTATGATTAGTACAATCCATTGATACTATATTTAGAAAAACTTTTATTAGAGAACATTACCCCAAGATAATCATTGAGGATTAGTAATTCAAAACATCCTATAATTTTGGTAATGTAGAGATTTTGTGTGTTTTCAATTCAATATGGCCATGTATGGATACGAGTAGGTAGAGGCTGATCTGGCACAGATGTATATAGGAGTGAAAACACTATAATGGAATTTCGGGTTTGACCCGGGGAATCCTGGTACACAATAATGGTATTTGCTTCACTCAAGGTTATGACACTCTAAGGGGATATGGTTAGTATAATTCACATTTATTACAGAATATTATAAAGGAATTATGAGAAAATACCTTCCCAAATAAAACATTTTTATGATTATTGATTATATTCTTAAACATTTCAATTTACTTTATGTATTTTACATGTTTGGAGTTATGAATTGTGATTCATATACTTTCTTAGTGTATGCCACTTTTGAGAAATGGTTTCTAGTAGAAGTGATGGGGACACCAGTAATACACATGATCCAAATAGTATGAAGGATCATATCATTCATGTCCTTAAGGCATCATCTAAAAGGGAAATAATATCCCACATATATTTATCATATGAAGATAAAGTATCATGTGTTTACAAGATAAGTAATGAATTATATAAGTCTTATGGATTTGAAAAGAATCCATAAAAGAGAAGGATGGTAGAGCAAATTATGGATAAAGGGAAGAATGGAATGAAGGATTTTACCATATGTGAAAACTATAGAAAGAATCACATTTCTAAATTCCTGAAGCTAATGGGAGTTTATTATAATTTTGTAGAAAAAGTACACCATGTACATGATTACAAGGGTACGAAAAGGTTTCAAATATTTAATACTTCATCATCAAAGAGTTGGGAAGCTATATGAATCATTGTTCGAACCCCCAGAGTATACCCCAAATGATGCTACTGGATTATAATCATTTTATGATACTACCACATATGAAGATAAATAATTTGAGTTCTTATATTTTCATTAATGAATAATGTCATTTGGGTGTCGTATCAATGTTGTTATGGTTATATTAATTATGGAAATAAGTAAGGATTTTACTGAAGTAATATTTGATCTAGTATTTGAGATTATATGGTACTAAAAAAAGTGACTCAATGGAATGTTAAACATTTTGGAAAATAGATGGATGTAGAAAATATAAACATTAATATGGTCCTGATACTGAGGTACAGATTTTGGAATAAGAGATGGTGGATTTGAATATATTATATTTGATATTCTTGACTACCTTGGAATAAATTATTTTTTTGTAAGTTCCATTATTTTTGGAGTACTACAATAATTTTCATATAAAGAATATATCTAGTATTCTAAAATACATAAGGGATCATGGATGTAATCAAATAGGTTTTTTGGTAATTCAGATCGCTACCATGTTTTAATAGAATACATGATGAAGGTACTCACATGTTATTATGTGGAAAATGAAATCATAATTATGTTATGTTTCCCTTCCATATAAATTTTGTGACTATCTGTTGGACTCAAGTATTTTCGATAATTCTAATGATTGTAATGGATTATGTTGGATATTAGATACTATGGTTTAAGGTTAAACCATTTCTTAAGATTTTTTTTTTCTTTTTTTTAAAAGGACATCCTGAAGGTCGAATGATAACCCATCTCGTCTGGAAAGGCCTTGAAACTTGAACCCGCAACCGATGTATGAAAAAAGGGCATCCCCTACCACTAGCCAATATGATGTCTTGGTTTGTATAATGATGTTTTTTACAATTTTATGAATGATTGAATATAAATTCATTTTTTAGAAACCCTATACTATTAGGTTAAATAAAATATTTTTGAAATCTGTAATATTTTTTTGAGTAAACGATTTTTTTGTGGAAGAAATTATTAAAAGAATTAAACACTACATGTCTAGTATATTTTATTTTATTTTCAATGATGAAATTAATTCATAAACACTAGGGAAATAATTTAAAAGCAATAATGTGTTATCCTAATACCTTATGTTTTGTTGAACAAAGATATTTTAAATCACTAATGATTTACGGAATTGAGGCCCTCAATTTTCAATATGTTTTTCAATTTTTTGTGATTGATGAACACAATCACTCCCAATAAATATTTACATTTTTACTAAAATTATGTGAATATAATTTCCACAAATTTTCTTTTATTAGAAACCATAATTTTGTGGTGACTTTTCCATTTCATTTTCCCTCTTATTATGTCATAATTTATATTACCCTATTTCCAATGTGGATTTTTCATAAAGGTATTTTCTATATTAAAATTTTATTCCTTGAAGAAAAATTTTATATTGTGAAAATGAAATTTATTGAAGGAGGGGAGAATGTAACTCCCCGTGATTTTATAATACTTTATCTCTTTAAGGTAATTCAATAGTCTGCGTTACACACAACACAGATTTTAAGCTCATCACGACCTATCATACAACCCGTTTAAAAAGTTGTTATGAATAATATTATCCACATTTGGAATTTTATATTTATTCTATATAATTTTAACATTCATATTTTTTGTTTCTTAGTCATAATATATGGACAAATTCATTTTTTCATATAAAAGAAGTATTTTACAAAAAATATTATTTCTATAACTTATATTTGAAAAACCTTTTTTAAATCCAATATTTGAAAATTTTATATATTCTATTTAATGAAATTAAATTTTTCTTTAGTAGTGGGACGTAACAATTTTGTTTTGATAAATTTTTGGATGTTTTCTGATAACTTTAATACAATAATGAATAGTTAAATATAATAAATTATAATTAATAACTTCTTTTTAATCGAAATAACATATAGTGTTGAATTATGATTTTGAGTGGTTTTAAATTATAATTAGATTATATTTTTTATCATTTAATATAATTTAGGTAATGGTGTGTAATTTCTCATGTAAATTTGATATAAACCCATGTAAATCTTTTGATTGTTTTTACTTCAAAAACCATTTTCTGATTTAGTCAAAAAGAGTGTATTTAAAATTCATTAATACCACCTATATGTTCTAAATTTTGTAAAATATACATCATTTTTCAATTTTTAATATCAAAATTATCTTCGTGTTAATTTAAGGTATTTTTCGGAAAAATATACAATTCTTGATGAATAGTGAAAAAGACTTTGTTGTGGATAAAAATCGTATTTTTATTTAAATAATAATTATTATTATTTATATTTTATTTAATGTAAAAATTGATACATAATACCTATATTAGTCCAATTTAATTAATTTTAGTAATTTTATAATAATATTAAATATAGAAAATTTTATTAAATTTTTTTAACGTCTTTTAATCACATTCTAGGCACATTTTCAAATTTGCATAAAATGTAATTTTACCGCTCTGGGAAATTAAATTTAAAAAATCCGAGAGGCATGGTTAATATTAGTAAGTAAAATTTTTTCCAATAGGATGAAAATATTTTTTTGAAAATATTATCTTTTGAATTTTATTTACCATAGTTAAAAATAAAGAGGGAAATTAAATAAAAAAAATTATATTATAATAACCCTAAAACATGTCATTTTTCTAATAGATAACAGTTTTTTGACAAAAATAAATGTTAGTAATAAAATATTATCCACTTATATCTACATGAATTAGATTAGAACATTTATTATAATTTTATTCAAAGAAGAGTTAAAATTGTTAAATTAAAATGTTAATAACTAAACCAATTTTAATATATAGTTATACATAAGAGAAATTCGTATATAAATATTAAATAGAGAGATAAATATCTTTCCAAAATCATGGTATTTTATTAATAATATTTAGTCATTATATAATTAAATTTATTTATGACATAATGATGATTCATTAATTATCTTATTAATGAAAGTTTATAAGAATTCATATTATAAATATCCAAATATTTGTAAATTGAGACTATTGATGCATTACACTAATTTTATAGGTTAATATGACAATTTAGGATTGATTAAATTTTTCATTTTCGATGTAATGAAGTTTTTTTTTGACTTTAACAAAAACCATATTCTAAATAGTTTCAGAATCGATATAAATATGTTTTTAAAAACAATAATATATTATTAAATTATATAGTATTCCTAAAAATATAATGATTTGAAAAAGAAAATATATAATGATACATATGACATTAAAGAACCACATTGGGGTCGTTTTTCATTTTATAGTATGTTTATTAACCATGTAAAATAAAAATACAGGAATACATAGTAAAAATAAAAATATTTAACAAAAGGATAAATCTAAAAGATAAGTTTAATAGGGCTACATAAACATGTCTAATTCTTATTGGTTTAAAGGATTTCGACCCAAACCCACCATAAACTCAAAATAAATTCTTATGGGGCCATTATAAACCAAATATTATTTTATAATAAATTAAAATTTCAAGCTTTTCCTAAAGTGACCCTCACCCATCTTATAAAAGGGTATTTCGCCTTCTCTCAAAATCATTACTCCAAAGATATTTTTCTCGGCCAAACCCTGATAAAATATCTTCCCCAATACCCTATCTTAAACCTAGAGTCCATATTTTGACCACAAATCCAACCTATGTATCCATTTTTATGTAATCAAAAAGGAATCACATGAAGAAGATTTTATAATTTCATCACCTCTTTCAATGTTATTTTATTATTCCCCTTACCATTTTTTTGTTGTTTTCATATCAATATTAGTAACTTGTTACCAAATACATGGAGTGATGTAATTATTAATATGTTACAACCATAATAATCAGTCTATCCATCCTATGAATGACAATGTCATTATACCTGCGTATGTACGTCTAATCATCACCACATCATGGGGTAGTTTGTTATTCCACACATCATTATTTGGATGGGTATAATAAGGAGTATAACTGATATAAATAATAATTATAACAAGATAATAATTCTCTTTATGTAATATATCATCCAATTACATATTATTTCAGCATAAAAAGAATGATATTGTCGCTCGTGAGTACATATGACTTACCATCTCCACGACATGATGAAATTTCATTCCCCAATCTAACCATTCAAGAATAAATTTTATTTTATGAATAAAATTAATTTTTAATAAATTAATATAATTTTGATATTAATCAAATAAATCCTATATATAATAGACATGAATTAGATTACAGAACATATAATGGAAAACGAATCAGCAAACACCTGAAACAATGATACTACTAAAATATTATTATCAATGAAATATTAGAATATCATATATATTTATTTAGATGTTGTATAATTTTATAACAATTATTTTATTATTATAATAGAGGTTAACATACCCTCGACTATGGTAAAGTACATGTTAAGGGTTAATCATACAATCTCTTTATTATCTGAGTTTGTTTATGCGTAGGAATCTTATGGGACTTATTTATCATCCACACTTATGTTTCTTAAAAATGTATTTAAAAACATTTTAACCATTTCGTATAATATGGGTTAATTTAATTTATACCCTTGAGTGATTTTTTATAAAATTCTTTGAAATTAATCTTTCTCTCATTTTCTAAACATGTTGCTTTATAACTTTTAGAAAAAATAAGGTAATAATGTTTTTTCAACCTATACAGCCGGTGCATATATTTTATACCCTTATAAAACCATAGAATCATCCCTTATAATCTTATAAGAAAATTTTCAAAATAATTGTTTTCTATTATAATTAATAGACTTTTAAATGATTTCAAAATATAAAGTTATATTTCTCTCAAATAGTTTTTATTTTATCTTTGTCAACATCTTTTGATGGATTTTACACTTTTTTGAAGCCGGTTAATTATGATATAATCTCCCTTATTGAATTGATGATTTTGGGATGTGGTTAACTTTGGATGATTTATTTTTATACCATTATTAGTTTATTGTTAATGTATAAACATTTCTTAAACTAGATTTAATATGAATGTTTATGTCATGTTGCATCCTTTTCATATAAGGAATGAATTTGTCTTAGTATGTGACAGGTGGAGACCGCTATAGCTTCTCGATTAATCGGTATGTGTCTTGATACAAACAAGTGTCTTGGCACAAGGTATTGCGAAAATCATATTTGTATTATTGTCACAAGGCCTTGACAATGTGGTTATTATATCCATCATTATGCTTTCCATCATTATAAAATTAGTTATTGATATTACATGTGATTATTTGACTATTATAATAACCATGTGAAAATATAAATGCAAGTATTTGATATATCTTTGCCATATTATGCAGAAGATTAATGTTACAAGGATACTATTTTAGTCTTATACATTGCCTTTAATATTTATTCATATTTATAAAGGTTACTACTATAATGTTATCCATACTGAGAATTTGAGCTCAACCCTTTCTTATGTTTTATTTTTCCCATGATGTAAATAAATATATTATGATTAACCTACAAGGATAGGCTATGGGATATGAATGTTTTCAGAGGGGACACAATGTTTTTGTTATTTCTTTATGTAATGTAAAAACATGTGTATGTATCTAGTACTTCCAAAGCAACTAAACTAATATTACTTTCTAGACATAATCTCTTGTGATATTTCCAATGTTATGTAAAAATGTAACGATGTTGGGTAACTAGGGTCGTGGTGTTACAATTGGTATTATTAGAAGTTTAGTACACATCTTGGAAACTACATTGAGAAAACTCTAATTAGAGAACATTACCATAAGACAATCTTTTATGATTAGTATACCATAACTTCTTATAATTTTGGAAATGTAGCCAATTTGTGAGTCTTCCATGAAATACAACCCCATATGAATATGAGTAGGTAGTGGCGGATACGACATAGACGTACCTAAGAGTGAAAACTCTAACAATGAGTTTTGGGATTTTCCCTATGTATCCTGGTACACGACAATTGGTCATGTTTCACTCTTGTATAAGACACTCATGGGGGATATGATTAGGATAATTCAAAATTTCCATACAATCCATTGTGAAGAATTTATGATTAAATACTTCCTCAAAGATAACATTTTTATATTATTATGGATTATATTAATGAAATTTTCAATTTAAGTTAGGTATTATAAATGCTGGGAGTTATGCATTTTGATTCATAATCTTACCTAGTGTATTCAATTGTTTAGAAATGGTTCGTATTATAATGAATGATAACTCAAGAAATACACATGATCCAATGATTAATAATGATCATAACATTCATGGTCTTAAGCCAACATTTAGATGGGAAATATTCTCTACATATATGTAACTTATGATGAAATAGTTTCATTTATTAATATGATAAGTAAATAATTTTTCTAACTCCTATGGATATGAAGGGAATATAAAGAAGAAAAAGTATGGTAGAGGGAAAGATGCGTAAAGGGAATTAGGGAAAGATGAATTTTCCCATATTTGAAAAATGTGGAAAGAATCACCTTGGTAAATACATGACGAGAATGAGATTTTGTTATATGTATGGAGAAAAAGGAAACCAATTATGTGATTTCAAGGGTAATAATAAGGTTTCAAATTTATAATGCTTCATCTGTAATGATTTGTTACATTACGCGAATCAATGTCCCAATCATCAGAGTATACCCCAAATGATGCTATTGGATAAGAATAAAGTATTGATACTAGCGCATATAAAGAGGAATAATTAGTGTTCTTAAATTTTTATTCAATAATTATGTCATTTTATTGTTGTACCAGTTATATAATAGATATATTTATTATAGAAATAAACAAAGATTGTACTATAGTACTATTTGACTGAGGTTTTGAGATTATATGGTACTAAAAAATGTTTCTCAGTACAATGTTTTTGTTTATGGAAATTCCATGGATGAAGGAAAGATAAATCATAATATGGTCTTCATTCTGAGGTAGTGATGTTTGAATAATGTATGGTTGATTTGGATAAATTATATTGGATATTCTTGACTACCTTGGACCAGATTAATTGTTTGTTTATTCCATCAGTATTAGTGTACACAAATTTTTTTGATATAAGTAATATATCTATTATTATATAAGGCATAAGGGGCATGAATGTAATAAATAATGTCTTATGGTAATTCAGGGAGTTACCATGTTTTATTAAAATACATGATGACATTACTCACATGTTATTATGTGGAAAAAATAGATCTTCATTATGTTATAACGATATTCCTTATAATGTTTTGGACAATGAGTTTGGACATAAGTATTTTAGAGATATATAAATATTGGAATGGATTATTTTAGACATTAGATACTATGGTTTTAGTTTAATTCATTTCTTATGATTATTTTAGAATATTTATTAATGTGACAACCAAAGGTCATTCGACAACCTTTCATGTCCGGCAAGGCCCTGTGACTTGAACTCGCAACCGATGGGCAACAAGGGAGCATCACCAATTGCTGGCCAACATGATTTCCTGGCATTTATAATGTAGTTTTTTTAAATGGTATGATTTATTATATTATAAATTTTTTGTAAACCCTATAAAATTAGGTTAAATATAATATTTTTTAGTTCTATTATATTTTTGGAGTAAAAGATGAGATTGTGGTAGAAATTATTTAAAGGATATAACTCTACTTATCATGTATTTTTTCGTAATATGATGAATTAATTAATTATTAATCATTATGGAAAGGAAAGAAAAACAAAAAATGTGTTATGCTAATTCCTCATGTTTCGATGAACCGATGATATATTAAATCATCAAATATTTATGGCTTCGTGGCCCTTAATTTTAGATTTATTATTCACTTTTCTGTGACGGAATACCTCGATCACAACCTATAATATTTAAATTTTTCCTAGAATTATGTTCAATTAATTTCCACATATATTCTCCTATATGAAATATTACTTTTGTGGTGACTTTTTCATTTCCCTCTAACCCTTATTAAGAATAATAATTATTAACCCTATTTTTGATGTGGGTTTTAAAAAATGGTTTTTTCTATTTTAATCAGTTTATTTTCAAGAAAAAATATCAAATTATGAGGAAAAAATTTATTGAAGGAGGGGAGAATGTAATACCCCATTATTTAATAGTACATTATCTTTTTAATATACTTCAATAGCTTGCGCTACCTGCAACACCGAGTTCATGTGCATCACGACCTACCAAACAAGCCATTTAAAAAAAGACTATGAGTAGTGTTAACAAAATTATTAATTTTATATATATACTATATAATTTTAAAATTATTATATTGTGTTTCTTAGACATAATATAATGATAATTTCAATTTTTTAGATAAACGATTTATTTTTTAAAAAATATAGTTTTTCTACCTTTTAATTGTGTACCTTTTTTAAATATAATATTTTACACTTTTATATATTAAAATTTAATGAAATTAAAATTTTATTTAGAATAGGGACATAATTATTTATTTTCAATAAATTTTTTGTTCTTTTCTGATAACATTCATATTTTGAGGAATAGTTAAAAATAATAAATTTTAATCAAAAGAATCTTTTTTAAATGAAATAATTTATAATGATAAATTATTAATTGGAGTGGTTTTAAATTCTAATTTAATTATATTTTTTATTTATTAATATAATGTAGGTCATTGTAAGTAATTTCACATGTAAATTGGATATAAACACATGTTAATATGTTGATAGTTTTTAATTTTTAAAAACCGATTTTCTGATTTTGATAACATGAATTAATATTAATTTAATAAATTAAACCAATATTTCATAAATTTGGTAAAATAGACATCATTTTAGAATTAGGAATTTCAAAATTATCTAAGGGTTAATTTTTTGTTTTTTTCTAAATACATATATTTTTTGATGAATACTAAAAAACAGTACTTTGTAGAAAGAACCAACATCATATTTAAATAATAATTTTTATAATTTAAATTTATTTTTAAGTAAAAATAGATAAATAATACCTATATTATGACAATTTAATTTAATAATGTAATTTTATAATATGATTATATATATAAAATTTTATTGAAACTTTTTAACATCTTTTACCCACCTTTTAGGAACAATTCAAAAATTGAATAAAACAAAATTTTACCTCTTCCCTGATTTTATTTTCAAAAATTAAAGAGAAAAAATTGACTTTAGTAAGTAAAATTTTGTTCAATAGGATAAAAATAATTTTTGGTAAATGGTAACTTTTGAATTTTATTCACCGCGGTAAAATATAAATAGGAAAATTAAAGGTAAAAAATACTATAATTACCCTATCACATGTCATAATTCTATTGGATAACTGTTTTTCAACTAGAATCAACCATATTAATAAAATACGATCCCTTTAAATCCACATGGAATAGATTAAGACATTTAATATTATTTTATTTTTTGTAGAGTTAAAAGTGTTATGTTCAAATTTAAATAACGGAACAATTTTATAATATATGGTTATACATAAGATAAATTCTACTAAAAATATTAATTATAAATGTAAATAGACTTCCAACATCATGGTATTTTATTTGTAATTTTTAGACATTAAATGATTAAATTTAGTTATGAAACAAAGACGATGCATTAATTAACTTATTAATGAATGATTAAAACAATTGATATTATTTATATCCAAATAAATATAAATTTAGACTTTTAGGGAATTAAAATATCATTATTGGTTAATATGATATTTTTAGGATTTATTTAATGTATTTTTTTTCAATTTAATATTTTCTTCTTGAATTTCACAAAAACCAAATACTATATATTGTTTAAATTGACATAAATGAGTCTTTTTAAAAAAAAATTCAATATTATTAAATGATATAATATTATAAAAAATATAATTTCATGTAAAAGGTATTATATAATGATATATATGTCATTAATTAACCACATGGGGTTCTTTTCACGCTTTATAATATTTTTATTAAACATGTAATATAAAAATATGATAGTACACTGTAAAAGTTTAACTATTTCACTAAAAGTTAAATAAAAAAGATATGGATAATATGGTGAAAAACACCTTCATAAAACCTATTATTCGAGAGTTTTTTGATCCAAACCCACCATATCCTCGAAATAAATATTTTTGGGGCCATTATAAACTGAATTCAGTTGTATAATAAATTAATATTTCAATCATTTCCTAATGTGACCAACACCACTCTTATAATAAGGTACATCCCCTTCTCTAAAAATAAAACATCCAAAGCAATTTGGCTTGGACAAACCCTACAAAAATATCATCCCAACTACCCTCACCTAAACCTATAGTCATTACGTTGATCATAATGCCATCCTATATAGTCCTTTTGATCAAATAAAAAAGGAATAACCAGAAGAAGGGGTAATAATTTCATCACCTCATTCAGTGTTCATTTATTAGTCCACTTCCTATTTAATTATTGTTTCCATACAAAAATAATATCTCATGTACCTTATTCTAAAAATTATGTTATTATAAATATGGTACAACCATATTAACTTTTCTATCCATCATATGAATAGAAAAGTCACCATGCGTGTGTACATACGGCTTACCGTCTCCATGCAGTGGTGTAGTTTGTTATTAACACATAATTATTTGGATGGTTATAATAATGAGTATTAATTATTAATAAAATAGATATAACAAATTAATTAATCATTATATGACATATACCATCCAATTACATTTGATTTCACCATCAATAGAATGGTATTGTAACTCCTGTGTACGTACGGCTTACCGTCTCCACGACGCGATGAAATTTAATTCCACATTGTATCCATTCAAGAATAATATTTATTTTATGATTAAAAATAATGTTTAAGAACATAATATCATTATGGGTATCAATAAAATAAATCTTATTCATAAAAAACATTACTTGTGGTACGAAACATATAAAGGAAAATGAATCAGTTTACACCCAAAAAAAATGATACAACTGAAATATTATTAACAAAGCAATATTAGAAGATCATATATGATAACAAATTTATTAATATAGATTTTTTATAATTAAATAACAATGATTTGTCCATTATATAGTATTTTAACGTACCCTTGAATGAGGAAAATTTCGATCTAATGGTTAATTTTACAATCTCATTATTTATATGAGGTTGTTTATACATAAGTATCTACTGGAACTTATTAATCATCAACAACTGTGTTTCAAAAAAATTTATTTCAAACCATTTTTACTATTTCCTCGAATATGGGTTAATGTGAAATGTACCTTTATTTTAATTTTAAATTAATTGAAATGAATCTTTCCATATTTTTCCAAACAAGTTACATTAGGACCTTTTCAACAAATTTGGGTAAGAATATATTTTAACATAAACCATGTGTGCAGAAACATTCCACCATTATAAAACCATTGATGTGTCCCTTAAAAGCTTATAAGAATATATTCATTATAAATTATTTTATTTTATAATTATGTTACTTCTAAATGATTTCAATATAAAAAGTGATATTTCTCTCAAATAGTTCTGATTTCATCTATGTCAACATACTTTGATTTGTTTTTTTTCTTATTTGATGTTGATTAATTATTATACAATCATCCATATTGTGTTAAAGGATTTGTGATATGTTTGATTATGGATGTATTGTTTTTATACCATTCATTTTCATGGTTATGGTATTAAAATTTCGATTTCTAATTTGAATATGAATGTTTATGATAAGTTTCAACCATTTTATATGGGGAATTCATTGGACTTAGTATGTGACAGGTGGAGCCCACATTAGCTCATCAATGCATCAGATGATCTCATGAGACAAATTAGTTTATTGGAACAAGGCCATGACAAAATATTATTTTTAGTATGCGAACAAGTCTTTGAATATTTTGTTATGATTTCCGGAATTAGGCAATCCATCATTATGAAATTAGATATTGATATAAAATATGATTATTCGACTAGCCGAATATCCATCTGGATTAGTAAATTTCATTATATGACTTATCATTTCCATATCATCAAACTAACTGTTTAAAAATAAGTTATTAATAGTATTAACCAAATTTGTAATTTTATATATATCATATATAATTTTAACATTCATATTTTTGTTTCATAGATATAATATAAGGAGAAATTCTATTTTTCAAATAAAAGATGTATTTTTAAAAAAATGCCTTTTTCTACCTTTTAATGGTTAACACTTTTTAAATTCAATATCTGAAACCATTATATGTTCAATTTACTGAAATTAACTTCTAATTTAAAAGCATTACATAAGATTTTAGTTGGGATAATTCTTTGGTGCTTTTCTGATAACTTTCTTATTTTGATAAATAGTGAAAAATATTAACAGTTTATTGTTTTTTAATAAAAATAATTAATAATGATAAATTATAAATTTTAATGGGTTTGGAATATAGTTATATTATATTTTTATCATTTAATCCAATTTTGGTCATCAGAAATAATTTTACATTGAAATTGGACATAAACGCATTTTATTCATTTGATAGTTTTTACAACAAAAAACCCCGCTTTCGTGTTTTAAAAATGGGAATATTTTTTTAAAAATTAATTAATAAAACTCTTATGTTTTGAATTTTGTTCAATATTCATCATTTTTTAATTTTTAATATCAAAATTTACTAATGCAATAATTTTTTTGTTTTTCTGAAAACATTCAAATTTTTTTGAATAGTGAACAACACTTCATTATTGTTTAAAACTGACATTTTATTTAAATAAATATTTATTTTATTTAAATTAATTTTATGTGAAAATATATAAAAAATTCTTATATTAGTTAAATTTATTTCAATTGAGTAATTTTATAATAATATTATATGTATAAAATTTTATGGAACTTTTTGACATCTTTTACTCACCTTCTATCCACATTTGCAAATTGCCATAAAACTTTATTTTACCACATCTCTGAATTGAATTTTAAAAATAGGAGTGACACATTTGACCTCAGTAAGTAAAATGTGGTTCAATAAGATAAAAATATTTTATGGTGAATAGTAAATTTTGGATATTATTTACCACGGTTAAAAGAAAATAGGCTAAATGAAGATAAAAATGATATTATAATTACGCTTGCACATGTCCTAATTCTATTGGATAAGTGTACTTCTACAAATATCATATATGATATCATATTTATATATGTGGTTATTGTGTCATTTAATAACAAATATTTAACTATTATAAAAGATGTTAACGTACCCTCGACCAAGGAAACATACAAGGTAAGGGTAAATTTTGCAATCTCATTATTATCTGATATTGTTTTCCTAAAAGTATCTAATGGGACGTCATTATCATCCACATTATTGTTTCATAAAAATTTACTTCAAAACATTTTTAATATTTCCTCTAATATGTGTAATGTCATTTATACCCTTGTTTTAATTTTAATATATATTTTTTGAAAACAATCATTCTGTCATTTTCCAAACAAGGTACTTTTTGACCATTTCAAAAAATTAAGGTATGAATGTTTATTTAACATATACGGTAGGTGTGGTTATTTTTTTCCATTATAACCACATCTAAGATTCCCTTAGAAGATTTTTTTTTTCAAAATAAATGTTTTCATTTATAATTATGTAATAGTTAATTGATTTCAGAATAGAAAGAGTTCTTTATCTCAAATAGTTTTTATTTCATCTATGTCAATATTCTTTGATTTATTTTACACATGATTGAAGATGATTTATCATGATAAATACTTCCATATTGTTTGGATGGTTTTGTGATATGTTTTATAGTGGATGTGTTATTTTTATACCACTCATGGTTTATGGTTAACGTGTTAATATTTCGTATGCCATTTTTAATACGATCGTTAATGTTTTTTTTCAGCCTTTTCATATATGGAATGAGTTGGAAATATTAAGTGATGGGTAGATCCCTCTATAGCTCCATGATACATCAGCATGACTCATTAGAATGACTAGTGTCTTGGCGTATGACCTTGACAAAATCTTATTTTTAGTCTTGGCACGAATCCTTGACTATGTGCTTATGATGTCCGACATTATGCATTCAATTATTATGATGTTAACTATTGATATTACACGTGATTATTCTAATAGTATAATATAAAAGTGAATACATAAATGGAATTATTTGATTTATCAATTCCATATTATGCTGAATCTTAAGTTTAAAAGGCTTGTGTTTTAGTTTTGTACATGGCCTTAACTTTTTAAGCTTGTTTATGATTGTTTTAGCTATATTGTTATATTTACTGAGAAATTGAGCTCACCCCTTCTTAAGTTTTTATTTTTACCTAGATTTTAAAAGTATATTATGATTATCTTGTATGGAATGTCCAATTTATATGAGTTTGTTCATATGGTACAAAATGTTGTTTTTTATTTCATTATGTAATGTAAAACTTTTGTATATATCTAGTACTTCGAACGATACTAAACAAATCAGTCATTTGAGACTGGATCAGTTTTGATCATTCCAATGTTATGTAATAATGCACAAATTTGGTAACTACATTCAGGGCATTACAGTAATTTAACACCTTAGTATTTCATAGTACGTTATTTCTTTAATATAATTAAATAGCTTGTGCTACACGCAACACCGAGATTGAACGCATCACGACATCTCAATCGAGCCATTTAAAAAATCGTTATGAATAGAATTAACCAAATTATGAATATATTATATATCCTATATATTTAAAACATTGTTCTTTTAGTTTCTTCAACATAATATATAAACAAAAACTTGCTTTCAGATAAAACAAGTATTTTTCAATAAATGCAGTTTTTCCGACATTTAATGGTGAACACTTTTTAAATCCAATATTTGAAACATTTATATGTTCAATTTAATGAAATTAACATCTTCTTTAGAATCTGAGACATAAAAAATAATTTTAGATATATTTTTGGTTCTTTTCTAATAACATTCATATTTTGATGAATATTTAAAAATACTAAATTTTAATTGAAAAAAAAATTATTGAATATAATTTTTAATGATATATTATACATTTTAATGGTTTGTAAGTATAATTATATTATTTAAATAGATATTATACTAGTTGAATAATCACATGTAATATCAATAGCTAATTTCTTATTGATAGAATGCATAATGCCAGACAACATAACCACATGGTCTAGGTCTCATGCGATGACTACAAATAAGATTTGTCAACGCTTTTTGCCAAGACACTAGTTTGTATCCTGAAACCTATTGATGAATCGAGAAGCTATAGAGGGCTCCAACTGTCTCTTATTATAACGGATGAATTACTCATATGAAAAAATTGGAGCATAATCTAAAAATTTGTATTAAAACTAGAATATGAAATGCCAATATTTTAACCACATACCAAGAATGATATAAATATAGAACATCCACAATCAAACATAATTCAATAAATAAAATATATAATATTTTAGTATAATAAATCAAACTCAATCAAGAATAAATATTTATTTTTATATAAATAAAAATAATTAGTAAAACAATTTGAGAGAAATATCCCTTTTTTTCAAGAAATCATTTAAAAGTATCGCTATTTATGAAGAGGTTGTTTAAAATATATTTTTGAAACAAAGTGTCACATACAACATTGAAACTCTTTTAAAATAATTTTTATTTTAAAAAATTCATGTCAATATCAATAAATCCTTAAAACCATTTTTATAACATGTACATTAATGAGAATGAATTAGAAGGATAAATCATTATAACATTTAAAAGGATATTTTATTTAGAGTTCCTATCCAAATGAGAGACTGATGAATAAGAATAATTGAGGTAATAAAATCCTTTTAAAATATTGAAAATAAATGGATTCAAGATATAAAATGTCAATGTATAGTATATACACCATATAAATGTGAATTGTCACATAACAACAAAGAAGATTCAATGAAATGTAAATTGTGATGAAATCCCTTTTAAAAATTGTATCCTTAGGTTAAGGATAAATGAATGAAATAATTACGTGTGACAAATATAAATACACTCAATATTATTGGATAATCAGTTAAAATCAAATATATAACATTCACACATATTTTTGTAAAAACAACAACAATGACTTGGATGTTTAACTCAATGAATGTAAATTGAGTTGAGATTACTTTTATCAAGTTTATGTTGATGAATTGAGAGTTTATAAATGGAGTGATTATATTCATAAAAAGTATATTCACAGAAAGTGGGATGGAAATTACTACGTAAACAAATAAATAGTTATTTCACACATAATCTTGGATTAAAATAATCAATGATGTTTGTGTAAAACCCAATCAGTGGAAATTGAAAATGGAAATTCCCTTATCGATTTGGTAACATATGAAACATACTCCCCCTGAAATTATTACAATTAAATTAAGTTTTAAATACCCATAATTTAAAGTATATTAAACATATAATACAATCATGAGATGTACATATACCACACAAAAGGAAATAGTATAAAACCAAGCATGAATCATTCTGGAATAAAAAGTGAGATTGAAACCCCTTACGTTGTACATTTCCTTAGTAGAGGGTAGGTTAACCACTTTTATAAGGGTGAAATCATTTTTATCAAATTATATAAGAACAGTTGCAAAATTTTGATATCATATATTATCCTCTAATATTGGTTTGTTAATGATATTTCAGCAGTACCATTGTTTTGGGTATTAACTGATTCGATTTCCTTTATATGTTTTGTTATGAAAGTCATGTTGGTTATGAATAGGATGTGTTTTATTCATATCTAGAATTATATTATGTTCTTAATAATTATTTTTAATCTTCAAATGAAAAATATTTTTGACTGGTTATGACGGGGAATGAAATCTCATAGCATTGTGGAGACGGTAAGTCGTACTTACGCACCAGCGACAATATCATTCTATTATTGGTTAAATCGTATGTAATTGGATTGTATATTATGAATATAGAATAAATAGAATGTTCTATTTATTATTAAAATCAAATATACTCAATATTTTACCCAACCAAATAACGAAGTGTTCATTAACTAACTTAACCACGATGTGGAGGCGTTAAGTTGTACGTACAAATGTATGGTGACATTGTCATTCTTGGGATGGATAAAATAATGAATATTGTTTTACCATATTTATAATTACATCATTATATTTATAAGGTATATGAGTTATTATTTTGGTATGGATACAACAATGAAAAAGGCAATTGAAGAAGAAAAGAACTTTCAAATGCTGATGAAATTATTACTTCTTCTTTGTGAGCTTCCTTTTGATTTGATCAAAAGGTCTCCATAGGTATGATTTATTATCAAAGAAAGGCCTCTAGGATTATGTGAGGGTAGTTTTAAAGATATTTGATCAATGTTTTACTGAGACAAATGGAATTGGAGGTGTGATTTTGAGAGAAGGGGAAGTACCCCTTTATAAGAGACCTGAGGGTTACTTTATGAAAATCCTGAAATATTTATTTATTATAGAATCATATTCGGTTAATAATGGCTCCAAAAAGGCTATATTTCTTGGATAAGGTGGATATTGGTGGAAAACCTCTTTATCAATATTTTTTAGAAAGATTTAGGTCATCATATTAGCTGTATCTTTTAGTTTTAACTCTTAGATAAATAGTTTAACTTTTACAATATATTCTTGTATTATAATAAAAATTTGCTAATAAAGATATTATAAAAATCCATGAAAACTCCAAGTGGTTCACTATTTAAATATATAAGCTTATATATATCCTTTTCCTGAACAATATATATATTGTTATACTATATTATTTAATAATATAGTATTTGTTTTCAAAACTCATTTATGCCAATTTTTGCACTATTTAGTATTTGATTTTTTCGAAAGATAAGAAAACATTATTATTTCGAAAAAAATAAATTATATAAATAATAAAATGTCATATTATCCTAAAAAATAAGTTTAATTCATCAAAAGTTGCAATTTACATTTATTTGTATATTTATAATATCAATTATTTTAATATTTCATTAATAAGGCAATTACTACTTCATCAATGTGTCATAAATAAATTTAATTATTTAATTTCTAAAAATTATAAATAAAATTTAATGACGTAAGAAATATGTTTATATTTCTAATGAATATTTATAGTAAAGTTTATCTTATGTGTAACATTATATAAAAAAGGTTTAGTTATTATACTTTGTATTAAACACTTTTAAATATTGTTTTAAATAGAATAATAATAAATGTCCTAATATAATCCAAGTGGATCAAAAGGATTATATTTTTCTACTAAGTTCTATTTTCATCCAAATGATCATATCCAATATAAATAGGACATGTTTTAGGTTAACTATAATATCATTTTACAATTAATTACCCTATTTACTTTTAACCGTGGTAATAAAATTCCAATATTACTATTCATAAAAATTATTTTCATCCTAATCAACCACATTTTACTTAGTGATATCAACTTTGTCAGTCATATTTTTGAAATTAAATTCATAAAAGTGGTAAAATTATGTTTTATAAAAATTTTCAAATGTTTCTAGATGGTGAGTAAAAGACGGTAAAAAGCTCAATAAAATTTCATATATCTAACATTTTTATAAAATGAACTCAATGAATTACACTTGACTCATATAGGTATTATGTATATATCCTGACATTAAAATAAATTTATATTAAACAATATTATATATAATGTATTCTTTAAAGAATGTCTTAGTGTTCTTCACTATTCATAAAAAATTTAATTTTTCTTGAAAAATACTAAAACATCACCCAAATATAATTTTGATATTAAAAATTAAAAAATATTGTCTATTTAATAAAAATCAAAACATAGAAGGTGTATTAATTAATTTAAAAAAATATTCCCATTGTCAAAATTAGAAAGCATGGTTTGGAGAAATAAAACAATCAAAAGATTGATTTGTGTTTATGTCCTATTTTAATTTAAATTTTCATCCAATGAACACCATTGGATTAAATGATAAAAATATAATCGAATTATTCTTCAAAACCATTCAAATGTATAATTTTACACTATAAATTAATTTGATAAAAAAATTTCTTTTCAATTAAAATTTAGTGTTTTAATTATTCATCAAAATATAAATGTTATCAGAAAAGAAACAAAAATTTATCCAAACTAAATTTGTATGCCCCACCTCTATAAAAGAAGTTTATTTTTTCAAATTGAATATTTAAAAGTGAAAATTATATGATTTAAAAAGGGTCATCCATTAAAAGTTAGTAAAATTTAATTTTTTGAGTAATACATCTTTTATCTGAAAAATATAATTTGATCTTATATTATATCAAAGAAACTCATAATATGGATGTTAAAATTAAATAGAGTAAATAAATTTCAAAATTTAATTACTTCTATTCATAAATGTTTTTTGAAAGACTAGTTTGATAAGTCGTGGTGTTCTCATACTCGGTGTTGTGTGAAACGAAAACTATTGAATTACATTAAGGAAAATAACATAAATTGATTTTTTGGGGTGTTACATTCTTCCCCATTTTAGAAATTCCATCCTCACAATTTTAAAATTGGTCTTGGGAACATCACTTATAGTCCTAGATCGAAAAACAAGCCAATAAAAGTGTCATTTAAATAGAAATAAACAGAAGTAAAAAGGTCAACCGAGATAACCCATAATAGAATTCCATGTTGGAAAACAAGGATATAGAAGATAAAAAAAGTTTCATGTTCTGATGTAGAGTGATATAAAACATTTTTAGGATAAAGTTAACAATAAGAAAACCACAAACCTATGATGGGTTAAATGGTCATTAGTTTCCCGGTAGGAAAAGTAAACATGAAACGTTTTTTGGTTTTAAGTTTAATTTCATAAAGTTGAGAAATTTATTTTTCATATTGAATAAGAATATAAAGATATATACATAATTTTTATGTATAGTTTCTTCCATTAATAAATTTCTACCACTAAATCATCTTTTCTCCAAACGATAAGTATTCATGATGACATGGTAATACCTAAAGTGCAAGAATCAACTTATATAGAATCACATAATCCACCAAGGATGATATATATTTTCCACTTTTATTTAGATATTAACCAAATAATTGTTATAAAAACATCAGATGATCTCCAAAATGTATAATCCATTATAAGATGTAATAATGATCTAAATTTACCAAAATAAACAAACAATACCAAATGTTTAATAAAAACCATTCAATAAACAGTTGTCCTTAAAATCTATCAATGTTATTCAAACTATGATCAAAAATAAAAACTCAGAAGAAATTTATCCCATAATCATTCCCAGTAAATCATAACATTTATCTCCAAATAACATCAACTACTTTTAAAGTTTGAAAAAGAAGTGTAATTAACAAAATAACATATTTTATATGATAGGTTAATCATTTCCATTAATAAACTGAATCTCTATAAAACACATTGATTCTTAAAAAAATTAAAAAATCCACCATTAATCAAAATTAAATCCCATAGTATTCTATTTTCCATAGGCATATATTGTTCCCAATAGAGAGAACAACTTCCAAAATTACATTTTTCACTTAATCACAAAATCATATTCATATACTATGTATATTCATTTTATAAAAAATACGATGCCAAATCAACATATTATTGATCAATGAAATTATTTATCAAAAAAACATGTTTCACACTTACCAGGGACATCACATTGTCCAATGGTTGGCGATAAATCCTAGTCACACATTGGTTGTGATATCGATTCCTGTAGCTTTTTCTAATGCGGCAGGTTGTCACACGGTTTGCGTGTTGTTATTTTTCAAAAATCTATATTTTATGACCTTTGCAAAATGATATAAATTCCTCAAAATAACCATAACATAATTTTACTTCAAATGATATCACATTCCTTTCAATTTAGTAGAAAATAATTAATAACCATTAATTGTATCAAATCCATGGAACATATAATTCCAAATGGTTCTTTATAACTATATCCACAAAAAATATATAATTCCTACTCATATTGAATTTTCCCATAACAAACTCTAGGGTTACACATACAAGGGAAATGTCTTCCAATAAAATCCCATCAACAAAGAGTATTAATACATTTCAACATATCTCCATCCATTTATTTCCACATTGGTTATTCCTTGACCTAATGGTTATATTATATAAAATGGAATTGACTCGGTTATTTCCTATGTCACCTACATTTTTGGAAGTGACACTAAATGGATTCTTAGGATTATTTTTATTTTCATCCATTGTACTCTTTATTATCACTGGGAAATTAATTACATTATGTCCTTATTTCCCACCCATAAAGATTTTATTTGTTCCTTTGAGAAACTTTCATGTGTTTCTCCTTCCACATTTCGAACATGATGGAAATTGAGATTTCATTTCTCCACAGTCTCCACTGAATGATCTCTTATCATTCTCTACCATTATCTTCCTTTTTGACATTGGTAGATGGGTAATGTATATATTGTTGATCATATTTTTGGAAACTTACTTCGGCATGAACCTGATAGATTTTAAGCCTATCAAAATTCCATTTAGTTTCTCATACCCACCATAGTTCCCACCTTGTACATCATGTTCATTGCTACTATGACATCCTATGAATCCATCCATTGACTAAAACCAAAAAGCGTAGTGTGAGTAACAATATTAATAAAATCATTTATATAATATCATTACCAATTATTATTAATATAAAACACCTTAGGATTAACCAAGGTTATTTATTCTTGTCTTATATTTAATTCTATAAAATAGGTTTGTAATGAAAATGTGAATTATCATAAGCATATCCCTTGGGAGAGTCGTAACCAATAGTGTAGCAAGGCCCATTTTCGTGCACCAGTTCCCGTTCGAGTCTATATCAAAGTGGTGTTTCTGGGTTTTACCCCGAGGCACATTTGTGCCAGATCCGTCTGAACATAATCATATTTAGAAAAATATGTATTTAAAGGAAGACCCACATAATATTTACATTACCAAAATATTTTATGTTCTTCTATACAACTCTTCTAATTCTATATTAGGGTAGGGTTTTCTAATTATTGGTTTTCTAAATCATGCATTAAAGTATTGTACTAAACTTCCTCTGAAACAAACTTTAAAGCCCCGGCCCTAGTTGTCACGACCCGTTATTGGGGCTCGTGCCGTGACTACCCCATACCCTCCTTCCATAGGCCAGGGGATGGAGACTAGCACCAAAGACGTAAATCCCGATAAATAGGAAGGCATTGCCTTTATAAAAGTAAACTAAACACCACAGAGTACAAGAGGATGTAAAACACTAAGTACAAAAGAAAGTGCTGAAAAGTAAATGGGCCATAATAGAAACCCAACTGAAAGTACAACTACAACTAAACGAAAGTAAAATAGAAATAGAAAAACAGCTGGAAGAAAGGAAGCAGCTCAAGGGTCGTCCTCCTTTGATCCTACCTGAAGGGTAGGTACAGATAGCGCAGCTCCTGGATCTTCCACCATGGATCCTACCTGAAGGATATGTACAGATAGCGCGGCTCTTCAATTCTCTCTTCCCTCAACAACCTCCAAGTTTCGTCTCACCATGAAGTCCACCTCCGGATAATGATGTGTCATTTGGTCCACCTCCGGGTACCGTCCAGTCCTCGAACACTCGGCCTCCGTCAGTGCAGCTCGTCGTCTGCAACCAACAGAACGAGGTGCGGGCATAGCCCGTGCAGAGGTGAGTATAACGATACTCAGTAGGGACCCCAAGACCCTCAAGGTCTCACTAGAACCAAAAAGTATAACCACAAATAATATCCCAACAGATAACCTCTACTTAAGAATATGCCCATATATATACCTAACTTATCAAGTAACCCATCTCAATCATGAGGAACACAATGATTATGTAATCAAAGGATAACCAACACCCAGTTATATGCCAATACATATACCTAAGTTATCACGTGACCCATCTCAATCATGAGATAAACACAAAGGTCAAAGACTCATCTCAAATCAGGACATTCATTATCGAAACTGTAACTGCTGATTAGTCCGTTTCTGGAGTGTACAGTGATCATGTCACCACTCCGAGGTACTGCTCACTAACCTAAGACTACTGAGGTACTCGTTCTGTCGAGTACCGCGGGTCTGCAACCTCACACAGTAGTGCTCCCTCTCATAGGCTACAGATGTACTCCTCCTGTCGAGTACCGTAGGTCTGCCACCTCACACAGTAGTTCTCCTCCGCCATGGGTCTGCCACCTCACAAAGTAGTGATCCCCACTAGGCTATGCTAGTCACTCCAAATCGAATCGGACAAGCAGTCATCGGTCACAGCCAGCTACACGGTCTCTGTAATCTGTATGCTCATCTCCAGAAGGATCCGCTCCACGAGCTATAGTTCGATACTCCAAATATCACAATTCCCACGAAGAAGAATCTCAAAGGACAACCTCATCATAGGGGTCTCAATGCAACAGACGGCGCGTCAATCGGACGCTCGGTCTGTGAGTTATTAGCATTTTCGTCCCAGGGGCCCGGTTGGTTTCGCATGCGAACCAACCCGTCCGTATCTCAACTCTACCCCAAACTCTCAAATGGTATACTAATAAGGACCGTTTCTCAACGTGATCACCAACACCGCTGAGGGTTCGTCAAACGGACGTCCGGTCTGAAAGATATCAGCATTTCCGTTCCAGGGGCCCGGTTGGCTTTCGGGTACAATCCAACTCGGCCATTCCCCAATTGCATCCAAAACTCGAGAGAAGTACGCCAAAAGTTCTTTCTCCTAATGAGGAATCCAACAAAGTTGACGACACGTCAATCCGACATCCGAAACTCAAGATATAAGCATTTCCACTTCGAGGGCCCGGTTGGTTTCGTATCCGAACCAACCTGACCAAACCCAAAGTTCTCTGAAACGTTGACTGTAATATACCGAAACGACCGTCTCGATCCAAGAATTGTTACGCAACTAATGGTGCGTCGATCGGAGTTCTGTACCCCATGTTATGGGCAAAAGACCTAAGAGGTCCGAAAATGTGGGGTCTGGGCCAAGACCGACCCGCCCCCCCCCCCCCCCCCCCCCCCCCGAGGCCGGCCCGGCCCGGCTGGCACGGCCCAGCACGGCCTGGCGGTCCAGCCGGGCAGGTCGGCCCGGCGCGCTGGCTCTCTGGCACTGGCCGAGCGGCCACGCAAGGGGGGACCACCCCCTGGACGAAACTGTGGCCCCCGTGCGGGGGCCGCTCCCTATCAACAGACGCGGTGTGATGCCGCGTCCCTATGGTCCTGTGCGGCCGCCGGAGAAGCTGCCTGCCACTGTGGCTATAGTCGCGGCGGCCCCTTCTTGGCGGCGCGCCGAGCGCACCGGGGGAGTCTTCCGCAAACCACCGGGCGCGCTCCGGTGGTCCGTTTTGCTCGCCGCTATCGCCAACGGTCCTCCCGGGACCCAACCTTTAATTCAACGGCTTCAAAACGCCTTTTCATATCGCCTCACCATCGTCCGTCGATCCGAAATTCAAAAACAAACTGTGGGGTCTTCAAATCTCCTCTGCAACCCTGACTCTGCCCACGGTTTCGTTCGGCCTCAATGGCACGGCGCGACGACGCCGCGCTTCTTCGCCGCGTTATTTCTTGTTTCTGCGCGGTGAAACGGCACCGCTCTACCTTTCTCATGCCACAAAAATTTCAAACAAACAAGGGGGGAGGAGGGTCGGCCGTGTTCATGCGGTCCGACCTCCTCCCGTTATTATGATAACAGGCGACCCAAAATGAATCCAAGAAAGGCGACAGATGAGATAATGATCAACAATAAAGTAATCCCCCACAACTTCCCGCAACAAAATATTCGCAACCCGCAAGGAAAACGCTCGCGGATGAAATAGATAATAAGTTGATCTGTGTTCTTTGTTTTCATTAGAATGAAAGAATCAATGGAATAAAATTATTCTCAAACATAATTCCCAACCTCAACGTTGTCGTAGAACGAGAGTTCATCGTGGAATTTACCATCGCGGAAGAAGAGGATCGTCGCGTAAGATAAGGATCGTCGCGGAAGAAACTTCATGGAAGGAGTGTCGTTGATTTCCGAGGATTTTGTGTTCTTCATCAGAGATCGGTGTGTTCTTCGCGTTCCTCGCGTTCTTCGGGTTCTTCGTCGAAGAAGAACACTTTCTTCCAAATCCCCTCCATGCCAAAAGTTCCAACATAAATAAAATAAGGGTTTTCTTATTTTATTAATTCACATGACACTTTTAAATTTCAAAAGAAAGGAAACGAACAATTAATTCAATGAATTAATTGTAACGATTTAACCGCCCAATTTAATTAGGCATTTCTTAACCAGAATAAATGCACGGTTTGACTTCAATAAAATGGGGGGTGCATGTGCATTACTTTGAGGGAAAGAAACAGTGGGGATCATGCGGGCCCCACCTCACAAATATCCTACCATGTGGGTAGGATATTGTGGGTCCCATATTATCCGCTTAACTTAGGTTAAGCCGCTTTAATCAAAATAAAATAAATTGTCGCACCACCTTTATTGTATTTCTAAACTTAATCCCAAAAAAAATTTTAAACCACACCCGAGCAAACACAACTCCGGAAAAGGTGTTCCTAAGTAATTACCGGTGCTGCGGTTCCATCGGTGCCCTTAGAATTTGATTACGAGCACTGGTTCAAAAGTTAGAAAAACCCTCTTGTTCGTTCAATGAACGTACCTGAGATAAACTTTGAAAAATGATTCCGGACACACCGGGCCTCAGAATTAGGCGCCATCAGAAACTGCATTCTTGTAATATTCCACTGAAAATTAAGAAAACAATTTCAATGAAATTTCCAGGACTTTACACTAGATACCCCGAGTTGGTGCATTTTTATAAAACAATGGCATGATGACATGAGATCATGTCTAAAAAACCCGGTTATTTTAGTAGCTTTGAATGTACTAGATACATAAATTCATTTTACATTACATCATGAAATAATGAAAAACTACATTGTGTCCCCTTTGAACACACTCATACCATATGGACCATCTTTGTAGGTTAGTCATAATATACTACATCACATCATGGGAAAAACATAAGAAATGGGTGAGCTCATATGATCAGTCAGGATAATAATATAGAAGAAACTATTATAAATAATCATAATAATTAACGGTCATGTATAAGACTAAAACACATGATTTTTAATCTAAAACAATTCTATAATATAGAAAAGATAAATCAAATAATTTCATTAACTTATTCACATGGATATTCTACTAGTTTTATAATCACATGTAATATCAATACCTAATTTCATAATGTTGGAATGGATAATTCCAAACATCCTAACTACATAGTCAAGAACATGTGCGAAGGAAAAAATAATATTTAGTCAATGCCTTTTTCCTTCCCACAAGATTGTCTCATTATTCATACTGATTCATCGAGGATCTTTATCAGATCCACCTGTTACATACTAAGTCTAATGCATTCCTTATATGAAATTTTTGGAACGTAGTCGAAACATTCGTATTAAATCTAGCATACGAAATGTCAATATTTTAAACAAAAACCATGAATGGTATAAAAATATCACATCCAATTTCAAACATCACTATTTCAATAAAATATGGAAGATTGTATTATAATCAATCAACAACAATAAATAATAATTAACGAAATTGTCTTAGATGAAAATAATCAGTAAATCTATTTGAGATAAATATCCCTTTTTCTTGAAATCATTTAAAGTCTAACTATTTATCAAGATGTTGTTTAGAAGATATTTTTGAATCAAAGTGTCCCATAATACTTTGAATCTTTTTAAAAGGAATTCTAATTTTAAAAAATTCTTGTCCACATCATTAAATCATTAAATATTTTTTAAAAACATGGAAATTAATGAGAAACATTTAAGAGGAAAAATCTTTAAAACAATTAAAATGATATTTTAGTAAGATTTCCTAACCAAATGGGAGACACTTTAATAAAAATAAATGTGGTAATAAAAACATTATAATATAATGATAATAAAGAGATTCATTCTATACTTTGTCAAAGTATAGTATATACACCATATAAAATTGAATTGGTGCCTAAAAACAAGGAAGACTCAATGAAATGTAAATTATGATGATATACTTTATAAAGACTATATCCTTTGGTTAAGGATAAATAAGTGAAATATTTATGTTTGAAAAATTTAAATACTTTAAATATTGTTAGATAATCAATATAAATAAATCATAGTTAATTCCCACATATTCTTATAAAATGAAACACCAATGAAGTGGATGTATAACTCAAAGAATGGAAATTGAGTTACGATCACTCCTACAAAGTTCATATCGGTGACATTGGAAATTTATCAAGTGAGTTATTATGTGTATAAAATTTATATCCAAACAACGGAAAATGTATATTACTAAATAAATAAATAAATAAATAGATACCTCATAGACAATCGTGGAGTAAAATAATAAATGAAGTTTCCATAAAACCCAATGAGTGGAAGGTGAAACTAGATATTCCCTTACCGATTTGATAACTTAAGAAACCTACTCCCCATTAAATAAGGATCATACAATGATGTTTTATATACACATAAATTAAATTATATTAAAGATATGAAACAATTATGGATAGTACATAAACCACCCCAAAATAAATAGTGGAAAATAAATCATTAATCTCACAGTAATAAAAAGTGAGATGAAAAATCGTTACCTTGTAATTTTTTTAGTAGAGGTTTGGTTAAACTCCTATATAATTGTGAAATAATTGTTATTAAGGTATATAATAACAAAATACATAAATATGATTTCATATATGATCTTCTAATATTGGTCTGTTAATGACATTTGAGTAGTATCATTGTTTTACGGGTTAACTAAATCGTTTTCTTTATAGGTTTTGTTACGTAGGTCATGTTTTTGGTTGTTAGGTTGTATTTTATTAATATCCAAAATTATATTCATTTAAAAATTAATTTTAATTTTTAAATGAATATCATTCTTGAATGGATACAATGGAGAATGAAATCTCATCACGTCGTGGAGACTGTAAGACGTACTTACGCACGAAGGATAGTATCATTCTATTTGTGGTGAAATATTATGTAATAGGACAGTATATTATATATACAGAATCATTAACATGTTATATTTTTTATTAACAAAAATTATACTCTTTATTATACCCATACAAATAATGATTTGTTGAAAAACAAACTACACCGTGACGTGGAGACGGTAAGTCGTACATACGCATGTATAATGAAATTTTCATTCATAAGATTGATAGAATAATGAATATGGTTGTACCATATTTATAAGAAAAGTACAGTTTGTATAAGGAACTAGAGTTTTTATTTTGGTATGGAAACAACAATTAAAGAGGAAGTGGAAGAAGAAAAGATCTTTGAAATATGTGATGAAATTATTACCTCTTCTTCGGGATATTCATTTTGATTTGATCAAAAGGGCTATTTTGGTTGGATTTCTGATTACTGTAAGGCCTCTAGGATGAAGTTAAGGCAGTTGAGGAGGTATTTGTGCTGGGTTTTTCTGAGAAAAATTGAAATGGTAGTGTGATTTTGAGAGGAGGAAAAGTACCCATTTATAAAAGAGTTGAGTGTCACTTTAGAAAAAGATTGAAATATTAATTTATTATATGATCATAGTCAGTTTAAAATTGATCCAAAACGATTTATTTCAATTATAATGTTGGGTAGGGTCTAAAACAAAGAATCCAAAATATTTTATAATGATTTAGATATCTATATTTCCTTTATCATTTAGATTTAGTTCTTAGATAAATAATTTAACTTTTACCATGTATTCTTGTATTACTATAATAAATGGTTAATAAATATATAATAAAAAATAAAAGTGAAACCCAAGTGGTTAATTATTGACATATCTATCTTTATCTATGTACTTTGGCCGAAAGTTATATTTTTTAGAATATTATTTAAATTTATAATATTGTATTTGATTTAAAAACTCATTTATGTCATTTTGGACAATATTTAGTTTTTGGTTTTATGAAAATCAATAAAAATTGATTACTTATAAAAAATAAATTAAATCAATATTAAAATGTCATATTAACCTATGATTTTAGTGGAATTCATCAAAAGTCTAAATTTACATTTATTGGTATATTTATAATATAAGTTATTTTAATTTTTCATTAAAAAGATAATTACTTCATCAACATTGTTTCATAATTAAAATTAATTATATAATGTCTAAAAATTATAAATAAAATACCATAATATAGAAAATAATTTTTTCTTCCAAATTTATAATTATATCTGAATTTATCTTATGCTTATCCCAAAATTAACAATTGTTTATTTTTTAATCATTGAATTTTTCACTTTTGACTCTTCTTTAATGAAAATAACAATAGATGTCCTTATCTAATCCAAGTGGATCAAAAAGATCATATTTTATTTCTAATGATTATTTTGGTAGAAATACATGTATCCAATATAATTATTACATGTTTTAGGTTAATTATAATATCATTTTTACCTTTAATAAACCGATTAACTTTTAACCGTGGTAAATAAAATTTCGAAGTTACTATTCACCAGAAATTATTTGTATCTTATTTATCCACATATTACATAATAAATTCAACCATGTGTCTCAGAGATTTGAAATTCAATTCATAGAAGTGCAAAAATTATGTTTTATACAAATTTGAAAATGTGTCTTGAAGGTGAGTAAAAGACGGTAAAATGATAAGTAAAATATTATATCTCGAATGTTCTTCTAAAATAACTTCAATGAATTAAATTATACTAATATTTTTATTATGTATATATTTTGAATATAAAATAAATTTAAATAGAAAATAAATTTTTAATTAAAATGTCGTCTTTAAACAATAACGATGTGTTTTTAGGTATTAAAAAATTTGAAGGTTTTTTAAAAAAATACATAAAATTCACCCAAAGATAATTTTGATATTAAAAATTTAAAAATGATTTATATTTTACCACATTCAAAACATATATGTTTTATTAATCGATTTTAAAAAATATTCCCATTGAAAAAATTAAAAAGTGGGGTTTTGATAAATAAGAACTATCAAAAGATTGATTTATGTTTATGCTCAATTTAAATGAAAAATTATTTCTAAAGACAATCATTGGATTAATTGATAATGATATTTTCTTATTATTCTTCAAAACCATTCAAATGTATAAATTAACACTATAAATTATTTTGATCAAAAAAGTTGTTTTCAATTAAAATTTAGTATTTTTAACTATTCCTCAAAATATGAATGTCATCAGAAGTGTACTGAAATTTATCCAAACAAAAATTTTATGACTTTATTATAATGAATAAGTTTATTTTTTCTAACTGAATATATAAAAGTTTCAAATATTGGATTTCAAAAGGGTTCTTCATTAAAATCCGGGAAATTTGCATTTTTTTTAAAAATACTTCATTTTTCTAAAAAATTGAATATTTTTCTTATATTATTAATAATAAACACATAATAGGGATTTTAAAATTATATGGATTATATAAAATTTAAAATTAAGTTAGTACTATTGATAATCGTTTTTAACGGCAAGTTTGGTAAGTCGTGTTATGGTCTTACTCGGTGTTGCTTGTAGCGCATGTTATTGAATTACTTTTAAAAAATAACATAAAATGAAATATTGGGGTGTTAAATTCTTCCCTCCTTCAAGTAATTTCTTCCTTGATATTTCTATAATAATACTGCTTAAAAAGAATAGGGTGCTTCTTCATCATAAGTTCCTCAGGTTCCCCCATTGCCTATTCTATCTTGTGGTCTCTCCATTGAACATTTACCAGATTCCTATTTCTCAGCACATGTTCTCTAGTATCATGAATCCTTCTATGATCTTCACAATAATACATATCGAGTGATTTTTCTATTTCATAATTTGTGAGTACATTCTTTGGGTCAGTCATGTATTTTTTCAATAGTGATACATGGAACACATCATGTACTTTGGAGAGTCATGGATGCATTTCCAAACGGTAAGCTAAAACTCAAAATCATTCTAGAATTTTGAAAGGCCTGATGTACCTGAGACTTAAATTTTCATTCATACCCAATAGTATAACAACTTTCCATGGAGATACCTTAAAGAATACATGATCACTTACTTGAAATTCCAAATTCATCCTTTGATTATCGGCATAGCTCTTTTTCCTACATTGAGCTTTTTCATGTGGGTTTGGATAATATTATCCTTTTACATTATTTACTCAACATGTTCTAGGACTATGAGTTTTCTTTCCCCATCATCATCCCAACATGTTGGTGCGTGACATATTATTCCATATAGCGCTACATATGGTTCTGTATGAATATTTGAATGGTAGTTATTTTTATAGAAAACTTTTACCAGGGGTAAATATTTATCCCACATATCGATACATCGAGAATCTATAGCAGGCTCCACCCATCACTTTCTAAGTACAATTCATTCCTTATATGAAATGGTTGAAGAATAACATAAACAATCAAATTAAATCTATCATATGAGATGTTAAAACATTAACCATAAACCATGAATTGTATTAAAATAACACATCCATAGTATAAAATATGACAAAATAGTAAATATAATATGGAATATTTTATCAAAATAAATGAACATTAAACAAGGGTAATATCTATCAAAGTATGTTGACATAGATGAAATAAAAACTATTGGAGGGAAATATCTCTTTCTATTATGAAATAATTTAGAAGTCACATAATTTTAAATGAATGAATTTATTTTGAAAACATTATTATATTTTTTTAAGGGAATCTTATAATGTGTTATAATGGAGGAAAATATATTCAAAAGTCATTTAAGTTAAAAAAACATTCTTACCGTAATCCGTCGAAAAGGAAATACTAATCCTTATTTGAAAAATGACGAAAATATTCCTTTTAATTTTTTAATAAAAAATAAAATAATCATATAAATGACATAAACCATATTCTAGGAAATATGTTTTTTAAATAATGTTTAAGAAATAAAGTTGTGAATGACAAAGAATTCATATTATATACTTTCGGGAAAACAATTTCAGATAATCAAGTGATTGTTAAATTAACCATTAACTTGTACATTTCCTTATTAAAGGGTAAATTAACCTCTTGTATAGTAGTTAATTTTTTTCATTAAATTATATATGAACCACATACATAAACATAAAATCTTGTAATATTATAATATTGCATTGAAAATATTATTTCTGTATTATCATTATTACGGGTGTTAACAGATTTGTTTTCCTTTATATTATTAGTTATGAAAGTGATGTTTGTTTTAAATAGAATGTATTAGATTCATATCCATAATGATTTTATGGTCTGAAACATTAATTTTAATCATCAAATCATAATTAATTCTTGAATTGTTACGATGTGAAATGAATCTCATCATGCTCTTGGACACAGTAATCCGTACGGACGCACGAGCGATAATATTTTTCAATTGATGATGAAATAATATTTAATTGTATGGAATATTAAATATAAATAATCTTTAGCATGTTATATTTATTATTTAAATCAATTATAATAATTATTATACAAATCCAAATATTGAATTGTTTAATAACAAACTACACCAAGACATGGAGATGGTAAGCTGTACATATGAACGAATAGTGACTTGGTAATTCATAGGATGGATTAAATAATGAATATGGTTATACAATACATATAATAACATCATAATAAGTATAAGGAACTAGATTTATTATTCTGTTATGGAATCAAAAAAAAATAGGATGCGTAAAAAGAAATTAACTTTGAATGATGTGCTGAAATTATTACTTCTTCTTCTAGTGCGTCCTTTTTGATTTAGTCAAAAGGGCTGCATAGGATAGAATTATGTTCAATTTAAGGCCTCTAGTATGAAGTGAGTGTAGTTGGAAGGAAATTTTAGTGGTGTATTGATGACAAAAATGGATTTGGTGGTGGGAAATTAAGACAAGGGGAAGTGACCTATTATAAGACGGGTGAGGGTCACTTTAGGAAAAGTTTGAAATGTTATTTTTTATAAAATTATATTCAGATTATAATATCTCCAAATATATTTCTTTCACTTCTAAGGCGGGAATGGATTGAATTCTTCTCAATCAATAGGATTTAGACATGTTCAGACCACCATATTAACCTTTTCTTTTATATTTAACTCTTAGTTAAATTGTTTACATTTTACAATGTTATCTTGTATTTTAATATTACATGGTTAATAAATATACCATAGAATGTCAAGATAACCTCAATTGGTTTATTAATGACATATATATCAATATATAAGTCCTTTGGAAAAAACCATAATTTTTAGGAATATTATATAATTTAATAATATAGTATCTCTTTTAAAAACCAATTTATGTATATTCTATCTTTTTTTGTATTATGTTTTTTAAAGAGAAAATAACTTGATTAATTAAAAAAATACATTAAATAATTCTTAACATGTCATAATAAACTAAAAAATTATTGGAATGAGTAAAAATTCTCAATTTACATTTATTTGAATTTTTATAATATCAATTATTTAAATCATTCATTAATAAGGTAATTACTACATCATCGTTTGGTCATTAATAAATTTAACTATTTTATCTCTAAAAATAATATATAAAATACCATGATGTATGAGATATTTTTATATTTATAATTAATATTTATAATCTAAATTATATTATGAATAAACCTAAATTAAAATTGTTTTAGTTGTTAAATTTTGAATTTAATAAAATTAACTCTTCATTAAATAAAAAATACTAAATCTTCTAATCTAATCCAGGTGGATCAAAAATGATAATATTTTTGTTCTAAGGTTTATTTTGGTCTAAAAACACTTATCCAATATAATGAGGACATGTTTTAGAGTAATTATAATATCATTTTTACCTTTAATTACCTTATTTACTTTTAACTGTGGTAAATAAAATCCAGAAGTTACTATTCACCAAAAAAGAATTTTCATCATATAGAACCAAATTTTACTAACTGATTTCAATCGTGTCTCTTGGGTTTTTTAAATTCAATTCATAGATGCATTAAAATTCTGTTTTATGAAAATTTGTAATTGTACCAATAAGGTGGGTAAAAGGCGTTAATTAGTTCAATAAAATTTTATATATCTATTCTTATTATAAAATGACTACAATGAATTACATTAATATTATAATGGTATTATGTATCTATTTTTAATTAACATAAATTTAAATTATATGAATAATTATATACATAAAAAGTCAGTTTTAAACAATGACATAGTGTTTTCATTATTCATAAAAAATTGAATGTTTTCATAAAAATTCCAAAAATTCACCCTAATTTAAATTTTATTATTAAAAATTCAATAAAGATGTCTATTTTTGATGAATTCATAACATATATGTTTTATTAATTAATTTTTAAAAAATATCCCCTTTGTCCAAACCAGATAGCTGGTTTTTGAGAAGTAAAAAATATCAAAAGACTGATATGTTTTTATATCCAATGTATATGTAAATTTATATCAATGAAAACAATTTATAAAATAATAAATATATATTCTGATTATACCTCAAAGACATTAAAATTTATAATATAACATTATAAATTATTTTTATTAAAAATTAATTATTCAATTTAAATTTAGTTTGTTCATTATTCATCAAAATATGAATGTTATCAGAAAAGCATGAAATATTTATCCAAACTAATTTTTTACTTAATGCTTCTAAATAAGAAGTTCATTTCATTAAATTTAACATATATAAGTTTCATATATTGGATTTAAAATATTTTCACCATTAAAATGTCAAAAACAACATTTTTTAAAAAATAATTGTTTTATTTGCAAAATTGATTTTTTTATATTATGTCTATGAAACAATAATATTAATGTTAAACTTATATAGGATTTAAATAATATTAAAAATTAGTTGAATACTATTCATAATCAATTTTTAAATGGCTAGTTTGTTATGTACTCGTGCGTTTGAAATCAGTGTGGTTTGAAACACAAGCTATTGAATTAGTTTAAAGAGATAATGTACTATGAAATAAATGAGAGTCACATACTCTCCTCCTTAAATAAATTACTTCTATGATATTTGAAACTATTATTCAAAAATAATAGTTTTAAAAAATAGTAAATAACTTTGTGGGAAACCCACATCAGAAATAGAGTTAATAAAATATAGTCTTAATAATTACGAAATGGAAATGAAAAATCGCCACCAAATTTGGATATATAATATGAGAACATTGGTGGTAATTTGAGACACATAATTGGTGGAATAAAAGAAATATTTATAGGGAGTGACTAAGGTCATCAATCACAAAAAAATGAATAATAAATATAATATTGATGGCCTCGAATCCATAAATCTATGATGAATTAAAATATTATTTGTTAATAAAAACATATGGAATTAGGATAAGACACTTTTTGTTTAAATATCCTTTCACTAATGTTTAAGAATTAACTTCTACATAGAATAATAAATAAAATTCTTTACAAGTACAGTTAAATCATTTAAATAATTTTTACCACAAACTCATCATTCACTCCAAAATATAATAGAACTGAAAAATATTCTATTTATCATAACGGTAATGGGTTTCAAAAAAATTAAATTATTATTTCATCAATAATATCATTTAAAAACAATAAACTATAAAATCAAGGATATCACATAGGTTGGTGGAAGGTGATTCAACCGTCCCCCTTTAGTTACATGATCAAGTCTTTCGGTCTTGTAGGGCGCGACGGGTTGTCAGCCGAACATTGTGTTGTCCTTTAAATAAAAAAATCTATATAAAACATAAGAAATAATTTATCCTTAAACCATAGAATCCAATGTCAAACATAATCCATTCCAACCTTTAGAATTATCCCAAATACATGTGTCCAAAATCATATTCCTAAATTTATAAATAAGGTCAACAATGCATAACAAATATCTCATTTTTCCACATAATAACATTTGAGTACCTTCATCAAGTATTATCTTAAAACATCGTAGCACCATGAATTACCATAAAACCTTATTGATTAAAATTATTTTCCATTATTTCTTATAGAATACTAGATATATTCCTTATATCAAAAAAAAAATTAATACTACAACAATTAGTGAATAAACAAACCATTAATCAGTTCCAAGGTAGTCAAGAATATCCAATATAACTTATCCAAATCAACCATCTCTTATTAATAAATCACTACCTCAGTATCACGACCATATTAAGTTTTATCATTCCTTAAACCATTTATTTTCAAAAAATATTAACTTGATATTGATTCACTTTTCCTAGTACCATATAATCTCAAATCCTCAATGAAATAGTACAAAAATACAATCCTTAGGTATTTCCATATGTAATATAACTTGTACGTCATTTATACAACACTCGAATGATATAAATAATAAATTAAAATTTATGAAAAATAATTATTCCTCTTCATCTGCGGTATAATCATAACTTTGTTATTATCTAATAGCATTATTTATGGTATACTCTAATGATTGGGACATTGATTTGTGTAGGTTTTCCACTCCTTGCAGATAAAGCTTTGTATGTTTCTAACATTTTTCTTACCATTGGATCAATGTACACGGTGTCATTTTTTTCCACACAGAAAAAAATCCCATTACCTTCAAACACTTACAAATTTGAATCTTTCAATAGTTATCACATATGGAAAAATACTTCCATCCCTTCTTACCTTTATCCATCTTTTACTCTACCATCTTTTTATTGTTTGTCTTCCTATCAAATCCGTAGTACATATATAATTATTTATTTATATAATAAACACATGATATTATTTCTTCACATGATTGAACTATGTGGGAGACTATTTCCCTTCTAAATTTTTGCTTAAGACTATCTAAGATATGATCCTTCATACTCATTGCATCATTTGTATTGCTAGAGTTATCAATACTTCTACAGGGAAACATTTCTAAACTATAGAATACACTAGTTTATTATATGAATCACAATTCATAACTCGAATCTTGTAAAATACGTTACAAAAAATGAAAAGATTATGCATATAATCCATAATAAAAAAATGTATTAATTGGGTAATTATTTACTGAGTAATCCATCATGATGCATTGAAAATTAAATTTGAATTGTCCTTAAAATATCCCCAAGAGTGTCGTAACCAAGAGTTTAGTAAGGCCTGTTGTTGTGTGCCGAGATAGCCCAGGTCAAGTCTGAAACTCTTTGTCGGAGTTTTCACTCATTGATACATCCTTTAATGATCTGCCTCTACCTACTCGTATCCATAAATGTATGTTTTTCATAGAAAACACAAAAAATAATAATATTACCAATATTCTAGGATGTTATTATATACTAATCTTCAAAGTTTATCACATGGTAATGCTATCTGATTAGAGTTTTTTAAGATATAGTTTCCAAATTCTATACTAAATATCCTCTGATACAAACTGTAATGCTCGACTCTTATTACCAAGAGTCCGTGGATTATTACATAAAATTGGCATGATCACAAGAGATCATTTCATTAAATAATGATTTGTTTATTATCCTTGTAAGTACAAGATATATAAATATTTTTTACATTACATCATGAAATAAAAAACAACATTGTTTCCCCATGGAAAACCCTCATTTCCATTAGCCTATCCCTACATGTTACTGATAATATACTTCTTCACATCTTTGGAAAAAGAAAAAATAAGAAAGGGGTGATCAGAGAATCTCAGAAAAGATAAAAATATTTTAGAAACTATTATAAATAAGCACAAACATTTAAGGCAGTGTATAAGGCTAAAATAAAATCCTTTTTGACATTTAATTAAGAATAATATGGCAAAGATAAATCAAATAATTCCATTTACATATTGACATTGATATTCTACTAGTCAAGTAATCACAAGTAATATAAATAGATAATTCAATAACGATGGAATGCAAAATGCCGTACATTATAACCTCAAGGTTACGGCCTTGTGCCAAGACTAAAAATAAGATTTTTTCATGTCCTTGTCCAAAAAACTAGTTTTTTTAGAGACCTACCAATTAATTGATGATCTATAGAGGTCTCCACTCATCCCTTACTATGTCTAATGCATTCCTCATATGTAAACTATGATACAAAACATACAAATTCATATTAAAAATACTATACAAAATGTTAATAAATTAACAATAACCCATGAATGGTATAAAAAAACATCCATAGTCAAAACATCACAAAACCTTTAACACAATATGGACGATTTTAACATTATAAATCCACAAAAAACACCTGTAAAACCCATAAAAGGTGCCTGACATAGATTAAATCAGAACTATTTGAGAGAAAGACCTGTTTCTATTTAGAATTCACTAAAATGTCACATAATTTTAAATGAAAACATTTATTTTGAAAATATTTTTATAATCATGTAAGGGAAGCTTCAAATGTGCTATAACTGGGAAAAATATCCACACCTGTATTATATGTTAAAAAACATTTATACCTAAATTTGTTGAAAAGTTCATAATGTACCTTATTTAGAAAATTGTAGAAATATTTCATTCAAAATATATTATAAAAACTAGAAAAAGGGATTAAATGAGTTTTAACCATAATATAGAGAAAAGTAAAAATGTATTTCAATTTATTTAAAAGATACAGAGATGTGGATTTCAAAGAAGTACGAGTTGTTACTTTCGTAAAAACAACATCAAATATGAAATAGATTTTAAATTAACTACTACCTTGTACATTTCCTTAGTAGAGGGTACATTATCCTCATATATAATATTTAAAACATAGTTATTAAATTATAAATGGAGCACATACATAAATATGATATCATATATGATCATCCAATATTGCTTTGTTAATAATATTTCAGTAGAATCATTGTTTCAGGTGTTAACTGATTTGTTTTCCTTTATCTATTTTTTTTATGTAAGTCTTGTTTTTTATGGATAAGATTTATTTTATTAATATCCAAAAATATATTAAATTCCTAAATATTGTTTTTCATAATAAAATTAAAAGTGTTATTGAATGGTTACGATATGGAATGAAATTTTATTATGTCGTTGAGACGGTAAGCCGTACGTACGCATGAGTAACAATATTATTCTATTGATGGTGAAATTATATGTAATTGGATGTTATATCACATATAAAAAATAATTAAAATGTTTTATCTATTATTCACATCAATTATACTCTTTATTATATCTATACAAATAATGATGTTTTGAATAACAAACTACACCACAAAGTGGAGACGGTAAGCCGTACATACGCACATATGATGACTTTTTCATTCCTAGGATAGATAGAATAAGGAGTACAATTGTATGATATTTATAATAATATAATAGTATGTAGAATGTAATTGATTTTTTTAATGTATAAACCAATGAAATAGGAAGTGGAAGAAGAAAACAACTTTGAAATAGGGGATTAAATTATTACGTCTTCTTCGGGTGATTTATTTTTTATTTGATCAAAATGGATCCTTCGGATGGCTTTATGATAAATGTAAGTCCTATTGTATTAATTGAGTGTTGTTGGGAGGATATTTTATCTGGGTTTAGCAGAGCCATATTTCCTTGGAGGTATTATTTTGAGAGAAGGGGATGTTACCTTTTATAATAGAGGTCATGGTCACTTTAGGAAAAATTTCAGATATTTTTTTTATTATAAACACATTTTGGGTTTATAATAGATCCAAATTGATTTATTTCAACTATAATGTGGGAATGGGTAGAAATTATCACAACCAATAGGTTTTAGAGTGGTTTATGTGACCATATTAACATTATCTTTTAGATTTAATTCTTAGTTAAATAGTTTAAAATTTACAATTTCTTCTTGTAAATTTATAGTACATGGTTAATAAACATACAATAAAATGCCAATATGACCCCAAGTGGTTCATTAATGACATATATATCATTATATAATCACTTAGGCCTAAAAATATATGTATAGGAATATTATATCATTTAATATATTAGTATTTGTTTTAAAACCTCATTTATGACAATTTTAACACTATTTAGTATTTTATTTTTTGAAAAGTCATAAAAACCTGATTACTAAAAAAAATTAATTAAATCAAACCTAAAATTTCATATTAATATATCAAATTATTTTAATGGATCAAATGTCTCAATATAAATTTATATGGATATTTATATAATCAATTATTTTAATCATTTATTAATGAGGCAATTAATGCACCATCATTGTGTTATAAATTAATTTAAGTATATATTGTCTTAAAATAATAAATAAAATACCATGATGTTGGAAATATTTTTTTATAATAAATATTTTTAGTTGAATTTATCTTATGTATAACTTTATATTATAAATGGATTAGTTATTAAAATTTGAATTTGACACTTTTAACACATCAATAAATAAAATAATAATAAATGTCCTAATCTAATCCAAGTGTATCAAAGATGATCATATATTATTCCAAATGATTATTTTTGTTGAAAATGAGTTATCCAATAAAATTATGAAATTTTTTAGGGTAATTGTAATATCATTTTAGCCTTTAATTGACCAAATTATTAATTACCATGGTAAATAAAATTCAAAAGTTTCTATTCAAAATAAAATAATGTCATCCTATTGTTCCAAAATATACTTACTGATGTAAACTATGTCTTTCTTATTTTTTAAAATAATCTTACAAAAGTGATAAAATTAAATTTTATGAAAATTTTTAAATGTACTTAGATGGTTTGTAAAAGAGGTTAAAAACTATCAATAACATTTTATATATCAAATCTTACTATAAGATGAATCAAATGAACTAAATTGAACTAACATAAGTATTATGTATTTATTTTTACTTTAAAATAAAATTAAATAATTATAATAATTGTTTAAATAAAATGTTTGTTTCTATCTACAACGATGTGTTTGTCATTATTCTTCAACAATTGAATGTTTTCATAAAATTACCCAAAATTAATGCTAAGATAAATTTGATATTCCAAATTGAAAAATTATATCTATTTATCAAATTTTAAAAAAAACTAATGTTTCATAAATTTAATTTAAAATTAATTCCTGTTGTCAAAACCATATAGCATGTTTTTAAGAAGTAAAAAATATCAAGTGATTGACATGTGTTTATATCCAAATTAAATTTAAAATTAAATAAAAATACTTATTATATTAAATGATAAAAATATAACCTAATCATACATGAAAACCAGTCAATTTTACAATTTTACACTATATATTTTTTCGATTAAAAAATTTGTATTTAATAAAATTTAATACTATACAGGATTCATCAAAATATAAAAGTTTTCAGAAATGTAAAAAAAAATTATCTAAAATAAGTTTTTATTTCCATATCCAGAGTAGGATTTTAATTTTCCTAAATTGAAAATATAAAAGTGACAAATTTTGGATTTAGAATGGGTTGGCCGTTAAAAGGCAGAAAAACAACATTTTTTTAAAATAATTATTTTATCTGAAAATTTAATCTTGTCCTTATATTATGTCTATGAAACACAAAATATGAATGTTAAAATTATATAGGATACATATAAAATTCAAAATGTTGTTAATACTAATCATAACCACTTTTTAAAATTCTAGTTTGATAGGTCGTAATGCGTTTGAACTCATTGTTGCTTGTAGCACAAGCTACTGAATTATTTAAAAGAGATAACATACTATTAAATATTGGGGTATAAAACCTCCCACCATTAAATAAATTGAGTCCTCGGAATTTTAAATTTTTCTTTGAAAATAAAAGTCTTAAATTAGAAAATACCGTTGTGAAATACCCTCATCAGAAATAGTGTTAATAAAATTTAAACTTAATAAGATGGAAAGAGAAATGAAAAAGTCACCAATAATTTAGGGTTTTTAATAGGATAACATTAGTGGAAATTATAAAAAATAATTAGAGGAAATGTAAATATTTATATGGAGTTTTTGAGGGCATCAATCATAAACAAGTGAACAATAAATTTACAATTGAGGGCCTGAAAGCCATAAATCATTGATGATTTAAAATAACATCAATTAAACAAAACATAATGTATTAGGATAATATATTTTTGGTTTTATGATCCATTCCCTATTGTTCATGAAATAATTTCTGCATTGGATAAGAAAAAAATACTTCAAATGTACAGTTCCTTCCTTTAAAATTTTCTTAACACAATTTCATCTTTTACTCAACAAAGATAATAGAACTAGATAACATTCTATTTTAACTAATCATATATGGCTTCAAAAAAATTAATTTCAATTAATTTTTGATACCATTTAAAAAAAAATTATACAAACCAGGACATCACGTATTCCAGGGGTAGGTCATGCAACCTTGTCACCCTTCAGAAGTGGATTCATGTCTTACGGCCTTGCCGGATTCGATGGGTTGTCGCCCGACCTTCATGATGTACTTTTAAAAAAAACAAAAATAATCTTAAGAAATGTCATAATATTAATCCATATTATCCAATTAACAACATAATCTATCTTAATCTTTAGAAATATCCAAAATACATGTGTCCAAAATCATAGTCCAAAAATTTATAAGGAAGATCAACATAACATAATGAAGATCTCTTTTTTCCACATAATAAAATGTGAGTACCTTCATCATTTACTATCTTAAAACATTGTAACACCATGAATTAACTTAAAAACATATTTATTACATTCATTATCCCATATGGATTATAAAATTCTAGATATATTCCATATATCAAAAAATAATAATAATCTTACCATGATTGAATAAACAAACTATTAATCAGTTCCAATGTAGTAAAAAATACCATATATAATTTATCCTAATCAACCACATCTTATTCCAAAACTACTACCTCAGTATCAAGACCATATTAAATTTTATATTTCCTTCATCCACTTATATTTAAATGAGTTTAACTTTATTTTGAGTCACTTTTCATAGTACCATGTAATCTCAAATCCAAAATCAAATAGTACTGCAGTACAATCTTTATTTACTTCCATAATTAATATAACTAGTACATCGTTGATTCAACACTCAAATGACATAATTTATTAATAAAAATATAATAACACATATTATTACTCTTCATATGTGGTAGTATAATAACTTTACTCTTATCAAATACAATCATTTTTTGTATACTCTGATGATTGGGACATTGATTTGTGTAGTGTCCCAACTCTTTGCAGATGAAGAATTGTACCTTTAAAACCTTTTTCTTATCCATGCAATCACATAATTTTTGTCCTTTTTCTCCACACTTATAACATACTCAAATCCCCTTAATGAATTTACCAAGTTTACTATTTCCATAGTTATCACATATGGGAAAAATCTTCTTTCAATTCTTCCCTATATTCATATTTGTCAGTACATTCCTTTTTTTCTGGCTTCCCCTCAAAGTCATAGGACTCAAAAAATTGTTTACATATCTTATTAACCCATTATACTATTTCATCATATGATGAAAATATGTGGATACTATTTCCATTTCTAAATGTTGACTTAATACCTCGAAATATATGATCCTTTTTACTCTTTGGATCGTGCTAAATGTTGTAGTTCTCAGTCCTTCTACTAGGCACCATTTCTATATTGTGGATTACACTTGGTTAGTTTATGAATCACAATTCATAACTCAAAATTTTTAAAATACCTAACGTAAATTGAAAATTTTATACATATAATCCATAGTAAAAAACAAATTTTTTCTATGAGGAACTGTTTAATCATTAAACCTTCATAATGGTTTGTAAATAAAATATCAATTATCCTAGGAATATCACCCAGTAGTGTCGTAACCAAGAGTGTAGCAAGGCCTGTTGTCATGTAACAGGGTATCCCAAGTTAAGATAGAAACTCCTTGTCAGAGATTTCAATCTTAGGGACATTCGGGTTAGAGCAGCCACTACCTGCTCGTATACAGATTGGGATTTATTGCATGGAAAACTCAAAAATTCGCTACAATTATAAAATTTGAGGAGTTTCATGTATAATAGTCCTAAATGAATATATTTGGTTAATGTTTCTTAATCAGATATTATCTAAATCTTATTTCAGTGGATTGTACTAAACATTCTCTGATACCAACTGTAATGCCATGACCCTAGTTATCCAGAGTTGGTTAATTATTACATAACATTGGCATGATCACAAGAGATTAAGTCACTAATGAACGATTATTTTAGTAACCATTGATGTACTAGATACATACATAAGTATTACGTTTGATTATAAAATAAAAAACAACATTGGGATCCCTTTGAACACACACATATAGCTTGGCCTATCTGTGCAGGTTATTCTGAATATTCGTCATCATATCCTGGGAAAATGGATGAATATGAAAAGGGTAGATCAGATGGTAAGTAAGGAAAACAATATAGTGGAAACTATCTCAAATAAGAATAAAAATTTATGGTAATGTATAAGAATAAAACAGATAGATTTAAAACATAATTTTTTGTAGAATATGGAAGACATAAATCAAATAATTCCATATACGTATTCACATGGATATTCAACTCATAAAATAATCACATGTAATATCAATAAGAATTTTTATAATGATGGAATGTGTAATGCCAAACATCATAACCACATATTCAAGTCCTCGTGCCTAGAGTACACATTTGATTCTGTCAAGGCCTTGTGCCAAGAAACTTGTTAGTCTCGTGAGACCTATTGATGCATCAAGGAGACAAAGAGGGATCCACCCATCACATACTAAGTCCAATTAATTCCCTATATGAGAAGGTTGAAACATTACAAAAAATAACATTAAAACTAGTATACATTATGCAAAAAATTAAACCATAAAAATTTAATGGTATAAAAATAACACATCCATAGTCGAAAATATCACAAAACAATCAATACACTATAAAACATAATATCATAATAATTCAACATCAATCATTTTAAAATCAATCAAAAGATGTTGACATAGTTGAAATATAATGTATTTGAGGGAAATATATTTTTTTTATTTTATAATCATATAAAAGTAAAAAAGTTATTAAAGAAAACATTTATTTTTTAAATATTTTTATAAACATGTAATGGATTCATCAAAGGTGTAATAATGATAGAAAATAGATGCACCCACCATATATATTGAAAAAACATTTTTACCATAATTTGGTGAAATGGCCATAAAGTATCTTGTTTTGAAAATGATAAAAAGATTAATTTAAAAATGTTTTATGAAAAGTAATACAAGTGTATAAACTAATTTTACCCATATTCATAGAAATAGTAAAAATGATTTTAAATACATTAAAAAGGAACACATATGTAGATTATAATGAAGTCCTAGTAGATAATTTCCTAAAAACAACATCGGATAATAAGGAGATTGTAAAATTAACTATTAAATAGAACTTTTCCTTAGATGAGGGTATATTGACCTCCTATATAATATTTAAATAATTTTTATTAAATTATACAAGAACCACATACATAAATATGATTTCATATATGATCTTCTAATAATAAATTGTTAATAGTATTCAATAGAATCATTTTTCAGGTGTTAACTGATTTGTTTTCCTTTATATTTTTTGTTATGTAAGTCATGTTTATTATCGATGGGATGTATTTTATTTATATCAAAAATAATATTTAGTTCATAAAAATTATTTGTAATCATTAAATTAAAATTATTTTTGAATGGTTACAATGGGGATGGAAATTTCATCACATCGTGCAGACAGTATTCCGTTCGTACGCACAAGAAACAATATCATTCGTTTTATGGTGAAATAATATGTAATTTGATGGTATATTAATTATACAGAATAATTAAAATATTATATTTATTATTTAAATCAATTATACTCATTATTATACACATCCAAATAATTATCTGTTGAATAACTAACTACACCACATCGTGGAGAAGGTAAGTCGTATGTATGCACGTATGGGGATTTTGTCATTCATGGGATGGGTAGAATAATGAATATCCTTATAAAATATTTATATTAAAATCAAATTAAGTATATATAACATGATTTATTACTTTGGTTTGGAAACAAAAAAGATAGAGGTTGTGGAAGAGGAAATGAACATTGAATGTGGTGATGAAATAATTACCTCATCTTCTAGTGATTCCTTTTTTATTTGATAAAAAGATATTATTAGGCTAGAATTCTGATCAATGTAAGGCCTCTACGTTTAATTTATGGTATTTGGGAAGATATTTGATATGGGGTTGGCTGTTCCAAATTGCATTGGAGGTATGATTTTTATCGAAGGGGGTGTACCCTTTTATAATAATGGTGAGGGTCACTTTAGGAAAAGCTTGAAATATTATATTAATATAAAATCATTTTGGGTTTATAATGTCACCAAATAGATTTATTTATTATATAAGGTGGGGATTGGTAGAAATTATTTCAACCAATAGGTTTTAGACATTTTTGGTCTCCATTTTATCCTTATCGTTTTGATTTATCTACTAGTTAAATAGCTTAACTTTTACAATGTCTTCTTGTATTTTTATATTACATGATTAATAAAAATAATATAAAATTCCAAGACAACCAAAATTGGTTAATAAATGACATATCTATCATTATCTATGTATTTTGGGAAAACATTATATTTTTAGGAATGATATATAATTTAATAATATAGATTTTTTTTTAAACTCATTTATGTCATGTTTGAAACTATTTAGTATTTGGTTTTCATGAAACTAAAATAAACCTGATTACCTCAAAAAAATATTAAATCAATCCTAAAATGTCATATTAACCTATAAAATTAGTTTAATAAATTGGTTGTTAATTTCATTGGGATGTTAATGAATGGTTTGTATGTGCGGCGTTATCGTTGATGTTCCGGTGGAATTGCTCCGGTGATCTACTTCAGTGGTGGTGCTTGATGGTAGGGTTCTTGGTTCAAGGTGCTGGTGGCGCAGGTGTGCTGCTCGAGGGTAGTTGTCTGGTTGAATTTTGGTTTGGATATTTGAAATTTGAATTTTATCTGGATGACGTGATATGATGAATTGGAAGTGTTGAAGGCATGTAATGGGTATCGACAACCCTTGAACCGACCATTAGTAAATGAAGAAAATGATTTTCATTCCTAGTTTAATTCATCTAAACTCTCAATTTAAATATACATGGACATTTATAATATCAATTATATTAACATTTCATTAATATGTTAATTAATTCATCATCATTGGGTCATAACTAAATATAATTGTTTAATATATAAAATTTATAAATAAAATTACTTTATATAAGATGTATTTTTATTTTTATAATTAATCTTAATATTTGAATTTATCTTTTGTATAACCATATTAAAAATTGTTTAGTTATTTAAATTTTAATGTCACACTTTTAACTCTTCATCTAATAAAATAATAATAAATGTTCTAATCTAATCCAAGTTGATCAAATATGATCATATATGATATCATAATTATGTATGTGGTTCTTGTATAATTAAATAACAATAATTTAACTATTATAAAGGATTTTAACATACCATCGACCAAGGAAATGCACAAGGTAAGGTTAAATTTTACAATCTCTTTATTATATAAGGTTGTTTTCACGAAAGTATATACTAGGAATTATTTATCATCCACAACTGTGTTTATTTAAAATGTATTTCATAACATTTTTACTATTTCATAAAATATGGTTTAAATCATTTATACCCTTGTTTTCCTTTTTATTAAATGTTCTAAAGGGAGTCATTCTATCTTTTTCAAAACAAGGTTCTTTTTGAAATTTTTGAAAAATTAAGGTATGATTGTTTTTTATCTTATAAGGTGGGTGAAACTATTTTCCACCATTATAACTCCTTCAATGATTCCTTTAAAATCATATAATAATGATTTCAAATTAAATGTTTTACTTTATAATTATGTGACTTTTAAAAGATTGTAGATTATAAATAGATATTTCTCTCAAATATTTTTGATTTCATCTACATCAACATTCTTTGGTAAATATTACACATGTTTGAAGTTGATTTCTTATGATACAATCTTCCATTTTTATTGAAGGTTTCATGATATGTTTGACTATGGATGTGTTATTTTTATAGCTTTCTTATTTAATGGTTAAAGTATTAAGATTTCATTTTCTAGTTTTAATATTAATTTTTATGTTATGTTTCATCCATTTCATATGAAGAATGAATTGGACTTAGTATGTGACGGTCAGAGCCTGTTATAACTCTTAGATGCATCTGTAGGTATCATGAGACAAACCAATTTCTTTGTATAGGGCCATGAAAAAATATTATTTTTAGTCTTGGCACGAGGCCTTGAATTTGTGGTTATGATGATTGAAATTATGCATTCCATAATTATGAAATTAGCTACTAATATTTCATGTGATTATTAGAAAAAATGAATATCCATGTGAATATTTATAGGTAATTATTTGATATATAATTTCCATATTATGATAATGTTTATTTTTAAATGGCTTGTGTTTCAGTATTATACATTTCCTTAAATGTTTATGATTATGGTTGATAGTTTCCACTAATGTTTTTTCCTTTCTGTGCTTCTAAGATCACCCCATTCATAGGTTTTCTTTTTTCCTAGGATGTGAATAAGTACATATGATTAACCTTGTAATTTCTTAGATCCTTCTTGTTCATTGATTTGTGACATTCTAACTATTGGTGTGTCCTAGACTCATCAATCTATCCCACCCTTGAACTTTAATGATCAGCTTCGCATGTATGCTTCACTAATCAGCTTCATTGATCAGCATCACATATCAGTTTCACATATCATATACACATATCGGGTTCACAGATATTTTTCACGGATCAATTTCGCCAAATCAGTTTCACAGATCGGTTTCACCGATCAGTTTCACTAAATCGGTTTCACATATCGGTTTCAACAAATCCATTTCACTGATCAGTTTCACAATTTTTTTTTCACAGATCGGTTTCACCAAATCTATTTCACCAATCGGTTTCACCTATGAGTCTTACAAATCGGCCACAGAGGGGTGTCGAGGTTTCTTTCCCCATTTTTCCAGTAACACCACTTTTAAGACTTTTAACCCATTTAAATTGGTTCAAAGCCGTTTTTATCTCCATAAACATTGTTTAAAATCACTTGGAGTGGGGTGACCCTCAAGAGACATGTTTTCCTCTCTTAAATGACATCCTTTATAGTAAAATAGTTATGTCAACCCCTTTAATAAGGAATTATTAAATATAAATTAATCCCATAGTGTGTAACCATCCAACTACATTGTAAAACCAAATTCCACCATCAATTATGTTAAAAATTATAATGTCGAAGCTCATGGATATTTCCTTTTTATCACATAGAAAATCTTTCATTCTTATTCTTTGTTTTTTTCTGTCTTTCCTTGGTACGTTTGGTGTTACCTTTCCCGAGTCTACTGGTGCACCCTTGCCAGATCCTTAACGGCTCATTTTTCTCCCCGAAAATTCGTTGTTCACTATTATTGGCGTGAGAAGCAATACGTCGATCATTGATCATCCAATTAGGGTTCTCCTTTATCACTCTTATGGTGTATCATGAGGGGTGGGTGTGAATGTTTATCCTAAAGTGATGGATGAATCCAAACCTTAACTAAGATTATAAATTTATTTAAATAATGAAGGTGTGTGTTTTATAATGGATTTGTAAAGTTTTAAATTTTCCTATATGTTGTGAATCAAATGTGTTTTTGTCCATTGAAAATCGTGGCCAATGGTGGTCCTTTCATGAGCAGTAATGAACACCAGTTTTTAAGATATTTATGTGATTGAACGGTTGTGACATGGAAACTGTTAGATCATGTTAACTATTTTGACAAAATGGATGCCCAATGAATAATAATCCTTGTTTGATCACCCAGTTAACCAAAAAGAAATACAATACTAAATCAATGGAATATTCAAATTTGAAAACATCCTTGCTCTATTCTGGTGATGTTTACGGTTGATTCTTATGAGGTGACATGGATAGTGATGGGATTTCCTATTGATATGTTGTGTGATTTTGGACCTAAGGCTATGTGGGTCCATATGATGGGGCTTTGTTGGATCCATTAATTTGAGGGATCTCAGGGATCCCAGTTGTGACTTTATAAGAGAACCAGGTGTGAATGTTTAAATTGATGCTGGTTTGTATTCTTTTTGTGCATTGTGGCTAAGCCAGTTAGTTGCCTGACAGTGAATAATTATCTTAATGGAATCAATTGATTATGAAAACAAGAACGGGTCCATTTAGGAATTGGTTTTTGGGAACAAGATGTGACTTGGTTGTGGTTGTTGTGATTTCATGAATGTATAGTAATGAGGGTGTTTGTGTTGTGCTAGTTTGGAAACCCTATGTTGGGATGAGTGCACGTTACCTATAAATATTATTTTAGTATTTATTAATATTATTCACACCCCATCCAAGTTGATAACTTTGTGCCAAACACCCCCATTTCATTGGGGAGGGTATTTTTTCAAACACATCTGTGAGTGGCTGGTTATTAGCTCCTGTTATGGTCCCTTTCCCAAATAGCCCAAGAATATTCATGCCAGCTGTGATGGCCTAAGGTCTGTTAGAACCCATGATTGATTGGGCATGGTATGTTGTGGTGGTTGTCCCTGGTGTGTGTGAGCATGTTGTTCCCAAGAATCTTCAGGATGAGGTCTTGGTGTTTTTGGGCATGGAAAATGTTGTTCTGGCCCAGGTGTCTGCGGGCGTGGTTATGAGTGGTTGTGGCCCAGGTGTTTGTGGGCGGGAGGTGTGGTTTGGGTTTCCCAGTTTTGTGATGGTGAGGTATGGCTGTGGGATTGTGGTGAAAATTGATGGGAAGGACTGATCCATATGATGTCTTCAATAACTAGTGGGAAATTGGTACAAGGTAACCAAATGCATATGTACTATTAAAATTACATAACATGACTTTCTTTATTTGAGGAGTGTTCCTCAGTGAGGTTGGGTGGATGGAATCCTTACTAGGTCCTTCAATTATCTCCTTTTCTCATTGGGCATTAGAATTCATCCCCACTTGTGCACAAAAGCTTTTGGTTTTCCCTACTGAGTATACTTGTATACTCTCCCTACGTATATAAAACTGTTATTAGGATTCCATGACGACTTAGAGGATCTTTCAGGGCAATACAAGTTTGTTATTTATGATTGTTCCAGTTGATGTTTCTATTTTTATTTTCTTTTGTACATTCCGTAGAGTTATTTTTTACTTTCGTAGCACTTACTTTTGGAACATGAAAATGGGAATGGTTTGTTTTTTCTTTACTTTTACTTCCAGTTTTGTTGTTGATTAGGGACATATCATCTTATCCCAAGATTCTTCTTAATGAAAAGATTAATGACGTCGATTTTTTGTGTGATTATATACCCATGTTCCTAGTCTCCACTCTGGGACAAATTTAAGGAGGGATTTAGGTGTCATTATATCTCCATCAACTTGAGGAATTAAGGGTCTGGAAACCAGTTCTCCCTTCCCTCATAATGGTGAAGGTGGGTCGTGACAGATTGGTATAAGAGGTAGGTTAATAGATAGGATGGAGCCTCGTGTTAGGCATAGTGAGGATTGCATGGGATGATAGGACAACAGTGTTAGATAATCTTTGTGTGTGAAATAGGCAAGAGAATACCATATAGGACATGGGATTTTACGGACCCCCGTGATCCAATTCAAGGACTCTGGACCTACCAAACGACCAAGTGAGGATACACTTATTTTAGGGTAGAGACCATAAGAATGGTACATGCATAATAATGAAATGTTTTCTTTTGTTTTTTTGGGTGGTCAATGATTTTAAATGAATAAAAAGTTTAAGAAAATTTTAAATATAATCTTATTCACTACTCGGGCTTATGAATTCCTTGTTTACCATGAAGACATAACACCAGGATGACGACCACATGTAGTATGGGAAATCGAGAACCAAGAGGCTGATTTGGTAGATCAACATAGGGCTGACCAAGTGGAGGATGACCTGTGGTAGAGGACGCTACGTGCCTTTCAGTTTCAGACACTCGGGAAGTACGAGGGAAGCCTCTTGTACATTGAGATAGAGAGATTGATCAAGGAGCTTCTAATAGATTTCAGATTGATCCAGGCACTAAAGGAGTACTGGGTTCCTCTGGAAATAAGCTAGATGTGTGGATTGGTGCATCAGTGGAGGAATCATTATCTTGGGGAGAGGAGGGAGGCTGATGTTTCGTAGACTGAAACCGAGAAGGAATTCCGAGAAAAATTCTTCCCTTATACGATAAAGGAGAAAACATGGTGTGAGTTACTCTCCCTTCTACATGGGAGGATGTATGTAAGGGAGATAGGAATCAAGTTCACAGATCTCCTATATTTTCCTCGGACCTTTTTTGGTAGAGGAGTCTTGGGCGGGATATTTAGAGGAGGCATTTCATCCTTCTCTTTAGTAGGTCATTACTCCCTTCACCATACTGACTTAATTGGAGGTCTAGAAGAATGTTAATGAGGTAGAATTGATGCACACACTCGGAGGTATACCCTGAGATGGGATCCAGTTGGGCTTGTCAAAGGGGAAATCCGTTAGCTGCAGGCCTCTACCATCAGGGCCTTCTATGTTTCAATTACTGGGGTTTAGGTCCCAAGAGTTTCTATTTCGATCTACTAGTCCTCTCCCATTACTCCCGTGCCTTAGACCGAGGTGATTCATCTGTGGAAGTCATGGGAACTAACAGATTCAGTGGTCAGATAGAGTGTAGAAAAGTGGGGGTGGACAGGTTCAGCACCCAACTCAGTAGCAGCAGTTTTCAACTAGGCCCTTTCAGTAGAAACAGTAGGGACAGTGAGTTCCACCTCCTTCGAGAGTAGACGTGGAAGTAGGAGTCTAACCCCGGGGTGATCCTCAAGTACATTGAATGGGGAGTGGTTGGAGAGTCAAATGACACCCGAGAGGCAGAGGAGTGGGGCATGGGATGTTGCATGCAGAAGAGGCAACAGTTCCAGTAGGCCCGGAAGTTGTTCAAGGTATGATTATCTTGTTTATAACTCTTGCATGTGCCTTGTTTGATTCAGGATATTCACACTCTTTTGTTACACCAGGTCTAGCCCTTTCCATGGGGCTAGGCATAGAGAGACATTCCATGCCCCTGGTGCTGAGTACACTTGTTGGTAGTCATACTAGTGTGTTTGATGTTTTTCGATGAAATATACTAATGTTGGGGCTACACAAATCTAGTGGGGATCTCCTTCAACAGAAAATGAATCCATAAGATGTCATCCAAGGCATGGTCTGGCTTTTTTTCTATGCACGCTGTTATGGATTGATTTTGAAGAAGAGTCATGTTCTTCATTTAGGATGGTCAGCGTGTGGCTTTTTTTAGCGAACAGAGTTGTCAGGTGGGAGACGACGTGTGGAGCCACTTCCCTCTTAGATGGCCGAGCATTGAACAGAATCAGTGGATGACGAGATGAAGGATGTTCTGAGAGTTTTTAGAGAGTTCCTGGACGTTTTTCCTGAGGTGGTTGTGACTCTACCCCCTTAATGTGACGTTGAGTTCGGGATAGACTTACAACACGGTGCCCATCCGATTTCAATTGATCTTTATCAGATGGAACCTTAGGTGATGCGAGAGTTACAGATTTAGATTGACGATCTGATGAAGAAGGTTTTTGTTCAACCTAGCATGTCACCATGGGGTGCTCCTATCATGTTCGCGAATAAGGAAGATGGTGTTCTCACGATGTGCATAGACTACCGGAGACTGAAACAGGTAACGATAAAGTACCTTTACCCTCTCCCAAGGATAGATGATATCTTTGACTAGCTTAGGGGAGAAGGATGGTTCTCTAATATCGATCTAAAGTCTGGGTATCACCAGTTGATTTTGAAGGATAATGATATTCCGAAGACTTCTTTTAGGTGTAGGTATAGGCACTTTGAGTTTTTTTTTCATGCATTTTGGTGTTACAAATGCACCATATGTTTTTATGGGGCTCATGAACTCTATTTTCTATGAGTTTCTAGACCAGTTCGTCATTGTGTTCATCGATGACATTTTTATCTACTCAAGATCAGATGAAGAACATACAAAGAACCTCAAGATGGTCATAGATATCCTTCGACATAACCATCCTTATGGGAAATTGTCCACATGTATGTTCATGAAAGGTGAAGTGAATTTCCTTGGACATGTGGTGTCTCAGCAAGGAGTAGTTGTTGATATGTAAAAGGTTTAATTGGTTTTATTCTGGGAAGAACCCAAGAATGTGACCACGGTTCATAGTTTTATAGGTCTGCTTGGCTAATACTGGAGGTTCATACCAGACTTCTCTCGAGTTGCAGCTCATTTGACAGCTTTTTCCAGAAACGACCAGGCCTTCGTATTGGGTGAGCAATGTCAGGTGGCGTTCATCTATATGAAGGAAGGACTGGTTAGTGCTCTAGTGCTAATGTTTCCAGAGGAAGGGGTGTTGTATGATGTATTTTGTTATACTTCTTGACTTGTCGTGTGGTGTGTTCTGATATAGCAGCGGGGAATGATATCTTATGGGTCTATGCAGTAAAGTCATCATGAGTGTAACTACGCCACCCGTGGTAGTGATCACATTGAAGTTGTGGCAGCATTACCTAATTGGGGATCAAATTGTGGTATTCATGGATCACAACTGTTTGAGGCATATCTTTACCCAGTGAGACCTAAAATTGCGAAAATTAATGTGGGTGGAGTTTCTTCAAGACTACAACATCAAGATCTCATACACTAATGTTAAATGGAATGTTTTGGATGATCCCTTGAGCAGGAAGTCATAGAGGGAAGTTGTTCAAGAATCTGTGGATGCTTGGATGCCAATGGAGATTCGGCTGATCTACACATGAATGCAAGTGTGGATGGTGGTATAGGTTACCTGTTTCAGATGACTGTGTAGTCACCTATTTTGAGGCGGGTATAGGAGTCTCATTGGGGAGTCATAGAGAGTGATGTGATGTGCGATCAGGCAAATCAAGGCAATGCTCTAGAAGGGTGGTCGGAGGATGGTCAGAATTAGTTTCTTTTCTGAGGGAAGTCGTTTGTCCCCGAGGTCATGTGCGAGGGATTTTCCCATGTGTTACATAACCCACTCATAGTTGTACACCCTAGAGTTTTCAAGATGTACCAAGTCCTGAGAGAACATTTTTGGTGGCCTGGGGTGAAACGGGCGGTGATGGTGTTCATGGGAGGGTTCCTGGTGTGTCAGCAGGTGATGGATGAAAACCACGTACTGGGAGGATGGATGTAGCCTTTAGATGTCTCAGAGTGGATGTGGGATGACATCTCAATGGATTTCATCACATGAATTCCCAGGGTTCTAGGAGGATGTGATGCTATATGGGTAGTGGTAGGCCGGTTGGCTAAATTAGCTCACTTGCTATCTATCAAGGAGTCAATTGAAGTGGACGACTTAGCACGAAGATACGTGGGTGAGGTGATGTAGTTAAATGGAGTTCCGAGTTCCATTGTCTCAGGGAGGGATTCACGATTTACCTCACGAGGATGGAGGGGATTACATCATTCTTTTGGAACCCAACTACGTCTTAACACTACTTTCCACCCCCAGACAGGTGGGAAGATAGTGAGAACCATCCATACATTATAGGATATGATATGGGCATGTGTTTTGGAATTTGGGGGATCATGGGAACGAACAATTCTCTTAATAGAGCTTCTCTACAATAATAAAAAACACTCTACAACTTGCATGACGCTATTTAAAGCCTTGTATGGGAGCTAATTTCATACACCCATGTGTTGTACCATTGTTAGTGAGGAAGGTGTTCTTGTCCTAGAGGTAGTGTAGAGGACAACCAAGCAGGTTCAGCTTGTGCATGAGAGGATGAAGGCATCCCATGACCGGCATAAGTCATATGCCGATCGTAGGAGGTGGCCCTTGGAGTTCGAGGATGAAGACAATGTGTTATCGATGGTTTATCCTTGATGTGGGTAGAGATGGTTCGGAAAGTGGAGAAAGCTCTCACCTAGGTTCATAGGGACTTTTGATGTTATGGGGAGAATTAGTGAGGTGGAATATCAGCTGGCATTTGCACCTCAGTTGGAAATAATCCATGATGTTTTCCACCTCTCCCATCTTCGTCTATATTTACACAATGGTTCCCATGTCATTGACTATGGAAAATTGGATATAGGGGATGCCACTACATTCGAAGAGAATATAATGAGGATCGAGGATCAAAAGATGAAATTGATTCCCAGAAAAACCATCCCTATTGTTCTTGGGTTGTGGAGGCACAGTGGCCTTGAGGATAGTACTTGGGAGAGAGAATCTCAAATGTGATCCCAGCACCGAAATCTAGTTTGTGTTGTCATTCTGAGCCTTCCTTGTTGTTATTTTTTTTTGACATGTTGTGATGTAATGTGGATCTTGTTGGTTTTTGAGATGTTTTGTTACATTACCGTGTGAATGTTTATGAAATTTCCTGATATGTGGGGAAGGGAGGATTTGATCCCTAATCAATAAGAATTAAGGTGGATGCGATTAAACTCATCCGAGTGAGTTAGAACTTCCCAAAGTATAAAGTTACATGACATGGAGGAAATAACTCCCTGATCCCTGTGTTAAGACAATGTGATCCTTAGGTTCTATATTGGTGTTTGGGTGGTTTCTCCCCGAGGGGTATCTTTTGGAGGGGTTGTTTGGGTTACTCTAGTAATCTCTAGGGTGAGAATATTTTCGAGAGGTATTTGATGTAATGGTTCAGGCCCTCTTGGTCCATTGATTTTCCAATTTAAATGTGTTTGGTTGACCTGGACTCATCAATCTGCCCCACCCATTAGCTTCATAGATCAGCTTCACAGATCTGATTCATTAATCTGCTTCACTAATCTGCTTCAAAGGTCAGCTTCTCTGATCAACTTCACTGATCAGCTTCACAGATTGGTTTCACAGATCAGTTTCACTGATACGTTTCATAAAATGAATTTCCCAGATCGGTTTCACCAAATCGGTGTCACCGATCAGTTTTACCTACGTGTCTAACAAATCATTCACAGAGGGGTGTTTGGGTTTCTTTCCTCATTATCCCCATAATGCCACTTTTATGTCATTTATCCATTTTAAAGTGGTCCAAATATGTTTTAACACCGTAAAAACATCTTAAATACCTATGAGTGGGCCACCGTCAAGAGTCATATTTTACTCTCTTAAATGAAATCCTTTAGCGCACAATATGTATGTCCACCCCACCGATGGGAATTATTAAATAGCAATTAATTATATCATGTGTAACTATAAAACAGCATGGTGAAACCACATTCCTTTTTTTAAATTAGTCTTAAATTCTTATGTCGAAACTCCAGGATATCACCTTTTTATCACATAGAAATTCCTCCATTGTTCTTCTTGGCTTGTTTTTTTTCCTTTGTATGTTTGGTGATCCCTTTCACGAGGCAAGTGGTATGCCTATGACGAATCCTTTCCTAATAATTCATGGACCCCTATAAGTCGTGCATCCATATAGTTGGTGTGAGAATAAAAACACAATCGTTGATCATCAATGTGGGGTTTTTTCCTTCATCTCATTTAATATATATTACATGGGGTGGGTATGAAAATTTTTCCTATGGGGATGGATGAAACCCAATCTTAACGAAGATGATAAATTGATTTAATGAATGAATGGGTGTGTTTGATAATTATTTTGTACTCTTTTATGTTTTCCTATAAGTTGTGAATTGAATGGGTTTAGGTCCACTGAAAATCATGGTCGTTGGTGGTCCTTTCTTGGGCACTGATGAACCCCCATTTTTCTTAATATTTCTGTGATTAAATGGTTGTAACATGGAAATGGGTAAATCACGTAAACTGAGTTGACTAAATGGATGCCCAATGAATAATATTCCTTATGTGATCAACCAGGTTAACTAAATAGAATGACATAACTAAATGAATGGAATATTCAAATTTAAAAACTTCCATTCTCTGTTCTTGTGATGTTTACGATTGATTTTGATGTGGTGACATGGATGGGGACGGGATCCCCTATTGAGAATTTGTGGAATTTTGGACCTAAGGCCTTGTGGGGCCGTATGTTGGGGCTTGGTTTGGTTCCATTACATTGAGGGATCTCACGGATCCTAGTTGTGACATTATAAGGGAACCATGTGTGAATGTTTAAATTGTTGTTCCATTTTTTTCCTACATAGGCTTCTTGGATTTTCCTATTAGTTTCCCGATAGTGATGAATTATCTAAATGGAATCACTTGAATGTGAAAAAATTGGTTTCAATGGGGAATTGGTTTCAAGGAACAAGTTTTTACTTAGCTGTGGATGTTGCACATTTATGTATGATTAGTAATGAGGGTGTTTGTGTTGGGATGCTTTGGAACCCCCAGGTTAGGATGAGTTCTCATTACCTATATATATAATTTTAGTTTTTGTGTTTCTTATTCATTCCCCAACCATGTTGAGCACTTCATGTCGGTCACCCCCATTTAATGGGGGAGGGTGTTTTTTCCCTACACTTCTATGAGTGGCTGGTTATTATCTCCTTTTCTTCTCCCTTTCCTGAATAGCACAAGACTCTTCAGGTAGGCTCTGAAAGCCTGAGGTCTATTATAGTTCTAGATTCTTCGGTCATGGTATGTTTTGGTAGTTGGCCCATGTGTAGGCAATATGGTTGTTCCCAATTGTCTTCGGAATGAGGCCCATGTATCATTGGGCATGCGGTAGTGCTTCTAGCCTAGGTGTTTGTGGGATTGGTTATGTGTGGTTGTAGCCCAGGTTATTGCGGGCAAGAGGTGTGGTTGTTGTATCCCAGGTGTGTGCCGGTGGGGTATGGAAGTGGGACTACACTAAAAAATCCGAGGAAGGTCTGACGCATAGGATGTCTTCAACAACCAGTGGGAAAGTGGTGTAGGGTACCCAAATGTCGATGTGATATTACTATTACATTAGTTTAATTTTATTATTTAGGGAGTGTGCCTTTGTGAGGATGGGTGGATAGAATCCTTGTTAGGTGCTTTAGTTGCCTCCTTTTCTCACAGGGCATTAGAATGCCTCCCCACTTATGCCCGACAGCTTTTGGTTTTCCCTACCGAAACCGTACGTATATAAAACTATTTTCAAGTTTCCAGGAGGACTTTGAGGATTGTGCGGGACCATTTTTGTTCTGACATTGGGACAATTCTAGATGATTTTTCTGTTTTTATTTTCAATGGTACATTCCTTGGAGTTTTCTTGTAGATTTTTAGCACTTAATTTTGGAACATGCATGTGGGAATGTTTTTTATGCATTACTTTTACTTCCAGTATTGTTGTTGATTTGTGATGTACCATCTTATCTCCATATTCTACTAAATAAAAAGGGAAATGACTTCCATTTTGTTGTGTGATTCTATACCCTTTGTGCTATTCACCACTCTCGGACCTATTGAAAGCGGGTTTTGGGGGTCATTATATCTCCTTCAACTTGAGGAAGGAAGGGTCTAGCAACCCACTGTCCATTCCATCATCATGGTGAAGGCGGGTCATGACAAACCTGTATGGATTGGCCAATGGATATGAGTGTGTTCAATGGGGACACATTTTTTTTAATTTCATGATGTAATATAAAACTTATGTATGTATCTAGTACTTCCATGGCTACTAAAAAAAACTGGTCATTCGAGATTTTATCACTTGTGATCATGAATATGTTATTTAATAATTTTTGGGCTCTGGGTTACTGGGGTCAGAATGATAATGTAACACCACCAGATTTCATAGTATGTTATCTCTTCAATATAAATAAATATATTGTGCTACATGAAACACCGAGTTTGAGCGCATCATGACCTATCAAACTAACCATTAAAAAAGTTATTATGAATAGTATTAACCACATTTTATTTTTTATATATATCATATATAATTTTAATATTGATATTTTGTGTTTTTTGGATATAATATAAGGAAAAATTTAAATTATCAGACAAAATAAGTATTTTTTAAAAAATGTAGTTTTTCTACCTTTAAATGAAGATCATTTTTTAAATAAAATATTTGGCACATTTATAAATTAAAATTAATGAAATTAAATTATATTTTAGAATTGGGACATAAAAATTTAGTTTTGATAAATTTTTGTTACTTTTCTGATAACTTTCATATTTTGATGAATAATGAAAAATACTAAATATTAAATAACAACAAAAATTTTAATAGAAATAATTTATAGTGTTAAATTATGAATTTAGGTGGTTATAAAGTATAAATAGAAAATATTTATTATCATTTAATATAATGTATCACATTGCATGTAATTTCACATTAATATTGGATGTAAACACATGTCAATCATTCCATATATTTTATTTCTTAAAAACCCACTTTCTGGTTTTGACAAAAAGAATTAATTTTAAATTAATTATTGATACTTCAATGTTTTTAATTTTGTAAATTATACATAATTATTAAATTTTTAGTATCAAAATTAGCTTAGGGTGAATCTTTGTAATTATTCTGAAAACATTCAATATTTGATGAATAGTGAAAAACATTATGTTGTAGATAAAAACCAACATTTTATTTAAATAATAATAATAAATATATTATATTATTTTAAAGTAATAATAGATACATAATACCTATATTAGTATAATTTAATTATTTGGAGTCATTTTACAATAAGAATAGATATTTAAAATTTTATTTATATTTTTTAACGTCTTTTTCCAACCTTCTATACACATTTCAAAAGTCTCATAAAACATAATATTACCGCTTCTGTGAACTGAATTTCAAAAATAAAATATACATGGTTGACATCATTATGTAAATTTTGGTTTAATAGGATGAAAATAATTTGTTTATAATTGAAACTTTTGAATTTTATTTACCAGAGTTGATAATAAATAGGTAAAGTAATGGAAAAATGATATTAAAATTACCCTAATGTAGGTTCAAATTATATTGGATAACTATTTTTTTCCAAAATGAACCTTATAAATTAAATATTTTCCTCTTATATCAACATAGATTATATTAGGACATTTATTATTAATTTAATTGAAGATGAGTTAAAAGTGTTATATTCAAATATTCATAACTAATTTTTTTCCAATATAGGGTTGAATAGAAGATAAATTAGACTATAAATTTTTATTAGAAGGAAAAAATGAATTCCAAGATAATATAATTATATTAGTAATTTTTAGACATTTAATAATTAAATTTATTTTGACATAATGATGATGCAGTAATTACATAATTAATGAAATATTAAAATAATTGATATTATAAATATCAAAATAAAAATAAATTGCGACATTTGATGCAGTATACTAATTTTATAGGTTAATATGACATTTTTGGGTTTTTAATTATATTTTTTCTGAATAGATAAATTTATTATGACTTTCACAGAATCAAATTCTAAATAGTGTCAAAATTTACCTAAATGTGTTCTTAATGAAATACTAAATTATTGAATGATATAATATACCTAAAATGTAAGGTTCGTCATAAGGACTTATATTAGGTTAGATATGTCTATAATTAACCACATTGGGATCACCTGGATTTTTATTGTTTGATTATTAGCCATTTATTATAAAAATACATGAATACATGGTAAAAGATAAACTGTTTATCTAGGAGTTAAATTTAAAAGATAAGTGTAATATGGTGACATAAACGTTTCTAAAACCTATTGGTTGAGATTTTTTAAACCCAAACCCACCTTATTATCTAAATAAGTATTTTGGGGGCTTTGAAAAAAGAATAAGATTGTATAATAAATTAATATTTCATGTTTTTCATAGTGACTCTCACCTCACTTTTATATAGGGTACTTCCCCTTCCCTCACAATCACTTATCCAATGCCATTTTACTAAGCCAAACCCTTCCCAAATATCATATAAAATACCCTCTCATAATATTATTGTCATTTAATTTATCATAAAGCCATCCTAAGGATCCCTTTTGATCAAATTAAACGGAATCATTCGAAGAAGGGGTAATAATTTCACCACCTCTTTCAATGTCCTGTTCTTATTCCACTTATTATTTTATTTTTATTTCCATACCAAAATAATAACTCAAGTATCCTCTACACACTATGATGTTATTATAAATATGGTACAACCATATTCATTATTCTATCTGTACTATGAAAGACAAAGTCACCATATGTGCGTAAATACAGCTTACAGTCTCCACGTTGTGCTGTAGTTTGTTATTCAACACTTCAATATTTTGATGGGTATAATAATGTGAATAATTTATGTAAATAATAAATATAACAGGTTAGTGATTCTATTTTTGTAATATAAACTTATATTACATATGATTTCACAATCAATAGAATGATATTGTCGCTTGTGCGTATGTACGGCTTACCGTCTCCAAGACGAGATTGAATTTCATTCCCCATCCAAACCATTCAAGTATAATTTACATTTTATGATTAAGAATAATATTTTTGAACTTAATGTAATTTTGGATATGAATTAAAAACATCCTATCCATAAGAAACATGACTTACTTAACCAAACATATAATGGAAAAAAAATTAGTTAACCCCCGAAACAATGATAGTACTGAAATATTATTAACAATTCTATATTATAGGATCCTATATGATGTCATATTTATGTATTTGTTTGTGGTATAATTTAATAAAAATTATTTAACTATTATAAAATATGTTTTCATACGATCAACTAATGAAAAGTCAAGTTAAAATTTAATTTTAAAATCTCTCTAGTACATGAGGTAATTTATACGTAAGAAACTGCTAGGACTTCTTTATCATCCACATATGTGTTTCTTAAAAATTTATTTCAAATTTATTTTACTATTTCATATAATATGGTTGAAATTAATTTATACCCTTTTTTTAGTTTTTATAAAATGTTTTGAAAGGAATCTTTTTGTCACTTTCCAAACAAGGTACTTTATGACCTTTTCTAAAAATTAAGGTAAGAATTTTGTTTAATTTATATGGCGGGTGAAACAATTTTTCCCATCATAAAACCTTCCATGTTTCCCATAAAATCCTTTAAAAATACTTTCCAAATTTTTTTCCTTTTATAATTACATGAATTTTAAATGATTTCCAAATAGAAAGTGATATTTCTCACAAATAGACTAGATTTCAGCGATGTCAACATCATTTGATGGAATTTACAGTTTTTTGAATTTGATTTTTTTTGATACAGTATTAAATAATGTATTTATAGTTTTGTTATATTTTTGAATATAGATTTCATAGTTTTAACCATTCAAGGTTTATGGTTAATGTATAAACATTTCTAATGAATGTTTTATTTTGAATGTTTATGTTATGTTTCAACCTTTTCATATGTGGAATGGATCTGATTTATAATGTAATGGGTGGATCCCACTATATCTCCACAATGCATCAGTAGGAATTATTAGACAATCAAGGGTCTTAGAAAAGGGCCTCAAAAAAATAATACTTGTATTCTTGTCATGATGCCTTTACTTTGTGGTTATGATGTATGGAATTATGCATTCCATCATTTTGAAATTTGTTATTGATTTTACATGTGATTATTAGAATAGTAAAATATCCATGTGAATAAGTAAATGAAATTATTTGATTTTTATTTTCCATATTTTTCTGAAGCATAAATTTAAATGTATTGTGTTTTAGTCTTATAAATATCCTTCTTTGTTTATGATTATTTATTAATGTTTCTTCTATATTGTGATCCATACTGAGCATCTGAGCTCACCCCTTTTTTATGTTTTATTTTTCCCAGGATGTGATGAATTATATTATGATTGACCTATAGGGATAGTCTATGGGATATGATTGTGTTAAATGGGGAAACAATTTTGTTTTCTATTTATGATGTAATGTAAAACTTATGAATTTATATAGTACTTCAAAGGCTACTACCCAAATCGGTTTTTCGAGACTTGATATCTAGTGATCATTCCAATTAAATGTAATAGTGCACTGATACTAGGTAACAAGGTTCAGGGCATTAGAGTAGGTATAATAAGATTATTAGTACAATGTTTGGAAACCATATTTATAAAAACAATGATTAGATAACATTGCACTATAAAAATTGAGGATTATTATACAAGAAATTCATACAATTTTGTTAATGTGGAGATTTTGTGAGATTTCCACGAAAAGCATCACTATCTGGATATGAGTAGGAAGAGGAGGCTCTGGCACATGTTCCTTGGAGTGAAAAATCCAACAAGGAGATCCGGGCATGACCTTGGGTATCGTGGTACATGACACAAGGCATTACAGCACTCTTGTTTACGACACTCCCAGGGGATATGCTTAGGGTAATTTACATTTTGTTTATAAACCATTATTAAGGATTTATTTGTAAATACTTCCTCGAAGAAAGCATTTTTTTATGATTATGTATTGTTTGAATAAACATTTCATTTTACATTAGTTATTTTAGAAGTATGGAGTTATTCATTGTGATTCAAATACTAACATAGTGTGTGTCGTTGTTTAGAAACGGTTCCCTGTAGAAGGAATGAGAACTCCAGCAATATGCATGATCAAAAATGTAAGAAGGATCATATATTTCATGGAATTAAGCCAAAATTTAGAAGAGAAAAAGTCTCCCACATTTTTCCATCATATGAAGAAATGTAATCATTTGTAAATAAGATAAGTAATTAATTATTTGAGTCATATAGCTATGAAGGGAAGTAAAAGGATAAAATGATTGTAGAACAAAATATGGATAAAGGGATGAATGGAATGATGAATTTTCCCATATGTGAAAACTATGTAAAGAATCACCTTGGTAAATGCCTGAAGGGAATGAGATTTTCTTATAAGTGTAGAGAAAAAGGACACAATGTACGTTATAAAAAGGTTATGAAATATTTTTGAAATTTAAAATGCTTTATCTTGAAGGACCTGAGAAATTATGTAAATCAATGTCCCAATCATCAGAGTATACCCCAAATGATGCTACTAGATAATAATCATGTTTTGATACAACCACAAATGAAGAGGAATAATTAGTGGTCTTATATTTTTATTGATGAATTATATTATTTTATTGTCATATCAACTATGTACTAGTTATATTAATTATGAAAATAAATATGTATTGTACAATAGTGCTATTTGATTGAGGATTTGAGACTATATGTTACTAATAAATGTTTCTAAACAGCATGTTAAACTTTTTGGAAATTACATTCATAAAAAAAAGTTAAAACTTAATATGGTCCTAATACCGAGGTAGTGATTTTGAAATAACAGATGGTTGATTGGGATAAATTATATTGGATATTTTTAATACCATGGAACATATTAATGGTTTGTTTATTCCGTCATTATTGGAGTATTCTAAATTTTTGGACATATGGAATATATCTAGTATTACATAATTATTAAGGGAGAATTAATGTATTAAATATGGTGTTATGTTAATTATGGGTGTTACCATGTTTTAATAGAATATAGGATGAAGGTACTCACATGTAATTATGTGGTAAAAAGAGATCTTCAATAGGTTTTGTTTAACTTCCTTATAATTTTGTCAACTACGAGTTTGAAATAAAGTATCTTTTATAAGTTTAAATATATGTTTGGATCATGTTGAACATTGGATACTACGGTTTGTGGTTAAAACAGTTCTTACAATTATTTTTGGATTTTATGTAAAAAGGATAACCCGAAGATTGACCGACAACTCGTCGCGTCCGAGAAGGCCGAGAGACTTGAACCCAAATCTAAAGGGAAACCAGGGTGCATCACCTACCACTGGCCTACATTATTTCCATGTTATTATAATGTAGTTATATTAAATTTTATGAATAATGAATTATAAATTCATTCATTTGAAACCCTATATTATTTGGATAAATAGAATATTTTTCAGTTTTATTATCCTTTTGTATTAAATGATGAGTTTGAGATGGAAATTATTTATAATCTAAAACTCTACATGTCATGTTTTTTTTCTTATTAAATGAAGAAATTAATTCTTAATTTATAGGGAAAGTAACATAAAACCAATTTTTTTTAACCTAATACATTATGTTTTGATGGATCGATGATATTTTAAATTATCATATTTTAGTGGCATTTAGGATCTCAATTTTCCTTTTATGGGTCACTAGTTTGTGATAAATAAACCCAACCACTACCTATAAATATTTACATTTTTCCACCAATATTTTTCTATAATTTCAACCAATGTTCTTCTTTTTGAAACCCAAATTTGGGGGTGTCTTTTTTATTTCACATTCCCTCTTATTAAAACAAAATTTTATTAACCCTATATTCGATGTGGGTTTTCGACAATGGTATTTTCTATTAGAAACCATTTATTTCCGAAGAAAAATTTCAAAAGGAAATGAAAAAATTTATTGAGGGAGGGGAGAATGTAACACCACAATAATTCATAGTATGTTTTCCTTTTAAAGTAGTTCAATAGCTTGCGCTAGACAGAACACCAAGGTCAAACACCTCACGACCTATCAAACTAGCCATTTAAAAAGTGGTTATGAATCGTTTTAACCATGTTTTTCATTTTTTATATATCCAATATAATTTTAACATTCATCTTATGTTTTTATTAGTCAGAATATATGGAAAAAGTATTTTTTCGTATAAAAGATGTATTTTTATAAAAATGTCATTTTTATCCCAATTAATTTTGAACCCTTTTTAAATCCAATATTTGACACTTTTATATATGTTAAATAATTAAATTAATTTCTTCTTTAATATAGGGAAATAAATATATAGTTTTGATAATGTTTAGTACATTTCTGATAACTTTCATATTTTGATTAATAGTGAATAATACTAAATTTTGATTAAAAACACCTTTTTAATCGAAATAATTTATAGTCATAAATTATTTATTTTTTTGTTTTTACAATATTTGTAGATTATATTTTTTATTATTTAATATTATATAGGTCAATTTAAGTAATTTCACATGTAAATTGGATATAAACACTTGTCAACATTTTTATAGTTTTACATTTTTTAAAACCCAGTTTCTGGTTTTGACAACATGAATTAATTTTAATTTAAATAATGACACTTCTATATTCTATATTTAATTAAATATGCACAATTTATTAATTGGTAATTTCAAAATTACATTTGGTTTAATTTTTTTTATTTTTCTGAAAACAATTAATTTTAGATTATTAGTGAAAAAACTACATTGTAGATAAACCCCAAATTTTTATGTCAATAATTATTATTTTTATATAATATTTTTATAAAGTAAAAATAGATATATAATATCTATATTAACCCAAATTAATCTATTGGTTGCATATTATAATTTGATTAGATATATAAATTTTTATTTAAAATTGTTAATGCATTTTCCCCACATTCTAGACACATTTGCAAATTTTCATAAAACATAATTTTACTGCTTCTGTGAATTGATGTTCAAAAACTCGAGAGACATGTCTGAAATTAGTAAGTAAAATGTGGTTCAATTGAATGAAAACAATTTTTTGTTAAATAGCATCTTTTAAATTTTATTTACCATGGTTTAAAATAAATATGGTAATTATAGGTAAAAATGATATAATAATTAACCTAACACAAGTAATAATTATATTGGATAAAAAAATTTCTGCCAAATTCAACAATAGGAATAAAATATTATCTTCCTTGATCATCATAGAATATATTAAGACATTTACTATTATTTTATTTAAAGAATATTTAAAAGTTTTAGATTCAAATTTTCATTACTAAATCAATTTTAATATATAATTATACAAAAGAAAAAGTATACTAAAAATTCATTATAAATGGAGAACTATTTCCCACATTATGTAATTTTATGTCAAGTCCACAAGGCAGAAGACCCTAAGAGGGGGGGTGAATCAGGGTAAGAAAAAATTAAAATAAAAGCCCGTTCTGATCGTTTTTCGCTATTAAGAAATATACTCTTCTCTCTCTTTCCTATTTCACAATATAAATTGAAAGTAAAGCATGCACAGGACATAGTGATTTTTACTTGTTTCACCCTCACTGGGCTACATCAACGGAGCATACACTGACAAGTTTCTAGTCGTACCAAATTCCACTAAACTTCACTAGTTGTGGATTACAAGATTCGGGCATAGTCACTCTATCCCAAGATCACCACCTTTACAAGGTTTGTGGTCAGCTCACTACTTTCCCAACGGTCACTCCCTGTTTCTCTCTCTCTCTAGATCACTGCTGGTGGAGAGGATCACCTGCTTCTTCTTCCATTTCTCACTGCTCTGGAAATAATCCACTCACAGTTTATAGACCTGTAGGTCTCTACATTTTCACAAATGAATAAATCCTCTATTGTATGTAGATGATCTATTAAAGCTCAAACTTCACCCGTAGATGAATTTCTCTTTGCACTGAAGGTATCGGGTAATCCCCCAGCTTCCACGCAGCCCTGAATCACTGCCAGAAATCATCCTTACTTGTCGCCCTTCTCTAAGGTGGCGTGCAAGTCAACACTGGCGCGCACGTATTTCTTAACACATGTGAAAATAAAGCTTAAGCTTCTACAAACATGTGTGATGCACTTCCTTTCCTTCCCAAACCACCTTCGGAGCGCAAAAAATAGATGGCGCACAACTTCAATACCGGCACGCAAGTCCCTACTTGCATGACCACACACCACTTGCGTGACTTCCCCACCAGCGCGACAGGAGCTCTGAATTTCTTATGTATTGAACTTCGTTAGATATGAGGAGGGGTGTTCCTGTATTTATAGGCATTTGGTAAACCTTTGTGGTGACACAGAGCTCTCCCGTTGGCGTGCATGTTTCATCACGCAAGTCTCTTCCCTTGTCACTGCCGCACTACTCACTTGTGCGACCACACCAACACTTGTGCGACCCTCTTTCATTTTCCATATTTTGAAGTTCTATTTTTGAAAAACAATAGGCGCGCAAGTTCCAATCCTCCTAGGCAGTGGCGTGCAAGTCCTCTCTCAGCGTTCAAGTCACTTGTGCGACTGGCCCAATACATGCGTGACCCTTATCCCATTGCCATAAATTGATGTTCTGATCTTGAAAAAAATATGGCGCGCAAGTTTCATCTCCGTCAGATACACGGCGCACATGTCTATCTTCCAAAATCACTTTTCTCCATTTGTCGATTTTCAAGCCCACAAATATAGAAAACACTGGAAAACGGTGCCACCTTATATCTTTTATTTTTGTAACATCTCTAGATCATCCATTCCTTTGTCGACGTTCTTGAATAAAAGATAGATCATTGACCACATCTCTTGAACTCAACATTCCGCCATGAAATCCCAATTGTCAAAAAATTTGTATTTCATGGTTTTTTTTTGTCCACAATCAGAGCACAGTTGTCTACATTTTCAACAATCACAATCACCTAAAAAATTCTTCAATGATACCTTGAGAGATTTTTTCCCAACAATCTCTCCCTTTGGGTTTGTTGAAAACTCTTCCATAAAAATATACATCATTAATTAATCAGTCACCATTCACCTATTGCGATTCTGAAATCTATCAAGGATTTACTGAACAGATACTTTAAGCCCACATGAGCAATGCTCGACGTGGGAAACTAGAGTAAATGAAAAGTTCATCAATGCATCATTTCATCTTTGACACCCACTGTTGACACCAAACTGATACCAATTTTTTGATACCAAACCGATACTAATTGTTTCAAATATTCTTACCACATTCCAACACCACTCTTCTAATTTTATCATAATCCTCACTTATCGTGATATCTATTCTTTGATCGATCACTTCTAGCATCGTCATATTTAAAACGCTCCCCCTTTCTCAATGCTCCCCCTATCGCGATGCTCCACCTGTCAGCTTCTCCCCATAACATCAATGATTTATCAAATAGACAAACTTTTCCCCCCTTGAACAATCACTATTTTCTCCCCCTTTGTCAATTAACCCAAAGGGAACCCCTTCGTGGTCTGTAATAGAGTAGAGAAAGAATATCAGTATGTTAGAGAAAAACACATCATACCTCCGGAAGAGGTGGTTTCCATATCCACACTATTTCAAGTGAAGGGAGTCAACTAAACTCTGAGAGCCAGTCTATGTCTCACAAAAGCATCATTGGGTAAGGCCTATTTCATAAGGTCTACAACCTGTAGCTCTGTAGTCACATATTCCAACCTCATAATGCCTTTCTCCACCTTCTCCTTGATGAAATGAGATTTGATATCAATGTTTTTTTTCCTTGAGTGATGAACTTGATTTTTTCTAAGATTGATAGCACTTGAGTTATCACATTGGAATCTGATCAGAGACATCACTTCAACTCCCATATCTCCATGCTACTATTTCATCCAGAATAACTGTGTGAATGCTTGAGTGTCCACAACATACTCATCTTCTGCAATGCTTAATGAAATGAAATCCTGCTTCTTTCTTAACCCAGAAATAAATAGTCCACCAAGTTAGAATGCACCTCCAGATATTGATTTCCTGTCATCTACTGAACCGGCCTAAACGGCATCAGTATATCCCAAAAACTCTGTCTGAGATTTGTCATTATATGTCCAGCTGACGTCCACCATTCCCTTGATATACCGAGTAATATTTTTACTGCAAGAATGTGGTTTTCTTAGGATTACTCTGACATCATGCTAGTTGGTATGTGGAGAAAAAAATGCCAGGCCTTGTCATGGTCAAGTGCAACAAGCTTCTAATAATTTTCCTGTATTCTGTGATATTAACTGCTTTTCTATCCTCATCTTTTGATAATTTCATCTGGTTAGAAACTGGAGGCTTCTTCTCCTTGGAATTCTCCATTCCAATCCTTCTTAGGGCCTCCTTGGCATATTTGGATTGAGAAATTAATGTTCCATTCCTTCCATGAGTCATCTGTAGACCAAGGGAAAACATTATCTCTCTAATCATTGAAATCTCAAACTCATTTTTCATGAATTCAGAAAACTGTCTACACTGAGCTTCATCTGATCCGCCAAAAATTATGTCATCGGCATAAACCAACACCATCATCCTTTGATTAATGTCATTACTAAAATAAAGATTGTAATCAACTCCGCCATGCTGGAATCCATGATTCTTCAAATACTGGTCAAACCTTGAGTACCATGCTCTTGGTGCTTGTATCAGCCCATACAGTTCCTTCTATAGCTGAAAAACTTTACACTCATCTTCATGAATGTGAAAACCATCTGGCTGCTGAATATACACATATTCTTCTAGAACCCCATTCAAGAATGCATATTTTTTGTCCATCTGGAAGACTTTTTACTTCCATTACACTACAATGGAAAAAAAATCTTATTTTCTCCACCTTTGCAACCATTTGAAATGTCTCATCAACATAAATTTCCTCTATCTGGGAGTACCGTTTGCACACTAGACATTAATTGTTTCAAACTAACGCAACATCTTCATTCATCTTGTTGAGATAGACCCATTTAGTTCTGATGAAATTATTATATGCAGGTCTTGAAATAATCTCCCACATCTGGTTCTTCTCAATCTGATCAATCTCTTCTTTCATAGCCTGAACCCAGAGCCCATCTCCAGCTACATCAGAAAAACATTTCGGCTCCACCTGAGATAAAAACTATTTTTTCTATAATTATTTCATTATTTGAGTTTGAACGTGATCTTTCTGACCACCAATGGTATTTTCCCTATCAATTTCAGCTCGACTCTTTGGCCTCCTTAAAGACACAGACTTGACACTTTCTTGTTCATCATCAGTATCTTTTTATGAGTCAGCCCCTGTCACGTCTACTCCCCCTGTGTTTATTACCACATCTTCACATTCATCCAGATACTGGTCATTGAGTCATTGATGGGTATTCTGTTCATTTTCAACTATAGTGACATCATTGCGCTCAACAATTTTTCCCAGACTTTTGTTGAAACATTTATATGCTTTGCTTTTCCCTGAGTAGCTGAGGAATATTTCTTCATCTCATCATGACCGAAACATAGAATGATTATATTTGTTGACAATGAAACACTTACATTGAATGATATGAAATTAATTCAATGTTGGCTTCTTTCGGTACCACATTTCATACGGAGTCTTCCCTTTCTTCAGACACAACAGAGACCTGTTCGAAACATATACCGATGTCAAAAATACTTCCTTCCAAAATTTCTCTGGCAGGTCCTTATCAATAATCATTGTTATGGACATGTTGTTGATAATACGATTTCTCCTTTCAACCACTCTATTCGGTTGGGGAGTTCTCACGTATGAAATGTGATGCCTTATCCCGTGTTTCTTGAGATAGCTTTCAACTTGAATGTTTGTGAATTTTGTATTGTTATCAGTACGGAACTTCTGAATCTTCTTCCCAAGCATCCTTTCTGACTCCCACCTATATAGATTTATGATACTAAACACCTCTGTCTTATGGGTAATGAAAAATACCCAAGCCATTCTTCTATAATCATCGATGAAAAGGACATTGTTCCTTTGTCCATTTATGGAACGTGGAGAGATTGGTCCAAAAACATCTGCATGTACCGGTTTAATAACTCTGGTTGATTTCTATTCCATTGGCCTGTATTTCATCCTGATGATCATCCCTTGTTTAAATGGATCACATGTGTGAGTACGATCATGTGATAGTTTGGGAAGGTCTCTAGCAACATCACACTTTACCATATCTTCTATGGATGGTTGACATAGATGGTCAAGTCGCTTATGCGACAACTGGTTTTCCTCCTCTCTGGATAAAAAGCACATATCATATTCCCCACTTACTAGTTAAAGATATCCCTTTGTCCATTATCCATATAGAACAACTACTCCATCTTTTCCTTTCACAACACACATTTTCTTGGTAAATCAGATAGAGTGACCAGAGTCACATAGTTGACTAACACTGAGTAAGGTATGAATGAGACCCTCTACTACCAAGACATCAGCACGTCTCATTTCTTTTCCCCCAAATTTGGCCTTTCCAGAACCAAAAATATTCATCCCTTCATCATTCCAAAACTTGAAAACTCCTTATTTGTCTTATTTTATTTCTGTAATGAGATCCTTGTTCCCAGTCATATGGAATGTGCAACCACTATCAAGGATCCATTCTCCTGAATGATATGAAGCTTTAAGGGAAATTTCTGCAAAAACTGCCTTCTCATCCCTTTTCTTTATGATCCATGTCCTTGACCTCACACTCGTTGTGGTTTGGGGAACTTGATCTTCCTTAGAGTGTGATGGACCAGCTTCATCTTGCAACGCAACAAATCTATTTTCCACTTTTAACACACTTGTTGGTTTATTGATCTGCTACCTGTGAAAATTTTGATTTTCCTTTGGCACATTCCTCTGTATGGTCGAAGTTAAATATGATTCCATGTTCCCAAATCCTCTACACCAGAAGCATTGCCCTTCGAAATATGTTCTAGAGAACTGTTCTCTATTTGACTGCAACCTTTGTTCTTGTTCCTTATGAAATCTCTTGGCTATGGAACAAACATACTATGAATGTCCAATCATTTCACAAAAATAACACCTGATAAAGGGTGAATTCCTCCATGGTACTTCAGTACAATGATTTTCCCCTTGATATCTCTGAATATTCTGATTTTGCCTTGTGCGAAAATCAACCTTCAATCGTGGGACTGGTGCTTGCGGTCTGACTTCAACTGTCAAAGAATTATTTTTCTGATTAAGCCCTGAAGTTTCCTCAATATCTGAACTCAGTTGTTCCTTCTTTCCTGTTGAACTAATAGTCTCCTCTTTCATCTTTTCAGTCTTCATAATGACCTTCTTTCCAAAGAATTTGTTAGGAATCAATGGTTTCTCCTGGTCTTTAACTTTTCTTAGCAGACCGACAACTTCTTCTTTATGTTCTTTGATAAGCTTGACATGGACATTCAATTTTCCATTCAGGCCATCGATCTCTCTTATCTGTTATTCTATCTTGAGTATATACTCAGTAATGGATTCTGAGTTCTCTGGTGTTGATGAATTGTGTTTCTAAATTTCTTCCATCAACTCAGACTTCTCTTCTTCCTATTGTTGCATATAGAGTATGGCATCACGAAAAACTTTATTAGCTTTCTCTGTTTTGGCTCTCCAAACATCTATCTCTTCAAGAGATGATTCTAATTCAGCTTCCATGTCAACCCACCCTTCAATTTCTTCTTCTTCTTCATCAGCGTTCTTTTCTCCCTTTTCTTGTGCACTACCGACCAGAGCCACCATTTCATTTTTTCCATGATCTTTACAATTTTCATACTCATCAACCTCTTCATCCTCAGACTCATCTGAACTGTCTATTTCTTTTGAAAGAAGATTCTTCTTCTTGAATAATTTTTCTTGACCTTCTTGTTCCCTTTCACATAGGTTGAATATTTCTTCTTATGATTTTCAAATTCATCTTCATCATTTTCATCTTGAAAATTTTTGGGGCATCTTGTAGTAATATTACCAACTTTTCCACATCTAAATCAAGCGAGGGGAAGTTTAGCTTTGAACATTCCTTTTCCTATTTGATGATTTGGGGAAAGGAATGACATAACCTCATCTGTATCTTCTTCTTCCTAAGTTTCTTCAATGGTGATCTTTTTCAGGTCATTAAATTCCATCTCTTTGGATTTTACCTTTTCCACAGCCTCATTGTTATCATTCCTCATCTCATATGCAACCAAGTTACTTTGCAAGTTGTCTAGTGTCAGCTCTTTGAGATATTTATCTTCTAGTACAGAAACATTCAAATTGAACCGAGGTGAATGCTTCCTCAAGATGCGCTTTACGATCTTTATGTCTTCAATGACATCACCAGGACCTCGCCTATCTTACACAACAATATTAACCCTGTCAAAGAATACATCAACAGACTCATTCACAGTCATCTTTAGATCTTTATTCTTATTCCACAACACTTGAATCTTTACCTCTTTGACCATTGTATCTCCTTCATATATATTCAATAGCTTTTACCACATGGCACGTGACGTTTTTAATGAAATCACCTTTGTATAGATAGGATTGGACATGGCTCCCCCTAAGGAATTAATTGCTTTGTCATCTACATCCAAATCTCTACGTTCAGCTTCTGATAATGCACCACTATTAATATCAGCTGATATGACATGCATTACTTTTGTTAATACATCCATTCCCAAAGATCGGAAGTAGTGTTGCATCCGATTCTTCCATAGCTGAAAGTTCATCCTGTCGAAGATCTGAATCCCATTATGATTGGTGACCTAAATTGAGAGAAGTACTAATATCAACCTGCCTCTGATACCAATTGTTTGGTCCACAAGGCTGAATACCCTGAGAGGGGGGGGGGTGAATCTGGGTATGAAAATTTTAAAATAACAGCCCGTTCTGATCTTGTTTCACTGTTATGAAAAACAATCTTCTCTATCTTTCCTGTTGCACAATATAAATAGAAAGTAAAGCATGCACATGACACATCGATTTTTACTTGGTTCACCCTCACTGGGCTACGTCCAAAGAGAATATTCCGACAAGTTGCTGGTCGTACCAAATTCCACTAAACATCACTAGCTGTGGATTACAGGGATCAAGCATAGTGACATTGTCCTAGGCTCACCGCCATTACAATGTTTAGGGTCATCTCATTGTTTTCCCAAGGGTCACTCCCTGTTTCTCTCTCTCTGGCTCACTACCGGTGGATAGGATCACCTACTTCCTCTTCCTTTGCTAACTACTCTAGAAAGAATCCCCTCATAGTTTATAGATCTGTAGGTAACTTTTTTTTCACAAATGAATACAACCACTCTTTTATGTATATTCTCTTTTGAAGCTCAACCTTCACCCATAAATGAATTTCTCATTGCACCGAAGGTATCAGGCAATCCCATAGCTTCCACGTAGCCCTGAATCACTGCCCAAAATAAACCATACTTGGCGGCCTTCTCTAAGGCGGCGCACAAGGATCGGCGCAGAAGTCAACACTGGAGCACAAGACTTTCTTAACACTTTCTCGACTCAAGCTTAAGCTTCTCTAAACATGTGCGACACACATCCTTTTCTGCCCAAACCACATTCGGCGCACAATAAATAGATGGCACACAACTTCAACAATGGCGCACAAGCCCCTACTTGCGCGACCACACACCACTTGCACGAATTCCACACCTGCGTGACAGGAGCTCTGATTTTTCTAAGTATTTTAATCTTTTAGAAATTAGGAGGGGTGGTCCTGTATTTATAGGAATTTGGTAAACCTACGCAGCGACGAGCAAGTCTCCCCACGGTGCACATGTTTTGGAACACAAGTCTCTTCCATTGTCACTGTCGCGCTACTCAAATGCGCGACCACACCAAAACTTGCCCGACCCTCTTTCCTTTGCCATATTTTGAAGTTATGTTCTTGAAAAACAATAGGTGCGCAAGTTCCAATTCTCCTAGGCACCGACGCACAAGTCCTCTCTCGAAACGCAAGTCACTTCCGCGACCTACCCAATACTTGCATGACCCTTATCCCTTTGCCATAAATTTATGTTCTGATCTTGAAAAACAAATGGCGCACAAGTTTCATCTCCATTAGATACATGACGCACATGTCTTTTTTCGAAAATCTCTTTTCTCCATTTGTCGATTTTCAGGCCCAAAAATTTGGCAAACACCAGAAAACGGCGCCACCTGGTATCTGTTCTTTTTGTACCATCTCAGATCATCCATTCCTTTGTCGACGTTCTTGAATCAAACATATATATTTAACCATAGCTCTTGAAATCAACATTCCACCATGAAATCCCCTTTTTCATCAAATTTGTATGTCATGGTTTTCTTTGTCAACAATCACAACACAGTTGTCTACTTTGTTAACAAACACAATCACCTCAAAAATGATTTAATGATACCTTGAAGGATTTTTGCACAATAATTTATTTAAAATTTCTGTACATTAAATAATTAAATTTATTTGTGACACAATGATGATGATATAATTATCTTATTAAATAATGATTAAAATAATTCATAATAAAAATGTCCATATAAATGTAAATTGAGACCTTTGATGCATTACAGTAATTTTCTAGGTTAATATGACATGTTATAGTTGATTAAATATATTTTTAGTAAGTGATAATTTTTTTATATCTTTCCCAAAAACAAAATTTCAAATAGTGTCAAAATTGACATAATTGTTTTTTTAAAACAAATACTATATTATTAAATGATATAATATACTTAAATATCTATATTTCAACCAATATAATTATATAAATTTAGATATGTCAATAATGAACCACTTTTTGTTCCTTTGGATTTTTATAGTATTTTTATTAACCATATATTATTATAATACAAGAATACATGGTTAAAGTTAAACTATTTATCCATCTTATGAATGACAATGTCATCATACGTGTGTACGTACAACATACCATCTCCAGGTCACGGTGTACTTTTTTATTCTACATATCATTATTTGGATGGGTATAATAATGAGTATAACTAATGTAAATAATAAATATAAAATTATAATTGTCTTGTATATATGATATACCATCCAATTACATACGATTTTACCATCAAAATATAAATATTATATATCATGTGTATGTACGGATTTACGTCTCCATAAACGTGATGAGATTCATTTCCCCATTATACCCATTAAATAATAATTTCCATTTTATGATTAACTATTTTTAAAAACATAATATCATTCTGGATATGAATCAAAAATATCCAATCCAAAACAATCAAGGCTTATGTAACCGATCATATGAAGGAAAACGAATCAGCTAACACCCGAAACAATGATAGTACTAAACTATTATTAACAATTTAATATTATATGATCACATTTGATATCAAATTTATGTATGTGGTTCTTGTATAGTTTATTAACAATTATTTAACTATTATATTGGAGGTCAACGTACCCTCAACCAAGTAGAAGGAAAGGATTAATTTTATAATCTATTTATTTATCTATGATTGTTTATACATAAATATACACTGTGACTTCATTATCATTCACATATATGTTTCTTAAAAATTTATTTTAGATCATTTTTATTTTTTCCTAGAATATTGTTTTTGTAACATCCAAGGAAATTAAATAATAGAGAATTTTCATATTTATTAATATTTAAGAATTAAATATTAATTTTAATTAAATGGGGTTTCAACGTTCGATAGCTTAATCGATACGCAACGATGAGTTTCTTTGAAGGCTTACGTTGCACACAAGTAATAAAATAATATTATTTTAAATGTCAGTTAACACGTAGTCATTGTACTGGCGAGAATGGATAGAAATAACTAAAATATGATTATATATGTTTTTAGATGTTTTTACATTTACCCAATAAAAGATAAAGTCTTAAAATATGGAAAGAATTCAATTTTAGGCATTTATACCCTAATTTTCACTCAATGTTCACTTATCACCTTTTGACGGCGAACCGTCATTAAATATAGTTTTGATCAATCTTATAAATTCTATTAGACCAAAAATAACACTTCTTTAGAATCGGGACCTCAAAATTTACTTTGTGTAAATTTTTGGTATCTTTCCGATAAAGTTCATTTTTTAATGAATACTGTAAAATGTTGTATTTTAATTCAAAACCTATTTTTAATCTAATTTATTTATATGATTATATTATCATTTGAATTGGTTTTATATTGAAATTAGAAAATATTTTTTCCATTAAATCCAATAGTGTTCGTTGGAATTAATTTCACTTTGAAATCGGACTTAAACTAGTGTCAATCTTTTGACACTTATTGTTTCATAAAAACACGCTATTTGCTCTGACAGTGGGAATTAATTGTCACGACCCGCCCTCGGGGTCCGAGCCGTGACTACCCCAAGCCCGCCTTCCATAGGCCAGGGGCTGGCGACTAGCACCAAGGCGTAAATCCCGGTAAAAAGGGAAGGCATTGCCTTTGAAAAGAAAACACACACCACAGAGTAAACAAGCGGAAGGTAATCACTAAGAAAGCAGAGAACAACTGAAAGTGCGGAAAAGTAAATGGGCCAGAATACAAACCCAAACTGAAAGTAAAGTACAACTCGAAAAGGGAAAAACAGCAACTGTAAAGTAAAGGCCGCTACTCCGAGCTGTCCACCGGAAATCCCACCTGAAGGGTGGGTACAGATAGCTCCTCTGCTCCACGGGTCCCACCGTCCGCTCCGTGCTCGTCCCGCCCAGTGGTCCACCTCCGGGTACCGTCCCGCTCCGCGAACCTCAGCTAAGGTCAACGCTGTCCGTCGTCTGCAACCAACACAACGTAGTGCGGGCGAAGCCCGTGCAGGGGTGAGTATAAGCTACTCAGTAGGGACCCCGAGACCCCTGAAGGTCTCTCAAAATCCACAAAGGATAAACCACGAAGCAAAGTACAATCACGAAGTAACAACCAACACTGCTTAGGTATATGCCCATACATATACCTAAGTCATCAATTCAAATACGCTCCAACCTCCGAGCTCAAGTATAACTCAGTCCACGCAGGAAAGTATACGTATTCCACAAAGGAAAGTAACAGGATTCAGCTCACACAGGTATACTTCTTCAAGGACGATAAAGATGATCACTGATCCATCTAAGTCGTCGGACCCACGAAGGATCGATAGGTAACTAACCCCCGCAGAAGACCCACACAGGATCGGGCTCACACAGAACCTGTAGGCGCTGGCTCACACAGAACCGCTGAGCGCAAGGACCCACACAGGATCGGGCTCACACAGAACCTGAAGCACTGATCCACGTAGGATCGCTGAGTGCTGTAGTCGTCGTCGTCGAATCCACACAGGATCTCTGTACTGTCGTCGTCGAAGTAGAACAGTCGCAACCAGCACTAGGGTTCCCGCACACAGCAAGCTCGTACGGAGGGTCCGCTCCACGAGCCGAGAGGCTGATACATCAACTGTCACGAAGACCGAAGTTGATGTATCCAAAAGTTCCGTATCGACAAAAGGAACTCAACGCAACAGACGACGCGTCGATCGGACGCCCGGTCTGAGAGTTATAGGCATTTTCGTCTCCGGGGCCCGGTTGGTTTTTAAGGCAAAACCAACCCGACCGTACTCCACCTGCGTCCAAACCTCGGGCGGAGTATGCCAAAAGATCCGTCTCACTAAGAGGAACATTACGCGACTGACGGCACGTCAATCGGACGTCCGTAGCTCAAGATATGAGTGTTTCCGCTCCGAAGGCCCTGTTGGTTTCGTGAACGAACCAACCCGGCCGAACTCAAAGTAACCCGAAACCTTGAGTGCGATATACCGAAACGACCGTCTCGATCCAAGGATCGCGTTGCCGCAGACGGTTCGTCATTCGGAGGTCCGAGGCTCAAGTTATGAGCCAAGAACCGAATCTGGTCCGAAACGGGGGGTCCGGGTCCGGGCCGACCCGGCCCGACCCCCCCCCTCTGGACGGCGCGGCGGCCGACGGCGGCGGACGGCGGCGGCGGACGGCGGCGGGCGGCGGCGGCGGCTGGCCGCGTGGCGGCGGCGGCGGGCCGCGTGGCGGCGGCGGGCCGCGTGGCGGCGGCGGGCCGCGTGGCGGCGGCGGCGGGCCGCGTGGAGGCGGCGGCGGCGTGCCGCGCTGGCGGCGGGGTGCCGCGGCGCACGCGGGAGGCACGCGGGGGCTAAGCCCCGCGTTTCACAAAACGGCACGGCTTAAAGCCGTGCCTTGAATTAAAAAACGGCCCCCGCGGATGGGGGCCGGCTGGACAAAAACCGGGGGGGCTTTGCCCCCCCCTCCTTTAAAGAACCGCCCCCCTCATTAAGAGGGGGGTCTTGAAGAACCGGCCGGGGGTTTAATCCCCCGGCTTTTATGACATCCGGCCGGCCGCTGGCCGGCCGGTTTTTACCAACGGGACCGGAATTTCCGGTCCCGCCCTCGACTCCCGACGCCGGCGGCACGGCCGCCGGTCTTTCCTTCCGCCGCGGCCCGGAACCGGCCGCGGTCTCCTCGTCTCACCGCGGCCCGGAACCGGCCGCGGTGTTCGTCGTCCGGCGCGGTGCGACGGCACCGCGCCCCTTTCGTCGTGCCATGAATCCTCCCAACGCGGCGCGACGGCGTCGCGTTCTTGAAATCTCTCCTCGGCGAAGCGCGACGGTATTGCGGAAAACATAAGCATGTTCATCCGCGTGGTGCGACGGCACCACGCCTCTTGCTTCCACCCGCATGAATCAACATGAACGAAGGAGGGGGTTTCGGCCGTGTTCGTGCGGTCCGACTCCCCTCGCGTTAACAAATAACATAACTAAAAAGTCTCACGTTTAGTCATGCTAAAATCCACGATTCAGGAATGGAATAAAATAATTAATAAAAACATCCCCTACCTCGGGTTTGAGATTCAAAGAAATCCTCTACGTTCCGCGGAAGACGGCGTCGCGGAATTCAGGCGTCGCGGTCGTCGTTCGTCAAATCCGTTGACGAAGATTTACGTCCGATGCGACACGTTGTTGGCGGATCTTCGTTTGCCGACGAAGAAGGTCCGAAGAGGAAGCAGAGGTCCGAAGATACTAGGTCTCTGAGTCGATGATCCTTGACGAAGTGTTGTCGTTCTTCGTCGAGGATGAAGACGTTCTTCGTTCTTCGTCAGAGCTTGAAGAAGAAGAAGATGAAGGCTCCAAATTCTCTCAAGGTGGCTAGAGAATTCTCACCCAAATAAAATAAGCTAAAGACTTATTTTATTCACACAATTATCAATTTGAATTTCAAAGGTTTGAAATTCAAACAATTCAAACAATTCAACTCCATTAATTAACAAAGTTGTCATGTTATTAAAAGAGGAGTTTAAGGGGGAAGTTGAGAGGTTATTAAAAGATTTAGGGGTTCGTGTGGGCCCCACCACACTTAATCCTCCCAAGGGAGGTTAAGTGGGTGTGGGTCCCACTTCCAACCCCCTTAGGTAGGTTCTTTTTTTTAAAGTTTAAATAAAATTTGTTTTACACAATTTTATTTAACTTAACTGAAAAACCCCAAAACGTAACTTTCAACCCGCAACAAACGCAACTCCCGAAAAGGTCTCATTAAGCGAATATCGGCGCTGCGAGTTCATCGGTGCCCTCGGATTTCAATTCCGAGCACCGGATCAAAAGTTAGGAATTCCCGCTCGTTCGTTCACTGAACGTACCCGAGCCAAACTTCGGAAATTAATTCCGGGCACTCCGGGCCTCGGAATCAGGTGCCGTCTGAAACCGCGCTCTTGTAAAAATCCAAAGAAAATTAAGAAAAAATTTCCCTTGAATTTTACGGTCTTTACATTAATTATTAAATTAATTAATGCAACTTATATGTTGTGAATTTTTTAAAATGGAATTCATTTTTGAATTTGAAATATCAAATATAGCCTAGGGTGAATTTTTGGTATTTTTCTGAAAAACATCAATTTTTGATGAATAGTGAAATCACTAAGTGGTAGTTAAAGAAACTGATATTTCGTTTAAATGAAATTTTTCCACCTTTGTGTTTTGAATTTCAAAAATCCGACATACATGGTTTTAATTAAGATGTAAAATGTGGTTCAATGAGATTAAAATATTTTTTTGGTGAATAGTAACTTTTAAGTTCTTAATCGCTATTAGAGGTAATTAGTGCAATTTAAGGCAAAAATGATATTATAATAAAATGAAAATACCTTGAAACATGTCCTACCATTATTGGATGTGTCATGGACGACCAAGACAAGCCATGGGTCAACTTGGGGACCCCATAGAGCCACTTTGGTTGGGAAATGACATAAATAACTTTTTATTTAATGTTAAAGTAAAAATGAAACACACATGAAATGTTTTACTAAAACAATTTTTACACGGGGTTATAAAATTTAGATTTTTGACTATAAATAGTCATTGGAAATCTAACAAGATTTCCTACCTCATAGTTTTTTTTTATAATTTTTAGACATTAAATAAATTAAATTATTTATGACATCATGATGATGCAGCGATGACCACATTATTTAACTATTTAAATAAAATCGAAAGATAATGTAATATCTAAGACCTAAACATGTCCAAAACCTATTGGATGAGTGGATTTCGAACCCTTATCACCTTATCCTTGAAATAAATCAATGTGGGACCTCTTAACTCCGAATACCATTTTAAAATAATGTGACTTTTCTTTACATTCCAAGAGTGCCCCTTCTCTAATCTTATAAAAGGCCCCCACCTCTACCTATTTTCCCACACGCCCAAAGCCTTTGTATCGGCCAAACGTGGCCCATTTTGTCTCTCCACTTTCCACTCTTACTCCTTGAAGCCTCAATTTGGGAATAAGACTTCCCAATGAAGCCTTTGAGCTCAAACCAAAGGGAGTTACCCGATTTTAAGGTAAAGTCTTCACTTGAGTCAGTTTGTTTTATTTTGCTTCTCCAACCCCCTAATGTCTTTTTATTTATTTCTTTTGTAACAACTCCATTATATTAAATATACTAGGATGTTTTTATAATATGTATTCAAGATACACTCACACACAACTACATGTAATTGTTAAAGAACTTACGGTTTTCGTGGATGGCGAATTTCTGCATCCCGAAACGATGATTGTTCAACATTATTTTAACACCTTCAAAGGTGTCTATTAAGATGACAATATATTTATATATGGTATATAATATTTTTATGTTTTCTTTATGCTTTTTTATTTTTCATTTTGGGTATACCTTTATGGTTTCCATTATGGGTAAACATGATATCTTCATTTAAGGAAGTGCGGACTACCGCCCCCTCAAAGTGGTGTGATTTGTTAATGACATATGTGGGACGTGTAAAGGATAGATTTAAAGTTATTATATATGATGTTATACTGGAATTATAATACACCTCTGTATCATTATTATTTATTTCCATTAAAGAATGAGATAGAAATGAAAGTAGCGTTAATGCGTACGTACGGCTTACCGTCTCCATGAATGGTACATTTCATTTCTTATCCCCAAATATAATGTACTATAAAAAGTACATGTATATGATGGATATATATAATGAATGATATGTTTAAATGATGAATATAATTATGGAATTAAAGTATACATACCTCTCATTTATCTTTAATTCCAATAATATGGCAAAGAAATGAAAGTAGCGTTCAGGCGTACGTACGACTTACCGTCTCCATGATCGGTGCATTTCATTTCTTACCTCTAAATGATTATGTAATATTATAAATACATGTATATGCTGGATATATATGATATATATGATATCCAAATCAGGAATTTCATTCTGGATATAAAGATCCTTTGACCACACGAACAACATGTAATTGTAAGAAGTCCACTTTCGACTTAAGAACCAAATATCGACAAAACAAACATTATGAACATAAATGGTAACATAATGTTTATAACATGGAAATATGTGATACAAAAGTAATAATTAACATGAATAAGGTTCTTAAGAAAGTATAAATTAACTCAAGTGTATTATTCCGGACATTAAAGAACGATCGAGTCAAGTCGGACCCGAGGTAAGGGACTTCGTCTCAATCTCCTTTCATTGAGGCATATTTCGTTTTATACACAACTTTATTTTATACGGTGTATAAACCCCTTTGAATTTTACTTTTATACAAAATGAATCTTTTTCTACGAAGCTTTTTACTAAATGACAAAAAGGAATGTTTTTTTAACGTACGCGGTGTCAACGACCTTTTCCGCCTCCACGAGTATTATTTGGTATTTGGAATCCTCAACAAGCCGAAATGTTTTTAAAATGAAATAAATACCATATACTCTATTATGTATTTTGGTATTGAAAATGGTTTTGATAAAGGATTATGTTATGATATATTGTGATTGAAATGTGGAAATTTTATCATTCCTTTATATTGGTTTTATGTTTTATGATTTTATATTGGTACTTGGACATTTGACGGGTAGTTACGTGACAAACCATGTGACGGGTGGTTCCGTTAATACCAGGATGGGTGGTTACATTATAACCTCCAATGCATTGGGTATGGAAGTTGGCCATATGGATATTCCATTAACTATGTATGGAAGTTGGCCGTATGGCTATTCTATTAAGTGATATGTGTGGAAGTCGACCGTATGGTTATTCCACTTAAGTATGTTTATGTCCCAAGTTGCCTTTATATATGTTATGTGTTCTTTATATGGGTTTTATGGTAATATTTTGGTTATAAAAAGGTAAGTAATGATATTTTATTCAGTGAAGATTTTTTTACTACTTCATGAAGGTGAAGGTATTACATTGATAAAGTATACATGGTTTACTTGATGTTTGAAAAACTAACTGTTTTCATTCTTTGTGTATCCTTTACTGAGCTTTTTATGCTCACCCCAAGTTTTTTTGAAATGTTTTTCACAGGACATAATGTGGAATAAGGTCAAGGATGAGATCAAGGGAATGTCATGCTATATAAAACATGGAACTAGACATGTTTCTTTTTAAGAGTTTTTTTTATTATGGAAACTTAGTTGAAGTGTCTACATTGTAATCTTGGGAGATGTAATAGTTATGTTCTAATTCTCTAAAACTATAAACCTAAAAACATCCTCAATGAGAATTATTCATTTAATTCAATATTAAGTATGTTTTAAGGCCGGGGCCTTATAGTTGGTATCGGAGGTCGGTTTAGACAACATTAGGAGTTATAAAATTGTTAAATTATAAGTTAATTTATGGTATGACTGAAATGATATAGCATTTACGAATTACCATGTTGCTTCTCCTAAGATATTTCTATGATAAGAATGTTTTTCCATAGAGGAAACAAAACATCTTTTCAAGAAAGGCATACAGAGTATAATGACCTTTCGAATCAGCAACTAGAGATGGTCAGAATCAGAATTGAGTAGTTTACTGCACTGATGGATCAGTTGAATCAAGTGATAAATAGTTGTCGTGATTATCGACGATATTATGGTGTTTTCTAAAAGTAAATAGGAGCATGAAAGTCATTTAAGGGTTATCTTGCAAACCTTAAAAGATACGAAACTATATGGAAAATTCAGCAAGTGTGAGTTTTGGTTACAACAAATTTCATTCCTGGGTCACATTTTTTCAAAAGATGGCATAAATGTTGATCCTGCTAAAACAAAAGCAGTTGAAGAATGTCCAAGACCCACAAATGATACTGAGATCCGTAGTTTTCTTGGTTTGGTAGGTTACTACCGAAGGTTTGTTGAAAATTTTTCATGGTTATCTTGTCCAATGACTAAGCTAACTCGTAAGGGTGTTAAGATCATCTGGACAAAAGAATGTGATGATAGTTTTCAGGAGTTGAAAAGAAGATTGTTTAATGCTCCAGTTTTGGCACTTCCTTCCAGGAATGGTGAGTTTGTTATATACAGTGATTCTTCGTTGAAGGGACTTGGCTGTGTCCTTATGAAAAATGATCAAGTAATTGCATATGCTTCACGACAGTTGAAAACTCATGAGATAAATTACCCTACACATGATTTGGAATTAGCTGTTGTTGTCTTTGCTTTAAAAATTTGGAGGCATCATTTGTATGGAGTAACGTGTGAAATATATACTGATCAAAAAAGTTAAAAGTATATATTCACTCAAAAATAATTGAACATGAGATAGAGGAGATGGCTGGAATTAATCAAGGATTATGATTGTACAATTCATTACCATCCGGGAAAAGAAAATAAAGTGGATGATGCTTTGAGTCGAAAAAGTAAAGCTTCATTAGAAATGTTGCATTTGGAACGTGATCCTTTGGTTAAAGATTTGATGAACTTTGGCATAGAAGTTGTTGGTATGGGATGTTCTTCTATTTTGTTTCAGGTATCAGTGAAATATTCTCTATCAGATAGAATCAAGAAAGCACAGAAGCAAGACAGTGAGTTGCAGAAAAAGGTAGAGCTGGTTTAGAAATGTAAGTTGCCTGAATTCAACATTGATAATGATTGTGTTTTAAGATTTGGGAAGATATTGTGTGTGTCTTGTGATTCACAGTTGAAGAGAGAGTTGTTATGTGAAGCTCATAGTTCTCCATTTTCAGTTCATCCTGGCAGTACTATGATGTACCGAGATTTGCGGGAGTATTACTGGTGGGATGGAATGAAAATAGATATTGCTGATTTTATTATGAAGTGTTTGACATGTCAACAGGTTAAATCAGAGTGGTATTTACCGAAAGGGATGCTTCATCTTTTACCAGTGCCATAGTGGAAATGGTAGAATATGTCCACGGACTTTGTTGTGGGATTACCGAAGAAATCTCCAGGTAATAATGAAATCTGGGTTATTGTTGATCGCTTGACCAAATCTACTCATTTCCTTGATATACGAGATACTTTTTCCCTAGGTCAACTTTCTCGTTTGTAACTTAATGAGATAGTCAGGATACATGGAGTTCCGCTATCCATTGTATCTGACCATGATCCCAGGTTCACTTCTAACTTTTGGAAAGGCTTTCAAAAGTCGTTGGGTACTGAATTAAATTTTAGTACAGCTTTTCATCCTCAATCAGATGGGCAGTCAGAACGAACAATTCAGACCATGGAGGATATGCTACAGGCTTGTTCGAAGGATTATCAGGGAAGTTGGGACCACCATCTTTCTTTGGTTGAGTTTTCTTATAATAACAGTTTTCTTTCCAGTATACAGATCGCCCCATTTGAGGCATTATATGGGAAGCGGTGTCGAACTATAGCATTTTGGGATGAAGTGGGTGAAAGGAAGTTGATGGGACCAGAATTGGTAGAAGAGATGGCACAAAAAGTTTAGTTGATTCAGAAGCACATGAGAACAGATCAGAGCAGGCAGTAGAGTTATGCGGATAACCGGAGGAAGGATCTATCTTTCGAGGTAGGTGATCATGTTTTTCTTAAGGTTTCTCCATGGAAAAGTGTGATGAGATTTTTTAAGAAAGGAAAGCTGAGTCCAAGGTTCATTGGACCATATGAAATTCTGGAGAAAGTTGGATCAGTTTCTTTCTGAGTGGCTTTACCTCCGAGTTTATCTCAGGTACACAATGTTTTTCATTTTCAATGTTGAGGAAGTATATGCCAGATCCATCTCATGTTTTGAGTCCAGAGGTAGTTCAGTTGGAGGAGAACCTATCTTATGAAGAACTACCAGTCCAGATTCTTGACCATAGGGAGCAGGTGTTACGAAATAAGGTGATTCATCAGGTAATGTTTTTGTGGGAATCTGAAAATGCTATGAGGGATAAATACCCCCACTTATTTTGATAAGTGAATAAAATTGCGAGGACGCAATTCCCAAAAGGGTGGAAGGATGTAACATCCCATTAAATTAAAGAATAAAGAATTTTCATATTTATTAATATTTACGAATTAAATATTAATTTTAATTAAAAGGGATTTCTACGTTTGATAGTGTACTCGATACGCAATGATGAGTTTCTTTGAAAGCTTATGTTGCACACAAGTAATAAAATAATATTATTTTGAATATTAGTTAACACGTAGCCGTTGTACTGGCGGGAATGGATAGAAATAACTAAAATATGATTAGATATGTTTTTAAATGTTTTTACATTTACCCAATAAAAGATAAAGGCTTAAAATACGGAAAGAATTCAATTTTAGGCATTTATACCCTAATTTTCACTAAGGGTTCACTTATCACCTTTTGACGGAGAACTGTCATTAAATATAGTTTTGATCAATATTATAAATTCTATTGGACCAAAAATAACTCTTCTTTAGAATTGGGACATCAGGCTTTACTTTGTGTAAATTTTTGGTATCTTTCCGATAAAGTTCATTTTTTTAATGAATGGTGTAAAATGTTGTATTTTAATTCAAAACCTCTTTTTAATATAATTTTTTTATATGATCAGATTGTCATTTTAATTGGTTTTAAAGTGAAATTAGAAAATATTTTTACCATTAAATCCAATAGTGTTCGTTGGAATTAATTTCACTTTGAAATCAGACTTAAACTAGTGTCAATCTTTTGACACTTATTGTTTCATAAAAACAAGCTATTTGCTCTGACAGCGGGAATTAATTATTAATTTAATTAATGCAACTTATATGTTGTGAATTTTGTAAAATGGACTTAATTTTTGAATTCGGAATATCAAATATAGCTTAGGGTGAATTTTTGGTATTTTTCTGAAAAACATCAATTTTTGATGAATAGTGAAATCACTAAGTTGTTGTTAAAGAAACCGATTTTTCGTTTAAATGAAATTTTTCCACCTTTGTGTTTTGAATTTCAAAAGTCCGACATACATGGTTGTCATTAAGAAGTAAAATGTGGTTCAATGAGATTAAAATAATTTTTTTGGTGAATAGTAACTTTTAAGTTCTTAATCGCGATTAGAGGTAATTAGTGCAATTTTAAGAAAAAATGATATTATAATAAAATGAAAATACCCTTACACATGTCCTAACCTTATTGGATGTGTCATGTCCGACCAATACAGGCCATGGGTCAACTTGGGGACCCCATGGAGCCAATTTGGTTGGAAAATGGCATAAATAACTTTTTATTTAATGTTAATGTAAAAAATGAAACACACATGAAATGTTTTACTAAAACAATTTTTACATGGGGTTATAAAAGTCAGATTTTTGACTATAAATAATAATTGGAAAGCTAAAATTATTTCCTACATAATAGTATTTTTTTTATATTTTTTAGAAATTAAATAAATTATATTATTTATGACATCATGATGATGCAATGATGACCTCATTATTTAATGATTTAAATAAAATGGAAAGATAATGTAATATCTAAGACCTACACATGTACAAAACCTATTTTATGAGTGTATTTAGAACCCCTATCACCTTATCCTCGAAATACATCAATTTGGGACCTCTTAAATCCGAATAACATTTTAAAATAACGTGACTTTTCTTTACTTTCCAAGAGTGCCCCTCCTCTCCTCTTATAAAAGGCCCCCACCTCTACCTCTTTTCCCACACACCCAAAGCCTTTGGATCAGCCAAAACCTACCCATTTTGTCTCTCTACTTCCCTCTCTTACTCCTTGAAGCCTCACTTTGGGCATAAGACTTCCCAATGAAGCCTTTGAGCTCAAACCAAAGGGAGTTACCCGATTTTAAGGTAAAGTCTTCACTTGAGTCCGTTTGTTTTATTTTGCTTCTCCAACCCCCTAAAATCATTTTATTTATTTCTTTTGTAAAAACTACAGTATATTCAATATACTAGGATGTTTTTATAAGAATTATTAAAGCTAAACTTATACACACCTACATCTAATGGTTAAAGAACATACAGTTTCTGTGGATGGAGAATTTCTGCCTCCTGAAACAATGATTGTTCAACATTCTTTTGACACCTTCAAAGGTGGCCATTAAGATGAAACTATATTAATATATGATATATAATATGTTTATTTTTTCCTTAAGTTCTGTATTTTTCATTTTTAGAATACCTTTATGGTTTCCATTATGGGTAAACACGATATCGTCATTTAAGGAAGTGCGGACTACCGCCCCCTCAAAGTGGTGTGATTCGTTAATGCCATATGTGGGACATGTAAAGGATGGATTTAAAGTTATTATATATGATGTTATACTGGAATTATAATACACCTCTATATCATTATTATTTCATTCCATTAATGTATGAGATAGAAATGAATGTAGCGTTCATGCGTACATACGGCTTACCATCTCAATGAATGGTACATTTCATTTCTTATCCCCAAATGTAATGTACTATTAAAAGTACATGTATATGATGGAAATATATAATTAATGATATATCTAAATGATGAATATAAATATGGAATTAATGTATACATACCTCTCATTTATTTTAAATTCCATTAATATGAAAAATAAATGAAAGTAGCGTTCATGCGTACTTACGGCTTACTGTCTCCATGAACGGTGCATTTCATTTCTTACCTCTAAATGATTATGTAATATTATAAATACATGTATATTCAGGATATATATGATATATATGATATCCAAATCAAGAATTTCATTCTGGGTATAAAGATCCTTTGACCACACGAACAACATGTAATTGTAAGAAGTCCACTTTCGACTTAAGAACTAAATATCGACAAAAAAAACATTATGAACTTAAATGGTTACATAATGTTTATAACATGTCAATAAGTGATATAAAAGTAATAATGAACATGAATAAGGTTCTTAAGCAAGTATAAATTAACTCATGTTTATTATTCAGGACATTAAAGAATGATCAAGTCAAGTCGGACCTGAGGTAAGGGACTTCGTCTCAATCTCCTTTCATTGAGGAATATTTCGTTTTATACACAACTTTCTTTTATACGGTGTATAAACCCTTTTGAATTTTACTTTTATACAAAAGGAATCCTTTTCTACAAAGCGTTTTACTAAATGACAAAAAGGAACATTTTTTAACGTACGTGGTGTCAACGACCTTTTCCGCCGCCGTGAGTATTATTTGGTCTTTGGCTTCCTCAACAAGCAGTAATGTTTTTAAAATGAAGTAAATACCATACACTCTTTTACGTATTTTGGTATTGAAAATGGTTTTGATAAAGGAATCTATTATGATATATTGTTATTGAAATGTGAAAATGTTACCATTCCTTTATATTGGTTTTATGTTTTATGATTTTATATTGGTACTTGGACATTTGACGGGTGGTTACGTGATAAACCAATTGACGGGTGGTGCCGTGAATACCAGGATTGGTGGTTACGTTATAACCTCCAATGCATTGGGTATGGAAGTCGGCCGTATCACTATTACATTAAGTATGTATGGAAGTTGGCCATATGGCTATTCCATTAAGTGATATGTGTGGAAGTCGACTGTATAGTTATTCCACTTAAGTATGTTTATGTCCCATGTTACCTTTATATATGTTATGTGTTCTTTATATGGGTTTTATGGTAATCCTTTGGTTGCAAAAAGGTAAGTAATTATATTTTATTCAGTGAAGAGTTTCTTACTACATCATGAAGGTGAAGGTATTACTTTGATAAAGTATACATGGTTTACTTGATGTTTGAAAAACTAATACTTTTCATTCTTTGTGTATCCCTTACTGAGATTTTTATGCTCACCCCAAGTTTTTTTGAAATGTTTTTCACATGACTTAATGGGGAATAAGGTCATGGATGGGATCAAGGGAATGTCATGCTATATTAAACATGGGACTAAACATGTTTCTTTTTAAGAGTTTTTTTATGGAAACTTAGTATAAGTGTCTACTTTGTAATCTTTTGAGATGTAATAGTTATGTTCTAATTCTCTAAAATTCTAAACCTGAAAAGATCCTCAATGTGAATTATTCATTTAATTCAATATTAAGTAATGTTAAAGTCCGGGTCCTTATAGTTTAAATAAACTTATACAATTTTTTTTACTTTTTATACTATTTTATGAAAATAATCATTCTTAGGTTTTCCAAATATGGTAAATTATGGAATTTTCGATATATTACTGTAAGAATGTTTTTAACATATATGGAAGGTGTGGCTATTTTCTTCCATTGTTACACTTTTGAATCTTCCCATACATTCTTATAAGAATATTTTAAAAATAAATTTTTTCTTTTATAATTATGTTAATTTTACATGTTTTAAGAATAGAAAGAGATATTTCTCTCAAATTGTTTGGATTTCATATATGTCAACATCTTTTGATGAATTTTACACGTGTTTGATGTTGATTTATTATTCTATAATCCTAAATATTGTATTGATGATTTTTTGATATTTTTTTCTGTAGATCTGTTATTATAATAACATCCATGGTTTATGGTTTATGTATTATCATATCTTATGATAGTTTTATTACGAATATTAATGTTATGTTTCAAACTATTCATATGAGGAATGAAGTGGACATAGTAAGGGACGAGTGGATCTCTCTATAGCTCCTCGATGCATAGATGGGCCTCATGAGACAAACCAGTGTCTTCGCATAAGGCCATGACTAAATATTACATGTAGTCTTGGCATGAGGCCTTGAATAAGTGGTTCTGATGTCTATCATTATGCATTCTATCCTTAAAAAATTAGCTATTAACATCCCAAGTGATTATTCGAGTAGTAGAAAATTCATGGGAGTAAGTAAATTGAATTATTTGACATATAATAGCTATATTATGCTGAAGTTTTGGTTACAAAGGACTTTGTTTTAGTATTATACGCTGGATTGAATATTTATTCTTATTTATGATTGTTTTAGTTATATTTTTATCTTTACTGAGCATCTGAGCTCACAACATTATTATGTTTTATTTTTACCAGGATGTGAATAAGTACATTATTATTATCCTGTATGAATATGATAAGGTATATGAGTGTGTTGAAAGGTGAAACAAAGTTGGTTTTTTTTCCATTTCATAATGTAATGTAAAACATATGTATGTATCTAGTACTTCGAAGGATAGTAAACTAATCGGTATTTCAAGAAAAGATCTCTTATGATCATCCCAATGTTATTTAATAATGTACTAACTATGGGTTACTAGGGTCGGGGCATTATAGTTGGTATCAGATGGCATTTAGTAAAAACTGATGAAACTAGATTTATAAAAACACTCATTAGAGAACAATACCCTAAGATAGACATTGGGGATTACTTTAGAAGTACATCCTACAATTTTGGTAATTTAGAGATTTTTTGAATTTTCTAAACAATTCATCTGTATCTGTTTACAAGCAGGTATAGGTGCCTCTAGCACAAAATTACCTAGGATTCAAAACTATAACAAGGTGTTTTGGGATTGACCAAGGGTATCCTGGTACATGACTACATGACTATTTCAGTATTTGTTATGACACTCCTGGGGCATATTCTTATGATAATTCCATTTGATTTACAAACCATTTTAAATGATTCATGAGTAATTACCTCCTCAAAGAAATAATATTTTATGTTAACAGATTATATGCATAAACATTTCAATTTATGGTAGGTATTTTACACTTTTGGAATCATGAATGGTAATTCATAAACAAATATAATGTATAACATTGATTAGAAATGGCACATAGGGGATGGAATGGAAGCTATATAAATGCATCCAATCCATGTACGTATTTTCCTACTACTCATGATAATTATTGTGGGGGTTGTGAAGTAGCTGGTGCTGATGAACACATAACCATACTGGGAAAACTCACTCATCTTATGAATAATAACCTTACCCATAAGGAGCACACTGATTTTTAATGTGGAAGAACAATGATAGAGTGCTTCATGAGGATACAACCACCATGATTCAATAGGAATACAAATCTATTTGTAGCTGAGTAATGGATAAGTTACTAAATGAAAATATTTCATGCTTTGGGGAGTAAGGAAAGGAAAATAGTTTTCATGGAAGTTTATCACATCTTGGGAGATGCAGATCAATGGTGACCATTAATTCAAAATAGAAAGGATGGAGAAGAACTATAAAATATGTAATATAGGGAGTTTAATGATATTTTAATACAAAAATACATTCTTTGTGACCATCGAGCTATTATAGAATGAAAATTTCTGTGTGTGTGGGAAATGGAGGATGAGAATGTCACAACATATGAGGATATTATTACAAGGTTATCAAGGAATGCAACAAATTATATACGTAACCCATGGAGTAAGATTGGTTAATTCTTTAATGGGTTAGAAACATTTATCTATCAAGGATTAATCTCACAATCCTTCTCATCGAACGGAGATATTGTCTTATGTACTATGAAGACCGAAAATGAATTCTCTAAGTCGCACAACATTAAATTAAAGAATGTCAAGAAGAGATATATTGAACAATGTGGAAATGGATGTAAGCTGAAGAAGGTAAAATATGAATTTACATACTGCTATAAATATGTAATGTAACTCCCCGGTATAAGCCTGATGTGAATGAGAGTTTGTTAAAAGTGTTGTGAAAATGGTCACAATGCTCGTGATTGAAAGGGAAATAAATAGGTTGTCAATGATGAATGTTAAAATGGTAGAAAAATGGGTCATTATGAAAATAAATTTCCTATGTGCCAATGAAACTTATCTCAGAAAAGGAAACGGGAGCATGACCTGGCTTATAAGATCACTACTACTGAGTTTGAATCTCTGAATGACATGGTGGTAGGTAATTTATTGGTTTCCTCAAAATTTTCCAATGATTTATTTGATTTTACTTCATTGAATTATTTCATATCCAGCCATTTTTCTAAGAAAATTAGATATTTCAAATTTTATTTAACAAGGAATTTGTCAGTCAAAACTCCGAAGAGAAATATCATTGAAAGAATGTATTGTGAATCAGTTCTGATTAGGGTATATAAACATGATTTATCTATTGATGTCAACATCATACCCATTATTGAATTGGATATAATCCTCGGTATGGATTGGAATTCAGTCCATGAAATGAAAATTTATTGTAAGAAGAAGGAGGTTACAATTTTCAATGATGATGAGGGGTAACATAACATTAGAGTAGAAACATCACCATCTGATTCTTATCTCGATCCACCCCCAGTAGCCCTTCTAAATACAATTATTGGTGAGGAAGAGATTGAAATAACTGTGCACATGGATTGGAATGTTCCAATAGATGGAATACATATTGTGCAAGAATATCTTGATGTGTTTCTAGAGGATTTACATGGACATCCTTGATAATGAAAAATTGATTTTTCTATCGATTTAATTCCTGGTTCAAGGAACATATAGAAGACTCCTTATAGAATGGACACTGTTGAATTAGTGAAACTAAAGGAAAAACTAGAGGAAATGAGTATTAAAGGATTTAATTTTCCGTAGTGTTTCTCCTAGGGGAGACCCTATACATTCTGTTAATAAATAAGATGGATCTCTAGGGTTATGTATTGAATAGAGGGAGAATAATGCTATAAAAATAAATAACAGGTATACAATAGCGTGTATTGATGATTAATTTATTCAACTTCATGGAGCTCAACATTTTTCAAATATTTTCCTTCTTTCTAGATATCATCAGTAGTGTGTGAAGAAAGAATACATTATGAAGACAGAATTTCGTATGTGGTATGAGAATTTTTAGTCTACAATAATGCCTTTTGGACTAACTAATGCACCCATGGTCTTTATGTATTTAATTAATAGAGTTTTCAAAGAATATGTTGATGATTTTCTTGTTGTATGTGTTGATGATATCCTATTTTACTCCAAAAGATATAAAGATCATGAAAATCACTTTCTCACTATTCTAAAGACTCTTAGAAGAAAAGAATTATATTGGAAGTTTAGAAAATGTCAATTATAGCTTCAGGAGATTTCGTTTCATGGACATATTTTCTCTAAGGATGGAATCTATTTTAATCTTTCTAAGACAATTGAAATACAAGAATGGATAACATTAATGAGTATTGCCGGGGTACATTGTTTTATTGGTTTAGTAGGTTATTATTGGCGTTTTGTACAGAATTTTGCCTGATTGAATAACCCAATAACAAAGATGACACGTAAAGGGGTTAAATTTGTTTCTATAAATGTGTCTGAATAATTATTTGAATAACTGACGAGATGATTAGTCGATCATCTGATCTGAATTCTACCATCGGGGAATGATGACTTTTTTTATTTATAGTGATTATTCAATGAAAGGACATGGTTTTTTTCCTATGCATAATGATTGATTAATTGGTTTTGCATTACGATATCAATGAATAATGAAAAAAACTATCCCACTCATGATATTGAGTTTGAAGCTGTAATATTTTCTATGATGACATGGAAACACAATCTCTGTGGTGAAAAAATTGAGATATATATTGTTCACCAGAGTTTGATGTATATTTTCTCACAGAAAGAACTCAACATGAGGAAAAGACGATGGATTTAACTAATCAAAGATTATGATTTCACAATACACTACCACTCGGGGATGGAAAATAAGGTGGAAGATTATTTGAGTAGAAATGATCATGGAGTTTTAACAAGCTGAGAGTTGAAAGGGATGAAATGATCATGGATCTAGTAAACATGGATATCAGAATAAAAATGGAAGGTGAAACATCAGTACTTTTTCAAATGGTTGCAAATCAATATTTAAAGGAAAGGATAAAATATTCTCAAACATATGATGAGGAGTTTGAAAAGAAAATTAAAGCGGTGAACGATTTGAGATTGATTGACTTCGTATTTGAAGATGTAATTTGGAAATTTGGGAAGAGACTGGGTGTTCCATACATACCAGAAATAAAAACAGATTTTTTGGATGATTCTCGTAGCTCTATTTTCCCTATATACCATAGTATCACTTGAATATATAGAGAGTTTATGGAACATTATTGGTGGGAGTACATAATGAAGGAGATTTTTTATTATGTGTCAAGCTGTATTGTTTTCCAATAGGTGAAGGCTGGAAGACAATAACCTATAGGAATAATGAAGCCTCTACCCATACCTGAGTAGAAGTGGGATAATATTACGATGGACTTTTTCATTGGGCAAAAAAAGTATTCATGAATGAATGATACCATACGGGGAATTGTTGATCATCATACCATGTCAGCAAATTTTCGTTCTATATATGATGATTTACTACTTAATCATTTAGTAAGACTATATAATAATGATGTTGTAATACTTCATAGAGTACACCTATCGATTTTTTTTATCATGAACCCAGTTTTAAATCAACATTATGGAAATGTATTTTGAAGGACTTGGATACTGAATATCGTTTGAGCACTTCCTTCCACCCTCAAACTGATGGTAAATCAGAACAGACTATTCCAACCCTAAAAGTCATGATGTTGGTGAAAGAAAACTCATTGGCCTAGAACCTGTTGAAGGAACAATGTAAAATGTGAAGGCTATCAAAACCCTACATCAAAGAAGCTAAATTTTGGAAAGAGAGATATGAAAATAATTGAAGGAATAATTTGTTATTACAAGTAGAAGATCATGTTTTCGTGATGGTATATCGATGGAAGGGTGTTATACAATTTGGTAAGAAGGGTAAATTAAGTCCAAGGTACATCAGACCATTCAAAATTTTAGATTAAAATGGAGTTTTATCATAAAATTTGGTAATGAATACATGTCTCTCCGAAGTTCATGATTTTTTTCCACAAATAACTATTCAAAAAATACATGCCTGACCCAACACATCTACTCACCTATGAAGAAATTGAACTGGGAACCGATCTGCCTTATTGTGAAGATGGTTATTTGTACGTACGCATGAGTGACAATATCAATCTATTGATAGTGAATTCATATGTAATTGGATGGAATATTACATATAAAGAATCATTAACATGTTATATTTTTTATTTACATCAATTATTCTTATTATTATCCCAATCCAAATTATGATGTGTTGAATAACAAATTACACAACAACATGTTGACGATAAGTCGTACATATGCACGTATGATGACTTTTTCATAGATATGATTCATAGAATAATGAATATGGTTGTACAATATTTATAATAACATCATATATTGTAGAAGGTACATGAGTTATTATTTTGGTATGGAAAAAACATAGAGAGAGGAAGTGGAAGTAGAAAATAACATTGAAATAGGTGATTAAATTATTATCTCTTCTCTGGGTGATTCTGTTTTGATTTGATCAAAAAAGCTCCATACGTTGTATTTATAATCAATTTGTGACCTCTATTTTCATGAGAGGGTAGTTTAGAGGATATACGAGTAGGGGTTGGCATATCCAAACTGCTTTGGTGGTGAGATTTTCAATGAAGTGGGAGAACCATTTTATAAGAGTGGTGAGGTTCACCATAGAAAAAGCTTGAAATATTAATTTATTATTCAAACATATTATGTTTATAATTTCCCCCAAAGGATTTATTTAAATTATACGATGGGGATGGGTTGAAAACCACTCAACTTATATATTATAGATAGATTCAGTTCACCATATTAACCTTTCCTTTTAGATTTAACTCTTAGTGAAATAGTCTAATGTTTACCATGTATTATTTTATTTTTATACTACATAGTTAATAAACATAATATAAAATTCAAGAGATCCCGAAGTGGTTTAGTAATGACATATATATCATTATATATTTCAATGGTCTGAACATTATATTTTTATGAATATTTTATTATTTAATAATAAAATATTTGTTTTGAAAACTTATTTATGTCACTTTTGACACTATTTGGTATATTTTTTTGAATGTAAAAAAAACCTGATAACATAAAAAAATACATTAAAACAATACTATAATTTCATATTAACCTATAAAATAATTGAAATTCATCAACGGTCCCAATTTATTTTTATTTGGATATATATAATTTCAATTATTTTAATCATTCATTAATAAGGTAATTAATTAATCAACAATGTGTCATTACTAAATATAATTATTTAATGTAAAAAAATTATAATTAAAATACCATGATTTAGGAAATATTTATAACTATATAATCTATATTTATATTATAAGATATATTATGTATAACCCTATGTTAAAAATGGTCTATTTATTAAAATTGGAATTTTACACTTTTAGCACTTATTTAAATAAAAATATAATAAATTTCCTATCCTAATCCAAGTGGATCAAAGAAGATCATATATTATTCCTAATGTTGATTTTGGTCAAAAAAATATCCAATATAATTAAGACATGTGTTATGGTAATTATAATATCATTGTTTCCTTTTATTACACTATTTAATTTTAATTGTGGTAAATAAAATTAAAAATACACTATTCACCAAAAATAATATTAATCTCATTGTACCATGTTTTACTTATTGATGTTAAAATTTTATCTAAGATTTTCGAAATTCAATTCACAGAAGTAGTAAAATTATGTTTTATGCAAATTTGAAAATCGGCTTAGAAAGTGGGTAAAAGAAGTTAAAAATTATCAATATAATTTTATGTATCTAATCATATTATAAAATGACTCCAATGAATTAAATTAAACTAATATATGTATTATGTATATATTTTTATATTAAAATAATTTTAAATAAATAATAATAATTATTTAAATAAAAAAGAAAATTTTTATATAGAACACATTGTTTTTCACTATTCATAAAAAATGAATGTTTTCAGAAAAATACCAAAAATTATCCCAAATGTAATTTTGATATTATAAATTCCAAAATGATGCAAATTTTACCAAATTTAATACATAGGAGTTTCAATAATTAATTTTAAATTAATTACCATTGTCAAAACCAGAATGTAGATTTTTCAGAAGTAAAAACAATCAAAAGATAAACATTTGTTTATATCCAATATACATTTTAATTAATGTAAAATGGTGTAAATTCTATTAAATGATAAAAAAATATAATCTATTTATACTTTAAAACCTCTAAAATTCATAATTTAAAACTATAAATATTTTTTAATAAAAAATTGTTTATAATTAATGTTTAATATTTTTCACTATTTGTCAAAATATGAAGGTTATCAGAAAACTACCAAGAATTTTTCCAAACTAAATTTTTATGTCAATATTCTAATGAAGAATTTAATATCATTAAATTTAATAAATTAAAGTTTCAAATATTTTATTTAAAAATTGTTTTCCATTAGAAGGAAGAATTTTTTTTAAAAAAAATACATCTTTTATATGAAAATTTTAGTTTGTCCTTATGTAATATACAAGAAACACAAATTAAGAATGTGAATACTATATAAAAAATATATAAAATTAAAAATGTTGTTAATAATACTCAAAACCCCTTTTCAACAGCTAGTTTGATAGTTCGTGATGAGCTAGAACTCAGTGTTGCATGTAACACAAGCTATTAGATTACATTAAAGAGATGACATACTGTGAAATATTGGGGTGTCACATTCTAACCTCCTTTAATAAATTACGTCCTTGTAATTTGAAATTTTATATTGAAAATGAAATGTTTAAAATAGAAAATACCAGTGTGGAAAACCCATATCAGAAATAGGGTTAATAAAATTAAGTCTTAATAAAAGGAAAATAAAAATGAAAACATCGCCACCAAATTTGGGTTTTGAATATGATACCACTGGTAGAAATAATAGACACATTATTGGTGAAGAAATGAAATAAATAATATAGATTTATTAAGATAATTAATCATAAACATGTTAAAAATAATTGGAAAATTTAGGGCCTCAAGGCCATAAATCTATGAGGACATAAAATATTATCAATTCAACAAAACATAAGGTATTATGAAAACACAGTTTTGGATTTATGTTTCTTTACCTAATGTTCAAGAATTAATTTTTTCTTCATCGAATACAAAAAATTTCATAACAAGTTGTGGTAAATCCATTAAATAATTTGTACAACAAACTCAGGTTTTACTCCAAAATGATAAATGAACTCTAAAATATTCTATTTAACTTATTTGGATTGGGGTTCAAAAAAAATTGAATTTATAAATCATATTTCATAACATATTAAAGAATACTACATCATAGAAACTGGGATATCACCTAGGCCAGTGGTAGATGTTGCACCCTTGTCTCCCTTCGTTTGCAGGTTCAAGTCTCATGGACCTGTTGGACGCGACAAGTTGTCGCCTGACATTCAGGTTTTCATTTTTATAAAAATCCAAAAAAATAATCAAATGATATGTTTTAACCATAAACCATAGTATCCAATTTCCAACATAATCCATTCCAATATCAAGACTTATACAAAATCCTTGTGTCCAAATTTATAGTAAAATAATTTTTATGGAAGGTTAACATAGCATAATGGATATCACTTTTTGACAGAAAATATCATGTTAGTACCTTAATAATTTATTCTCTTAAAACATGGTAAAACCCAAAATTAAAGTAAAACATTATTGGTTTCATTCATGCCCCATATTATTTATAGAATTCTATATATATTCCTTATATCAAAATATTATGAATACTCTAACAATTATTTAATAAAGAAACCATTAATCTGTTCCATGGTAGTCAAGAATATCCTAAATAATTTATCCAAAAAAACCATATCTTGTTCCAAAATCACTACCTCAGAATCAGAACCTTATTAACGATTATCTTTTCTTCAACCTTTAATTTTAGAAAAATATTAACATACTATTGACTCACTATTCCAAGTTCCATATAATATTTAATCTTCAATGAAATAGTACTATAATAAAATCCTTATTTATTTCCATAATTAATATAACCAGTACATTGTTGATACATTAGTCAAATGACATAATTTATTAATAAAAATTTAAGACCAGTAATTATTCCTCTTTATCTCTGGTATTATCATAAATAGATTATTATCCAATAAAAACATTTGGGGTATACTCTTAATATTGGAACATTGATTCATATAGTGTCCCAACTCCTTGTAGATGAAGCATTATACATTTGAAACCATTTTATTACCCTTGATATCACGTACTTGGTGTCCTTTTTCTCCACACATATAACAAACTCCCATTCCCTTCATGAATCTAACAAGGTCATATTTCCACAGTTATAACATATGGGGAAATATTTCATTCCATTCATCCCTTTATACATCATTTTCTCTACCATCATTTTCACCGTTGGCTTTCCATCAAAGCCATAGGACTGAAAGAATTCATTAATTATCTTATTAAAAATTGATATTATTTATTCATATGATGAAAATATTTGGGATACTATTTCCCATATAATTGATGGATTAAGTTCATGAAAGATGTGATCCATCATACTGTTTTGATCTTGATTATTGTTAGAGTTCTCATTCCTTCTACTCGGAACCATTTCAAAAAAATGTCACACACTAGGATAGATTATGAATCAAAATGTATAACACAATACTTGTAAAATTCCTGACATAATTTGAAATTTTTAACCATATAATAAAAAATAATAAAAATGTTTTCTTTGAGTATGTATTTACTCATAGATCCTTAAAAATTGTTTATAAATAGAATGCGAATTATTATATGAATATACCCCGGGAGTGTTGTAACCATGAGTGAAAAAAGGCCCATTTTCGTGTACCAGGATACCTCGGGTCCACTCCGAAACTCCTTTTCAGATTTTTCACACATTGGTACATCTGTTTCAGATCAACCAGTACCTAATAATATCCAGACAGAGAAGTATTTTTTGGAATACTCGCAAAATGACGACATTACCAAAATTATTGGAAGTTAATGAATACTAATCATCAAATGTTATCTTATGTTAATTTCCTCTAATCAATGTTTTTCTAAATATAGTTTCTATGTAATGTTCTAAACTTCCTATGATACCAAGAGTAATGCCCCAACCCTCGTTACCTAGATTTGTTGCATTATTACATGAAATTTTCATGGTCCCAGGTGATCATGTCTCAAAAGACAGATTAGTTTAGTAGCCTTGGAATAACTATATACATACATAAGGTTTTATATTAAATAATGAAATAAAAAACAACAAACTTTTGTCCCTCTTGAAAACACTCATATCCCATAGCCTATTCCTGTTGGTCAATAATAATATACTTCTCCACATACTGGGAAAATTAAAACATTAGAAAGTGGTGAGATTACATGCTCATTAAGGATAAAAATATATCAGAAATAATCATAAATAACTATAAACATTGAATGATAAATATATGACTAAAAAATCCTATTAAAAATAAAATTTAGTATAATATGAAAAATATAAATCAAATAATTCCATTTATATATTCACATGGATATTATACTTTTCAAATTATCAATGTAATAACAATAACTAATTTCATAATGTTGGATTTCATAATGACAAACATCATAAAAACATAGTCAAGGAATTACCCCATACTAAAAATACGAATTTTTTCAAGGACTTGTGCCAAGAAACTTGTTTGTGTCATGAGACCTACCAATTCATCGAGGAGTAATATGAGGATCCAATAGTCAATTACTACGTCCAATGCATTCTTCATATGAAAATGTTGAACCATAATATATACATTATTATTAAAACAAGCATCCAAATTGTAAATACATTTAACTTAAACCTTGAATGGTACAAAAATAACACATCCATAGTCAAACGTATCACAAAACCTTCAATATAATATGGATTATTGTATCATAATAAATCAACTCCAAACAAGTGTATATTTCCTTAATGTATTTTGATAATGACGAAATCATATCTATTTGAAAGAAATGTATCTTTATATATTGAAATCATTTAAAAGTAACATAATTATAAATGAAAATATTTATTTTTAAAATATTTTAATGAAATTTTAAGGGAAACATAGAAGATTTTATAAAGGAAGAAAACAGCTGCACCCGCCGTATAAGTAAAAAATCATTCTTAACTTAATTTATAGAAAAGGTCATAATGTACAATATTTGGAAAATGAAAAAAAGATTCCATTCAAAATAATTTATAAAAAGTCAAAAAAGGGAATAAATTACATTAACCCAGCTTCTAGGATATTTAACAAATGTATTAAAATACAATTTTAAGAAACATGGATGTGGATAAGTCTCAATAACTGCTTATGTATAAACAACCTCAAATATTAAAGAGATTGCAAACTTTACCCTTAACTTGTAATTTTTTGTAGTTGAGGGTGCGCTAACTACTTGTATAATTGCTAAATAATTGGTAATAAATTATACAAGAAACAAATACATAAATATGATATCATATAAGATCTTCTAATATATCTTTGTTGATAATATTTCAGTAGTAACATTGTTGCGGGGGTAAATTGATTCATTTTCGTTTTTATGTATTGTTAAGTAAGTCATGTTTATTATTGATTGGATGTATTTGATTCATATTAAAAATTATATTATGTTATTAAACATTATATTTAATTATAAAATGAAAATTATTAATGAATGGTTATGATGGGGAATGAAATTTCATCTCATCGGGGAGACGGGAGGTCGTACATAAGCACGTGCGACTATGCCATTCTATTGATGGGGAAATATTATGTAATTGTAAAATATATTACATATAAATAATAATTTAAATAATTTATTTATAAACTATATTAATTATACTAATTATTATACCCATCAAAATAATGACATGTTGAATAACAAACTACACAACAATGTGGGGACGTTAAGCCGTACGTACGCACATATGATGAATTTTTCATTTATAGGATGGATAGAATAATGAATATGGTTATACCATATTTTTAATAACATCACAGTATGTATAAGGTACTTGAGTTATTATTTTTTTATGTATCAAAAAATGAAGGAGGAACTGGAAGAAGAAGTGAACTTTGAAAGAGATGATGAGATTATTATCTCTTCTTCGGGTTATTCCTTTTTGATTTGATCAGAAGGGCTCTATAAGATGGTTTTTAGATAAAATTAAGGACTCTAGGTATAATTGAAAGTAGGTGGGATGATATCTGAACAATATTTGGCCGATAAAACTTGATTTGGAGGAGTCAATTTGTGAGAAGGTGAAGTACCCTATTATAATAGAAGTGTGGGTCACTTTAGGAAATGCTTGAAAAATTAATTTATTATACATACATATTATGTTTATAATGGAACCAAAAGGATTTATATCGAGCATAAAGTGAGGATAGGTTGAAAAACTCTAAAAAATCTTTTTTAAAGGTTTAGGTCACCATATTAACCTTATAGTTTAGATTTTACTCTTATTTAAATAGTTTAACATTGACTATGTGTTCTTGTATTTTTATATTAAAGGGTCATTAAACACACTATAAAATGAAAAGAGAGCATGAGGTGTTTAATTAATGACTAATCTATAATTATATAAGTCCACTGGATGATCATTAGATTTTTTGGAATATTAAATCCTTAAATAATATAATATTTGTTTTAATAACACATTATTGTCATTTTTTATACTGTTTAGTATTTAGTTTTTGTGAAAGTAAAAAAAAGTTGTTTATTCAAGTAAATATACATTAAATCAATCCTAACATTTCATATTAACCTACAAAATTATTGTAATGCATCAAATGTATCAATTTACATTTATTTGGATATTTATAATATCAATCTTTTTAATCTTTTATTAATAAGCTATTTAATGAATTATCATTGTGTCATAACTAAATTTAATAATTTAATATATAAAAATTATAAATATAAACCACGATTTTGGAAAATTGTTTTCTCTCTAATGTATATTTATAGTCGATTTTATCTTATTTATAACCCTATACTAAAAAAGGATTAGTTATTAAAATTTTATTTTATCACTTTTAAATATTACTTATATAATATAATAATAAATGTAATAATCTAACCCATGTTATTTAAATAGGATCATATTATAATCCTAATGTTGATTTTGGTCTAAAAACAGTTATCCAATATAAATAGGACATGTGTTAGGGTAATTATAATATCATGTTATGTTCAATTACCCTTTTTAATTTTAATAATGGTTAATAAACTTCAAATTTTACTATTCACCAAAAATTATTTCCATTATATTATACCATATTTTACTTAATAATGTCAAACATATATCTATGATTTTGGAAATTCAATTCATAGAAGTGGTAATATTATATTTTATGCAAATTTGCAAATGTGCCCATAATCTTGGTAAAAGACGTTAAAAAATTTGATTAATATTTTATATATATAATATTTTTATAAACGGACTCTAATGAATTAAATTGGAATAATATAAGTATTATATATCTATTTTTTCTTTAAAATATTATTAAATAAAATTATATTATTATTTAAATAAAAAGGCAGTTTCTATCTACAACACATTGTTTTTCAATATTCATAATAAAATGATCATTTTCCTAAAAATTTCAGAAATACACCCTATGCTAATTTTGATATTCCAAATTATAAAATGATTTCTATTTTAAAAAAATTAAAAAATATAAGTTGCATAAATTAATATAAAATTAATTCATATTATTATTACCATAAAGTAGGTTTTTAAGAAATAAAAACTATCAAAATATTGACATGAATTTATATCCTATTTGCATGTGAAATTATTTACAATGACCAACATTATATTAAATTATTAAAAAATATAATCTAATTATACATTAAAACCACTGCAATGCATAATTTAACACAATAAATAATTTCTATTAAAAAAGTTATTTTAATTTAAAATTTATTATTTTTGAACATTCATCAAAATTGGAATCTTATCAGAAAATTTCCTAAAATTAATCTAAACTAAATTTTTATCACAATATTTTAATGAAACATTTAATTTCAGTAAAATATAATATATAAAATTTTTCATATATTGGATTTTGAAAGATTTCTCCATTAAATGGCTGAAAAATTACATTTTTGGAAAAATACTTATTCTATCAGAAAAATTAAATTTGTCAATATATTTTGACGACGAAACAAAAGAAGATTAATGTTAAAAAGAGATAGTATATATATAAAATTCAAAATGTTGTTAATAACATTCATTTACATTTTTTAAACGTCTAGTTGGAAAGGTCGTGATGCACTTGAACTCGGTGTTGTGAGTATCACAAGCTTTTGAATTACTTTAAAGAGATAACATACTATGAAATCATGGGGTGTTACATTACCCTGAACCATGTTACCCTGATTCGGTGAATTATTACATAAAATTGGCATGATCACATGATATCAAGGCTCGAATGTCCTATTTTTTAGTAGCTTTAAAGTACTTGAGACACACTTAAGTTTTACATTACATCATGAAATAAAAGAAACAACATTGTGTCCCTTTTGGACACACTCATATCCTTTGGAATATCCCTAAAATTTAATCATAAAATACTTTTTCGCATTCTAGGAAAAAACAAAACAATTCAGTGATCTCAGAAGCAGAGTAAGGATAAAAATATAGTGGAAACTATCATAAATAAGAAAAAACATTTAAATAAATGTATAAGTATAACACAAAATCCTTTCGAACTTAAACATAACCATAATATGGAAAAGAAAAATCAAATAATTTTATTTAGTTATTAACATGGATATTCTATAGGTCAAATAATCAAATGTAATATCAATAAGTAATTTCTAATAATTGAAGGCATAATGGTGGACATCATAACCACATAGTCAAGGCCTCATGCCAACACAAATAAAATAATATTTTGTCAAGGATTTATTCCAAGAAACTAATTTGTCTCAATAGACCTATTGATACATCGATGAGTTATAGCAGGCTCCACCAGTCAATTATTATGTCTAATGCATTCCTCGTATGAAATTTTTGAAACATAACATTAACATTCATATTAAAACTTGCATAGGAAATGTTAATTCTATAACCATAAACCTTGAATGGTATTAAAATGACACATACACAGTCAAACATATCACAACACCTTCAATACCATATGGGATATTCAATCATAATAAATCAACTTCAAACAAGTGTAAAATTCAGCAATGGATGTTAACATAGATGAAATCAAAACTATTTTAGAGAAATAAATATTTTTATTATGAAATCATTTAAAACTCACATAATTATAAAATAAAACATTCATTTTGAAAATATTTTTATAATCGTGTAGCGGACGATTCAATTTCATTATAATGGAGGAAAATAGCTGCACCCACCGTAATAGTTATAAAAACATTTTTACCTTAATTTCTCAAAAAGGTCATAAAGTAACTAGTTTGGAAATCAACGAATTGATTCCATTAAAACGATTTTATGAAAATTCAAACAACGGTATAACTCACTTAATCCATATTCAAGTAAATATAATTTTTTTTGAAATACATAATTAAGAAATAAAGATGTGGATGATAATGAAGTCCTAGTAGAAACATTCATGAAAACAACCTTAGATAATAATGATATTGTAAAATTAACCATTACCTTGTATTTTTTCAATGTATTGGGTACGTTAACCTCATGTATAATAGTTAAATCATTGTTACTAAATTCTACAAGACCAATATAAATAATTAAGATATCATATATGATCTTCTAATATTGTTTTGTAAATAATATTTCAAAAGTATCATTGTTTTGGGTGTAAACTAATCTGTTTTCCTTCATATTTTTTTTACGTAAGTCATGGTTTTTATGTATAAGAAGTATTTGATACATATCTGAAATAATATTAAGCTATAAAACATTATTTTTAATCAAATAAAGAATATTATTTCTAGAATGGTTATCATGGGCAAGAAATATTATCGTGTTCATGGGGATGATAATCCGTATATACACACGAGTGACAATATCATTCTATTGATGGTGAAATTATATTTAATTGGATAGTATATTACATATACATATTATTTAACATGTTATATTTATTTTTTAAATGAATTATAATAATTATTATACCCATCCGAATAATGTATTTTGGAATAACAAACTACACCACAATATGAAGACGGTAAGCCATACATACACATGTATGGTGACTTTGTCATTCATATGATGGATAGAATAAGGAATATGGTTTTACCATATTTATAATAACAACACATTATGTATAAGTTACTAGATTTCTATTTTTTTAAGGAATCAACAACGAAATAGGATGTAGAAGAATAATAGAAATTTGTAAGAGGGGATGAAATTGTTTACTCTTCTTTGGGTGCTTCCTTTTGGATTTGGTCAAAAGGGATCCTTAAGGCAAATTTCATATCACAGTATGGCCTATAGATTTAGGTAAGGTTATTTGGGATGATATTTGAGAGGTGGATGGCTGAGCCAAACAGATTTGGATGCATGAAATTAAGTGAAGGTTTGGTACCGTTTTATAAGAGAGGTGAGGTTCACTTTATGAAAAACATGAAATATTATTTTATTATAAAATAATTTTCAGTTTAAAATCACTCCAATTGGATTTATTTCTAGGATAAAGTGGGTAGGGGTCTGAATCCACTAATAAAATATGTTTTAGACATGTTTAGGTCATGATATTAACCTTATCATTTACATATAACTCTTAGTTAATTAATCTAACTTTTACAATGTCCTCTTGTATGTTTATATTACAAGGTTAATAAATGTACTATAAAAAGCCAAGAGAACCCCATTTGTTTCATTAATGATATATATATCATTATATAAGTCATATTTCTGATCATTGAATTTTTTGGAATATTATATCAATTAATAATATAGTATGTTTTTTTAATCCCCATTTTGCAAATTTTTCACTATTTAAAATTTGGATTTTCTGAAAGTAAATTAATATTCATTACATAAAAAAACACATGAAATAGATTTTAACACATCATATTAACTTAGAAAATTAGTGTAATGCTTAAAATGTCACAATTTACATTTATTTAGATATTTTTAATAACAATTATTTTAATCATTCATTAATTTGTTAATTATTGCATCATCATTGTGTCATAAATAAATTCAATTATTTAATTTATAATAGTTATAAATAAACAACCATGATTTAGGAAATATTTTTAAATTTCTAATGAATTTTTATAGTTCAATTAATTTTATATTTTACCCTATATAAAAAAAATTAGTCAATAAATTTTGAATTTTACACTTTTAACTCTTCTTTAAATAAAATATAATAAATGTCATAATCAAATCCATGTGGATAAAAAAGGATAATATTTTTTTACTACGATTGGTTTGGGTTGAAATACACTTATCCAATAGAATTAGGAAATGTGTTAGGGAAATTATAATACCATTTTTACATTTAATTACCCTATTTACATTTAACCATAGTAAATAAAATTCAAAAGTTACTATTCACCAAAAACTATTATCATCTTATTGAACCGAAATTTTCATATTGATTTCAACCATGTCTCTCGTATTTTGGAAATTATTTTCATAGAGGTGGTAAAATTATGTTTTATTCAAATTTGGAAATATGCTCAGAAATTGGGTAAAATGCGTTAATTAGTTCAATAAAATTTTATATTTCTAATCTTATTATTAAATTACACTAATGAATTACACTGAACACATATACTAATTATGTATATATTTTTACCTAAAATAAATTTAAATAAAATATATAATTATTTAAAAAAATTCTATTTTATACAATAACTCAGTGTTTTTCACTATTCATCGAAATTAAATTTTTTTAAGAAATATACCAAAATTTGACCCTAATATAATTTGTATATTCCAAAATTCAAAAATAATGTTTATTTAACAAAATTTGAAACATCTATGTTTTATTAATTAATATTAATAAAAATACACTCGTTTCCAAAACTAGAAACCAGGTTTTTGAGAAGTAAAATCTATCAAAAGACTGATTTGTGTTTATGACCTATTTAAATGTTAAATTACATCGAATGAATAAAATTGGATTAAATAATAAAAATATAATCTAATTATAGTTCAAAATCATTGAAATTCATAATTAGACATTATAAAATATTTTTATTTTAAAAAGTGTTTTTCAATTAAAATTTATTATTTTTCATTATTCATAAAAATAAACAATTTATCAGAAAAGCACTGAAAATTTATCTAGACTAAATTTCTAGGAACCTATTATAATTGATAAGTTAATTTCATTAAATTTAATATATAAATTCATCAAATATTCTATTAATAAAGGCTTCACCATCAAAATGTTGAAAAATACATTTTTTTTAAAAATACTTCTTTTATCTGAAAAATTTAATTCTTCCATATATTATGTCTAACAAAAAAACAATGAATTTTAAAATTATATAGTATAGATCTAAAATTAAAAATGTGGTATATAAAATACATAACCGCTTTTTAAATGGAATGTTAGATAAGTGGTGTTGCGTTCGAACTCGATGTTGCGTGTAGTGCATCCTATAGAATTACATTAAAGAGTTAACGTACAATGAAATTATAAGGTGTTACAGTTCAGATCTTACAATATAACAAATTTATAGCTTCTCTTCATCATGTTTTACTGCCATGGATTATATGATTATATGTTAAAAAGTTCATGCCATTATGCTTTTAAATATTCTACCATCTCCCATGATTCCTCCTTAACAAATCAATAATAATACAATAGTCATAAAATCTTCATGTTCTTTCCATATAAGAATTTATAATTTTGATCATTAACATGAATCAGAGTAATCTAAAATGATGCATTGGAATCAAGACCAATTTCATCAATGTCTATCAAATGAGATTATTTCGGGTGATACAACCAAAGACGTGACACATGCATAACATCATAAATAATACTATATTTATTTAGAATATCCAATCTGTAATCCGCTAGTCATTTTCTATCCACCATCATGAAGGTCCAATAATCCTAGGTTCCAAGTTTCCCTCCATATAAATTATATGGTGACACAATATACATGACACCTGAAGGAAGACATGGTCACCCATTGTAAACATGAGGGGTCCTTAACATCTGTTAGTTTAAGAATACTTCTTTATTTTGGGATAAAGTCATATATTTATAAATGAATTAGACCATATTCATTAATTCTTACATGAGACTAATTCCCCTCAACATAGACTCACCTACCGTAATCAAATCTATAGGTATTCTTCCTGGCCTAATATGAAGTTCCTCTTATGTTGCAATGTAAATATTCTACAAATAACTTTTAATATAAGTGAATTCAACATGCTCAAATTACATCTCACAAGTCCCAAGAAATTAAATAATTCATGCTCATATAATGAAATATAATATAGTAATAGTACATTCTGTCCTCCCATCTCTTTGTGGGTTAAAATCTGTACTCTCAAACACCTGTGTACAAAGTGCCTTGTGTAGACCTCATAGAGGTGTGAAGTGAACTGTGTGTCCTGGTTCGAAACTATACACTATATAACCCTTTAATGAAATATTTTCTCCTTAAAATACATGTCCCCCAACTGATCCACTATGAATTCATCTCAGATATGCATTAAATGGGATAATTTCATCAATCAGGCAATAATTACCCATATATTGTCATTCCTTCTAGGAATCCTTAGAACACCACACATGAAGTCCATTATAAAATTATCCAACATCCAATAAATAATATTAAATATATATAGTATTATAATAGGCATTTATTATCTCCCTTAACCTAATAAAGGGTGTATCATTTTTTAGGAACACTACAATTTCCATTTTCTTTCTAGACCACCAATACTGTTGGATTAGGTCATGTTATATTTTGGAGAATCTTGGATGCATTGCACATTTAATGACATGACACTCATGCATCTATACTTCTTGAAAATTTTTTTGAAAACATCATGTATCCATAAATATATTACCTAATCCTCATCAATAGTCCAATTTGATTTTGAATCCCCATATTCATGGTTTTCCCCCTAGGACAAACAATATGGATCCCCATTCTGTCGCAACCATATTTGGATCAGAAGTGTGGGGCCATTGATACTGATACAAGGTTAATATGATCCTCCCCATCATAATCCACAATATACATCTCATCCACCAAAATCATCATCTTCATCATTGAATATGACTCGTGGAATGCATATGTCCTTGTTATCCTTCTCAAAAATTCTGACACATGGTTTCCCTTCTAGGGAATACTTACTAGCTCAAAATCAAACAATTGTATAGACTCAACCCACCTCTGTAGGTGGAGATTCAAATTTCACTATAAAGAAATATTTTTAAATATTTTTTGGTAGGTATAGATAGTAAAATTTTAACCCAATAGATAATTCCACCCATACATTAAAGAATAAATCACCATATATAATTCAAGATCATGTGTAGTTTAATTTCACTGATGTGGCCTCATCTGTCATGACCCACACACCAATACTAAATCTCCATACATAAGATTCACCATGTATGATACTATATTCATCATATAACACATTAAACTCCCCAACTAACTTGGGAATGATCAAAATTTATGTGATAGTAAAAAAAAATCTTCAACTCACTGAAAACATTATTACATGACACAAACCATTAAAACAAAATGAATTATATCATTTAGATCAAATGTGGTGATTCTTAGTGGGAAATGTCTAGGATAAATATTTGAAACTTGATTTATAATCCCAATATATTATGATATATCTATAATTATTATTTTTTTAATGAAATGACTTGCTGAACATTTATAAGGTACACTGAGACCCCTTCTTCCGTGATGATGTGACCTAAGAAATACACCTAGTCAATCCAATATTGACACATAAAATGTTTGGAATATATCTGATTCTCTCTCAATGTACTCTAGAAAATGTCACAATTTTAGGTATGACAATCAGGATTATTATAGTACAACAATATATAATCTACAAATAATCTTCAAACCAATCAAGGTACATGTGAATTATTCAACTCATTTAGTGCATAAATAGAGTCAAAAAGTTCATCAGCATGATCATCATCTTGAAATACTTATACAGGGGAAAACATCTTCTAAAATCATAGCCCAATATATTATATTTTATAACTATCTTGTGGTGATACACAGTCATGATTTCTATTATGGTGAACAAACATGGTCCTTTCATCTAGTTAAAGTTATCATTTATACCTTAAACATTAAACTAGTCCTCTATTTTCATCTGGTTTAGATTCCTAAAATCAATACATAAATAACTTTTCCCATAAATATTCATTCCAAACCATAATGGTGATCACCAAGGTGACATAATCAAATACATAAATACCATATCAATCAAATTTTCCCACTATGTATTAAGATCATAATACTCTATCAGAAACATTATATATAGTTAAATAGAAACTAGTTCATCCACAAGAATCTCCTCAATAGGGAACTCGACATCCTTCTCAGAAGGAAGACATGATATGTACTCCAGAAACACATCATGAAAATTTTCTATTATTGGTGGAAAGGCCTAATTATTTATGCCCTTATCATCGGAAAAATTTATTTCACCCTGAGTGGTGATCCCCCCAATTGCTCGCACACATTCCAAGTTTTTCTTTACTCGATATCCCACTCTCCCTGATGCATATAATTCTTGCCCTCGGGTTTCATAAAAATGAACCCTCATATGGTATCAAAAATTTTTGGATTTGTTAGATAATAATATATTCATAACCCCAATGATGGAAAAGCGTGACATTTCAAATAGGTCGAGATCCCAACGGTCTCATTTTAATTATACTCATGTTATCAAATGAAACATTTTTGTTGAGTATAAAAATAAAATAAAGCAACACACAAAATTAGGAAGTAAGATTTATTCAAAATTTCGGGTAGTTACAATAATCCTTCTATATAAGAGAAAGAATGTGCACTTTCTGAAGAGGAAAAACATTTTCAAAATGATAAATGTGTTGATATTCCCTTACTGTAGGGATCATAATACGCACTTGTACCTATATCTAGACTAGTTCCAGAATATTCCATTAGATTTATTAAACTATTTCTATGATGTAATGGCATTTTAGAAAAGTGTGTGCATGGATATATGCCTCAACATTTTCCATACCCACTGTAAATTAGAATATAAATTCTATTTAATCATGGATATTAGTCTACATGTTTTCTCATTACTCCACCTGAATACGCCAATAGGGGTTTTGAATAGAGGTTGGGATATATCCCACCCCATGCATACTACAAGAATATGGCCGAAAAAATGTTTCATGTGAGTAAGGATATGAGCCTACTCACTAGTTATGGTCAGAATATTCTAGAATAATTCATAATGAAGAGTTATATTATAAGCCCACTCTTAGTTATCCATATATTTCTTCACTATATGTGTCGTCCTTGTTTCCCATTCATTTTTATTGGTGGTTTTAGTGTGTCAGTTTTACACTTAATTGGTGAATGATGTGTACTGATGGGATGGTTCTGTTGACGAAGGTTGAGAGGTGTCCTCCTCAGTATCTCTTGAACCAAATGGGAGTCGTATTTGATTCCCTAGTCCACCATCATCGATAATAAATGTGGTGATCATATCATTTAATGTATATGTTTATGAAGTGTTTGGATGTGGAACTGAGGGCCTCTAGGTCAGCTACATCTTTTTGGATAAGATGCAGACTCATCTGTTTCTATACATAGAGACCCTTATAGAAATCATCCATTGTCCAAAATGTACCACATTTTTTATATTTCTAGACTATTGTGTTATCCACCTTACATTGATGTTGTTGGTCAAGTGGGATCCTTATGAAACCCAAAGAGGTTGTAACCATATTTCATTTTCCGATACATTCATTGGTTAATGACATTGTCTCATATTGGGTTGTTTATTATGAGAGAACTGTCTACTTTAATGTCGACAACATGAATTAAGATCATCGATTTTTTACATTATCAAAGGAATTATTAATTCTCAAAATATTTTTAGGGTTATAATAATTGTCCTTTAATTCCTTATAGGAACATTATGTTCACATGGAGTTGTGAATGAAATTATGGACATATTTCATGGAATCCCAATTATAGAGGATAACCGGTATGATTTATATCATGATTATAGACGTTGTTCTACGTGAACAAAATGATTCCTGACACATGGAAAATATATTATCATTCTATTTGATGGATTAATGTTGGTCTCATTTTTTGAATATCTAGAATTTGCACTAAAGAAAGTAATGATGAATGATTAACCGATTATTCTATAATTTGAGAGATTCATGTCTGATTAAACATTTTTTTATAGAAAGAATAAAATTTGGAACCATCATTTGGAAAATGAAATGGTTTGAAAATAACTATCCATTCTCTCATTGTTTTTTTTGTATTGGAGATATGATGATTCATGTAGGTTTCAACAATTTTGTTTAGAAAAAAATGTGACAGTAGAAGTGAATTCAGCCTTGGTTAATAGTAGATTGTGAGTGGCACAATTTCGTAAAAAATCATTTCTATAAGGACACTTTTATTGTACTTAATGGAAACAACCACTGGTTCCCAAATCCATGATAATGTTCAAAAATTATTTATTAAATGTACGTGGTCAGTTGGGGTTTTAAAACAAATAAATATTAGGAACACATATTGGTATAGGGGATGTGAGGTCAGGTTCATTATACCTTTTTGGCGGAAATTATCGCATACATCGGGAATCTATTATATATTTAATAATTATTTGAAAATATCTTTCTAATATTGATACGAGACATGCTAATATAATAGAATGATCCCACGTTGATATGTTTTATGTGTAGAAGTAGGGGATCTCATTAGGGAATCTTTATGTATGTATCTATGGTTCTTCATCAAATTCCTAGTAATGAGTCACCACTTATATAATGAATCCACATAATCAGGCACTCTATAATTTTATTCCTTTCTTCGAGTATGTTATGATCTTGTGGAGGAAATTGAGACATTATGTGGCATCCTACATATCTTGTTTATAGAAGGAGTCTAAACCCACATAGTTTGTAAAATCTCTTCCTGTTTAATGTAATGTGTAATGGAAATATAGAAGGGAAATTAGGTAATGGAATTGAATATCTAGTGATGAAGATAAGTCATGTGTATCCCTATTATAAAGGTATGAAGAGTAATCCATGTGTTTTCAATCACATGGGACTATCCCCATGGTAGATTTCATTATATATGGGTAATTCTATCATGCCACCAATAGGTTTTTACACACAGAGGTTTCCCATCCTGGTGAAAATTCATGATGTAAATGATATGAACATTGAAACACCCTAAGAAAACATGATCCACGATTTCTATGAGAAACAAGGGATAATAAATAAGAAGTCTCACTCTATATGTATGAGATCATATTTATTGGGAAATACCTTAAGACGTTTAATATGGATCTAATTATATAATAAGGGGTCCTACATATCATTATTATAGAAGTAATTAATGTTATTTTTCATTAGTTTATTTCACTGTCAACTAATGAGTGAGGTAGAATGATCATCCCATGTTAATAATTAGGTCCCAATGGATAAAATGAAAAGGAAATGGGGGGGACATACAATGAAGTGGATTCATATTTTAGATTTGGCCTTAGGAGGAATCCTAAATATCCTAGTTATTAAATGAATTAGTATTATAGTAGTTCAATTTATTTTATATTATACTTATGGATGGTGTATAGGATTAATATATGGGAATGATTAGGTTATGATATTTTGGATGTTAGATACAAGATGGAATTACATCAATGGAGATTCCTATTTCTACTTAAGAAATAGAAAAGATTTTTATACATCCTAGTTATTGTAGGAATCAAAGTTCTCATTGTTCAAAGGATTGTGGATTACACAGTAAAATTTCCATTTGTGAGTGAAATGATCACTGTATTTTCCTAATCCCACATTAGCTAGGCTGATTGTGGGAAACAAGGGATGTAAAATGACTAGTATCACTAATTCTAGAGACAATAAATATGTTCTATGAATAAAAATGGTAGGTTTACTATGGAACTTGGACATTAAGAATGCATCATAACTATCCTGGTTATGGAAGGAATCTAAGTTCTCATAGTACTATTGGTCATTGATTACATAATGATGTTTCAATTTTTTGGGGTTAGAAAAAGTTTTTTTGTCATGGGTACCAACTTTACCTCACATAATTATCATTCTATCATTCAATGATTGTATACTCAACATGCCATGAATCTCTGCTTGAAATGTCAGAAGATTCCTCTATGAAATGCCCATGGAAAACCACATGGTCCGTATGACTTGTCAAAGGGATATCAGAGAACATGTATATTAGTTATGATGGGTTTTTGAATATATAAAAATACTTGTTTGAGATTCATATAAGTCCCAACATTATTATCTTAGAATCCACCACATGATCCCATCTGGGACTCTTAGAGTGAATAACATAATGTAGTTTACTGGCCCTGGTGTCATCCCGAAATCTGGATGACATGATTTGTTGGTTTCAGAAGAGTCAATACGATATGTATGGGGGTGATATATGCTCTAAGATAACATTTCACAATTTTATGATGAATACACACTGTCAAGTCTACGTGAAGTTGCAAGAGTCTACTGACATACATGAAGGGTGTCGCATGTTAATACTCCCTTGTCCAATGGAAATCATGAGAGGTATTATGCTGGATATACTGCTATCTCAAGACATAGGTAACATGTACTAATTTGAAAATATGGTTAGGGTGAAAAATCTATATTTCATGGAGAGGCCTTGATGGAGATCATGAAGGGTTTCTCATGAATTAGGTGTCAGTAATGGGGGTCTCAACTAACATGATATGAAAAGTCTTGAGGACTTCACATGATCCCAATTACATACCAAAGGAGCATAAGATAATCTCGATGACATGTCATGTTTTTGTCTTAGGATAAATGTGGTTCATGAAAAGCACATGAGGATAATCATATATTTTTTTCACATAATTATCCCATTATTTAGATTCTTTTCGATTATTTTATTTTGTATTCCATATACTTGATCAATGTTATCATGTTTTATGTCTTTTTTTATTTTGGCTAATATGTGGGATTTTATTCACGAGACCCACCAAAATTCACTCATGTGATACATGTGTGAATATGTGTTGTCAATACGTATGATTCATTATTTATTAAGTTTTTTCCCATATATTACTTCAAGGAATAATTTCCCAGGCACATGATCAACCACTTCAAGAAACCTATTATGTCTCCTCGGTGCATTAGTGTGAGGTTCCAAGGATTCCCCTTCCATGTATGTCTAAATGTATATATTTTTAATGTTAGGGTGTGATGTTTATAAGAGGAAGAATGATAATTAATTTCTATTTTCAAGAGGTTATATCCTGAAATCTCTTTATGGAGTCATTGGAGTGCTTTGATGTCATTATTTTCATGAGACTCTATTATATATCATTATGGGAGTTTCAGATGATTTTCAGCAACCAAAGGACTCTCCCATCAATGAACCATTTAATAGATTATATTTAAATAATATTTTCTGCTTAAATATTGAATTAATTTGAATGGACATTCATATTATTATACTGAAATGACTATGGTCTTTTTCTTGAAATTGATTCCTTTTGAAAGAATTTCTTGTTATATGAGACAACTCACTAGTGTCATTTTTTTGGGAGAAGGATATAATTTAAAGGGAAATTTTGAGACCCTGAAGGGTTGTCACACGAGTCTTAATACCGCAAGAGTCTATAACCATTTCTATTTTATTTCCATATTTTATTTCTCAAAGGAATCAGGATCTTGAGAGATTTTATGGGTGTAGTTGAAGAAAATGACCATCCCATTTCCTGATGTGTCTTATAATAATAAAATTTACAATTATGTTGTGTGTTCTTTATCATGGAAAAAACTATATGCTTATACTTTTGAGGAAAAGGTGGACTGAAAGTCCACCTCGACATGTTTGAGGTTATTTTCATGGCAAGGGTGATATGCCAATTAGGCTCTCATACAACGAGTAAAAAATGTCTCATAGAGAATGTAGTGTCTCACAAACCATATGGGTCTCGCCACATGATTTTTTAAATTATTGGTGGATTCCTTCTTTTTTTTTCATTTATTATTTATTTATGAAATTTTTTGAAGCCTTCAACAACTACTTTTCCATGAGGTTTCCACATGATCAATATGGGACCTTGAGATGGAATGCATGCATTATATTGATGTGTCTCAAGCTTTACTATTCCACATCATGTGATATATGTTGGATAATTCTATCACATGAATATGTTATTGGGGATTGTTTAACATATTTTCATTTCTGTGTTGTAAATTCATTAATAGATCCTAAGAATATGTGATAAAATTTTGAAGGAATTTTTCTTCATTATCCTTTGATGTGTCGTGTATTCAATGATAAATCTCTTGATGAAATCCAAATATTGTGAGGGAAATTATCATTATCATCATTTTTATGTCACATATTCACGTTTTTTTAATTCAATAGCATAATATAGATTGTTTTCAGGACAATGATGTAAGCCAAAGGGTGAATCAACAATGTTTTTTACTGTCCAATTAATGTCACAAATATGAATCCCTTAACACACGTACTTGGATTATTTTTCCACTATACATGATGATATCAGGCATGATATGGGGATTAACATCCAATATTTAATATTATATGTGTTTGGTATGTACATCCATTAAATCAGAATGGTGAATCGAGTTTATGATGTTATTCATTTTTGAATTTAATGGAACATAAAATGTATTTTTTGGGAATTTATCATAGTAAGATATTGAGTCGCTATCTACAATTTTTTAAATAAAAGACTATTTGGTAACTAAAAATACTTCTATGATGATTCATTATCAAGATATTCAATTTCTTCCATGATTTCTTAACAAAGTATATACCTGATCAGATCTTCTTAGGATATTGAATGTTGTACCACAAACTTCTTCAATATTGGTTATGTGATGCCTATTCTACATCACGTAAAAGGAAGGATGTAGTCTCAATATCACATGATCTACATCGCATAACACTTATGAGAGATTGTAAAAGATCACACATGTATCTTGGACGTGGACTCATGTTGCCATGTTTTCCATAAAAAATGAGGACACATTTTTCTAGATGGACTTTGGCCTTATCCATATTTTAATATTTCTATATTTATAGGCATGGTATCACAATACATATTATCACCCTAGAATTGTGGAATTTTATGTAAACCCTATACAATCCATTAAAATGAATAAATCAGCCATTGATTTGAATATTCTTCTTATTCATGATATATCTTCAATGAACCAAGACATTCAACATTTTCAAATTATTCACAGGTCGAATCTAGCTGCATTTTGAAAAATCAATTTTATCATTCTTCATCATAATAAAATTCATATGTTGGCCCATTTCACATGATGTTATATCACATGACATCAAGAAATCATGTGTACCAGCCTCATAGCCACTTCTTATCTATAAATAGATCATGTGGAATAATGTAGTATAAATATATTGTTGTATTAGCCCATCTTCATATCATGCAACATCTATCCAAATTCTCTATTTTTGGGAGGTTGCACGTAGAACCACATATGTCACACGTGGTATAGCTAAATAATATGCTTTAAGAGACACATTCATACACTTTGGAGCATCTACATACTTGGTTCCTATTTCACATGATGCAGTATCAGAAATAATTATGAATTCAATTCCAATTTTGAATGATTATGTACATCAAACTCTGATCATATCTATGAAAAATAGATGATGTATCGTATATCTACCTGGAGGCTTAATGTAAAAACAAAATATGAACTGTAGGATTGTAACAGAACCATCAATATTCAAAATTTTGGATGATACAGGTGAGGTGGACCCATATATTATCCTCCTTAGAAGGATATATATTATGCACTTGCATGTGCTACACTACTTCTATTAATCAAAAACCTGATCCTATAATGATTGATCAGACCTAAGAATAAACATCATCAACTGGATTTATCTTTTCATTTAAGCGCATCATATAGTAGTATCTGCAGGAAATCATGAGTTTTAGTATGGTCTGCATCACATGCTAATCCCTAAGTATTTTTTACATCTACTTGCATCATATAATATCAGGTGTGTTGTGTTCATATAATGAACATGTTAACATGAGATGTTAAGTTAGATGAGTCCAATATGATAGAAAATCAGTTGGCTTATGAAGGTGAAGAAAAATAATTTTTCGTTCACTGGGGAACCAAATATCATCCACTATGAGTGTGTCATCATGAATTCTGTAATATTATTCATGAGATGACTCAATGAAAACTATGTAGTGGATCATTTCATGATGTGTAGGTGCATGAAAACCTTTCACCAGTGTATCCTAAGGATCCAAAACGTTTTTATGGCATCAATAACATCTATCATGGAAGTGTTGTTTGCTTCTAAAGGTGATGGTATATCTATCATGGTAGAAATATGTCTTCTGAGTTCAAGGTTAAAAATCACCCCAAATATCACTTATCTCTTACATGATATGGCTGGAATGTGTCCTACCATTAAACAGTTTGTTGTATGAAATTATAAGAATCAACATTCATTTTTCAAAATAAATCACAAAATATGGAAACTAAAAACATCAATGTGGGTTTCGACATCTTGTTGTGTCACCAAATTGATGTTCCATTTAAACACAAAAGTTTTAGATATGGGTATTTCCATTACCATTTCACTCAAAAATAATGTATATTCGGGTACTGATTAGGAAGCCCGAGGTGGGTGTGGGTACCGCATAGTAGGCTTTTACCAGCAAATGCTAAAAAATATCCAGAATTTAATAGATTTTGAATTTGTAAATTGAATAATTCACACAAGATAACATAAATGTTTCACCTTAAATTATTTTATATTTTTGACACATAAATACTTGGGTACACAATTACACACAAATCAAAAATACCTGCTTTTCCCTATTCTAGATTCTGAACCATCCCCAAAGGTATAGAAATTTGTTGTACATCATGGGTTTCAAATAATAATTTAATTCAAATTTGACATTAATAACATGGGGGCATAAATAAGCAGTATGGAACCTAACAGTTATTTCATTTAGTAGTTTCTATCCCCTCACATAGTGATCACATTAAATCAATAAATTAAAATTGATTATAGATCTACTTTATCATCCCATGGGTATTTTGAGAAAAAATCCATGTAGTAAAATATTTTAACCAAATATGAAATATCATGGTTCCACATTCAAAACACATTTATGAACATTTTCCATAACTACTTAATCAAGAAATTTCATAAATTAAATTACCATCAATTTCTACAATTCACTAATCATCCAATTCTATATATCCATTTATCAACCATGAATAATTTATAAATAATAGATTCAATTATATTGGAACGCCACAGGGATCTCCATAAATTTTATAATTTAAGTAGTCAATCAATTTCAATATCCAATTAATCACGGAATTTATTATAAAATATTCAATCTATTTTGTTATCACATGGGAAGAAATAGATATAATTAAATTAGATTAGAAATAAATTTCCCAACATGGGAATTGAAATATCACAATTAAATACAAAAATTTATAATCAAGAATATTTCATTTTATAATATACCAACAAACTCAATGTAATTGATAGACATATTGTAGACCATATTAACCATTTTTTTGCAGAATGATCAAAAACACAATTGCGTGAAATATCTAACACCAAAAACTATGATCAAGAACCAAATTAAAATGATACATCAGAAAATATATCTAAAACCATCTTAAATAGTAGAAATTATCCATCCAAATTAGGATAAATGGATAGAATATGTAAATGAAACAAAATGGGAAGAGATAATATAGTATAACAAGAAATAATCCATTTATAATTTTATTGATTAACTAAGATAAGAGTTTAATTATCCTTCAAGTCATCTTGATGAACTCCATAAACATTGGAAATCATGTTTGGACCAATATATATTTATAGGGTTAAAACTTTTTGAGGGTGGACCTTGAATTTTAATTAAAATTATGATGTATTAAATAACCACATGGATGGTTTCTTGGGCAGGGGTGAGCATTTTTTCATATCATCAAAATTATCCTTCTGACTCTACTATTGTGGAACATAGATTATCTATTGTTTTTACAGTTTTGAAAAAATATATTCAAAATTTAAAAAATTATAGTATTTTGTGGTGGTTGGTTTTCGGAGGCCCCCCCCACTGTTTGGGAAATCCAAATGCTAACCACACTCTAGTTCATGTGCCTCCCAAAAGTAGTGCACATTTTCTAAAAAAAACACACTACTTTACCTAACCATTTACCAACCATGCACTTCCCATTGCACATCCAAATATTACTATACCCTTATAAAATAACCCAATATTAAATACCAAATGTTTTATAACCAAATCAAGAATAAAAGTTTACCTAAAACAAGAATGATAAGTCTAAAATATATCAAAATCATATATCATTTCTCAAACATTTTGGGATTTTTTTTGTAAAACATATTGTCTAAACATTACATACCAATAACAGAGGTTTTGTGTTAGGATTATTGGAATATATCTCCACTCTATATTGAAAATTCCTTTTTATCAATTTAACATTGATTGAGAGAATATACATTGTGCTTGAAATAATTTTAGGATATTGAGTTATCTACTTATATGTGATTCAGGTGGAATATTTTGAATATAATATCAAAAATTCATTTCCACCAATACGAGTCCATATTTAGGGAATACCAAATGTAAAACATGAGTCGTTGAATTTTCATTATCAAAAAATTTTAAGATAAAAATTTACTTGATTACAAATTTTTTTGATGGATTATCATATTTTATCATTTCATATTGGGAGAATATATTTATTCCTCAAATAACAAAAATTTATCCTTTATCTACTCTTCATCTTTTATATATTAATATCATACATATTTTATGATTTCAATAATTAACTCTCGAACTCTTAAATCCACTAGGATTAAAAATTAATAAAATCTTTATTTACTTACAAACAAGTATAATGAGGTCTCACAAGTAAATATAATACACTATTTACAAAAAATATACTCGAATATGATATTTATAATTCTTTATCTAACTATGATTTTTTTCATCATATACTATAACTGATTCATCCCTTTTTATCTAGTTTTTGTGATAGTATAATTTTCTATGAAGTATTGTAAATAAATCATCAATTGTATCATCCTCTTGATAAAACAATGAATTATCCTTAAATAGTCTCAATTTATACATTATTATATGTAATAAAACATCACTAGAGATTTATTCTTGATACTCCATGATTTTTGAATTAATCATTTGAATGTTTTACCATTTATAAGATCCTAAACATCTATATATCCTGGTCAAGAATCATATGAAGAATAATTGTCACCTTATATGATTGGACACAAAAATTATTACTACATTTAGATGGTTGGAGGCCATGCTCCTCTATTATTTATTAACTTTTATATCTATATTCTTCATCATATTCATTATAATTACGGAAAAAATTTCAACATTAGAAACAAAAATAATGTAAACATCATTTGTGATGAAATTATAGTACTAAATCAAATTGAATAATCACATTTCCAAATCAAATTACAAGTAATGGGAATTTAAAAATAGATATAATCAGATGTTACGTCATATAACACCAATTGATATAGCCAATAGATATGATCAAATAAATAAGAGAGGAGAGTGGCATAAATTATGTGTAGACTAATTTTTTAAAATTTCAAAATTTTATAAAACACTATAAAATTTATCCTTTATTTATTATTATATAAATTGAATTTATGTCATGTTTTAGCATGTTTCAATTTTTCTCATGAATTCATGTAATATAGATAAAATGGACACCATATTTTTAAAATATTTTACTCATATACATACTTTTTTCATCATTGGTTATTCACCCAAATCATGATTTGACTAAAATAAGAAAATATAGATTGAAATTGTTGTTGTTTCCCACACCCACACTGGAAGAGTATCACTCATCCAAAAATGTCTATTCTTATACATGATTCCATTCTATAACTTCAATGTATGTCTACTCTTTTACTGTATGATCTCCTAGTATACCCTATGTTGTGGATATTTTATTTATTACTACATTCATTATTAAAGTGTTTCACGATATTTTTCCTGAAAAAACATCATTTGTTCTATACAAGATGCAGTGACATCAAAATAATTAATATTATTCATGTTAATAAAAACATTGTAATAGTATACAAGATATTAAAGAAAAACAATGTCACAATGATACTAAATTTATTTGATCTTCTGGTAAAATTTAAAAAATCATCTCACACTAAAGTCCCACTCAAGGAGCTACTATGATTTTCAAACAAAAAACAACTCATTGTAAATTCATAAAATTTACTTACATAAGATGAACCAATTTTGTAACAAAATATCTGAATATTTGTGATTATTCTTCTTTATATTCTATAAAAAACGTTTTCACATGATATTTATCTTATTATACACTAAACTATGCAATACATACACCTTCTTGTATAACTAGGCTATCTAAAAGTTAATCAGTTTAATAACATTATTTTATTCTCTTCCTTATTCTTTAATACATTTTTATATTATATTTTAGGAATATTAGTGGTTTTATGTTTCAATTCATTAAAAATTTATTTTTTCCCATCCTCACTTTCGTTTAATATATTGATCCTTTATAAAACATTATTTACTTAGAATATAGAGAGTCCTCAAGAAATAATAGTGCATGATCATGTTATTTAATTTCAATCATATATAATAAAAAATCATTTATTTTATTATTTATTTATAATCTAAAACATCTCTCAATATCCTACTTTATTACCATTACAATGAAAATATTTTTCCACAATGAAATTACATAATTTCCCTCATAATCTTTTTCCTCAACATATTTTGTTGACTAAATATTTATTTAGATTAAGAAATAGAATCGACCTTATATTATTAACATTTTTTTAATCATATCCATAGATTATATGCACATATAAACTATGTAAAATATATAAATACATGTCTTATATTTTTATTCATTATTCTAAAATTATTATTTAAATGAAAATAATATAAGCTTTTATCTAATATCATTACAAAAAAAACCCATCTTTATTATTAGTAAATATTATTCAAAACCCAATAGATGACAATAATTATAGGAATTAGTGAAAAATCAGGATTCAATGTAAGATCAAATCCATATTTTTTTTGAAAACAAGATAAAATCATTTAATCCTTCATGAAATAAAAGAAGAGGTTCTCCTTTAATTTCCCCATGATATTCTTGGATCATGGATTTACGTAGACCCATGGCGTTTTTAACACGAATGAAAAACATATTTACCAATAGATTTACATTTTTATCACAAGAATGAATTCTGTAAATCGACAGTATTAAAAAAACGAATAATGTAAATTTGGCCACAAGAATATCAAATCTATATAAACAAATTTGACTACATGAAAAATCCATTAAATGGGGCATCATGTATCATAATATGGACACATGTTTCTCTAATTACAATATTATTATACTATTATTCATTCATGTATGTAGATATGAATTTAGTTTTGATGTTGAATTTGAATATGATAATATTACGATACATTATAGTAATACATTTCATTTGGAATTATAATACATTACATTATTTGAATACATAAAGCTTCATTAATTTATACATTTCTAAATATAAATACATCGATATAATTATATATTTGATAATTTATGTACATGAATGAACACTAATATGTGGACCATCGTGTTTGAGTGCTATTTATACGTAGGAAATTAGATATATGGATTTAGCAATATAGGAATTCACATATTCTTGAATAAATGTATGATGAATATGGACATAGGAATTTTTTCATATTTAATTTAATTTTGATCCCATTCATCATTAAATATTATCCAACCAATATAATACATAATAAAGTACAAAAAAACCTTCTTTCTATTTGAATAATTTCATACATATCAAATCGAATCCTAAGAACATTAGCATCATGTGAAATGTCACCTTTTAGAGTACTCAAATATCTTGTTCCATAGATTTTATTTACAACATCCCAACAAATTATTTGACTCATTATCTATGTAATTCAGCATTTTATTCACCATCCATATATAATATCATGCATAATTATCCTTCTCAAAATCCATGGATCATCATAATCCAATCAACATGCTTTTAAAATAGATAATGACATACCCTTTCTGTTTAAAACTATATCCAATTCGAAAAAAATTTATTATGTAAAATGACCCCTTCAAACACACCATCCATTTTCAATCATGAATCTCATATATTCCATTTTTTAATGTATGGTATGAAAACAGTAATTCATCCATCCACGTATTTAAGAGAATCTAACTCCAATATAATATTACATAGAATATTTGTGAAGTATATCGAAGAACCATATATTGGGTGGATACACCAATTCATCACTAATTTCACCACCACTTCAAAATTACATTGATAATAACAATAATAATAATATGTAAAAAATATAACAATAAACCTATATGAACATCAAAAATATTCAATAAAAATGTAAAATATTTAGTTTTTTTATCCTCAAAACTTAATATATCAAATTTTTTATAATAATATTCCCATTAACTATGATCGTTCTCTCTAAATATAGTACATACAAATGAATTTCAGTTGGAATCAATAATTCAAAATAAGTTATCACGAAAGTAAATTTCTTATCATGAATCCCCGATCAATAAAATCTTAATATGTATATATGAATAGAGATTATGTGGAAGAACCTACAATGTTATGATAAAGTATAATATAAAATAATAGTAAATATTTTTACTAGAAACATATAAAGAAATAATAATAATATACATTGAATATATGTTATGAGTTACTGGGATTAAATAATAATAAAAATTCAACCAATAATATAATAAATTCGTCCATTCACTTTGGTTATATAATTTTAAATAATTAATCTTGTTAACATCAAAATTAGGACTATGTCATCACCTTTGTTAGTTTGATTAGACACACTCTAATATACTACCCTTTTATAAGGCCCATGTTCTTTTCTTCAGTAGGGAGAATTGTAATCTGTTATAGTATGTAAATATCTTATTTGATCCTACCCAATAGTAATAGACAAGTATATTTTATATAAATTTCATAATATATAAATTAGATATTTAAAATTCAGTTTTCTTGAAATAAAAACTATGAAATACATTGAAGGATGTAAATTAATGGGAAAAGAAGAAAATGAATTTTATATAGTTCAATACCTAAAAATTCAAAATCAAATTCCATATCATTTCATGGAACAAATAAATCCACCTCCATAGGTGAATCAATAATAGGGTAGGGAAAACCCATAAAATAAAAAATATAAAACAAAAATAGTGAAAATGTTCTTCTTGAGATATACAATAATATCCCTTTTTCATCCACTAACCTAAAATTTATATTTATTATCAAAAAGTGTCTATATTTATAAGAAATAAATCCCTCATGACCAGATTCAAGAATTCTCATCACCCCTCATCAATTACACTTTAGTTTTTCCATAATCTACATGGAGACTCACATACATCATCATTTGAAAATATCCCTCATATCCGATGAGGAAAAATTATTTTTTAATTTAATACTCTCAACCATGAAATCATAGAAATCACTTTGGTATTTTATGTTCATTTTATTATAATTAATTCTTTTTCTTTATTTTCATATAAAAAATAATTTTATCTCATGAAATAATATCAATTTTTTCTTTATTATCATAATAAAAAAAGAGCTATCCCACCACTACATTCATTAAGGCATTATAGATATATTTTTTTCACCTACGTAGTAGGTTGTCTATTCTATTTTAAAAAAACTAAAAATAATATATCTAAATAATGTTAGGCAACATTAAAAATATATAATTTCTGGAACTCTTTCAATCATCATACACTCTTGTACTATATTTTAATTTTCTATGACACATGCATCGTCATTCTCATCCTTTTGTACATATTTATTTTATCCTAGAATTCGTATTAGAAAAATTTTTCACTGAAGCATACATTGAATTTATTCATACTTATGTGGGCGTAAAAAAATTCTGTGGTGAAAATCTATTTTAGACACTGTCTACTTTGGTATTGTGGTGGTTGTGGGATCCAACATTATGTAGTGGTGATTATTTTTTAGTGATATAAGGTGGAGTGTAAAATATTGGGTGGTTGAATGTTCTTTCTTATGAGGGTGACGTTGGAGTGGGGATAAATAATTTCATTTTTTTAATAAGAACCATTGCATATGTTTTTATGCCTTATATCGAACATCAACATGATTCAACACACATACTTATTACTTGATGCCACATTTACCCACAAGAAAATGTCTATAGGGTTCACAGTGACATATCCCTATGAGTCCAATGAAAAACAACACAAAATAAGTTAATTTACAGTTATTCTTTCATGAAAACATACAGTTGATGGCCATTCCAAACATATTATACCCTCTATTTTAGATAGGTTATCTTTCCCCTATGATTGAACATCATCCCTTTTCGGGTGTCTATTTTTTTTAATTTGTTAGAGATTCATTTTAGTTAGGCTATTTTTTATCCAAATCACTTATGTCTCCTTTTCATTTAGAGCCTCCATGTATACCTAAAAAATATTTTTTTTCAATTCAATTTCCATATTAAAAATTATTATTTACTTATTTATCAAAAATAAATCCAAAATAATAATGATGTATAAAATATTAAAATAAAAGTTTCCTATTTAACATTAATATTTTCCTTAAGAAGTTAATTAATTTATATAAATAAAAATATATAAATGAAATAAATAATTATATTCTATTGATACTAAGACTTCATATATTCTTTAAGGATAGAATCTGAATTAAATTATAAATAATGACTAATCATTGTTGATAAAAATCATAATTTCAACAATATTATATAATTGGATATAAGAAATTTTTTTTCAACAATATCATGGAATAAAATCCTTTAATACTAAATTTTCAATGAAATAATTGAATTTATATTTATTTCATTAAATCTATTAAATTTACTATAAATTTATAAATGCACCTTCATAATTTTAAATTTATAATTAATGTACATGGTAAGCATAATATCCACTCACTAACATTCATTAAATTCATCCTTCATTGTAAAAAATGTAAATATATATGAGATTTTATCACATATCTTGATTATTACAATTTTCATGCTATACGTATCTAATCTAAATCATTTATAGATATAAATGACAAAAAACAATATAATATTGAATTATGACCCATATACTACAAGGATTCTGATATGTAGGTATTTTTTCTAATAATTATAAAAATGGGGTTAATTCTAGAATAATATTTTTGATAATAAAATGTAAACATGATGAAAATATTACCCATATAAAAACATATACGAACATTCCGAATAAAAAATCTTGGTTACAAATCAATGAAATCATAATGAAATATTTAAACCATTTCCCCCTCTTTTTTTATTCAGATTTTTTTCTTGTAAATTTATCACATCCACCACCCAAACCCAAGTGATCAATTTCATTGGAAAAGAAATGGTGATGTTTTTCCCAACCGAAACACAAACCATTTTACACATTTTTTTAGTTTTATTATAATGGTAATAAATGAGTAGAATGGAATAGATAATCATGAAACATTTCCAAGAACCATGTAAGATACAATCATCTCTCCTAAATGTGAACCCCCCCTTACCAAATATACAAACTAACCCTTAAACATCAATACTATGAAAAATAATAGATGTATGGTAGGAAACAATAATATAGTGTTTTAATGTTTCAATTTGTTATTAATTCAATTCAGGGGTAATACTGATAAAATGAGAACATGTTCAAAAGGTGGTCTCTATAGTAAGTTTTGAATCAGTATGAAATTCAAAATATATATGATGGTAATTTTTAACAGTTATGGAAGCAATTAAAATAAACTAATATTATAGAGGAAAACAATATTGGTTCTCCCGAGGATGATTTTGATGAAAGAATTGGAATATGTGACTAAAAAAGCCTTATGGAAAGGGAACATGTTATAGAAGAAACAACTCGATTAATAAAAAAGAAATATAACTCTATGTGTAAACCATTCATAAATTTAATGGTATATAAATATAGTTTAAAATTCATTCTAATTAATTAAAAAAATTCTCTAAATATTGGATTTCTAAAATCATGCCACCATGTTTTTCACTGATATTTATTTCCCAAAATCAAATCATTCAAATCAACTAAATATAAATATAAAACACTAAAACATAGTGATATTATTTATTTTCTATCTTATATAAAATATTTATAGGGAACAAATATTTGGCATGTATTTTCAATTAAAAATTGAAAAAAAAAATTAATTTTACTTATTTTATTGATTTGAAAATTTTCAAAATAATAATGTGTATCGAAAGAAACTATATATTTAAACTCATAAAACCACTTCATTTAATCTTTTAACTTTTCTATTTATATTGTTCTACATCTTTATTGACTTTAAAAATAAATATAACATATAAAATCATATTCTCTTTTAATTAATTCTCATGATGAAATGGGAATTTAGAAAAATAATTCGTTATTAAATATTTTATTTTATACTGAAAATATTTATCTAAAAAAATTAAATTTATACACCTAAAATGAAATATAAAAACACGTGTTAACTTACATAATAATTTTTTTTAATATTTCTATGCTCGACTATTATCATTATAGGAATATTTGAATTTTACAAAATGTAACTTGATCATTATGTAACCATATTTTCAATTGATAATTTTACTAATTTCATTAGATTATGCTCTTAATTATAATTTAAATTTTAACAAGTGGGATGAATAAATTTTTTTAATAAAAATAAACCTAAAATGATGATATAAAATTATTTATAATTTTTTTAAATGACTTATATTTCATACAATTAGGATTGTTTTCCTAGGTCTATAAAATATTTTTATGTTCATAATCTTTTAACATTTATTTAAATAAATTTATTCCTTCACATTCTATCTATTTATATTTGTAAGTGGCATAAAAAATTGACTGTATTTGACATCAGTCCTTTAAGATTTTTACCCTTATATAAATACTATACTTTTAAGGAATCCATAAATAAATTCACTAGTTTTTTCAGTTATTCATATTATTCTTGTTAAAAATGTTTCCCTCCATGTTTTTTATGGATCCACATGATCTAAAATACTAGAAATTATTCTTTAAATTCACTATCTACCTCCTCCCCTGAACATTTAGTGTTATGATAATCACCAATATGAATAAATTTATCATATTAAGTATAATATACCTCTACTTCAATGAATTTTCCATCATTTTCTTAACACGCATTATCAAAAATTGATTATAGGTTATTGATTATTATATCATCCTATCTCATTTGTGGTTTGGGGAATATTTCTTCCTGAATTAGGAACATTACAATAATATCATCTATTTTTTTAATGGTCAGTGATATAAAAATTGAAAATTACATTCTCAATTAGATCCCCATGTTGTTCAAACATCAATGACAAAAATAAAAATAGTGTTTATGTAATAAATGAATACATTGAGATGATATCAGTAAATAAGGATTCTTGATAATTTCTTCCCTTATATAAAAATAAATTTTCCTCCTTCACTTGTATCCTTCAATAAGGAAATAAATTTTTATAACCACCAAAAGGTACAATTAGATCCGTTAGATATATAAAATAAAAAATTGTATAAAATTAATATTCTAATCATTATACCCATATGATGTAATATAAGAACTACTAGAGAAAGAACGATCCAAATAAGAAAAGGTTGATACACATTAACAACAACCAAAAAAAGAAATCTGAAAAAATATACTAGAAATTTACATAGATTGAGAGTATATAGAGAGTCTAGTTATAATTAAAAATTTAAAATATTCCAATGAAATTCTGGATCACATAATATTTTTTATTAAGTTTATATAATTAATAAATTTTTTCATTAGAATTAGGTCTATATCCACAACATTGGCTGGGTGATTACTCACTCTCTTAAACTAATAATTTGTAATGGTCGTGTACATTAGATCATAATTTTTCCTGATGAATTAAAAATATTTTATCATATTTTTTTTCAACCTAATTTTCATTATGAAGGATTATTTAGAGTGACTTCATTATAGAAAACTAAAATAATTAATATACTTTGTTTAAAAAATAAAATTGAAATATTGGTGGGAAAGAATAATAATTAAATGAAATCTCCCAAAATTAATTTAATATCAAATAGTACACACAATTGACAAATACCTATTCAAATTAGTGGTTGAACGATGAAATATACAATCTCAATAAATTATAGAGAGGCTTTTGGGAAATAATGATTTTAAATCTAAAAAAACAGAGTGATAGAGAGGAAAAATCCACCCAGTAGAAACACTTCGACCAACTATATACTAGTGAGTTTTTAAGTGTTCTTATCCTACTATTAATGGTAATGTAAACCCTTATTAACAGCTTTATTGATTATCCTCTACAATCACCATTTTATTTTCTATTCTTCTTTTAGGACCATGAAGACTTTTGGTCTCCCCCATATTAATTTTTTCATCATATCTCTAATGGTAATAATTTTTTTGTAAATAAATCATTCCTACCCATCATAGTGGAAAATCATTCAATGTTTGGTCTATAATCTAATTGAACATTATTGGTACATTGATATTCACGTGTTATATGGATGTCTCAATGATTATACTATGAATATTATTAATATGTAATAACCAAGTAAGAATCGTGCTTAACCTCAAAAACATTTAGAAACTTATTTAAATTAATTTTCATCCATTCATGAAACATTTTTATAAAGAGACACACTTTTCAACCATTAAAAATACATAGTTTTTCATATTTTATAATAAATTATAGAACAAATTCCAAAAAAGCGTATTACTCTAGTTCCTTTAAAGAGATAGAAATATTAAAAAGAGAAAATAAATACAAAAATTTATCTCTAACTTGGCTCATGATGACTATAAAACTTATAAGAGACTTTATATATAATATATATTCATAACAAGGGTAATGTAAGCATAAAAAGGTGAAATATTAGATTATAATAAGTGTAAACAAAGTATATATGTAAGCATAGGAATGGGAATAAAAATATGAGAAAGTGATCATGACCTTAGATGATGACACACAGTACTAAAAGATCATTTAAAAACCATGGAATAAATTTTTGAAGTCCATATGACAAGAATCATAATGGAATTAAGATCATGAGAGTGAAAATCATTACATAGGAACAATACATGGAATTGAGGAAGAGAAATCAGAAAATAAAATTATATTCATAGTATTGAGGAATTAATACTAATTCCACCTTAATAGTTTGGGTTAACAGACCATACCTTTTTTGTAGTCATGGTTCACTCCCATGACCATATAAGTAGTTAAGGTTCACTCCTAATACCATCATAGAACATGAATTTCTATTCAATACTAAGTTCACTCCATGTTCTATCTATTTTTATCTCAGGATATATAAATCATTACCCAATGAATTGGAAGGAGTTATCAATCCAAACCATCAATAAATGAAACCATACAAACATGTTCCAAAAGATCATAAGAAATAATATCATAACCCATGAAATTAAATTGGTGTCTTATACATGTAATCATATCCTAACACGTTGAAATTATATAGGTTTCATAATAATTTCTTGAAATCCTAACCAATGCAAATGTAGGTATCATAATCATATAATACTTGAAACTAAAATGGTTTTCATAAATATATATCTCGTGAAATATAAAAGGGATTTATAAGCACATAACACATGAATGGGAAATGTGTTTCACAAACATATAACTTGTGAATGAAAAATGGGTCTCAAAAAATATCATGGGATCAAAATATAAACTAGTTTGAGAAATAATATTAATGGAAAATTTAGACCATTTCCATAAAAGTGAATGAGTAAATGCAATTTATTTCACCTCCAGTGTAAAATAATTTGAAAATAATTTTTTGAGAAAATATTGGTTGAAAATAAGTTTTTTATATGTATATTTATTTTTTATAAAAAAGACAATTTTGGATATATTTTCACCAAAAATATCATTTACACATATAATAAAACATTTTAAAACCATAATTTTATTATTCAAATAATCATTCCTTAAAAATATATATTAAAATTTTATTTTAAAAAAACTATTGACAATCATTTTTAAAGACAAGGTTACCTAAATAAAAATATTTATGACCGAAATTATAAATGAGATCATGATTTATTAAATAAATTCTCATAAATATTATATGTGAAAGTTACTAGAAATAATGGTACAAACACATGAAGATATAAATAAAAAATATTGTAAATAAAATTCATGAGTTTTATTAATATATGGATCATAATATTTCATCAAGAGAAGAATAATACTAAACAATCTTGTAAAATGATAACATTGTTACCATAAAATCATACCATATTTTAATATTGAATCATACACCCCATGTAATAAGGTAAAATTATTTAAGACAAAAAAAAATCATTAATATAATGAGATTAATTTTATTACATTTAAAATTTCATTATATACATCTCTTAAAATAATATAGGGGCATAGAAAACCTTTTGACACAAAGAACAAAAATTGTGATGAAATTTCATACATGATGCGGTAACCTTTAAAGCATAACCCCTGGGAATGATAGATCATAAAATTTATATGTATATAAAGAAATTATGTATAAGAGTGAAAAAATATTTTCATGGACAATATATTATCTAAAAAATTGAATGAGTTATGAATAAGGTATTAATATCTCCGAAATAAACATGATACAAGATAATGATTACATTATGTCTTGACTCACATAGATATCATAAATAATTACTATATAATAAATATTACTTTGTTATACATATGATATAAAACATTATTATTATATATAATAAAAGTAAATATTTTTTGATGGATTTATAAAAACTATTTTGTTAACAACTCTTGGATAATGTTATGTTTTAGGTAATATCTATATTTTAATTCAAACATGTTATTGTAATGCCTCGACCCCAGTTACCCAGAATATGTATATTATTAAAAAACATTGGCATGATACACAGAATCATTTCCCGAATAACTGATCAGTTTTGTTTCATTGGAAGTGTTAGATACATATATAAGTTTAACATTAAATCATGAAAAAACAACTTTATGTCCCCTTTGAAAACTCTTATATCCCTTATCATATTCCAACTAGTTAATCGTAATATACTTCATTGATTCCTGGGAAAAAACTAAACATATGAAAGGGGATACCTCAAATTCTATGTAAGGGAAAAAAATATAGCGGGAACTGTCATAAATAAGAATAAACATTTAATATAATGTATAAGAATATAACACAAGACTTTTAAACATAAACATCAGCATAATATTGAAAAGATAAATCAAATAATTCAATTTACATATTCTCATAGATATTCTACTTGTCTAATAATCACATGTTATATCAATATCCAATTTCATAACGATGTAATGCATAATGCCAGAGTTCATAACCACATTTTCAAGGCCTTATGCCAAGACTAAAAATATGATTATGTCAAGTCTTAGAGCCAAGAAAGTGGTTTATCTCATGAGACCTACCATGGAATCACAGAGCTATCGTGGGTTCCACCCATCACTTATAATTTCCAATACATTCCCCATATGAAATCGTTTAAAAATAACATAATCATTCATATTAAAACTATCATAATAAATGTCAATACTTTATCCATTAACCACGAATGGTGTAAAAATAACACATCTACAATCAAACATTTCACAAAACCATCAACATAATATGGAAGAATTTTATCAAAATAAATTAACCTCGATAAATAATAAGATCCTATAATGGATGTTGACATAGTTGAAAATGATCAGTAAAAAGCATTGAGAGAAATATTCCTTATTTGTGAAATCATATAAAATTCACATAATTTATAATGGAATTAAATTAAAATATATTTTTTAAATCAAATTATCACATATCAAATTGAATATTTTGAAATGAATTGACATTTTAAAACATTCATGTCCATATAAATATGTCATTAAAACCATTTTGAAAACATGGACATTAATGAGATAGGTTTAAAAGAATAAATATTTAAAAATTTAAATTGATATTTTATTTAGAGTTCCTAAATAAATGAGAGACTCTTGAATAGAAATAATTGATGAATTAAAAAAATTATAATATCATGAGAATAAAGAGATTCAAGATATAATATTTCAAAGTAGTGTATATACACGAAATAAAAGTGAAATTGGCATAACAACAAAGAAGTCTCAATGGAATGTCAATTGTGATGATTTCTTTATAAAGACAATTTCCTTAGGATAAGGAAAAATCAATGAAATAATTATGTGTGAAAATTATAAGTACATCCAATATGATTCGATATTTAGTGTAATTCCATCAAAAGACATTCACACAAATTCTTGTTAAAACAACAACAATGACTTGGATGTTTAACTTAGTGAATAGAAATTGAGTTAAAATTACTCTTATCATACATATATCGATGAATTGATAATTTACCAATGGAGTGATTATGTATACCAAATGTATATACAGAAAAATGGTTGTGGAAAATAATATATATGTAAAAAAATAGTTATAGCACACATAATCCTGGAGTATAGTAATCAATGATGTTTGCATAAAAATGAATGAGTGGAAATTGATTTATAAATTCCCTTACTGATTTGGTAACATAGGAAACATACACCCCATGGAAGAAATATCAGCCAATAATTATTAAAATAACCCTAAATTAAATTATATTATGCATACAATAAAATCATGGGTAGTACATACACCATACAAAAGGTAATAGTGGCAAATATATCATGTATCTCGTTGGAATAAAAGTGAGATGAAAACCCCTAACCTTGTACTTTTCCTTAGTATATGTTAAATTAAACATATTTATAATGGTGAAATTATATTTATAATATTATAAAAGACCAAAATATATAAATATGATATCAAATATGATCTTATAATATTTCTTTGTTAAGGATATTTCAATTGTATCATTGTTTTGGTTATTATCTGATTCATATTCCATTATATGATTTTTTTTATAAGTCATGTTTTTTATGTATAAGTTGTATTTTATTCATATATATAATGATATTAAGTTCTTAAAAAATTATTTTTAATCATAAATTATAAATTATTCTTGAATAATTACATTGGGGTATGATTCTCATCGCGTTCGGGGAGATGGTAGGCCGTACGTATGCATGAGGGAAAATATCATTAAATTGATAAGGAAATGGTATGTAATTGGATGGTATATCATATATATACAATCATTAACATGTTATATTTATTATTTACATCAGTTATAATCATTATTATACCCATCTTAATAATGAGGTGTTTCAATAACAAACTACACCACGGCGTGGATACGTTAAGATGTACGTACGCACGTATGGTGACTTTGTCATTTATAGGACTGATGGAATAAAAAATATGGTTGTACCATACTTATAATAACATAAAAGTATGTATAAGTTACTTTATTTATTATTTTGGTATGAAAAAAATAAATAGGAAGTAGATGAAGAAAAGACCATGAAAGATGGTGGTGAATTTATTTCCTCTTCTTTGGGTGTCTCATTTTGAGTAGATCAAAAGGGCTCCATTGGTTGGATTTCATATCAATATATATACTCTATGATGATTTGAGGGATGTTGGGATGATATTTTTTCCAGGTAGTCCTAGTCAAATGGCTTTGGAGTTTTGATTTTGAGAGAAGCAGATGTTCCCTTTTATATGAGATGTGAGGGGCACCTTAGGAAATGCTGGAAATATTATTTTATAATAAAATCATTTTCAGTTTCTGATGGCTCCAAAATTATTTATTTCTAGAATAATCTGTGAATGAGTCGAAAATCGTTCAAACAATAGGTTTTAGATAGGTTTAGGTCTCCATATTAACCTTATCCTCTAGATTTAAATCATAGTTAAATAGTTTGACATTAACCAAGTCTCTTTGTATTTTAATAATATATAGTTCATAATAATACTATGACAAGAGTATTCATACCCCAAGTGGTTCAATATTATAATATATAACCTTATATAAGCCCTTTGGCTGAATCATTGATTTTTATGAATATTTTATCAAATACTAATATAGTATTGTTTTAAAAAACTCAATTATGTCAATTTTGACACTATTTTGTATTTGATTTTATTGAAAGCCATAAAAACATTATTAATTCGAATAAAACTTATTAAATAAACATAAACATGTCATATTAACCTATAAAATTAGTTTAATTCATCAGAAGTCTCGATTTATATTTATTTGGATATTTATAATGTAAATTATTTTAATATTTCATTAATAAGGTAATTAATGTATCATCATTGTGTCAGAAATAAATTAAATTATATAATGTCTAAAATTTATAAATAAAATACAATTATATAGGAAATAATTTTATATTTCTAATTAATAATTATAGTCGAATTTTTTTATATGTGTAATCCTATATTAAAAATGGTTTAGTTATTAATCATTGTATTGATAACATTTAACTCTTCTTCAAATAAAATAATAATAAATGACCTAATATAATCCATGTGGACCTAAGAGGATCATATTATATTCATAATGTTGTTTTGGGTAGAATTAAACTAATCCAATAGAATTAGGAAATTTGTTTCGGTAATTATAATATCTTTTTTACCATTAATTACAATATTTACTTTTAATTGTGGTTAATAAAAGTCAATAGTCAGTATTCAGAAAAAATTATTTTCATCTTATTGTACCAAATTTTACATACATATGTTAACCGTTTCCATAATATTTTTTAAATTAAACTCATAGAAGCGGTAAAATTAAGTTTGATGAAAAATTTCAAATGCTCCTAGAAGTTGGATAAAAGACGGTAAAAAGTTCAATAAAATTTAATATATCTAAACTTATAAAAAAATGGCTCCAATGAATTACATTGAAAATATATAGATATTATTTATCTATTATGAATCTTAATAAATATAATTAAAATAAATAATTATTTATATAAAAATTTGATTTTAAATAATAACTTAGTGTATTTCAGTATTCATAAAAAATTGAATATTTTCCAAAAATTACAAATGATTCAACCTAATATAATTTTGATATTCCAAATTTAAAAATAAATTATATTTTAAAAAATTAAAAACATATAAGTTTCATAATTTAATTTAAAATTAATTCTTGTTGTCGAAACTAAAAACTGGGCTTTTAAAAATTAAAAACTATCAATAGATTGACATGTGTTTATGACAAATTTATATGTGAAAGTACTTATGTTGACATAAATTTTATTAAATGACAAAAATATATTCTAAATATACTTCCAAACCATTAAAATTATTAATTTAAACCTATTATTTATTTATATTAAAAAAGTTGTTTTCAATTATAATTTACTATTTTTCAGTATTAATCAAAATATGAAAGTTATCAGAAAAGTACAAAAAATTTATCCAAAATAAGTTTTTATGTCTCAATTGTAAATAATAATTTAACTTCAATAAATTGGATATATAAATGTGTCAAATATTATATTTAAAAGTGGGTTTCCAATAAAATGTTGTAAAATTTCATATTTTGAAAAATACATCTTTTATATGATAAAATTAATTAGTTACTATATTATGTCTATGAAACACATAAAATGGATTCAGAAATTATATGGAATATATAAAATTAAAAATTCAGTTAATACTGTTCATAACCTCATTTTGAATGTCAAGTTTCGTAAGTCGTGATGCGCTCAAACTCATTGTTGCTTGTACCGTAATCTATTTAATTACATTAATGAAAATAACTTACTATGAAATCTTGGGGTGTTATATTTTTCCACCATTTTAGAAATTGTGTTCAAGAAATTTAAAAATTGGGCTTAGGAAGTTCATTGAAATCGCCACATCGGAAAAATTGTAAATAAAACTACCACATTAATATAATGAAAGAGGAGTACAACAGTCTCCCGAGAAAACCCATACTAGGATTTCATGTAGGAAAACACAGATGTGGAAGATAAAATAAGTGTCCTGTTCTAATAGTGATTGATAGAAAACACGATAAGGGTAATGTTAACAACAAGAAAAACCAAAACATTTGATGGGATAAAAAGTCATTAGTTTCACAGTATGAAAATTAAATGGACAATGTTTATTGATTTATGTTCCATTTCATAATGTTGAGGAATTTATTTAAGAGATTGACTAAGAACATAATGTGATATACTTACTTTTAATGTAGAGTTTCATCCTTTAATAAATTTCTACCACTTACACATTTTTTTAACTGATGAGTACTCAAGATGACTTGGTCACACCTCAAGAGCTAGAATAAACTTCTAGAGAATCACATAATCCAAAAAGGATAAACAATGTGATTACCTCATCTTTAGAGATTAAACAAAACCAAAATGGTTAGTACAATATCAGATAATCCCCCAAATGTATAATCCTTTAGAGAATGAAATACTTATAATAATTTCTAAAATTAAACCAACAATACCAAATGATTAATAATTACTATTCAACAAATAATTGTCCTCATAATCTTTCAATATAATCCAAACTAATATTGAAACAAAAACATAGAAGAATTTGACTATGCATTCTTACACGATAAATTGAAACTCCAAACAATGTCGACTACTATCAAGTCACATTCTTAAAATAAATTAACCTAATGAAATATTCTTTATGATAGATTAATGATTTCCATAAATAACCCAAATATCTATAAATCTACAATAAAATCATAGATTTAAATCTACAATTACTTATAAATTGATATCCCATGGTATTTTATTTTCTGTAGGTGTATAATATTTCCAACAGAGCAAACAACTTCAAAAATAACATTCATTAATGAATCACCAAATCATTTTCCTATACTAAGGATATCCATTTGATAAGTCATTAGATCCAAATTTAAATTTTTATTGATCAATAAAATCATTTAACTAAAAATAATTTGTCACACTAACCAGGGACTTTACATAGTCCAGTGGTAGGTGATAAATCCCAATCACACTCTTGTATTGGGTTCGATTCATTCTGCTTTGTCTGACACAATGGGTTGTCACAGGGTCTATGTGTTTTCCTTTTTCAAAAACTATATTTTATAACATTTCCAAACGAGATAAATTTATCAAAATAACCATAACATAATTTCACCACAAATGTAATCTCATACGTCACATTTTCATCCCAAAATTTAATAACTTGTAATTGCCTCAAAATCAAGGATCATATAAACCGAAATGGTTATTTATAAGTATTTCAAATATAATAAAGACAATTCTCCCTAAAACAGAATTTTCACATAACAAACTGTTGGGTTACACATACAAGAGAAAAGTATTCTAAAGTAATCTCACCAACATAGAGCACTAAATCATTTAAGCATTTCACCATCCCTTTATTTGAACATATGTTCTTCCTTGACCAAGAGCTTATCCTATAGAATAGGGAATTCACTCAAGAAATGCCCAGGTCCCTTATATTTATGAAAAATTAAAGTAAATGTATTCTTGGGATAATTTTTGTTTTCTTCCAAAATACACTTCATTTTTTCCCGTAAATTTTACATTATGTCCTTATTTCCCACAAATAATGAATTTATTTATTCAATTGAGACACATCCATCGATGACTCCTTCCTCATTTCCTGTATAATGGAAATTGAGATTTCTTTTCTCTAGGGTCGCCACTACTGGGGCTCTTATCATTCACCACCTTTCTCTTCATAGTTGAGTCCCTGAATTGGTTAATATATATGTTGTTGATCATATTTTTGGAAAACTCATTCAGCATGAACACAATATCTTTCACACCTATCATCATTCCATTTCATTTCTCATTTCCACCATTGGGACCACCATGTACATCATGATCAATGTTACTATGACTTCATTGAAATCCAGCCATTGACTAACACCTGAAAGAATAGTGTGAGTCATAAAATAATTTAGAGAATATCATAACACCTTATTTTCAATTTAAAACACCTTAAAAAAACCATGTTTATTTATTATCATATTATATTAAATTCTTTCAAATAAACATGTAATGAAAATGTGAATTATCATAAGAAAATCTCACGGGATTGTCGTAACTGAGAGTACAGCATGACCCATTGTTGTGTACCAGGATACCCAAGGATAAGGCTAAAAATCCTTGTTGGAGTTTTCACAATTAGGTATATATGTGCCAGAGCCACCTCTACATTCTCGTATCCAGACAGGGATGTATATCTTGGAAACCCACATAATATTTACATTAAGAAACTTTTCGGAAGTTCTTCTACACTAATCCTTAATGTATATCACAGGGTTGTGTTTTCCAATAATTTTTTGTTTCTAAAATCAAGATTCCAAGGCTTGTACTAAACATCCTCTAATACCAAATTTCTCGCCCTCACCCCAATTACCCATAATCCATGCATTATTACATAAAATAGTTATGATACAAGGAATCATGTCCCGAAATATTGATTAATTTAGTAGCCAGGGAAGTACTAGATACATACATAATTTTTACATTTCAATATGAAATTATAAAAACAATATTATATACCCTTTTAAAACATTATATAACTTAGCAAATTCCTAGTGGTAATCTTAATATACTTATTTGCATCCAATGAAAAATTAAACCTAGTAAATGGGTGATCTTAGAAGCTCAGTAAGGATAAAAATATTGCGACAACTGCTATAAATAAGAATAAACATTTAAGGAAATATATAAGAATAAATCAAATTCCTTTTAAGCATAAATATCATCATAATATGAAAAAGATAAACAATATTATTCCATTAACTTCCTTTGATGGATAATCTACTTGTCGAATAATGAGATGTTATATCAGTAGCCAATTTCATAATGATGGAATGCATAATGCCAAACTTCATAACCACATAGTCAATGACTAATGCCAAGACTAAAAATAAAATTTTGTCAAGGCCTTATGTCAAGACACTAGTTTGTCTCCCAAGAACTACTGATGAATTGAGGAGTTATAGCAAGCTCCTCCCATCGCAAAGTAATTCCAATGAATACCTCATATGAAATGGTTTAAACATAACATAAACATTTATATTAAAACTATCATATGAAATGTCAATACATTATCCACAAACCATGAATGGTATAAAAAAACTAATCCATAGTCAAACATATCAAAAAAAACTCAATAAAATATGGATGATTTGTATCATAAAAATCGACCTCGATCAAGAATAATATCCTCTAATGGATGTTGACATGGTTGAAAATGATCAGTAAAAGACTTTGAGAGAAATATTCCTTTTTGAGGAAATAATTTAAAAGTCACAAAATTTATATATGAAGTCATTTAAAAGATATTTTTTATTCAAAGTGTCCCATTTAACGTATAATATTTTAAAAGTAATTGACATTTTAAAATGTTAATGTCCATATAAATTAATCCTTAAAACCATTTTGATAACATGGGAATTAATGATATTTGTTTAAAATAATAAATCGTTAAAACATTGAGAATGATATTTTAGTAAGAGTTCCTAACCAAATGAGACACTCTAGAATAAAAATAATTGAAGAAATAAATAATATATAATATAATGATAATATAGGGATTCATGATATACTATGTAAAAGTATAGTATATACTCCAAATAAAAGTGAATTGGCGGATAATAATGAAGAAGTCTCAATGGAATGTAAGTTGAGATTAATTCCATTATGAAGACTGTATAATTAGGTTAAAGATAAATAAATGAAATAATTATGTGTGAAAATTATAAATACACTCAATATGGTTGGATATTCAATTTAAATAAATCATTGGACATTCAAACGTATTCTTGTAAAAACAACACCAATGACTTGGATGTTTAACTCAATGAATAGAGATTGAGTTAAAATTACTCTTATCAAGTTTCTATCAATGACTTGAGAATTTTTCAATGGGGTGATTATGTGTATAAAATGTATATCCACACAAAGGGGAGCATAAATTACTACATATGTAAATAAATATTTATTTCACAAATAATCTTGGAATATAATAATCAATGAAGTTTGCGTAAAATCGAATGAGAGGAAATTGACGTTTGAAATCCCCCTACATAATTTATAATGTAGGAAAATTAAAACCCCTGGTAGAAGGATAATCTAATTATGATAGAAATACCCATAAATTTATGTTTATTACGCAAAAAATACAATCATGGGCAGTATATACACCACACAAAAGGTAATCGTGGAAAATATTGCATGAATATCAATGTAATAAAAGTGAGATGAAAACCCCTTACCTTGTACTTTTCCTTATTATTGGGTAGGTTACCCTCATGTATAATGGTGAAATTAATGTTATTAAATTAAAAAAGAACCAAATACATAAATATGATATCATATATAAACTTCGAATGTAAATGATATTTCAGTAGTACCATTCTTTCGGATATTAACAAATTCGTCTTCCGTTATATGTTTTGTTACGTTACTCATGTTTGTTATATTGAGGCTGTATTTGATTCATATAAATAATGATATTAAGCTCTTAAACATTATTTTTAATCATAAAATTAAAATTATTCTTGAATTGTTATGATTGGGATTGAATCTCATTGCGTTCATGGAGACGGTCAACTGTACGTACGCACGAGCAACAATATCAATATATTGATGGAGAAATCATAGGTAATTGGATGGAATATCATATATAATTAATCATTAACATGTTTTATGTATTATTTACATCAGTTATACTCATTATTATATGTGTCTAAATAATGATGTGTTTGAATACAAAACTATACTACGATGTAGAGATGTTAAGCTGTACATACACACGTGTGGTGACATTGTCATTTATAGGATGGATAGAATAATGAATATCATTGTACAATATTTATAACACCATAAATGAATGTAGAAGGTACTGGATTTATTATTTTTGTATGGAAAAAAAGAATGATGAAGTTGAAGAAGAAAAGGACTTGAAAGAGGGTGGTGAAATTATTTCCTCTTCATTGGGTGTTTCCTTTTTAGTTGATCAAAGGACCTCCATAGGTTTTCTTTATGATCAATGTGATTACACTAAGTTGATGTGAGGGAAGATGGGAAGCTATTTTTGCAGGGGTTAAACGAGCCCAATGGCTTTGGAATTGTGATTTTGAGATAAGGGGAAGTTCTATTTTATAAGAGGGGTGATAGGAACTTTAGGAAAATTTTGAGATATTATTTTATAATAAAATCATTTTCGGTTTATAATGGATCTAAAATGATTTATTTAGAGTCGTTGGCGGAGATGGGTCTAAAAACTCTCATTAATAGGTGTTAAACAATTTTAGTTCCCCATATTAACCTTATCTTTTAGATTTATCTTTTACTTAAATTGTATGACATTTACCATGTCCCTTTGTTTTTTTATATTATACGGTTATTAAGATTATTATTACAAGGAAATCATACCCCAAGTGGTTAAATATTAAAATATATTACGTTATATAATTCATTTGGATAATACTTATATTTTATGGAATATTATATCAAATAATAATGTGGTCTTTGTTTTAACAACACAATTATGTCAATTTGGACACTATTGTTTTTTTATTTTTTTGAATGCCATAAAATCATTATCACAAAGAATAATTTTCTATTCAACTTTAACATGTTATATTAACCTTAAAAATTGTTTTAATTCATAAGAAGTCACAATTTACATTTACTTAGATATTTATATAATAAATTATTTTATTATTTTATAAATAAGGTAATTACAACATCATCATTGTGTCATAAATAAATTAAATTATTTAATGTCTAAATATAATAAATAAAATACCATTATATAGGAAATTTTTGTAGTTTTCAAAATAATATTTTATTTTATTTTATCTAAATTCTATCACTTTATTAAAAATGTTTTGGTTATTAAACATTGATATTAACACTTTTAACTCTTCTTTAAATAAATGAATAATAAATGTAATAAACTAATCCACATGGACCAAAGAGGATCATATTTTATTTATAAGGTCATTTTTGGTCGAATTAAACTTATTCAATAGAATTAATACATTTTTTAGGGAAATTATAATATCATTATTACCCTTAATTACCCAATTTACATTTAATCGTGGTAAATAAAAGTCAGAAGTTACTATTCAAAAAAATATTTTCATCTTATTGACCCACATTTTAATTATCTATGTTTACCTTGTCTCTCAGATTTTTGAAATAAAATTCCTTGAAGTGGTAAAATTATGTTTCATGCAAATTTTTTAAATTATCCTAGAAGGTGGGTAAAATGTGGTAAAAAGTTTAATAAAAAAATATATATATAAACGTAATAAAAATTGAATCCAATGAATTAAATTGAACATATATATGTATTATTAATATATTTTTACTTTTAATAAATTTAAATAAAATAAATAACTATTAAAATAAAAATTTGGGTTTAAACAATAACTTAGTGTTTTTAATTATTAATCAAAAATTGATTGTTTTCATAAAAATACAAAAAATTCACCCAATGCTAATTTAAATTTTCTGAATTAAAAAATGAATTCTATTTTATCAAAATAAACACATAGAAGATTCATTTATTAATATGAAATTAATTCCTAAGGACAAAACCAAAAACAGGTTTTTATAATGTTAAAACTATCAAAATATTGACATGTGTTTATGCCAAATTTAAATGGGAAATTACATAGAATGACCTAAATTTTATTAAATGATAAAAATATAATCTAATTATACTAACAAACCATTCAAATTCATAATTTAACACTATAAATTATTTAAATTAAAAAAGTTTTTTTCAATTAAAATTTAGTATTTTTCTGTATTCATCAAAATATGAATGTAATCAGAAAAGTAACAATTTTTTTCCAAAATAAAATTTTATGTCTAATTCAAAAGAAGAATTTTATTTTATTAAATTTAATATATAAAAGTAGAAAATATAGGTTATAAAAAGTATTTACCATTAAAAGGTGGTAACATTTCATTCATTAAGAAATAATTCTTTTATCCGAAAATCTGATTTTGTTCTTATATTATGTCTATTAAACATATAATATGGATTCTAAAATTATATGGAATATTTAAAATTAAAAATATAGTTACTAAAATTCATAACCAATTTTTGAATCTCTAGTTTGGTATGTCATGGTGTTCTCGAACATGGTATTTCTTATAGCGCAAGCTATTTAGTTAAGTTAATGAAAATAACATACTAAGAATTCTTTGGGTGTTTCAATTTTGATGTGTAATTTTTAATAATATTAAATAGATCATGGTTTAATTATTTCATTAATGTAAAAACATATATAAAAATCATATATATTTAGTATATATGTACATATAATACTCTATAAAATATAAAAATATGAAATGGAGTGCACTGTTATGGGAGACGATAGGCTGTTCATACACATGAATGTTGTTTATGTCATATTATCTTACTAAATGATTGAAAGAAATTAATATATATATATATATATATATTATAGTTCCAGTAGAATTATTATTTCATATATTTCATATATATTCACAAAAACCTATCCATAAAAAACTCATTTCAATTTTTGAATGAGTCACATCCTATTGATGACGCAGTAGTCCACACGCCCACCAATGAAGTTATCTTATTTACACAAAATGGAAAGAATGACGGAATGTCTAATATAATAATTAATTTAATAAAAAGCAGTCATACATATCATATATAACATATAAAAATATACTTTCTATCATAATTACCAACAATGAATGGTGGTAAAAGAAAACAAATAACACTTTTTTGTGAGGTGGTAGTTTACTTTATAGTAAAACTGTTTGTTCACTACATATAAGATCGGTGAGTGTATATGTATAGGTAGAAAACATTGATAGAAAAAATATCATTATATGTAGGATACCGTTTTTAATATATTATCATGGAATTAGAAGATTTTAGCTGGAGGATATTGAAGAAAAAAGTTGATCTGGAGGATAGATGTGACATCTTCTTTGGGTAACTCCTTTGGGTTTGTACCAAACTTATTACTTATATGGATTTATACCCAAATAGAGGCTTCTAAGAACAATTTCCAATTTCATGGAGAATATTTTGGAAGGATATGGATGCAAAAATGAGGCTTGATAGGTGTGATGAAGTGATGGGGTGAGTGAACTTTTTTAATAGTAGATGAGTGACATTTAGTTAAAAATAAAAATTTAAAATTAAGAGTTATCCCTTAAATAATAGGATTCAGACACATGACAAAATTACATAAAATATATTTTTTGGTAAAAATATTCCCATAAAATGGAATTTGGACAAGTTTTTGGGTTATTTTTACTCTTATGGTTAAGGTTTAATCATTAAGTTAACTATTGATTACCTTTATTAATGTAATTAATTGTAATTATATTCACTAATATTTTTGTAAGATGAATATCTGACCATATTAGAAATTAGAAATTATATATTTTCCAAAAATTGAAACCATTTTCGAAAATTATAAGCATAATAATGGAAGAAATTAATTTAAAATTAATCTTTTAGTCATCTCAGGATATCGAGTTGTAAGGTGAAATTTTTTAAATCTCTGTAATGTTTTTATATCAAATATCAATGTGAAATTATATTAATAGGAAAAATTGGATTAATTTAATTACAAATTATTTAAAAACCAATAAAACAAAATTAAAATAGAATGTAAATATAAAAATAAATCAGATGAAAATTATGTTTGGAAATAATATTTAGTATTTTTGTCAATATTTTTTAAAAAATTAATTTTCTTAGAAAATTTCATAAAATTTGTTGTTAGATAATTTTGAAATAATGAATTCAAAAAATTAGATTATTTTATAGGAATAAATTTCTAAATGTTTCTAAATTTATTTTTATTATTGTTCATATAAGGACATAAAAAAAATTTAATTATGGAAAATAGAATTTTCATTCATATAAATACATTAAACAACTATATGTATTATTATAAATGCGTTTTGTTTATATAAACCTGTAAAATTTTAAAAGTAGTTATTAGTACATTTTTAAAATTTTATGCCTATGTAATAACTTTCCCATTTAAATAATTAGAATACTAAACTAATGTTTCGTAGAAACTCATTAGAATGAGTAATTCAAGCCAAGGAAGTGTTGTTTTTAGAGAGATATTTTTATTAATGTATCCTATGACATAAAATTAACATTTTTTATCCTGTTACAAGTGTCATAGAAGGTATCAAATTCTGTTATAAAAAATTCATAAAAACATGGGGTGTAACATTCAAACCCCCTAAAATTACATTTTCTATCAAAATATTTTATTCAAATACAAAACATAGGTATACATTTGACTCATTTTAGCCCCATGTTCAAACATACCATTATATAACTAGTGATTTGTCAAAAAAAAAATTACCATATGAGTGGAATTTTTCATATAAAATTCCTTATATGATTAAAATTTTCAACTTGTATTTCCTCGTAAGAATAATAACTCTCTTGACGTATGACCTATTAGTCACATTAATGTGATTTGTTAGTCATGTAATTCCTTAGAAGAAATAAAAATGACAAATTGTGGAATTGATTGTTATTTGCAGTTAGTTTTAAGTGATAGGCTTTCGTCCCGACGATATCAATAATTTCATATGGACCTATATACCAAGGTCTTAGTATTTTATTATTAATTTTTATCATAACCATATTCTAGGGAGATAGTCAAAGAAAAAACTACTGACCCACATAAAATTATAGGTCATTCCAATAGAAATCATTATATCTTTTTGACAAATTTTATATTTCCTGATATACAACTGGAGGACTATGACCTTTTATTTTATTTCATCAATGGTCATAAGTATGAGTAAAATTCTTTATCATAAATTATCCCAACACATTGGAGATCTACAATTCTTCCCATTTAAGGATTTAAAAGGAACTATATGAATTCATAAGTGAAATAAATTTTAGTTGGAAAAAAACTATAGGAAGGATGTGATTACGATATCTATTGATATACAACAAAAATAATCTAAATGTATCCTTTAGGGATTTAATTATTCTTTCATACTCCCCATCCATTTTAGGATGATAAGAATTGGTGAAGAAAAATTCTATATCATTTTATTTCAATGGTATTTTTTACAAAATTCATTTAATCGCTGGGTTATAACAAGATACAATAAATTTTTTTAATCCCTACAACATTACACATATTTATAGTGTATCCCATAAAGATGATCCAGAGAGAAGGATTTTCATATTGCGATGAATTATATTGAAATAGAATAGTGATTGACTTCCACCCATATATAAATAAATACTAAAATGTTTTTGGGGAGTCCATTGGAAATATCCATAGTTATTTGATCGTATTTCTATTCTTGTATTGATAATGGATGCAACATCCCTATATACTTTTTTCTATTAGGATTAACATTTGTGCAAAACAAGAAATAATATAAAAAAATCTATGATAACACTCTACAATCCATCCCACCAAACGTATTATTTTAATTATCTATATCAATTTCTAATTCTAGGATGAATATAATACAAAGAACTATGAGCTTATTTTAATAGATCCTTCATCAAAACTGGTTTTGAAGGAACATAAAAATGATTTTTAAACATTATATTTAATCATAATCATGGATAAATCCAGGAAATTTTTTATAATTATTTTATTTTTATATATATTAATACTGATCCTCATAAATATTTACATGTATAGAGGGTTAACATTCAATTAATATTTTCAGGATTTTCCCCTTCCTAAAGGATTTCTAAACCCGTATTTTAAAAATCTAGAAAAATTAGATCATTAGTGATCCCTATCTTGGATAATCTAGAGCTCTCATTTACACTAAAATAATTGACCACCATGTTTTGTTTCCTAGGGTGGTAATGTATCGATCAAAAATAATATTTAATGTTCTCTAACTATATTATATAGAACATGTTCAACTCCGTCAGTGTGAATATAGATTTTCGACATTTATGATTAGTATATATATATATGTAAATTTTCTACATAAATATATCTCTTCTTTATCAAAAACAATCCCCACAGCTTGCTCTAAATAATGATTTTTTTAATTTTTCTCTTTAATCGTAATATTTCATAATTTAATGCTTATAAACATGTTATTTTATATAAGAACGCATCCCATTCCAATCCTGTAAGCATAACTATAGATATTAATCCCTTATCAAATATATGTTAATTTAAGAACATGTGATTTAACTAACTTTAAATTTAGTTCCTTGAAATTTCCTTCACATTCATCAATGTCATGGAACATAGATCATTTCAATGATAAAATGTTTTAATTATTAGATTGTTATGAGAAATTAAACACAAAATGATGATAATAACTAGATAATTCAAGAAAAATAAAGATCTCTGTCATCGCGGTCAATCTTGGCCTACATTTAGTATCTTCCACATCTAATGGATCAACTACAATACAATATATTGAAATTATAAGGCCCAAATATGAAACATTTTGAATCCAAAGTTCACACATTATAAGATTTTCAAAAAAATATTGTTTTTTGGATATTCCATTCAATTATAAAATGGTATTTAATCTATTACATTATAATTTAATAGATAATTATATAAAATATAAGAAATAACTCAAACAATTCAATGTAATATTAAAAAACATTTTTCATAATATCTATGATGATAAAGAGAAATTTATTAAGACGGAATGGAATAACCATATACTCACAGTTAACATACATTGTATAGATCATTGTCTTGATTATTTTCTCCTTCGGGAACCTTAAATTATGATATCCAGAATGACGGTCATTCCTAGAAACGTTTTGAGCTCTGCACGTTTGATTAAACAAGCCATAAATATAGGGAAGTGGATTCTTGTTCCTGATCATGATTATGTTCAACACTCGATTATCAATGTAGTGTTTCTTATATCAATATTTCTCAAGAAAAAAATGAAATGGTGCACCCCTTGGTGACACACATGGACAAATAAATCACTTATCATGGGTTTCTTTGGATTTTTATCAACAATTCCTACAACTGAATTGGGTCCATTCTATAAAGAGCCATTAAAATTGTTGTTGAAGCAGTTATGATCTCTATCTATAACTAAAAATCATGATTGTGGTGAAACAATATTAAAATATTACGCAATATCACATAAAATTTACCATACAATAACTATATCATTGAGGTCAATTTTTTCAGTAACAATTTGAGATAAATAGCCCTTAAGAATTTTATTTATGAATCATACACATGGAATAATATCCATTGAAATTAATACATATCATCCCTCTGATTAATGATCATATAATGGTTTGAAATAACTATATTAACATATCATAAAAAAAAATTACTCGTATTTATTAAATTTAAGAAAATTCATGCTTAATATGATATCAAATTCAATCAAAGGAAGAATGGCATGATTTTTAGGAAACACATTCCCACAACAATCATCTAAATAAGAATCACAGAATTCAGATGTAATCATCATACCAAAATGTATTTCACTTAAAATTCAATATATAATCATATTGTTGGATCACTAATATCCATATAAAATTGTTAGATTTGAAAGAATGAGTGTATCTTGAATCAATGGAGTCATTATCTTTTCATTAGAGTATGTCAAGTGTTATATTCAACACATTATTATCCCACCCCTATAAAAATAGTTATTTCCTGATGTATTACTTTTTACCTTAGTTTAATATATTTCTGAAACCAATCATAATCACCAACCTTCATGTTTTGGATTTGGTTAGCAAAATCCGCATTATCCTAACATTTTTTGAACTGTTGTGAGGGAGGGGAATTTTAGGTAGATTTATCTCCATTCACATTGTTATATGAATACTATTCATCACATAGGAAATATAATTCTTGATCACTATACCTTTCACACTAAGAAACAATTATTATTACTGTTAATATTATTTTCTCCATGGTTCATTCCACAGGTAGTGCGTAAAAGAATACTAATATTCTCTTATTAATGGTTCTAATTTTTTATTTTGAAATAAATATTTCTTTTTTTCAAAAGAATATGATATATATGTAACTCCAAACACCATTTGATTCTTGATTACATAAAAAAATCAATTAAAATTTTCTAAAATTTTTTATGGAAAATTCCCTTATAATATTTGGATTTAATAGATTGAAGAACCTATCGACATTACATTCATGTAGGATGATAACACCAGAAGCATACCTCACCATTATTGTGAAATAAACCACGTCGTTAGAAATGGGTTTATCATCCCTCTCCATCAACTGTAGTAACACCATTTTCATCTTTTTATGAGGAATATGAGGAAATAGAATATTGAAAAATATTTTCTTGGACTCATCTAAATACATTAATAAATTTTTTGTCTTATTTCCTTTTATTGTTGATTAGAGTCATCCACATGTCTGCTAATCATTTTAACTAATAAAATACCATAATTACATTCTCATATTCAAAAAATTAGATAACCAAGAATATCTATTCATTTGTACAAAACCATTATTCATATGTATGTGGATTATAAGACTCACTGATAGAAGATGGATAATACGTCATGAAGGACCAATAAGAATGTTTCCCTCATAGGCACTTTTCGATGTCTAACATGGATAATATCTTGAGAATATTGAGTGAACATAAAAATAATTTTGTTTATTCCATCTCCCATATAATTAATATTCTCTGGAAATAATTCATAACATTTTTAATCAAAATAACCATTAAACTAGATAATTAATGTAAGAACCATTGACTACAACCTAAAAGCATAGAGTAAGAAAAAATTATCAGATCGAGGACCTCATAGTCATAAAACCACTTATAACATATCTAAATTATGATCCCATAATTAATATAAGAAACTATATGTTTATTATAGGATATTCATATACATCTTCCCTTTAAATCCTTCATGATTTTTTATGATGATTTTTTTAAATTCCAACACATATCGTATGGTTGTGTAAAACTTGTTGTACAACAAGATGTGTTTTAATCTACTAGGATATGAACAATTAAAGTCCGGCAATGTATTTTTTATTTTTAACCCTTATGAAATCCGTGGAATAGCTATATAAACATGTAGTATCAGAAAATGGATGTATAACTAGGAAGCTACACTATATATAATTTATGAATATTATATGACATTCTCCTATATTTTTCATTATCATTAAACAAATAATTAGACCTAAACCCTGTGTTATGACTAAAATTTAATCATCATAGTTTTTAATTGTAAACAAAATTTTTCCTTCGATACACACTATCAAATCCCTATCTCTTCATACTTGATGAATAATTCGAATTTCTGAATAGATTATTCATTATAAAATATACAGCAAAAGACTGTATTAGTCTAGTTCCTTAGAAATACTTGAAATGTATACAATATAACATAAGATAGATACATTATCTCCCACTAGGTTACTCATTAAAATCACCCTTCTAAAAAAAATCATATATAACAAATATCTTCATAACCATGGGAAATGTAAATTAATTTGGAGAGAGCTCATATGCCTAGTAAGGGTAAAAAATAAATATATAAAAAGATGAATGATCATAAGGGTATGAGAACATGATTAAGAAATTATAATATCATAACACTCATAATGAAGACAGTTATCATGAATCATTTCATAAATGTGAATGTTTATATTACTTGAATCATAATGTAATCAATAACATCACCTATGATGCCATAAAATCAGATTAAGAGGTGAAAATTTGGAAGACAAATAATAATAAAAAATTATATACATATTAGTCATGTTATCGCTTCCATTCCATCATAGTATAATGAGTTCACTCCCCATTCAATTTTTGTTTTCATGTTACACTCCCATGATCATCTTAGAATTCATTGTTTATTCCCAATACCATATTAGTAGAGAACGTCCTTTGTTGAACCGAGATCACTCCCAACTCCCAAAATGTCTATATAATTAGATATAAATAATTAGTCAATTAAATGGTGAGTTATATAGGACCCAGAACACATCATTATTAATTCATACAAATGAGTTCCAAAAAATCATAAATAATCATTTCAAAACCCCAAAAATGAAATGGCTATCATAAACATGTTATCATATCATAACCTGTGAAAAAAGAGATCAGTTTCATAATCACACAATCAAAGCATAACCTATAAAAAGAATTATGTTTAATAAGAATATAACCCCTCTATTTGAAAGTGGTATCAAAAAAATATAAATGATAAAAGGGAACAAAATTCATAAAAATAAATCTAGTGAATGAGAACTCGATTTCCTAAACATATAAACTATGATAGAAGAAAGGGTTTCATACATTCCCAACCATCAAATAATAAACCCTTCCAAAAAATAATCCATTCGATAATTACCCTATAAAGGAATGAGTAACCCAATTGGATGTCATCTAATATGTTAAATAATTTAGATATATCCATTAATGGAATTTATTGAGAAAAATATCAATTTTTCATTGAACAATTTTTTTTAAAGTATATTTTTTTTGAAAAACAATTTTTTTTAAATTAGGTTTGAAAAATTATAAAGAAATAACTTAAAACTTGAAATTTTTTGTAAAATACCTTTTCCATGAAAATTATTAATAAATATCATTTGGAAAACAGTTTCAATAATTTTTAAACATGGTTTTTGAAATTAATATATTTCCAACTAAAAACGGAAATGAGATCATATTTTCACGAAAACCTTTTCTCAGTTATATTAGGTACTAAAGTATTTAAAGCAGTATAAATAAATTGTTATTAAATTAATTAAAAAGGTATAATACTATTGTTGAGCATAATTGAGAGATGGCTTATATTATTTAATCAATGTATACAAAATCAAAAAACCCTAATAAATAATGGGATTGTTGAAATAAAAATACACCACTTAGTAACATGGAATCATACTTCAAATGTAATTAAATGAAATTAGATGATAATAAAATTAACATTTATATAATTATATTCAGGATATATCATATGAAATCGAAATATTTACACCTCATAAAAGAATATAGGCTCATATCAATTCATGTGTCTCAAAAATTTAAAAAATAAAAAAATTACTACACCGATTCAGACATATTTGAAACATAAATATAATAGAATGGTCATTTTAATAAGGATGTGTAAACTATCATTAACATAAAAATAATATTTATGGAATAAATTAATTGGATATTATATACACCCCCATAAAATAATTTAGTGTTGAATATGTCATTAACCTCACATAAATAAATGTGATATGAGGAAAGACCTTACCTTATGCCTCGACTATCGTTGTAGTCATACAGACATCATGTACAATAATTATAATTTGTTATAAATTTATTAAAAAAATATTATTATTCATATTATACATGATTAATTTTTTATTGAATCATGTTACCCCTTTTATAATAAATCAATGTTGATTTTATATTTCAGGTAACAACCAATTTATTTTTCATATGTGTTTTGACTTTTTATTATTGATCCTCTTATATATATCATGATTTACATATTCACATAATGAAAAGGTTGATTTTAATAACATTTATATTCTGTATATATGTATTGATAAATATCTATAAAATATGGAAATATAAAATGGAATACACTGTTCATGAAGTTGATGGCCGTACATATACCAGAACACAAATTTTGTTATATTATCATATTAAATGAAAGAAAGTAAATGAAATATATATATATATATATTATCATTACAATATAGTTACTGTTTCATATATATAATATAATTTCACAAAACCCATACTTAATAAATTTTATCTAATTTTTGAATGAATCACATCAAATTGAGGAGGTGGTAGTCTACACATCCACAAAGGAGGTCATTGTATTTACACAAAATAGAAATATTGATGGAATGATTTATATGGAAATTTCATAAGTATGTATAAATTATAAATATCACATACAATTTATAAAATTATTTTTTACAATTATAATTCCCCTTATTTATAGGTATTAAATTAAAAACAAACCTCATATTGTGAGGTAGTTTTTCTCCATAAAAAATACTATTTTTTCATTCCATTATATGGAATTGTGTAAATGTGTAGGTCATACACTTAGAATAAAAATACATATGAATATTTATGTTATTGAGGATATTATAAAATTATTTAATATGATTATATTTTTGGGTGTATAATAATAAAAATAGAGGATCTTGATGAAATATACGACCTCTTCCTTTGGAGACATGTCGTTGTTTTCAAAAAAGGGATTCTGTGGTTGGATTTAATCCCAATGCATAGGTACATTGAAAAAGGGCTGGATTATATGATTATATTTGAGTAGGTTGTGGAAAATAAATTGTGTCTTGAGATTTGTGAGGAAGTGAGGGGGTGATTTATCTTTTATAATGGAGTTGGAGCGACATTATTTTAAATATAAAAAGTCAAACACTATTGAATGTTATCCTGTATATAATAGGCATCCAATAATTGATCACTTTTTTTCTAATATTTTACATTCTCGAAATTTGGCTAGAAATTGGATTTTGGACTAGTTTATTGTTCATTTAGCCACTTAATATTAATGAATAATCATTATGTAAATTAATCATATACATGGAAGAAATTCATTTTATGTTTATCCACAAGACGTGTCATGACAACATGTCTTTATGTGAAAATATTTAAAATCTTGAAATTCATTATGTCCAATTTCAACGTAAAATTGGATGCAATGTTTATAATTGGATTACATGATTTATAATTGATTTAATTTCACATAAAAATTATTAAAATTTCAGTTAACTATATATATAAATTATAGGAAAATACAAGTTTTAATTAAAAATCACTATATATCACTATTCATTAAAAAGTGAGTATTTTTTGAAAAATAAAAATACCCACTATAAGATAATTTTAAAATTTTTAATAAAAAATGAATATTATATGTTTAAGTAATGTTAATAATTATTTCTAAAACTATTTTTATTATTATTCACAAAAGGATATATAAATCAAATCAATTGAGAAATTGTAAATCTGAACATATAATGACATTATGGAAAATAATATTTTTTATTATCAGTAAGTTATATCTATAAAATACAATGATATTTTAAAATTAGATATTAATGTTCATATTAAAAATTTTAATACTAAATTAATACAATATCATTTATGTAATTTAAATAATTAAATGATATTTCATAGAATCTCATTGTTGCATGGATTACAGGCCATGTCAATGTTGCTTGTAGCACCAATTTAATCAAATTATTGTGTGTAATGAATGTTTATATTGTTTTATAATGTGATGAATGAAATAAGTGGAAATTAATTTAATTTTAAAAAATTCATAAAATCTAGAGGTTGTTACAATATTTTAAATGGAATTAAAAAAAACCATTTCCATCTTCCAATAGCAGATTTCATGTCTAATGATCCATTTATATCATCAATTTTTATATAAAACATCACATTATAACATTGTTTTTACCATTATGTGAGCTATGATCATTCTCTTATAGAATTCATTATCATCATAGTTTGACCATTAATGTTTTTAAATCATGCATATATTCCATTATTGAATGATATAATCCTCAATAGAAGGTAAAACCATGATTTAGTAGTCATTATAGTGGTACTCTATTTCATAAATTTGGTGTTAGTGATTGAATTAATCTTTTAGTGGGAGTGATGATGATCTCTAGGCAAAGAAGGTGGTTAAGAAGAGTGTCGATGAGGTTTTAGTTGATAACGATTTCTTTTTAGGTGGGTGATGTGTGGGTGAGGCGAAACAACATTAAATTTATTAAATTTAATTTTTCCCTACATTTTTTAGTCCCATAATGATTTATTCATGTAATTTTACTCCTATATATTACATTATGTGACATCCACATCCCAAAATATGTGCATTACATTCCCGTGATAATTCCCATAACCTCCAATTCCAACCCACATTTGAGAGTATAGAATCATACTATTCCTACACTCTCTTCAATCAATGATTGAAATTATCGATACATAATCCCTTATATAACACAGTGGATGGAATTAGTGAGATCTTTGTTTCCCAAACCTATAGCATAGTGCTGATCATTATGATAAATGAGTGTTGGTCATTTTTCTGCTAATTATCTTTATCAATATCTCCATCCAACATATTCATTAAACGTCCTCCATATTAAAAAATAAAAAAATATTTCCTCTATAAAAATAATTTAACATTGAAAATAATAAAATCATTTTTATTTTATTTATCAGAAAAAAAATCATATTTTTTCACTAATCAATAATTATTTCACATATTAATTTTTAAAAAATATCATTTAAATAATTAATTTAAAAACTTAAATAAAAAATGGTACAAATTATATTAATAAAACAACTAAACTCCTCAATATAGTATTATTTATGCTACCATTATACCAATATGAAATCACCAAAATCCCATAACCCCAAAAAACTACATTATGTATTAATTGAAAATATTTCTTCTTAAAATAGTACATCATTTAGAATTTATACTATGTTGTTTTCCAAAAATATGATTGTTGTATTGAAATAAATTTTATAGATTATAATTTCTTTATTTAATAAAAAACCCATATATTGAATATTTAATTGTTTACCAAAACTTTTATAGGAATATTTATAGAACTTTTGGACAAAAAAATGAGATGTTTTGAAAAAAAACCATATTTATAGACATCTTCGTGTGATTAATAAAAATTAATTCCCCTTTTGTTATATTGCTAAATATATTATTATAACATATAAAAAGTAAATTATATAGTTTTAAAATTAAAATTTTTTATTTTTTATTTTTTATAGAGACTTGGGGTTTCTTCATAAATCATAATTTACTTTTGTAGTTTTTTCAAACAACCTAGTAAAAATTTTAAAAATTTTATCAACAACAATCTAAGATAATATTTATTCCCATCCATAATTTTTTTTTAAAATCAATATTTTTTAACATGGATCGAATATTCACTTCCTTAAATTCATTTTTATTCCTCTGTTTTTTATTTAACACCTTTATCCTTAAAATTTTATTCACCACAACTAATAATTTCATTTTTTATAAAATATCAGAAAAATTTATTTCCTAATAGATTTTTTATTGATTATTTTATCCCTATGTATGTTTATCAATTATTATATTTGTTAAATCAATATAGATATTGACATTAATTAAATTTCCTTTTAACCCTCTTCATTATTTATTCATTAATCACTATTTCGTGAATAATCATTTATCATCATAAAATTTAATATATTTTATATAGTTTCAAATTAAAAAATAAAACGACATCAATTATCATAAAATGTATAATCATTAATTATGAATAAGAAACACATTCCATTTATTTTATAATAGATATTCCATGTGAACTTGACATAAATAATTAGTTTCTTATTATTAATAAATCTTTTTTACCATAATTGTGAATAATAATATTTCAAATCATTAATACATTAATGTAACCTTTTACTATTCATTGTAAAGTGTCAAATGATATGATAAAAAAACAATTTAATAAAAATTGATTATTCTAATAGGCTAAACTGAAAAATATTCATGAGAAAACTAATATCATAATAATTACCCTAGATTCAAATCAAGAAAAATCTTAATCTTAATTTTTCAATAAATAATGATTCATAATGTTATATCACATCAATAAAATGTGATGATAACTCAACTCTTAATTACCTATTATAAAAAAATCAACAAATAACTCTTCATATAGGATATAAAAATTCCAATAATTTTCTCCTAGGATTTATAGCTATGATTATTTTACCTTTTTTAACGTATATTGATATTCCTCACTTTTTTCGAATATATTATGTTCTCCTAATTACCACTAATTTAATAAACTACATATCAAATAGTAATGAATATATGGAATTCTTTTATTTAACACCATTTTTAGTATTTCTATTATCAAATAATATTATTAAGGCAACACTATCCATTTTTACATTAACATTTTTCAACACCGTAACAACATAAATAAAAATGATTAATTAAAGTGGAAATATACTATATTTATATATTTTATTGAATTATAATATTATATTTTCGTCTAAATTTATATGATCCCATATAATATGTTATATTAAAAATTAAATTAAAAATCTCAATAAAATAATAATCACATTATTAAAAAAATAAGTATTTAATAAAGGACATAATGATTCACTCTGATAATAATTTATTATGTGATATGTCATTCTTATACAAAATATAATGGGGATCAATGGGAACATCCAGTCTATGATTTTTATAAATAAATTAGTTTTATAAAATATTAGATAAAGGGGCCATTGATGATTCATCTTTGTTCAGTATTTTTGAAACACATACACATCTATGTATATGGACACAATCAATTCTAATTTTCACTAACTACATTGAGTGGCTAATACATTTCATGTTTAATTTGATATATAATTTCCAAAATAATTCTCTTTTTTTATAGTATAAATAGTTTTACCAAAGGATAAAACCTTTGAACCACATCAAATAAATATGATGATATGTTTTATGAAACCAAATTCATATAGGTTTTGTTCTAAATCAAATTATTGAATAAAAGATTCAATTTTTAAAACCAATTTTATATATAATAGAGGATATTTGATAATGGACTCAACAAGACCATCCTTAATAACTATGTGTAAATTATAATATCATTAAGAATTTTTTCTCACTCTATTTCTCTAAGTAATAGTACTAATGAAACACTCATTTAGTTATAATCATCCTCTAATTCCATATTATAGATATAATTCCACAATCAATATGTTATGTTATAGTTTATTAAGAGAGATCATATTAAAATTTCTTTCAAAAATAATTTTAATAATTGATTTTTTCAAGGAACATTAAAATTATCATTTATTAAATTTTTTAAAATAATCATGGAATGACAATTAAATATTGTTATTAGATAATGTGGCATTAAAATGATCATTGATGAGATGTTCAAATTTTTAGACCACTTTTAATCAAATATTTATTATATGTGAGTCCTAGAAAACAACTAAGAAGTACTTGAAACCATGTAGATGAATATTTTTTCTCATGAATTAAATTATTGGTCACACACATGGTCTAAAAAACTAACCATATTGAATAAAACTTATGTGAAAATTTTTAGAAGATACGATAAAGACACAAATATGGTGTTCCCAGTCATTATATATTTCTATGGTAACTGTTATAAAATTTATTAACTACCAATGAAATGGGATAAAAAAAATTAAATTTCCATTGTATCTATTTTTAAATAATGATAACAAAATAAAAATATCTATTAATTTTGGATTGGGGAGGATTTTTGGAGTATAGTTATATATAATTGGTAAAAATCATGATGTTAAAAGAAGTTAATATTTTATTTACAATGTTCTTATTATATTATTTATTATTTCATGAATTCTTATATTTAAACAATTTCAAATATAACTCTACCATCTTTATGTGTAAATGTTTCACCCTTTTTATTATAGTTTGGAATTAATGTGGGGTATCTTTATTAAAATTCATTGATATTTTTTCCTTGTTTTATATTTTATTTTTTTTGATAATTCATTTTGGTTTTTCTTATTATTATCATGAAATTTTGTATATTTTATATAGAAATATAGATACTGGAAAATTGGAAATAATTTTCAAAAAAAATTCAATGTTAATTTGATCTATTAATTTCTATAATTTAGTGTCGTGGTTTTATAATTTTATTAAAAGTAAATTCCCAACCCATGTAAATTATTTATAATTAACACTTTTCTAAAATAGTATATACAAGAGTTTACAATACATTATTCTACTTCTAATAAAATAAGTTATATGTTATATATGTACTATTAGAATTTAATTTATTTAATTACAATATTCAAAAGATTCATTGTTGATTAATCCATTATTAAAACTCTGTACACAAATTATTATTAATCATTAGTTTGTGGCTAAAATAATTAGAGACAATGAATTATCTAATTAAAAACCATAACAAATAATTTGTTAAAATAATAGATATATTTAAATATTTCATTAATATATCGTGTTGTTATAGACCAATATTATAATGACAGATTTCCCATAATTAATATTACATTAACAAAATAATGAATTTTGTATTTTACGTCATTACGGCCATCAAAAAGTATATTTCCTGTAAAATGCACCTCATTCCAAACAATTTTGAAAGTATATTGTATTTATTTAATCATGTAAAAAATTGGTATTTTGAAGAAAAAAATATTATATTAAATAGTAAATTATTCATATAATTTTCATTTTTAGGTTCCTTACGGATTTTATTTTTCATTTACAACATGGATTAGTAGTTTTCCTTGATATGTAATTAGATAATGAATTGTCACTGTAACACCACAGGATTTTATGAGAATTCTTATTAATAATTTCATTGATTTATTTTGTTGTACGCTTCACCAATATTAGCTTGCGCTTTACGCAACACCGTATTAGCTTGTAGTATACACAACACTATTCTTGGCTTGTGATGAACACAATTTCAGGTTCTTTTGAATAAAATTCATTTTACACAACACCAAGTATATATTTTGATCAATGTATAACTGAACTATATTTTGAGTATGTTTTACGCAACACTAAATGAAGCTTTCCCTACACGCAACCCTGACTTGGCTTGTATTAGATGCAAGAGAGATCTTCCTCAATAGCATGTGTTGTATGCAATACAGAGTTTCACTAAACAACGATATATTGTTATAATATTATTATGAACTAGCCGTTATGAATAGTATTAACCTAATATTGAATTCTATAACATTATAATTCATCATACACACTTTTTGGATTGATGTATTAGAACAAAATCAATTTTTCTGATAAAATAAGTATTTTTTAAAAAATGCGGTTTTAATATATTTTGATAGAAAACCCATTTTAAATATAATTTTAAACAAGTTTATAAGTTCAATTATACAAAATGAACTTATTATTATCAATTAGGATATAAAAATTTATGTTTGATAATGTTTTAAAATTTTTCTGATAACAGTCATATTTTGATGAATAGTAAAAATACGCTAAATTTTAATTAAAAACAACATTTTTCCATTAAGAAAAATTATATTGTTATATTATAATATTGAATGGTTTTAAACCATCAGTAGAATAATTTTTTATCATTTAATTTAATGAAAGTAATTATCATTAATTTCACATTGAATTCATAAGTAAAAACATTTCAATCTTTTTCAACATTTTACCTTTAAAAACCCATTTTCTAAACAGCGTGACTTATTTTAAATTGAAAACTGCAACTTATGTGTCTTGAATTTTGAAAAATGGATTCCATGTTTGTAATTTTTAGTTACAAGTAATATTAATAGACTACTTTTATTTTTTAGACATTATGATCAGTAACTACGGTAAATTTTGTTTACCATAGTTAAAGGTAAATTAGGTAATTAATGGTAAAAATAATATTATAAAATTACCCTAACACATGTCTTAATATAATTGGATGATTAAATTTAGACCAAAAATATTCTTGGGTAGAAATGGTATCTATTAGAACCCACTTGTATGTGATTAAGACCATTAATTTATTTTTTTAAATGAATGTGAAATATGTCTCATTCATACATTAATAATTAAATTATCTTTTATAAAAGGCTATAAGGAATATAAATTCGGTTATAAATACTCATTTGAATTCAAAAATGTTTTTATTTATCATTAAAATTTATTTTTAATTTTTTTTAAAATATATAATTATCTTAATAGCTTATACATTAATAATTTAGAAATTATTTATTTAGTTAAAATAAATAATATAGTTTTAATTAAAATAATAATTCCCATAAAAAGCCCAAATACAAGAACAAATCTTATTTGACATGTAAATATTAACCATATACATCCAAATGGTGAATTTATGACCATTTGGAGCCTTATAAAAGCCATTATGACACTTATATTATTTTATTTTAAATGATATCAAAGTTGTCACCTTCAAAATTTAATAAACATAACATTTTAAAAGTTAGGTTTTTAGAAGATAAATTCGATTAAAAATATTTTTATGAAATATATTAGATTTATATTCATTATAATATATTATTTTTAAATTTTATGCAACAAATTAGTATAAAAAAATTATAAATTATTTTTGTAATAATTTTATTAAGAGAATTATAAAATTTATTGCTTTAAAAATATTAAAATAAATATTATATTAACTAATTAATAATATCCACGAATTTTATAGACGAATATGACATGCTAGGAACCTATTAAATATTTTTTTATAATATATTCTTTGTGTTTATTTTTTTTAAATTCAAATAAATGAATAGTCTCAAAATTGACACTATTGATATTTTATAAAAATGTCATATTATTAAATTGTTTAAAAATCACAAATATATTTAAAAATTATAAATTAAAATTTATAATGTCGAAAATTCCATAAATTATCCAATTATGACCAATTCAAAACACATATGTAATTATTTATAACAATTTAAAATTTAGAATATTATTACCACAAATAAAATTAAATTGATTCAATACCTATAAATCAAGTTGATATGGTTTATAATAAATTCACAACATGTCTAAAATTAATTGGTTGATGAGATTAGAACCATATATAATCTAATATTCATATTTGAGTCGTTTTTGGAGGTTTTTAAGTGTGCTTGAGTCTATTATAAATTATTATTTTAGAGGTTTCCATAAGTGCCATCTCCCCCGTTATAAAAAGGCATCTTCTCCCTCTCCTACTCACAAAAATTTGAGCAATCAAGCTCGGCCAAACCATGCCCATTACTATTCTAAAATTATATAGTCACATTCTGGAGGTTCTGGTCTTCTCAAAAGACCATCTCTAGTCCCTTAAGAGGAAGTATACAAGAGGTGCGTTGAAGAAGGGTAATCTCTTCTACCTATTCTTTCATGTTTTTTTCTTCTTCAACGTCATATTATTTAGTTGTTTCATTATAAAGTAATAAAATCAGTATCTATAATATATGTATATGATATTATATATATGAAACAACCACATTTCACCCTGTATACAGCCTACGGAAAACGATATCATCGCGTGTGCATACGTACAGAATACCGTCTCCACATTGTTGTGTAATATGTTTTACCACCACCACCTTACTTGGATGGGTATAATGTTCTAAAGAATAAAAATATATGGTTGATATAATATCTTTTTGATTATTAGATATTATATCATCCACTCCAATTTCCTTCAATAATTATGGGGACGATGTCATCACTTGTGCGTATGTACGGATTACCATCTCCACAACACGATGAGATTCATTCTCCATTATAACCATTCATGAATGAATATAGAGTATATATAATAAATAATCATGAAATATAATAAATATTAATGATAATGGATTTTGGAATATGTTATTTACATACTTCTATTCAATTTAACAAGGAAACAAAAACAGCGTTCATGCGTACGTACGGCCTACCATCTCCATGTACGGTGTATTTATTTGAATTTATTGATCTATAATATATATTTATATTCATAATATATATTATATATAAATAATGTTATACATTCTGAAAGTAGGTAATCATGATCTAAGTAATCATATGAATAATTAGATGTCAAAACGCGGACGATAAATGAAACGATTTTAACCAAAACGCTGCTTAACATGGAATTGAGAAATGAACAGGTAATATAATGTCGTAAGTGAATCATATAAGATATCATAAATATTATTATTGTTCGGTTACAAATTAATAATATCATTAAACCCACTATACAGTAGTCTCGAACTCATATGGATGAAATTGGACTTAAGGTAAGGAATAATTTGGCAATCTCATTTTTATCCGAGATTTCTTATACACAAGTATTTTCTGGGGTTATATTTTTCATTCATATACATAATTTTTTTCATAAAGTGTATAATATTCTTCCATGTATGTTTAATGTCTTATTTACCCCACTTTTACTTTTACATTGTGTTATGAAAGGAATCTTTCATATGTTTACCAAACACAGAACTTTTTCTGTTTTCCATCAAAAGTACGAAGAAAATGTTTTTTAAACTTATACGACATGAATGGATTTTTACGGTTTTATAAATTCTAATTTTCATGAAGTTTACTCTACAATATTTCATGATTATTTTTGACAAAATCATTTTCTTTTAAAATTTCATGGAATTTTGTGGAAATAAAATTATTTTGAACAAGAAAGGATATTTTCCTCAAGAATTCATTTCAAGTTTATTGTCAAAAGTATTTTCCATCTAAGATGACATTATTTAGTATGATTATGATTAAACTATAATGTATCTATTATTTATATGATTTGATTCTTCTTATGATGAAATTAGCTCCATTTTTTTTATTTGGATTATGATATGATGGGATGATGTTTATGAAATTCATTTTTTTATTTCGGTTATGATGAATTATTTATGTTTATTTTGTGGCACAAGTAAGAATGATTTAATTATGTGATAGGTGGCACCTATATCAACCTCTAATGCATTGGTTAAAGATTTATATCTCATGAGATAGACATGGATGGAATGGAAATTGAATCAGGCTCAGTAATACAAGGCTGGAATGGAATGTAAACATGGTTTAGTAATGGAATTTGTCCACTATGATGTTCTTGGAAACCGTCCCTTTGCTACTCTGGAAATCGTAACATGTTCATAATGGTTTTCCATAATTAAATGTTTTATTCCCCTGATTTTTTATCATTATTAATGCTCCTTTATGATCTATGACTTATGTACTGCAAAGATTTATGCCATTACTCATGATTTTTATGTTTTATCTTCAATTTTTTATGTTCAAATGTTTATGGATTGTTTTAATGTTCTCCATGATTACCCTTATTGAGAATTTGAGCACATCATTTTTATGTTTTCTCTTCCACGGGATATAAACAATGGTTTTATGTAAGAAATACAATCGGTAAGATCTTTGTGGGAGATGTTGAAGATCTTTCACCTTGATTAGAAGATTGTGTTACGAGTTTCCAAAGACACTAAACTAACACTGTATTTGGGCCAGTGTTTTTGTCATGTATTAATTATTAAGAAAAAGTAATGTAATTTCCATTTACATCAAGCTTGGGTCTCTACATTTTGTCTCAGAGCGTGGGTTTATTCAACCATTGGAAACTATGATGCGAAAACATTAGTGAGATCCCTAGAGATATATCTAAGGTATTTCTAGGGATATCCCTATGGATAAGTACAAGTACATGTTATAGTCCTAAAATTACGGTATGAATCTTAAAATTAAACCTATGATGTTCTATATTGATTATGATCCCCCTTTATTATGTGGTTTTCCTATCATGATTTTTGCCTCTCACATTATTCCTTTTGGATAATAGAAGATGGTTGGAACCCGAAGGAACCGTGTTAATCTATATAATGGACAATGAAATTATTTTGATCTTGTACAAACCAATGTTTTGGGAGATGGAGTTTAAAATTATATTTCTATACTTACACAAGCTATGAATCATTATGGACTTCTAAATGAGTATAAAAGGGAACAATATTTTGTTGAGTCCTTCGTGAGGTAATTCCCACCTTCTTTCTGTGGGTCTTATGATACACTTGGTGTTTAACAATGGATCAGTACCATTGAAAGGATATTTTCCATACTTCGCTATTCGGAACATGAAAAATTATTCTAGCTATTTACCAATTAAAAGTTGAGGTAGACCAGTGGTGGAATCTAATTAAGAATATGAGGCCCCAATATGAAATTGAATCCATGGAATTGGATGATTTAAAGAAAATATTTTTCAACAAGTACTTCCCTTGTATTCTTTAAAAAATTATTTAAAATTAGTTCCTTGAGATTAAGCAAAAGGATTATGAATCTATTGGTATTTACAAGGTGAATTTTACACGGCTTTCAAGGTATGAATCTGGCTTTATCATCTAACTTGAGAGTAATGTTGATTGATTATTCAGTTGATTAAAACCAAGTCTTCGAAGGGAATTATCTATAAGATACTTCAATAGCTATGATGAAATTATGCATTGTGCAATCAAGGTAGAAATGGAAGTTGGTGTTACATATCCATCTCATGGTTTGACAAGAAATAAAAGATGGATTTTAAGGAAAAATATCCAAATAATGGTGAAATGAAGATGAATGTTTCTTTATTCTCAAATTGCGGAAAGAAGCATGGTGAATATTGTATAAAAGGTACTAGAAAATATTTTAAGTGTGGAATGTAAGGTCACCGAGAAACTGATTGTCGAAGTAATGGGAAAAAGGTAGCTAATGATGTGAATAGAGAAATGACTACATAGAACGCACCAACAAAACTTCAATGCTACAAGTGTAGGTAAATTGGGAATTATGTTAACCAATGCCCTAATCCAAGGGTTAAAGGTGGTCAACATAAACAACCTCTTAAGTTAAATGACAAAGGGATGTCACATGCGATCAATATTGGCAATGTTGAGTATGAAAACGATACAGTGGAATGATTAAGTGTTTATGTAACAGGATTCAAAAATAATGTTGTGGAATATCATTTATAGTATCGTGGAATATTTGAATATCAATGTATTGGTTTATTGTGGTTTTTAATAGTTATATGGTACAGGTAACCCTGAAAAGTGATTGAAATATTTTTGGAATGCAGTTCATATGCGCATAATGAAGGTATAAAGATATAATTATATGTTTGATAGTTTTAATGAGGACATATAAGGAAAAAGTGATATCATTTTTTGAGTATATAGAAATTTTGGGATTTTTGTATGTGGAAAGAGTTGATTTTTGATAGCATTCGTGTTTTCAAAAATATTTGATGGTAATTCATGTTTCAATAGAATACATGATTAATGAATAAAAATGTTTGTCTTGTGACCAACAAGATATATCTTATGATATATGGTGGGTAAATGATGGTATTCACATGCTTGGTGGATGACCTTTCTAGTACTGGTTTTCATTATAGAATGTGATTGGAAAGAAGTATTTTCGATAAGCCTAAAGGTTAGAATTGATTATGATAGACATCAGATATTATTGTTGAAGGATAAATTTTAATTCTACAATATTATAATGGTATATTTTTAGAAAAAGTACAACTCGTAGGGTGGGTGACAACCCGTCGCGTCTGATAGGGATGCATGAATCAAAACCACAACCCAAGTGCGATAGGCTTTTATCGCTAACCATTGGCCAAAAATAAGTCCCTGGTTAGTTGAAAGTAGTTTTATTTTATCAATCGGAATGATAAATGATGTATAAGTCCATTTTTGGAACCATATACGATTAATCTCACCATAAGATGGACTTATGTATATAACTTTCGATAACCTTATGTTTGAGACTGATGGAAAGACCTATCAATCTATCGCATGATCTGCTAACACTTCATTGAAGACTAACTCAACTTCATTTCTTTATGATATTATGTGGAAATTGTTCGAGTCACAAACAACAATGAGTTTGTACCAAAATCAAGTAAGTATTCTTTTAATTCAAAAAGTCTTCAACATTTTGGAAATGATCTTGAAAACAAAAATTTTTGTCCTAGTACCCTCATATCTGATGAATCAGATGGTACCATATATCATCTCAAATTTATGAATTTGTGATTGTTGGCTTTTTCATAGCCATGTTTCTACCACTCTTCATCCAAACATGATTGTTAGATTTCTCTTCTATATGCATATTTTCACCTATATTCTCCTATGTGGAAACCAATGATGAGTTACTTTTTGTATGCATTATGTTTCTAACATTTCTATTTTAAAATAAGGTTTTTGTATTCCTTTTTTCGATGTGGGTTTCTATGAAATAAACTTTCAAGTGGAAAACAATTGAAAACCCCGACGAATTTCGAGTGAGAAATTAATTTTAAGGGGCATAGAATGTAATACCTCGTGATTTTATGATATATTTTTTTAATTTCTTTGATGTATTTTGTTCTATGTTTCCCCAATATTAGCATTCAAAATATGAATCAACATGTTAGCTTGTAGTATACGCAACACTATTTGTGGCTTGTGATGCACAAATTTTCATGTTCTTTAAAATAAATTTCATTTTACACAACACCAAGTATATATTTAGATCAATGTATAGCTGAACTATTTCTTTTATGTTATATGAAACTCCAATGGAATCTTTACCTACACGCAACCCTGACATGGCTTGCATTACATGCAATAGCGACCTTCCTCAATAGCATGTGAGGTATGCAATACAGAGTTTCACTATTAAACAATATATTATTATTATATTATTATTAATTTGCTGTTTGGAGAATTATTAACAACATTTTATGTTTTATAACATTATAATTCTTCTTATAGCTTTTTTGGAATGAGGTATGAGAACAAAATCAATTTTTCGAATAAAAGATATATTTTTTAAAAAAATGTTGTTTTACCGCCATTTGAAGATGCACCAATTATAAATATAATTTTTAACTAGTTTGTAAGATAAATTTTACAAAATAAACTTATTCTTGTAAATATGGATATAAAAATTTCAGTTTGATAAAGTTTTGATATTTTTATGATAACATTCATATTTTGATGAATAGTAAAAATATGCTATATTTTATTTAAAAACTAATTTTTTCATCAAGATAATTTATATGCTTAAATTATAATGTTTAATGGTTTTAAGGTATAAATAGAATATATTTTTACCATTTAATATAATCCAAGTCATTATCATTAATTTTACATTGAATTCATAGGTAAAAAACATTTCAATATTTCGCACCGTTTAATCTTTTAAAACCTTTTCTCTAAATAACAGGATTAATTTTAAATTAAATACTTTATAATCTATGTCTTGAATTTGGAAAAATGGATTCCATATTTTTAATCAGAATATCTAAATTATATTAATTGACTAATATTATTTTTATGACATTATGAATAATAACAACGGTAAATTTTATTTGCTACATTTAAAGGAAAATTAGGTAATTAAGTGTAAAAATAATATTATAAAATTACTCTAACACATGTCATAATATAATTGGATGATTATATTTAGTCCTAAAATATACTTGGATTGAAATTGTATCTATTAGAACTCACTTGTTTGTGATTAAGTCCTTTAATTTTTTTAATGAAAGTGAAATATGTCTCATTCAAACTTTAATAATTAAATTATTTTTAATATAAGGTTATACAAAATATAAATACAGTTATAAATACTCATTTGAAAGATAAAATTATTTTATTTGTCATGATAATTTATTTGTAATTTTTAAGAAATACATAATTACCGTAATTTCTAATACATTAATATGTAGAAATTATTTATTCATTTAAAATCAATCATATAGTATTCATTAAACTAATAATACCCATAAAAGACCCAAATACCTGACTAAAACTTATAGGTATTGTAACTATAATCCATAAACATCAAATGGAATAATTTTTGACTATTTGGATCCTTATAAAAGAAATTATGACAATTATATTATTTGATTTTAAATGATGTCAAAGTTGTCACCTTCATAATTTAATAAACATAACATTTTAAAAGTTGGATTTTTTAGAAGATAAATTCGATTAAAAGTATTTTTATTAAAGCTATTAGATATATATTCATCATAATATTTTAGTTTTAATTTTTATGCAACAAATTATTATATTAAAAAAAAATTATACAAAAATGTTTAGTAATTATTTTATTAAGAGAAATATCAAATAAATGGTTTTAAAAATTTTAAAATAAATATTATATGAACTAATAAATATTATCCACAAATTATCTAGATTAATATGACATGTTAGGACCTATTATCTATTTTGGTTCGAATATATTGTCCGTTTCTATTTTATTTAAATTCAAATAAATGAATAGTGCCACAATTTAGAATATTGTTATTTCATAAAAACGACATATTATTAAATTGCTTAAAAATCACAAAAATATTTAAAAATTATAAATTGAAATTTATAGGATCTAAAATGTCATAAAGTATCCAATTATGAACAATTCCCAACACATAAGTAATTATTTATATCAATTTAATATTTATAATATTATAACCACAAATAAAATTTAATAGATTAAATAAGGAATAATCATGTTGATGTGGTTTAATATATATTTCCAACATGACTAAATTTTATTGGATTATGAGATTACAACCCTATATCATTTAATATTCATATTTGAGTCATTTTTGGAGGTTTTTATGTGGGATTGAGTTTATTATAAATTAATATTTTAGAGGTTACCAAAAGTGCCCATCTCCCACCTAATAAAAAGGCACCCCCTCCCTCTTCTAATAACACAAATTTGAGTCTTCATGCTTGGAGAAACCCTAAACATTACTCTTATAAACTTTCATAGTCTCATTATTAACGTTCTGGTCTTCTCAAAATACCAACTATATTCCTTTAAAAGGAAGCTTAATGGATGTATGTCGAAGAAGATGTAATCTATTATAATGATTTTTTCAAGTTTCATTCTTCTTCAACATCCTATTATTTAGTTTTTTCATTATAAGGTAATTAGTATCAATAATATAATGATATGATATTATAAATATTTAACAAACCCATTTCCCCTTCTATCCATCCTACGGAAAATGAAATCACCGCTCGTGCATACGTAAGGAATAATATCTTCACATAGTGGTGTAATATGTTTTTCTACCACCACCTTACATGGATGGATATAATGGTGTAATGAATAACTATATATGGTTATTATATCAGGATACTGATTCTGAGATATTATATCATCTACTCTAACACTATTCAATAATTATGGGAAGGATATCATCGCTTGTGCGTACGTACGGATTACCGTCTCCATGACGCGATAAGATTCATTCTCCATTATAACCATTCAAGAATGATTATAAAGTATATATAATAAATAATAATAAATTATATGACATATTATTTATACTAGACTTAATTATAAGTTATTTACACACTTCCATTCAATTTAATAAGAAAATGAAAACAGCGTTCATTCGAATGTATAACCTACAGTCTCCATTAATTGTATATTTATTTCCATTTATAGATCTATTATATATATGTATATTATGAATATATATTATATATAAATTATGTTTTACATCTGTATATAAGTAATCATGATCTGTGTAATCATATGAATAATTAAAATCAAAACAAGGACGATAAATGAAACAATTTTACCAAATACACTTCTTAACATGGAATTGACAAATGAATGGGTAATATAATGTCATAAGTGAATAATATATGATTTCATAAATATTATTAAGAATATTATAAAAGTTAATAAAATATTTAAACCCCTTATACAATAGACTCAGTCACATAAGGCTGAAATTGTACATAAGGTAAGGGATAATTTTGCAATCTCATTTGTATCCGAGATTTCTTATACGTAATTATTTAATAGGGTTATATTTTCATCCATGTCCACAAAAATGTTTTTCATACTGTTTTTAATATTATTCCATGTATTTTTAAAGTTTTGTTTACCCTTATTTGTCTTTTACATTCTGTTATGAAAGGATACTTTCTTTTTTACCATACGATGAACTTTTTAACTTTTCGGCAAAAGTTCGAGAATAATGTTTTTTTAACTAATGTGACATTAATATATTTTTATGGTTTCATAACTCCGAATTTTCATGAATCTTATTCTACAATATTTTATTATTATTTTCAACAAAATCCCATTATTTTAAAAATAAATGGAATTTTGTGAAAATAAAATGATTTTGAAGAAGAAAGGATATTTTTCTCAAGAATTCATTTCAAGTGTTTTGTCAAAACAATTTTTCCATCTACGATGTCTTTATTTAGTATGATTATGTTTCAAGTATAATGAATTTATTATTTACATGGTTTTATTATTCTTATGATGAAATGATATCCATTTTTTATATGGATTATGTTATAATGGGATGATGTTTATGAAACCCATTTTATTCTAGGGGTTATAATAAATGATTTATGTTTCTTTTGTGGCACAAATAAGAGTGACTTCACTATGATATGGTTGGGACATATATCTCCCTCCAATGCATTGGGTAAAGATTTATATATAATGACACAAACATGGATGGAATGAAAAGTGAATCTGGTTCCGTAATACAGGGCTGGAACGGCATGTAAACCCGTTTTAGTAATGGACATTGTCCACTATGATGGTCTTGTCAACAATTCCTTGGATACTATAGAACTCATAACATGTTCTTAATGGTTTTCCAAAATAACATGTTTTATTCCCATGCTATTTTATCATTATTGATGATCGTTTATGATATATTCTTTATGTATTGCCCAGATTTATGTCATTGCTAAATATTTTGATGTTTTATGTTCATTTTTTATGTTAAAATGTTTATGGATTATTTTTATGTTCACCATGTTTAAACATACTGATAATTTGAGATCACCCTTTTTATGTTTTATTTTCCAGAGGATATAATTAAAGGTTTTAGGTACGAAAACCAAAGGGTAAGATCTTTGTGGGAGATGTTGAAGATCTTTCATCCTGATTAGAAGATTATGTTAAGAGTTTCCAAAGACACTAAACTAACACGGTCTTTGGGCGTCTGTTTTTTGTGATGTATTAAGTATTATGAAAAAGTAATGTAATGTCCATGTACATTAGTCTTGGGTCTCTAAAGTCACCAAATACATTCCTTAGGTGCTAAATCTATAATGAAATTACTATTTTACCTTATGGTTGAATAACCATTTATTAGGATAAATAATACATAAAATCAAGTAACATAAAAACATATCAATTAAAAACATAGAGAATCAATTTATCATATTTCTTATAATTAGATCAAAAATTTCAAACAAAGGGTAAAATTACAATAATAATAATAATTGTTATATAGCCTAGTATTTGATTATACACCAAATTTCATTAATAAATTTATTTAAGGTTAGATACAACATAGATGTTCTCACTTTATTTATGTTTTTTATATAATAATGGATCATATACATTAATGTATTGAAAACTATTTTTAGAGAAATTTTTTTAACATATTAAAAATTTATTATTATTATTCATAAAATTTTTCAATTTGAAATTATACTTAGTAAATAGACCAATTACCATATCTAAATAATTTAATAGATATGTTATATATTGTGTTATATTATGATTTATGTAGATGTACAAAGACATTGGTTATTCTACATATCATTGAGGGATAAATCAAATTACTCAGTCTAAGTGACACTATGTTAATATAATATTACTAGGATTATATAGGATAAAAAATTAAAAAACAGGTACTTTCCTTGATCAATAATATAAATATAAAATAAAAAAATTATTTTCTTGAACTAATTTGAATATAAATTTAATTATAAATCTAGAGATTAATTTAATGAATATGAGGGAATTATCTAATCCTTTTATTAGATAATTGAATATGAGTTGATTTTTTAATATTATGGGTTGTTTTATGGTATATAGAATTTTTCAATAAATATTGTATTAGCATCACATAAAATTAACCCATTTGAATATATGAGATTTTAGAGGGAATTTTCACCATGAAAGATAAATAAAATTTATAGCTTGTGGATTAAAAGAAATAATTATATAAAAAAGATCATATAATATGTTAATATATTATTTGGACACATTTTATTAAAACATACATAAATTAAATATAATACATAGAATATTGATTATTTTTAATCAAAACTATTCATATAGATATAGGGATTGCAATCATAAAATAATAAAATATTTTTGGTTATGTATGTTCCAGCACACGAGTGATGTTATATTTTTCTTGAAATATTGGCCTTAGAACAACTTTTCGTCATTTATAGAAAATGATTATAATGGGATCAAAATTATGAATGTGTATTATAGTAACCACATATTCGAAAATTGATTTAACAATGACCTATATGATTTACCATATCCAATAATGAAAACCACATCTGTGAAAATATCATGATAATAAATTTCAGATTGGGTAATATTAACAATATGGCTATGAATAACCTCATTTTATAAAACCAACCCATTGATAATGATTGAATGAAAATAATGATATATTAGAATAAATTAGATTGGTAATCAATAAAACTACTAAATGATGATTTCAAAATAATGATGTCATTAATTTTTTTATTGAAAAATTTATTGTGCAACACAGATCTAATTATCAGGTAAGTAATAATGAATTTTTTTGAAACATATAAATTAATAAGACATTGAATGTCAATATTAAGTCCATGTGATTTTGTACGGTCCATAAATACAAATTATGGTATGTGGGTTACATAATATTAAAAATTATATATTTTAAATGAATGTTGATACTTTAAATGAATCAATTCACTATAAATAAAGTGAACTGAAATTTAAAGGGAATAATGTTTCTTATCAAAATGAAAAATTTGGGGCAAAAATAATATATTTATCCTATAAAAATTCAAGATCAAATGTTCCAATAAAATATTAAATGTGAATTTTGAAAATGATTTTATTTTTAATAAAAATTACACATAATCATATAATTTAATAAGGCCCTATCCCAAATTTTAGTAATTTCCATGTTTATTATAGAACTACTATTTAATAAAACTAATCAATAATAGATGTATTAAAAATATAAAAATATAAATTTCATTATTTTTTTGGTATGTAAAATCCCAATGAAATTAATGTACCATTAATGTTTCTCAATCATTTCAATGAATAGCCGATGCAATTTTTTTTTAAAAAAAATCAGATTAATTATTTAATAGAATAAATATTGCATTAAAGTGTTTATAAAATAATCCCACCTTATATAATATGATTCCCCTCACCCCTAATAGATATTTTACATACTATTATTTGAGTATACCCCCAATGTTGGTTATTTTAGATGTGAAGCTAATATTAGAAAATGAATTTTATAATAAAACATCATCATACTAAATAAGATGGAGGATAAAAACATACAACATATTTATGTGAGACCCCTCATAAAAACCTTCTGGTCTATAATAAATAAATAATTTTTATAATTGATTTATGACAATATTGATGAATTATTTAACAAATATATTAATAATGTTATGTAACAAGCAGTTATTGATAAAATAGTACATTTCAATTATATTAAAAAATGTGGAATCTTTATTTGGTTTATAGGAATTAAAATATAATAAAATAGATTTATTGAAGATAAATTTTCAATTTTATATGACTATTAATTACATATTGAATAGGATTGTTTTCCATTTAAGAACTGGATGCCATATTATTGAAGAAATGAAATTCATAAATGAGTTTATAGGGTGAAAATAATTCTAATTGATTATATGGTCAGGAGATAAAAAAGATGAATTTAAACATGTCCCCTAAACCTTAATTTATTTTTATATAATGGAGACAAAATATTTATTAATTATTGTTAATTTATGTCTTTCATATGAAAATGTAGTGGAATTGTTATTTGTTGTTGAAATGAATAAATCAATCTAATAAATAGAACCATCCATAAATTATTGGTAGTAGATAGAAAATTATAATGTATAATGTAAACCTAGTAGAAATATTATATCCATCAAAACATCAAAATGTTATGATTCCCTATCCATTGAATGAGGTGTTTAGAAAATATTAATTATATTATATCTTTTTAGAATTATTTTACATGTCATGTAATTTTAATGACTGATTATGTAATGGGTCCATAAAAATAATTATATAATATATGTGATATATAATGAAAATATTTAAATTATTTTCAAAATTTTAATTAGTATGTAAAGATATATTTTCTATTATTAGTTACTAAGTGATTTAAAAATGAAGGATCATATTGGGTTATTTTTATTGAAAAAATGTTTTTTTATTGATTTAGTTATGCCATTTTTTTCTTCATTAATTCATATTCATATTGAAATAAAATTTTTATTTCACAATAATAATTAATGATGAATATAGTTATAGTTAATTATTTATGATTTATATATAATCATTTTTCATCACAAATATGCAATATAAAATAATTCATTTCATATTTTATGAAAGTGGTAATATATTTCATATAATAAATCATATTATAATTTTTTTAATAGAAAGGTTTCTTCATGGAAAATGTTATTCATTTTATAAGATTATGGGTCAATCTATTGAAATGTAAGAGAAAAAAAAATTCAGTTCTAGATTTAGAGACTCTATACTTCCTTGAACAATCTGTAGATGTTTTAGGAAAAAAACAATGTAGTGTGGGATCATTGGAAGACTATGATATATTTTATCTGATAGAAAATATTTTGATTCCCATATTTATACATTGGTTAACAAGTGAACTGGAAGTTATAGGGTTTTATCAATTATTTATTAGAGGCTTTGTTCTCTCAATGAATAAACAACATAAACTAAACTTATTTCATCATTAAATCTAATGAATATTTTATAATAGAATATTAGACCATGAGAAATATATTTTTATAGATTTAATATTGGATTACATTAATGGTAATGTTAATATTAAACACATCTAATATAAAAATTACTATATAATCATGATATTAACTAAAAACTAATAGACATTATATTTTAACTAATTTATTATCAGTGATATTTTAAAGGGATAATTTTAACTAAAAAATGAAATAAAATAATGTTTATATGGCATATTAATATCCATCTTCATTAGTTAAAATTTTATCAAATAAAATTAAATTATATACACATTTCTTATTTTTGTAGAGTGATTGAAGAACAGAAAATGATGAATTCATAGATTAAATCATTTGGTAATCTTACTATAAAGATATTTCTTAGTGATTTATTATCTAAAATAAAGAGAAAGTGTTTTTTCATAAGGATTATAATATTTTGAACTACCGGGCCAATATTAATAACAATATATATAGAGAAATTCATTCCAATGAAATATATTTTCTAATAAAGGACACAACTAAAATATGATATGCTAATATCGAAAATTATTTTTCCAATAAATTGTCAATAATTATCATTATTATTAATAAAAACTATTTTATCGGGATGAAAATTATTATTTATTGATCTATATACTCTTAATCATAACATGTAGAGTCGGATCATCAATCATGGTTTTTTTGAATCCAATTAATGGATAATATAATAATTCTATCAATCCTCTCTATATAAGATAGATAATGGACCTAATAATTATACTATAATGGAGATGCAATCCATGATCTTATAGTCAACCATTAATATGTTAACCAATTTGTTATTTCTATTTAGATTGATTTTCATATCAAATTATCCAAACAATTGGTTGTGTAAAAATTTTAAAATATTTTATATATGTCTGGATATTACATATTTCATATAAAATTTACATGAACTGTTACTTGATATAATTTTTTTTATCTTTAGATGATCTATATTACTTATTTCACTTTGAACTAGTGGGGATATTTATCCTAAATTCTTGTAAATACATTAATTCTAAAATCCCATGTCTTTTGTTTACATTTCTTGTACATAAAGAGATATATGTGAATCCCTATAAATATCAGGGATATAGTGGATTAATCTATCCTAAATGAGTATTATGTAACGACATATCTACAGTTACCTCATCTATCTTTATCAGGGAACATAATTTTTTTTAATGTCTAATTTGTTTTCATATAAATGGATATATATATATATATAATTATAATATTGAATATTACATTTTTTCCTTAAACAATGATTTTATATATGGGAATAATTTTCTAAATTAAATATAGGGGATGAAAGCTCTTGCAGTAAAATATTATTAGTTCTACATATCATCAGTATGATGGTAGAATTGATAATAAAATTTTAAAATTCTATATTGAGTATGATGTATTTATTAAACATATGGGATGTAAATTTATGTGGATAAAAATCAATTTCCTTTTATTAAATAATAAAACATATATTTAAAGTGAATTATTATAACCCATCAATTATTTATTTTTAATGTAATTTAAAAAAATTATATTTTGTGAATGAGTATAGTTAGATTTTTATATGTTTTAAATATTTTGGTTATTTCATGTTTCGTTAAATGTCTTATTGAATCTTTATAGTAATTCTATATTTTCAATTTAAGGCTATTTTTTTAGTATGGTACATAAAATGTCATCAACACCATGAAATACTCTTATGATTTTATCTTGGTTTATTCAATATTTCATCTATAGCATCCTATAATCTAATGATCCTACATGTTATGTTATTATATTATTATTATGATTGTATTAAACATTCTTAATTGATATTTATTTTATCAAATTTGGTACATACTATTTAGTTCATAAATAAATTAATGAAACATTTTTCAGATCTTGTTTCATTTATGCTCTGTATTAATAATTGTTTTTAACATTCGAGAATTATATTAACGTGTTTATTCATTGAATATAATTGATAATGGTTTCAATTATTTTTTTATAATAAGTTTAAATTATTCAAATGGAAATTTTATCATTGAGTATCAATGAATTGTTATTTGATATTTTGGGTTTTTATTGCAAATTAGAGGGATGAAAAACTACTATAAGGAGTTTTCAATTATTTTTTGAGGTTTTTATTAATAAAATTGTATTGATGTGAAATTTGTGTTGTTGATCTCAGATTAGGATGAGTTCTATTGGTCGACGAGTCACATGTTTCCATAACATAAGTTCATGCTGAACTAAGATGTTGATATAAAAAATATTTGTTATCTAATTTTAAGATTAGTCAATATATTATATGTGAGGCTCCACCATGAAGGGTAACCAAATGGATGGTTTCATCTTGAATCTATCAGATATATAACAATTTTTTCACATGAGTTTTGTTGGTATTAAGTAGGTGATATACATTCATCCAATTCCTATTCAGTGACATTGTAATCCATCCTCGACATTAGGGTACATCATTGTGATCATTTTTTATATTCCATAAAAATATAATTATACTGGGAACTGTTACATGACACTCATTTTCAATATAAAATGTATAATATTTTTATTTTTTTATATGTGGGATAACAAATTTTTCATTTTTATAACGGTTTTTATATATAAATGGCCATATGGAGGAGAAAATTTAATTATACCTATTTAATTTACTTTTCCAAATTTATTTATCCTTATATAACACATAATTAATAGTCCAATTTTTTATTTTTTATCTCATAGACTGGTATAACATTCCTCCATTCCAAATTATCTTATATTCTTCTCCATTTTGTAATTACTGGTGGTTTAATTAAATGATTTGATTATTATTATATCAGATCATTGTAGATTAAACCCAAAGTAATCATTTTTATTTTTTATAATGGTTTGAAGATAAACGATAATATTATTTCGAGGATTTTATCAAGGTCTCACTTGAGTTATGTTGAATATTACTTCTATTTTCTCTTTTTTTTGAAATTGGATGTAATTTTAATGTTTTATTTTGTTATGTTATCCAGGGGATAGTCGAATATTTTTTATGAGTTTCCTAAATCATGTTTCACAATGTTTCAACCATTGGAGGCCTCTAGGTTAGGTTTTTTGTTACAAGAATACCATATTTTTAATATAATAGTTAAATAAAAATACTAATTCTGTATTAATTTTGTACATTGGATTGATTTCATTCCATATATGGTTAGAATGATAAGAACACAAGGGCTTTGTGTAGTATGGTGAATATTGATTCTATAGATATATGATATAAATGAACAACATAGAGAGGAAATCCATTTATGACCATAAAAATGATACAAATAATTATGTACCGATAAAATGAAATGGGTTTTCTAGGGGTTGTTTAGAGTGGTGGTCTTGGGATTATCCTTTTGATTCAAGACTATACTGGTGATGTGAGAAATCTGAATGATGGTTAAAGAAAACAATTCTTTTTTTAGGTTAGGAATTTGGTATTTTATATCATCAATTAATATATTGGATGTTTGAGTAAAAATTGATTTGTAACTACATCAGGTAAATGAAAATCAGTGATTTATTTCAGGAGATTGACGTGGCATCCTTATGATTAAATATTTTATTCTATAGGTGTTATTGATAGACAAGGAGGGGTTAACATATGATAATTGATGTGAAAATATATAATGTAAATAATGGGTTACTATCATGTTTTCCTAAATACCTTATTATGATTCAAAACTGAGGTGATGTTATATTTTTGGGATTACTATATTGGAGTGGGATTTGGGTTATGATTTTCATGTGCCTGTAATATATCCATATAAACTTACCTAGATGTCACGATTCATTTGTCAAATGATGACTGTGTGTTAGGCCTTTCACATATATATTCTATTAGAAACATAGATAAATGATATTACCCATTAAATAATTCTTTGAGGGAGAGGTTCATTATGTGTAAGATATTGGCTGTTGTAACACCCCAAGATTCTAAAAATGATTTTTTAAAATAAATTTAATCTTCTGATATTTTATATTTCACACTACATGGTACATATATATTTTAGTATTAAATTGCTACATGTGTATTTTATTATATTAAAAAACCAATATTTAAGTACATGAAAATATTATATTTGATTTAGGTTCATGAAAAACTATTTTTGACTTTTATTACAAAAAATTCAGAGTCCCTTTGATAGCTTGTATTACATACTATGTTGAGTTTTACATAACTACAGGGCACTAATATTACTATACTTGATGGTTTATTTTATCTACTATATACCCATTATAATAGATGTTATGAATAAGAATAAGTAAAGTGTTATAATTTTATCTAAACATGTATATCAAATGAATTATTTGGTTATTAATTAGTATAAGTGAATGTAAGAACAATTTCAAAATAATGAAATAACATTTATTTGAAAACTATTTTACAATGTATAATTTTTTTTATCTCAATAAATTAAATAGAAAGATTTTAATTTTTTATATCAATAATAATTATATATTATATGTTCATTAAATTTTTTTATAATAATCCCTTACATTTTTAGGTATAATATAGAAAGAAATACAATTTTATGAATAAAAATATGTGTTTTATAAAATTTAATATTACCTCTTTTTATTGGAAAAAAAAATTTTAAAAATTTTAAAAATGATTTCAATTATTTTATATTTTATATTTTATAAAACAATCTTCACTTTTAGAGTTTTTAATATAGAAGTTTACTTTGGGTGAATTTTTGTTATTCATATGATAAGTTACATTTTAAGGAATACTGAAGAACACTAAATTTTAATTCAAGTATACTTTGGAATCTATTTTTTCTATAAAGAGAAATGGTATCATATTATTGTTTTGAAGACTAATTAGGTCGATTTTTAATCAATTATTTAAATTTATGTTATTCTAATAAAGTTAAAATTGGAATTGGATATAAAAACATTTTAACCTGTTGCACATGTTTACAAGAAAATATAGCTTTATCGTCCCATCCACGAGATTAAATGTAAATTTATTTCTTCCAATAATAAAATTAGATTATAGAAAAATGGATTCTAGATATAGATTATTGATAAAATATAATTTATGATAAGATCAACATTGTTTTTTTCTAATAAAATTTTCCAATGTGATGAAAATTAATTATAGTGATTAATTGAAAAAATTAGCTTAATAATGATCTAAAACATTATATTATAAACCAACTTGACTTAAAAACAATTCCAAAGACCATTATATTTTCATATTTAGAAACCATTATCACATGGATAAAATTTATATCATTATTTGATCCACATTTAATGGGAAAAAATGGGTAGAATTCCCTTCTATAAAAATTACAACATCGCCACTCCTCCTCCACTATAAAAAAGAAAATCATGGTTACCCATTATTCAAACCATTAATGCATTTTACATCGCAAAATATCAGATAAAAGTAACCCTAAAAACCTATCATTATCCTAGATGCCTACCTTTTAGAAGAAACTATCCAATATGTCCCTTTGGTGCAAACCAAAATAAGTAACCAAAAGAAGAGCTAAGATCCTTCCTCATGATCCATTGTATTATTTTCATTCTCCCTCAACTCATTTGTTAGCATTCCGTGATTATTTAATAACCACAGAAAAATTAATATGCTGATATATTTTTATTAAAATGGTTCAACATAATCTTAGAAACTCTTCCACGTAATAGTTAACAAACTTTCCATTCTTGTGTACAATGAACTATCACCTCACGTAACGATGTGGTTTGTTTTTTTATCACCACCTCTCATGATTGTGAATTATAATGGAAAATATATTTTTATGAGATATATATTATATATATGATGTTTTATGCTTGTATAATAATTATATTAAACATAATTTCATGGATTCTATTTTGTGTAAATTCAATAACTTTGTTTGTGTATGTATAGACTACCTCCTCCTCAAAGCGATATGATTTTTCACACATTACCTAGAATTTAATAATGATGTGTTTAGTGTTCATATATTATATATATTAAATAATAATTACATTTTAATGATATTATAAATATATATATATGACAAATTATTACATTCTATAAACTTGATAATAAAACTGAAACAACGTTCATGCATAAATACGACTATAGTCTTAATTAGAATTATATTCCATTTCATATTTATATATTTTATCGATTACAATAAATACATATATAATAAATATATTGGAAATTTATATCATTATTTACATTCTTGAGATATATAAATCATGATCTAAGTAGGAGGATCATGAATATACACTCAAAACATATACAAAAAACAATGTGGATATTACCCAAAACAGAACATTAACATTGAATTTTTGATAAATATGGAGTTTAAATTCATAAAAAACTATATGTTATTAGATATAACAAAATAACTATGTAATATATTTATAATAAATATTTATTTATTATATAGGTGGTTTTAAACATGATGAATGAAAGTCAATACATAATTTAAGGGTTATCTTATCCCATATTTATGTTCTATGAGACATAATCCATGATCAAATTTCATTTATTATATATAGTATGTATAAATCCCAAGGATGTATTATATGATTATTATAATTAATTTTATGGGTATCTATATATACATTTTTTTATCATTCATTCATGGGGTTAGTGTTTAAAAAGATAACAAAATGATAAAGTAATTTTGTCTCAATTTTCCATCATTTAGACACATGCCATGTTATGCTACAATATCTTTATATGAGGTGTATATAATTCCATTGAAGTGTTATTTCATGAATATACATATTTTAATGTAATTTTAAGCCTAAATTATTTTATTTATTTAAATATTATAATGATTCAACATTTTAAAAGTGGAAATGGTTTACTACTATGATCTCATTGTTTATCAATATTGTTTTTTATTGTGCTTTCATTGATGAAGTCTTATGATCCATATCTCTTTAACTCAAAGGAAGTTTCATGTGCTTGGTTTATTAATGTTATATAAAATTTATTATAAAATAATCTCACTCTATGGTACATAATATAACTAATATTTTGTTTTTATTAAAATCATAATTTATTTATCCTTTCAGTCAAATATAAGTGTTCAGTCAAAATTGTGGTTTATAAAAAATAAAAAAATTATAATATTATCCTATGATGTTGAAATGAAATATTTACCCCTATACTATCTTTTTAAAAACTATTATTAAAGTTAAATTTCTTGTCATTTTTCAGTCAAGGCACTTTTCTAAAATTTTAGGGTGAAAATAGAATGTTTGGAATGTACAGACACACAACCCCTTCCATGAAAGTAATTACCTTCAAAATTACCATGTATGCTTACAATGTTACTATTTGTAAATTTAATCATTTTTACTATTTTTGTAGAATTTTTTTTTATTTTAAAATGGGATTCAAGGAAATGGTTTTTGAGAGAAAAATTATTCTAAAAACTGTTTCAAATGATTTTTAACGTTTATTTATTAGTTTTAAATTCAAATAATCTTAATGATCTGAATTATTATTTTATATGTTTTAAATTAATGTAAAAAAATTTAACATTTTTTCAATCTTATTTCATAATTAATCATTGATAATGTTCTTAGAAAAAATCAAAAATCATTATCTGTTTCAAGGTTATATTCAAGGAAAATGGACTTCTATTATTTTCTGTTATAAAATAGTTTATCAAATCCAAAAAAATACTTTTCATAAAAATTTAAATGATTTTTCATGATTATTTTAGATGTTTTCAATGTTTTTCAAGGAATATTATTTCGAAATTTTTAAATGTTTTAAAATTATATCTTAAATGTAATTTTATGATCCATGTGATCATTATAAATCATACTATATCTTATATAAAAATAATTTGTTATAGTGTATGATATACTAGGGATATGATCCAAGGATACCATTGATATAATTTCATATAATGATCTATGTTTTCATGTATTGATGTTTATGAAACATGATTCTTTTAAATGGGTTACCACGTGTTAAATGATTATAAAAAAATCTTCTATTGATAGGATTTTATTGGATGAAATTATTATGAAACCTATCTATTTTACATAATTTATGATATGTTTAAATTTTTGTGATAAAAATTTAATTTCATTGTCTACTATATTATGTTTCTCATACACACTTATTTTTACGGGTCATGGTTAGGTGGATGTTTCATATAACTCATTTGTTTGATCTCATTATGATATATGTGAGAACTATATCTTGCTCCAATACACGGGGTAAATATTTATATCTCATGAGATAATAATTGGAAACAATATTTCCATCATGGATCACTATGGTACATAGGTACGTCTTGAAACACAATGGGAAACAGTTGTGTCACAGTTCAAAATGAGAAATAAGAATCTCTAGATCGACTATAGGAAACATATGTGTTCTGATCATCTATGGGAATCAAGTGTGTTCTGACCCACTATATATATGGTCTTATTAGTTAGCCTTTAAAAATAATATTCTTTTTACACATTTCTGAAATTTATACACTTAAATTAGAAGTGATTTTTTTCATGACGATTTATAACCCTTAAAAATCATGTGTTGTATATAGCCATTATTTATGACATGATTCGTGTTTATGATCTTTTATATTCATGTTATGATTTTATAATGTCATGATTTCATTGTCAAATACTTATTCTTATGTTTATGGTTATATATATATATCCATTTTTAACCCTTATTAAGAATATTATCTCACCCTTTACTTATCATTCCATTCCCCATGTTATGAAGAAATTTTTTAGGTAGATTTACTAAAGGGGGAAATATTTATTGGAAATAATGATTATTTTTATTCATGTAAATATTATTTTTAATTATATTTAAAACACACTTAAATATAATGGTACTCTGGAATGTATTTTTTTGTAATTTACTAAATATTTATCTAAAAGGATGTAATTTCAATGTGTATTAATCTTAGGTCATTGTAGTTGGTATCAATGATACTTCTTAGTATATCATTGGAATGTAGGATGAAAAATATTTAGTGATGTCCCTAAAAACATTTCAAAGGAAATGCATACAGATGTCTATAAGGACAAGTCAATGTATAAGATAATGTATACAAAAATATCATTGTATTTAAGGGATAGAGTGAGTTATTTCCAATCAATTTATCATTGTATATATTCTAATATTTTATGTGTCCTTGGCATTGATGTACATAAGGGTAAAATTCCCAAAAACAATGTATTGAGATATACATGATTGGGAACTGGTGCATGACAATGGGGCATGTTACACAACAAGTTTGACACTCTAGTGGGATATGCTGTGGAAATTCACAAGCAATTTAAGAACCATAATTTTGGATTTAAATATAATAATACAATAAGTATAGTAGGATAATCCAATGGTTTCATATATTAATTCACTATTAGTTATGATTAATAAATCAGATATGTAATTCTATTTTAAATTATTATATGGTTTTCTTCATTGATAAATGTATCTCACACTACCATTCTTAGTTTTATTCAAAGGAATGAACGAGAAGGAACATGGTTAACATTGAGGGTTTCATGGAATGTAAAAAACTCTAGAAATTTTTGTTCTATAAGGAAATATAATTAATGGAATATGTAAGGTGGTATGAGTTTTTAAAAGACTTCTGATGATAATGTGACTACAAATGACATATTAAAGGTATGAAAATTTCTAATAGTATTTTTTTATTTAAACATAACATTTATGGTCAGATTAAGGTTATGTATCCATAACACATGATATATATTTCAAATTCTAGGGGGAGAGGAATTACAAAAATTGATGATTTAGCCTGAAAAATGTTTTATGAATAATAATGGAAAATTTAGTATTATATGTTTTGGAATTCACTAATAATGTCATACGAATAATGAAATATATAAGTATTTTTTATATGTTTTTAATTAATGAATGAGAGGGATATTTAGAATGGTTATAATGAAACTGAAATGTGATTTAATGGAATGCTAATATTTTTTATTAAGGAAAGGTTTCCATTAATCTGTTCATGATGATGGGACAATTGTGATTAGCATTGATAAAGAGATGATTTATTTGGATAAATTAAATTGGATATTATTTTTGACATCAGAAATTATAATGTTTTTAATGAAATTGTGGTCCGTTTGATAATTTATAATGTTTACATATTATTTTATTTAATGAATATAACTACTAATCTTCAGAATATGGAAACATGCATGTTTTAAAAAATTATTTATGTTAATTCAGGATATTTAAATGTTTAATGATGTTAAATGATGAAGGTATTTAAATTCCAGATAGGACAAAACCAAGTGAAACATTAGGAAATATGTGGGATGAATGATATTCTGAATTAGTTAACATCCTTCAAATGTATTTTGACTTTGATCAATCGAATGGGTAATAAGGTAGAAAATTTGAGGAATGATTTATACTAAAACATGAATGAGGTTTTAGAGATTATAGAATCATCTCACATTTTTAGGATCTATGAATATTGGATAAATTTTTCTATCCATATTGTTGTGATGTTATATAAAGATGCATGGAATGAACTATCATTCTATTCCTGGATACCATGATCCGAAAATTATTTATGAATGAAAAATTCACATTAATTTCATTGCATAACAGTTGAAGCGGAATATGATCAAGAAACAACTAAGATAAAGGATTTAACAAAATCATATAAATGTATCTTCTCCTGAAAATTCATCCAATTTTTTGAAAAGGATAATAAAGTAAATTTCTTCCCTATTATAACCATATTTGATGATTTAAATCTCCTTTTTCAAACCCCTTTGGGTTACATATTTGTGATCATTAACATTCTCCTATACATGTTTTCTATAACTCTCCATTCTAACATTAATTATATATTTCACTACAATGTCCTTGATTTCATTTCCCAAATATTTTCTACAATGCTGATACACAATTATGATTTAAATTGGGTATCCATTATGATTCAAATATATATTTTTAATGGATGTTTTACTAATATTTTTTAAAAAGTGGGAATCTAGAAAAGGAACATTCTAGTATAAGAACATTGATAAAATAGAATAAATTTGAAGAAGAAATTAATTTTAATCATGGATGAATATAACAATATGATATTTGGTTATTTATTAATTATTTATATATTCTATCATTTAATAATTATAATTTCCTAAAAATAGAAATAAATTTTTTTATGTGAAAGCACTATGAGTGGATTGCATTATAGACCACACCACGCCATGCATATAAATAGAAAATTTTAATATAAAGGTGTTTTCTTCTAAATTTGATGTTTATATCTTATTAATAGGGAACAAATTTTAAAGATTTTTTAATATTTATAGAATTTTTATTTCATAAATTAAACACTGTTTTTATAATCAAAATTATCGTTAAAGAAATTATTTTTGTTGCAATATTATAAAAACTGAATTACATTTCATGAAAATAATTTCATATTATTTATTTATACAGATTCATTATATTTTAGTTTGTTTATATATTTTTATTTGATAAATTTTACATCCATTAAGACAATTTAGGTCATTAGATTAATTTTAAAATTTTAATTGTGTGTAAAATCATTTGATCATTTTGAATATTTATACTTTAAAAACTAGCTTTATCATTCCGTGGGATTATATTTGAATCAACATCTACAACTTATGTGATTATAATATATAAAAATGAATTAAATATTTTAATTGAAAAAATTTATAAATTATTAGATTTATAAATTATTAGTTCACTAGATAAATTATTAGTGAATTTGAATAAAATTAATTACAATGATTAAGAGAAAAATAAGCTTTCCAATGTACAAAACCATAATAAGAATGACCTATATGACCCAAAAACATATCCATAATCCATTTTATATCATTATATAGTCGATATACTCCCTAGGAACAATTTTCGACCATTATTGATTCTAATTTACATGGTTAATCATTTTTGGAATTCTCTAGTCAAAATTTACAAGAATTCTGCTCCTCCTCCACTAAAAAAGGATCTCATCCTCCCCACATATTAACACCAATAAATCCATTTCGATTATAGAAAATCTACCAAAAAAAGTCCCAATAATCCCTTCGTACATCCAAAAATCCTATTTTATTTTCAAAAATCAATTCAAGGAATACTTTTGGAAAAAAACCAATTATTGGTACCCAAAGAAGAGGTAACATCCTTTCTCAAGGTACTTTGTTTTATTTTTATTATAAACCACATTAATTATTTAATATAACATGATTATATAATAAAATAAATAATATAAATATTTTTTTCATAATTTTACGGTAACACTTACACTTACACACATTTATATCTAATGGGTAATGAATAATCTATTATTGTGTATAGGAAACTACCTCCACAAAAAATTGGGTTGTTCATTTTTTTTCATTTACCACCCCTAAAGGATGAAAATATTTATAGAAACACAATTTTATGTTATATATATTATATTTATTATGTCTTTCTGTTTTTTTAATTATTATATAAAATATAGGTTCATTCTTTCAATTTTGGGTAAATATGATAACATCTTTTGTATATGCGTAGACTAGCACCTAATAAAAAAATCATTATTTCACACATTTCATGGAATAAATTAAGATTGATTTTATTTTAAATATATTATATATATGGCATAAAAATGATATTATAATTATATTATATATATTTTAATATATTTCAATTAATTTTTTCCTTTAAAATGATAGTAAAATAGAAACAACATTCATCCGTAGATGCTGCATATCATCTCCATGAACTGTGTATTTTATTTTATATTTTTATATAATATATATTATTATATGTATATATATAATAAATATGAATGATATATAATCAAGTTGAAATTTTATAAAATAATTAAATCCGGATCCATGTTAGAGGACCGGGATTAACAGTCCAAAACAAATACGAAAAATAATGCAGATATTACCCAAAACATGACACAAACATTGTGATGTAAATAAACAGGTATAATAATGTTACAAAAAAAATATGGGAATATATATAATAATTTTTTTTGTTTTATGTTCATAAAAACCCAATACTTTTTATACATGAGGTCTTAACTTGTATAAATAATATCAGAACTTACAATAATGGCTATGTCATCTAGATTTTATTTTACGGAGGCAGAAGCCATGTTCTAATTCTATTTATTATAAATAGAGTGTATACATAACATGGATTAATAATATTATTCCTATATATAAATATATTGGTATTTACATATTCTTTTTACTATATTTCATTCATTGGGTTTCTGATTCAAAAGATACCAAATCAATAAACTAATTATTTCTCAAATTTATTTCATTAAGACATGAGCCATGTTATTAACATATATTCTTCTATGAGGAGTATATAATTCCATTCAAATATTATATCATCAATATAGTTCTATTTATTATATTTTAATTTTTATTTAATTTTATTTTATCTTTTTAATTTTGACTGATTGTTTCCAAAGTGGTAATTTATTATTGCTGCAATCTAAACATTTATCAATATTTTTTAGGATTATGAATCCCCAGATTCAATATTATGATGCATTTCTTAATAATTCTCAGGAATTTTATTAACCTCCATTTAATCATGTTATATCCAATAAATATAATCATTTTCCACTCTTTGGAACATAAGATAGTTACAAATCTTTTATTGAAAAAAAAATTTATTTATTCTTTCACATGGGAATTTATATTCTTTCAAACACTTGTTTTATATTTATGTTATCAAAATTATTTTCAAGTTACACTATAATCTTTAAACTTAATTTTAACTCATTTATTACCATCTTTCCAAAAAAATTGATGGCATTGTCTTATAATTTTCTAATCAATATTATATTCTAATCTTTTATGTTGAAAAGGAATATTCTTCATGTTCAGACTTACCGACCATAATGAACACTATTTCTTTGATACAACTTTATATATACACAATATTATTTTATTAAATAATTATTTTAAATAATATATTTGTAATTTTCTTATTTTATATTTTTTTCAATGACAAATATTTTTTTAAAACAATATTATGATTAAAAAGTGTTTTAAATGATTCTAAAATCTTCCAATATATGTTAGAAATGGATATTTTTAAACAAATAAATTTAAATGAACATAATGATTATTTTATTTGATTTGAATTTATTTTCATGGAAACATGTTTTTAAAAAATTTATAATGTATATTATTTTAAAATGAAAAATGTTTTATAAATGTTTTCATTTTATTATTTGTTATCATGATTATATTCAAGTAAAATTGTATTGAAATATTTTAAGTGTTAAAGATAATTTTAAAAATTGGATAGGATATCTTACTGATGAAATTATTTAATATAATTTTTTTATTTCATTATTTTTTTCAATGTGGGTTTTAGGGAAAGGATTATGAATGTTATATATGTTTTAAAAATTGGTTTTCAAAAAATGCTATGATAAAACTATTCATTAAAAATAATTATTCTAATAAATGAACATAATATTATTTTTTATACTTTAATAGGGATATGATTTGAAGATATCATTCGTATTATTTCAATAAATGGTCTATATTTGTATGGATTCAAGTTTATGAAATTTGTTTCTCTTCAATATAATACCATGATGAATTCATATAAAACATGCATCCTTTAAAAAGTGTTTATATGAGGAAATTATTATAAATAAAATAAATTTTACATAGTATATGATATTGGTAAATATTTATGATACCCATTTAATTTCATTGGTTATTATATGATCTCTTTGAAAACCAACTCTTTTTCCTTGTAAAAATAAGATGGAATTTTTAGGGAAATCATATGTATGAACTCGTTATAAGATTTGTTGGACCAATATCTACCAATAATGCATTGGGTAGTGATATAAATATCATGATATAATGAAGGAAAAAATAGATGGGATTTATTTACAATAGGAAACAAGTGACTCCGGATATAAAATGGGAAACATGTGGTTGATAATCCGTATTGTGAAAAAGGTGTGTCCTGAAAAACTATGGGAAATAAGTGTGTGAAGCTCCACTGTAGGCAGCTAGTGTTTCCCAGTCCACTATATTGATGGAAATGATAGTTAAAATGACATAGTAAATTGGAATTCACATGTATGATGGTGCCAAAATTATTTGACATTATATTTTAGTACAATATTGATTTATGAAGAGTTATCACCCTTATGATTAATGTCTTATGAAATTCCAATAATTATGTAATGAATCATGTTTTTGATCGTTTTTATATATAGTATGATCTTATATTGTCATGATCACATTCTCAAATCCATATGTTCATGCTTATTCTTATATATATTCCTTATTTACGTACACTGGGCATATGATCTCCCCATGTTTTTATGTTTCCTTTCCCATAGTTATTAATAATGGTTTTAATTTGAAGTCATAAAAGGGAATATCATCATTTGAAACACTGAATATTTTTCACTTAGTTTAAATATTTTCTTCAATGATTCCAAATACATTAATCTTTTATGGTCCTCACGAATGCATTTATGTATTGTGATTAATGTTAATCGAAAATGATGAAAAATAAATGTATTCTAATCTTGGGACCACATAACTGTGTTATGTTATATTTAATATTCAGTACATGTATATTTAATGATCTTTTATATTTATCATACTAAAAATATTTACACTTACTGTAGGATATATTTTTTATTAAAATCATTAGTATTCATTGTATATATATATATGATTATCCATGTGACCTCTTCTAAAGGGATGGTACAAATCCTATAAGTTGTTGGGTATGTTTTTTATCATTTTAAGATCAATTATATATAAATTTAGTTATATGAGGAACATTAATTAGAGTGTATGTGTCGGATTATATATGGGAGTTACTATGATACACCCATATTAGAATCCAATGACTGTATTTTCAAAGAGTCGGGTGACCCACCATGTAATGGGGGACATCTCATGTGGGAGAATTGTTATATTATATATATATAATAAATATCACATTTCTATAGATATTTTATTCCCCATAGGTATTACAACATGTTGGTTGGAAAATATATGCATAATGTTATAATGTTCATTTCATTCCTCTTGAACCACATATAGTATGTTACACTAGATATGATGATATTGTTTTTGAGTAACTAAATTATCATTGAGATGGGATGCCTCCATGATCTTTACAACTAATTATATACGTGTTTCAAAATTTCCTTGTATGTAAGACAATTAAATGACACTATAGTGTAATTTATTCAATGTATGTTATCAAAAATTCTATGTTCAAAATTCACGGTGTTATTATAATCAATTAATGACAAAATAAGTTTTTTTATTTTGGGTATCATGTTTTTATATTTATCTCATGTATAAATGTGAATATGATGATTCATATTAGTTATTCACTACATGAATTCAATTTGAGTTATATTTTAAATTCTTTTGCGAGTGTTGTAGATAAATAATAGATCATAAAATGACATTTATGCCATATGATTCACCCCTAAAATACCCATAGTTTGTTATATATTATATAATACTAGGACCGGGTTTTTTTTGAGGTTATAATAGATAATTGTGTGTAATTTATTTTATATATAATTTTTAATTTCATCTAGATAGTAAGTAATCTATAGGAGGTAAGATAGTATTATCTGCACTATTAATTTAATGTGACATTAGTTCTTATTATTTTATTATCATTGTGTTTATTATTATTCCACACATGTGTATTGTGATAAGTTCTATTGGGAGATGATTTCATATATATGTTTAATTTATTTAACTTATAATTAACGTGTAGCCTCTCAAAAAAATTTCATAGAAACTCACTCAAAATCATTTTCAATAACCATATGGGGGAGATTGATTTCTTTTGGACCACCAACCAAGGATCTATTTCATTAAATATACATAATGATTAACTAATTAAAATAAAGTATTATTACAAAAATATAGTATTAGATACCAATAGATAAGGATTCATTGATGATTCATAGTGAAATATGTTTGGAACAACCTTATCTTCTATTTTTTGATATATCTATGTTACATAGTTCATGAAATTAAGGTTCATATTTTTCAATTATACATTTTATATGTGTATAAAATTTTGAGGTGATGATTTAATATTGATATATTTTTATTTAAACATTGATTATAGCATCATCAATGTTTCTAAAATGAATCATAATGGGCACTCCAATCCTTATGGATATATATATCATTCCATTTTATTATAAAAGTGGTTCAAAAAATTTAAAAAAGTGGTTTAAAATTAATTATTTTTATATTATATAATGTATTTTAATGTGATTAGTAATAATTTAATTAGTTTATTTCCATAAAACATTTTAATTCATTTTTTTTATAAAAAAAATTATCTGATTATAAATTAATTGAAAATAATTTAAAGGGTATTAATTTGGTAGTATCCACCATTGATTATGAAATTGTGATGTATATATTACACATAGTGTTCATTGGTTTGATAGATCAAGCATTGGATTACATGGGCATTGATTGATAAATATGTGATTGCTGATGATGTGAATTAGTATGTGAACATTTTACATTATTGACCTAGATATGTTTGTGGGGAAAAAATAACATTTGGTATTCCCTGGGGTGTTTTTATGTAATTAAATCTGGGATTATATGGTTTTTTGGTTTTGGTTTGAAGGATATATTTGTATGATTCTAATATATCTTAATTTATTAAAAATTCATTTTGGATATATAATATCGATATATTATTTTTTGTTATAAAATTATTCAGACATGAGACTGATCCTATATTTTGGATTTAGATCCATGTTGTGGGGGATCTTGGGTTTGACATTTTCATATATGATATGACTTATGTTATTATAATGGGGAAAACAATGACTAAAATTGATATTACATGTTGACAAAAAAGTAGTAAAGGAAAGGTAGATCAATATTATATATAAAGGTTATTGTGATGTGGCTCACAATGTCACATGTGTGTACGATTTATTGGTTCATATAGAAGTGTTCATAATCACTTCTCCAGATAATACATATTTATGTTCGTTAAATTAGCGAGTGATAGGGTTTCTTAGATTCTCAATTTGGCATTAAAATCTGATATTTACTGTTATGTTCCCCCTTGGAAAATGGGGATATTTTTGTGGATGTAGATTAATATGGGTTACATGGGATGACACAATTGTTCAATGTTTAATAAATTGGTTTGTTTATATGCTTATTAATAATTATTTGGTTTTAGAGAGAATTAAAATGGTTCATTGTGAATAGCATCGAGATAAATAACTATGTATGTTCAATGTTACATGATGATGAGTTATGGATGCCTTCTAGGTCAAGGAATATGTCCTCACATTATGTATACTTATATATATATAAACCAAAGAGACATGAAAATATTATTCCATTATATATGAAATATATAAAAGAATCAAAACCCATAAATATAGAAGAATTGTTACTAGGGGATTCGATAAAAAATTCAACAAAATAAAATTAAAAACTACCATATTTATTTCATCGCCCATTACTTCTTTCAAAATAATCTAACAATATTATTTGAACCTAGGAAACTATGTGGACATAAAGGGAATGATTATTATAATAATTCCAGGAAAATAATATAAATTTTAATGATGTTAAAAATCATTTCAGGAGGCATAATATAATTGTAATAATGAGGTGGGTCATAAATTATCAAAAGGAATCATTATATAATGTATAATATCAGAGAAAAAATAAAATATTATAGATTTATAATAATGTGGAAATTATGTATAATAATTCTTCATAAGAATTCGTCAAGAGTCACTACTAAGAATTCATAACAGATTATGTTGGTGTTTTTTCTCATGCACTACACATTGTATCTGATGAGTTGAAACAATTATACAATATAAAAGGGGATTTATAATTCTAGGGCCACACATGTCAAAAATAATATTTCTATGTAGTTTTTAAATATAAGGAAATTAAAATATATATTATCCATAATAATGATAAATCCCATGATAAGAAGATGTGTAGAATAATATTTTCTAAAATCATTAGAAAATGGTGTAAAAAGTGAATTCCAAAAAAAGAGAACAAGAGTATTTTAACTATTATATATTTAACATTTAAAAAATATGGATTTCAGGTGAATAAAAATAAGAATATAATTATTGGAGAAGGCTTTATTGAAATTAACCTCCAAAACATAATTTTATGCAATGAGTAATGAAACTTTAAAAAAGATACGTGAATTGTGTTTTCATCAATAACTAAATCAAAATAATATATTTTTTTGAAAACTATATTTCATTTTTTTAATTAATCAATATAAAATTAAACTAATATATTAATATATTAAAATAAATATGTAGAAAAAATCACATTTAATAGGTTTCTTATAGGGATAAGTATATTAATGAAAAAATGAAAAAATTGTATATTCCAAGTAGTGAAAAATAATCTATGTAAATACATAGAGATCATATTTAATGAATATATAATACTTAAATTTGATTAATCGACAGATTAGGTGTTGTAAATACATAGGAATGATAAATCAAAAGGATGAATGTTGGGATAATCAAATACCATTGGTCTATTCTTGTTTAGTAAATGCGTTATTCCTATTGAATAATTAATCTATATTTATTAAAACAATTATCTATAAAATCATTCATTAATATTAAATTTCTTATAACTTTTTATTGAAGTGCCCTGATCAGTGTGAATCACTTAGTGGTGGTTGAGGTGAATCAGTGATGCCATTAAATATTTAAATTAATTTATTCTATTAAATTCAACCACTATGGATGGATAAATCCTCGATCAACTCTTATTGTTCCTATCAGTATTACATTGAATGATGTCGTATATATAAAGGCACTGAACACAACGATTTAGAAGGTACTGTTCAAATTCGTAATCCTTGTTGTGTTGGTTATTCACCCCAATACAGATTCTCCACATTAATTAGGTTAGTAATTAAATTGGTCGATACAGAGTCCCACTATATCTATCATGAGTCTCATATGAGTTTCTTTATACAGCTAAACATATTGTTACAAGAGATCCACAGGTCTTCTCCACAATCCCACTAAATACTTATTCTCCTCCCTGAATCTCACAGAGGTCATTTATCTCTCATGTCACACAAGTATCTTCTTTATTTATGTTCTTTTACGATTCAATGTAGATGATATTCCGATATTCCCGCATTCATGTGTATCTCTTAAAGAATATTAAATGGCCTTTTGTATGGTATGTTGGCCTTGTTCAATTATTCTGTCCACTTCTCTGATCTGTTCATAGTCTCAACAATGCTATGTATATTATTTCTTCTATTAATGAAGGCCTGACCTCACTATGATTTGTGCCAATAGTTCACAAATATTCATCAATAATTTAATATTAAAGAATTATCATGCATAATATCATAACTATCTCTCTTCATGGATTCTCAAGTATCTTCAACTAAGATGAAATATTATCTTTATGATCTGTCTGGCCACAATCTTAGTTCATATTAACATCATGCATGTATTAAATGGAATCCAAACTTCTTGAATTTTTGATATCTCAGTTATTTCTCACTCGTTCAAGTGTTTTTTCATGAATTCATGCAAAAATACTATACTTATTGTAAACCCAAACACCACTGTTCACATGAATCAATGGTTAGGTTCAATGTTGGTAATTCTGGCATATTTATGCAATTCATTCTTGGTACATGTCACATTATTCTTCTAGAATGCACACACTTCATTTTTATTTGGTTATTTCCACACACAATCATTTTCTATTTAATTGGAGTTCAATTATATATGTGTTTCATCATACCACAATGCGTCTAATAATTTTTTTGTGTTCATCTTTTTTAATTCCACATTTTTCTTCAGATGGTCACACACATTATATTTTTGGTTCTTTGCATGCACATGAACTCCACCATGCATGCACTCTTAATTTTATTCTTCATTCACACACAACATGAATGGTTATGTGGATGTTGTATGTGTGAGATTTTACTCTCAAGAGGTTATCAAAGCCTTGACCTCATGCATGTGTTCCTTTTTGTAAAAAAACAAGGCCTTAGTTTCTTCTAATTATTGCAAAATATGAGGGAACAGTTCTTCTTCGTCGTGTTAACCAAGGAGAACATGTTCTCCTATTTCACGCTTAGAGTGTATTAGATTCTCCATCAAAAAACAAAATAGTTTATTGGTTCTATCATCAAAATTGTAAAATAAGGGTTTAAGTGCCCCAGTTTTCTTACACATGGGATACTCCTCACAAAGATACAACAATGGTTCAACGAACCTATCGCGTGCCTGAGGGAACATCGCACAGGGGATTCGGGTTATTTTGTGAACTAGGGGGGGGGTTTGGTTCGTCTCTTCATTCAAGGGATGGGTAGAACTCCTTTTCATAAGAGATTAACGACATTCCTTCATCGCATTGCTTGGATGTGTGGAATCATTCTTCCTTTTGTGAACCAGAGGGGTTTGTGGTTTCTCTGTTTCTTTAAAGAAACATGAGAATCATTCATTGAGAATGGTAGGAGCCTCTTCACGACATGGTCTCCTCCTTTTATAGGTGAGTATCATGTTCAAAATAGTATGGTTCAAATCATGGAATACTAAGATATATGAAAATTTGAAATAATCAAACATGGATAAAGCCATGGCATTAGGTCTCAATTTAATTTAGTTCAACATAAAATCTTTATTTATCTATGCAATCCTCAGGTGAATTAGTATTCGAATGCATGAAAATATTCACTATGTACATTGAACGACTAGTGTAACCTCAAAAGAATTGTTTTCCTAGGGCTCCGTCGAATTTGATTATTTTGAAACATGGTTGAAACTTCTAAGGAATTCATGTGTCATGTTAATACCGATGTTTTCTATGGTCTTGAAATGTGATCAAATGATTCTCGGAGTAATGAGATCATCATTCGGATTCATCGCTGGTTCACAGGTTTAGCTTGGGTGTCCAATGGTTTAAGACAACCTCAGTGGAGAGATCGAACAACCACGGATTAAACAACATGTGGAGAAGATAGATGTTTCATGCCGATTTGATATGGAGATGTGGGATGCATCGTGCTTCCATGATCTCACATGAGATCAGATGAGTAGACAGATTTTCCTATGCGTTTTTAAACTCGTCACACATCGAAATGGAGACAAGGGTGCGCCACATTTATAATACTAGCGACAATAGTCTATGCTCAGAATTCTCCTCTCTCCCTCCACAGAACTGCCTTAAACTGAGTTCAATATGTGGGAACACACTTAGCACCCACTCTAATCTAAGAGCATGAACCTAGATCCCACTCTACATAAAATCATCGCCGTGTAGAACCTATGGGCATATACACGATCTTCACACACATCCTCAAGTGGGTATGGCCTTGAGCGCTTCCATCGTGTGTGGTTTACCCTTGTTTACCACATGTGATTGAGGCAAGGACATCATCTAGTCTCCATGGATGGCCCAAATTTTTGATAATGTGATATACTATGTACATAGTATAAAAACTATGTATTCAAAACCACCCTTTTTCATTCAAAGATCATAAATGGGAAATTAACGTACTAAAATACATTCTAATCCATTCCTCCTTACTTTTTCTTCATCTTCACACACCGTCTATTCCTTTCTTTTTAATTCATAAATTCCAAATGATCTTGAAAATGTTTTTTTGATACCATCTTGGTTTATGCATGTACCATTTGTCAATTCATCATTCATGAAGACATAATGCCTGGACTTTATTGTTGTAATGAGTGTTGTGTTCTCTTTAAAACACATTTATTCTTATTTGTGGATCAGCACACACAATCTGTTGATTTGGGAAACTTCGTCCATTTACATTCAATGGATGGATCATTACTTTCTCCTCATGAAACTGATTATTTCATTGAATTATTCTACTGTTGTATCAATGTATCATTTTGATAAAAATCATGGAACTTTTATACTAGTTTAACGATCATCATCTTGCATCCTCTTGTAGAATTGATAAATATTAGTATTCAATTCTTTGAATCAATAACAATTCTACAAGGATTCACAAACTTCTTCATCAGTACCATTCATTCACATATTTAATTATCATGGACAACAAATGAAACACATATGCATTTCAATCCATATTGATGACAATTGAAACTCTTATTCTCTTCAATCTACCCCTTTGTATTTTGTTTTAAGTATCACTAATGAACACATTGAATGGGTCAATATGTGTGCCATACTATTCTAACCTTTAATGGTATCCAAATGCAAAGGTGTTAGTGTGGAATATTCAAAAATATTTCCTCATCAATTTAAATAATATCTTTTGGATTGTTTCTATGAGATTGATGAAGTCACATTGTTATCTTAGAAAAGAGCCATTAGATAATAAACTCTATGTCTACATGGGCTAACCCTGTGTAAAAAACAAGAGATCTATGACCAAGGTTTTTACTGATGTCCATAAACTACCATACTGGTGAAATCATGCTTAGAGTGTACCACTTCATGAACAAGGTATTAGAGATATTGAGATATATCAGTGAAATGATAAATCCTACAAACACATCACCAAATATATTAACAAGTTCAATTAAATGTTCAATCTCCCCCTTTTATCCAATATTTTCATCATTCAATCACACCCCCTTAATTTACACGAAAAATACAATTAAGAACTGGCGATGAATGTGTGAATGGAATACAGATGATTCAAATTCAAGATATGATATGAATTTCAGAGTTTGTATTGAAATAATCATTGATATAATATCCTTAATGTTTTATACCCCTCAATGGGGTTACACCCTTTGATTTCCCTTTCTGGAAAATAATCATCAAACGAAATTCAAGATATTAATTTAGATAATCATACACTTTTGAACACTTCATGAAATTATAAAAAAATGAACAATGAGTCCAATTAGTAGTTTTAAACATTGTTCATTCGATTATCATTTTGAGAATGACCTTCATCATCAATTCACTGAATTTTAAACACGTATATTAAATAAAAGAAATGGGACTACATTAGAACACTATTGAGCTTCTTAATAAAAACACTGGGGATTAGGACATTCACTCATCCCATGAACTCTTTTCCATTAATCTCTAATGTTTCTCGTACTCTTCATGCTGGTGATTCCTCTCTATTTGACATTTTGACCTTTCTTTGTTATCATGGACCCTTTACATCCACTCACCATCAACTTGTGTTTATTTTTTATCATTAATTCTCTCTTTAGTGATGTATCGTATACTACTTCATGTTGATCAATTTTCCCCATTTGGGCTGGTAAAATAATAAAACACTTGTTTTCATGATGTCTAGCCTTCTTGTACCTTCAACATAGAAGTTTTGAAATACATGGGTTATCATTTACTGACAACATATCATAAAATAATTATTTTCCTTCATGTATAAATACACGTTTCACCTTTTTTCCATGCTTTATCTAGTTCTTCATCTTCAGTTATTTGTATTTATCTTGTAATTTTCAATTGAATAGAGCATATTACAAAACAATCCTTTATATCATTTTCTGAATTGGAGCTTCCACATAACTTCTACATTGTATTCATGTTACCTATTTTAGGCATATGATTCTCTTTAAGAATGTCTCTAGTCAATCCCATATTCTTCTAGATTGATTCTCTTTTTAGTTTCACCTTTCTTCCAATCATTTCAAGTCATGTTTGTAGTGATCCATGGTATGCATATTCTTTCCATAGTAGAATAATCTTTTCATTGTTGAGGTGACATTCCTGGAATCCATATTAGACTTATTTTGGGAATAGTTTGTTTCATAGTTTTTGTGACTTTAGTGTCTTTCATATTCCCAATAGAAGACCTTTCATCTCCTTCTACATTCCCATGACTTTGTTTGTGGTCTATGATTCTAATGAACCTATACTTGAGACATAGTGAGACTAAGCCAACACTTACCATAACTCTGACCACCTATGTAGAAATTATCATATAATTCTTCAAGATATTCAAATCTATTTTTTATTGTCATTTCTTCTTCATCTATGATTTCTACTTTTGCCTTGCAGGTGGATTCATTTCCTCACAAATACATTACCTGAATGTAAGACATTCATAATTTTTTTATTATGACATATTATTCAAGCAATCATTAGCTTGATACCCAACCATCCAAACACACAAAAAATATCCAACAATTATCCTTCGTTTATTTTGTATTATCAGTCTTGATTGAGTTTGAGTGTTTTTTTTGGAATTTTCATTCTTTCTTTGGAGCATCCATCTGGGAGTTTCCATTATTAAACATTCAAATATCAACTATTGATATTTTGATGGATGTATAATTATTTTTTATCAATCCCCATATTCCTAGCTTTTGGATTTGAACCTGTAAAAGAAGATGAAACTGCATTAGTTGAAATAGAAATAAATGGGATATGAGATAACTTTTTCTTGGAGGATGTTTCCCTTAGATTGGAGGATATTTATGTCTTCCATTTTGAATCATTTTCCTCAATTTAATCATGATTGGAAACATCCACTCTTACACCTCATTTGGATGTTATATTTTGGATTGATTGCTGGTTTTCTAATCTCACCTCCAATTCTATAAATTTCATGTTGAGAGAGTTATTCTCATCCTCAACTGATCTCATCATAGATTACCTATTCTCCTTCAACATTGTTATTTGTTATTAATTCACATTTCCTAATTTTTTCAAATATAAGTCATGATCCTTTTTATTTTTGGTTTTTTCATATAGTTAAGCATCTTCAAGAACCATCTCAACATTATGGATCTTTTAAAATGCATGGAAAGATTATAAAATTACTATCCTCAAGATTTCATTCTCACAAATACTTCCTTGTAATTCATTAATAACTTGAGAATGCCTTTGATTGAAAAATAGAATTATTTTTTCAATTTCGTTCGCTAGTTTTGTGAGAGTATTATATATGGAAACCATTTAATTCAATTATTATTCATTGACATTATCATCTTCTTCCATCAGGAATTTTTCATCTTGAAGAGTGCTAATTCTTACAGCAATGTGTCTTGACAATTATCTAGGGACTTTCATCAGATGATATTTTTGTGTTCACTGAAGATCACTAATTGCTCTATCATTGTCAGATAATTATCAAGATTCATTAAAAGAATAATAAGTACTATCACATGTTTTAACTTTAATATTAACTTCATTAGATGGTGTCTCTCCATTAGTAGTATGCATCTTCTTCATCTTTATTGACTTCTTCTTCTATCTATTTTTCAGATTCTTGGCAAAAATTTCCATTTAAGGTTTCCCATTCATCTCCTCAAATGTTTATTTTATAAATACTATGATGGATATTTTAGAGGTGACCTTCTCTCTGATACCAACTGATGTTCCAAGATCAGTGTGTATCACTATGTTGGGGAGGGGGTGAATCAGTGATCACTTGAAATCTATTTACTAATTGATTATTTTCAATTAATCATCTATGGATGAATAAAGCCACTATAAATTCTTCTTATGTCTCTTAGAATTATCAAAAAATGATTCTGTAAATATAATGGAACTGAACATAAGAATTTACTATGTTCGGCTCAATGAACTACTCATTTCTGTGTTGATTTTTCTCCCCAACACAGATTCCCCATTATAATTAGGTTAGTAATTACAATGGTTGATACAGAGTTCCACTATATATATCCTAAGTCCTATATGTGGTTCTTTATACTACATCAAACCATGTTACCATTGTCCCACTAGCTTGCTTCAGAGTCCCATGGATGACTTCTCCTCCTCCTTCAATCGCATAGGGGCCTTCTAGTTCTTGAGTCAGATGAGCAACTTACTTATTTATGTTCTTGTTTGATTCATTATATATGACCTTCTGAACAACCTACATATGATTTTTGAATCAAACTTTCATGTGTATCTCTCCAATAATCTTAAACAAAAATTCGTTATGACTATTGGCCTTGCTCAATAATTTTGATCACTTCTTTGATTAGTTCACTGTCTAAAAATGCTCAGGAAATTATTACTTCTTCTGATGTTGACCTGGCCTCACTACGATGTGAGCTAATGGTTCGCACAAATTCTTCAATAATATAACATGTAATAATGATCTTGATTTGTATTATAACATTCTCTATTCATGGATTATCAAACACTGTCAACTCAGATAAATGATATTCTTTACGTTCTATATGGCCTCAGTCATAGTTCATCATTACATCATGCATGGATTGCATGCATCCAAACATCTTATTTTTGGATATCTTAGATACTTCTCACACGTGCAGTTGTTTATGCACGATTCCATGCATGAAATCTATGCTATATGTAAACTCTAACACACATTGTTCACTGTAATCAGTGTTTTAGGTTCATTATGTTTATGTAATGCATATGCATTAACTTCTTTCTTGGTGAATCTCACTTTCTTCTTCCTAAATGCAGACAATTTTTTCTTATTTGGTTCATTCCACACACCCACTTTTTCCATTAAATTGGAGTTCAATTATATATGTGATTCCACATACCTTAATAGGTGTATTCCTTTTTTTATCTTCTTTCTTACTTTCTCATTATTCATCACATGTTTACAGAAACTTTATTTTTGGTTCTTTACATGTACATGAATTCCACCATGCATGCAATATTCATAGTCTTCTTCTTTCACACACATCCCAAAAGAGTATGTGGTTGGTGTATTTGTGATTTTTTCATCCCAAGTGGTTATCGAATCCTAATCCTCATGAATTTTTTCCTTTTTGGGATTACATTAGGCATCAAGGTCTTATTCTTCATTACAAATAAGAGGGAAGATTTATTCTTCTTCATGAAAACATGGGAGGACGAGTTCTCCTCCTTCACGTATTGGGTGAGTGAGAGTCTCCATCACAGAATCAAGGAGTTTCTTGTTTCTATCTTCACAAGGGAATGACAAGTGTGCCAGTGCACCAATTTTTTACCCGCATTATACTCCTAAAATTATCCAATGAGGGTTCTAAAGAACCGATCTCAGGCTTTTGAGATCTTCGCAAATGGGGTGAAAGTTTTATCGCGAACCAGGGGGTTCACGGTTCATCTCTTAGCTCAAGGGATGGATAATACTCCTTTGTGCAAGAGGACCACAAATTTACTTCTTCGAGTAGCTATGATTCATGGGAAATTTCTACCATTCGCGAACTAGAGGGGTTTGAAGATGCTATGTTTCCTTGATGAAACATTAGAACTATTCATTCAGAATGGAAGTAGATTTTTCATGGCTAAGTATCCTCCAGTTATAGGAATGGAGAGAATTCAAAACTACAGGTTTCAAATCATTAAACACCCAAGATATAGAGCATTTTTGAAATCTTCAAACGTGGAACAAGATATGGTCGTAAGCCTCAGTTTCTTGCAATTAAACCTAAACTCTTTATTCCTCGATGCATTAATCACATGTATGAATTTTCAAATGTAGGAAAATATTATTTGTGTACATTGAACAACTATCATTGCATTGGAAACATAATTTTCCTCGATACACATTGAATTTCATTATTTTGATGCATGCATGAAACTTTTAATGCGTGCATGTGTTAGGTTCTTATAGATGATCTATGTGTGATATAAATGGGCGCAAATGATTCCGAGCGTAATTAGATCATTATTTGTATTCATCAGTGGTTCTACGGTGGAGATCGGGTGTCTGGGGGTTGAATAAAACCTCGGTGGAGAGATCAGACAACCACAGTTTTAACACCACGCGACGTAGATAAATGAGCGGTGTCAATTAGATGTCGAGGCGCAGGATGTGTCGTGCGACTAGGATCTCAGGCTTGATTATATGAGCATATAGGATTCCTTTATGATTTTTAACCATGTACCTCATCAAAACATAGACACAAGCACACTCTTTTATAATACAAGCTATGGCAGATGATGCTCAGAATTCTACTCTCTCCCTTCATGGTACTTCCCCTTACCAGTTCACCCTTTGGGTACACTCTTAGAACCCACATTCCTCCTTGGGCACAACCCTAACACCCACACTACCGGGTTTCATCACCATGATGCACCAACATGCTTATTCATGGCTCACACACTCTGCCTCATGTGGGTATGTCCTTGAGGGATTCCCTTGAGCGCAGTTTACCCTTGAGTCCCACATGTGCTTGAGGTGAGGACCTCATCTAGTCTCCATGGATGGCCCTATTTTTTGATAATGTGGAATACTATGTACATTGTATAAAAACTAATTATTCCAAACCACCCTTCTTCATTGACAGCTCATGCATCGAAAATTCACATAGTAAACATCATACTATTCCCTTCCTCATTTTTTCTTCTACAACTTCTAGCATCATCCATTCATTTCATTTTAGATCATAAATGACAAATGATCTTCAATATGTTGTTTTGATCCAATCATGGATGATTCAAGGATCATTTTTTAATTCATCATGCATTAAGGCACAATGAATGACCATGATTGTTATAATGAGTTACATGTTCTCTTTAAAACACATGTCTTATTCTTTGAGGATTAGCACAAATAACACTCTGAATTGGTAAACTTCATCCATTTAAATTAAGTGGATGGATCATTTCATCTCTCCTCATGAAACTCTGAATTTCCTGGACTTCTTCGGTTGTTGTAACAATGTATCACTTTGATACCATTCACGGACCATTATGACAAGATAAAAAATCGTCATATTTGTATCCTCTAATAGAATTGATCAAGTGTAGTATTCAATACTATGAATAAAAAACAATTTTCTATGGCTTCCCCCAAATTCTCCATCATTAACTTTCCTTTATATATTGACTTCTAATTGACAAAAAATGAAACTCGTATGCACTTTAGTCTATATTGACAACAAATTAAATTCTTATGTACTTCATTTACTTAAATTTATAGTTAACTAATTAAGAAATTATAGTAACCCCCACAACTTTCTAGAATAATAACATTAATTCCAATATCATATATGACATGCAACAACAACTGTATAAAAGAATATAACATCTCAAGATTATACAATATGTTGACTATTTTATTTAAAAATTATTTATTATTAAATTCATGCAACACCAAGTTAGAATTAATTACCCACAATAATGAATTTTTCCAATGTCTTGCATTAGAAGAATGATCGTGTTTTACCGAATACTATTAATATTATTATTTAAAATGAAAATTACTTACTAGATGAAAAATTGTTGGTTATAAATATGATAATATAACATTTGAAATTAATGTTTTAATTAATTAGTTACAATTTTATTTGAAATGAATACAAAAATAAGTTTCATATAAAAAATAAATTTATAGAGAACAATTGTTATACCCATAAATGGAATTTTTCATAAAAAATTAATTAATTACTATCATTGAATAAATATAAATTAAATATAAATATTAAATATTAAATAAAATTTATTTACATTAATCAAAATTATATAATATTCATAATATCATAACAAATAAAATTATATGAAAAAATATATATTATTCCAAAATTTAGTTTGTCACTTTTTAATGGATTTAATTTTTTAAAACTAATTTTTAAAACAATTAGAAATTTTAATTGAAAAAAATAGATATCTTTCCTGAAAAAATAATATCAATATTTTATTAGTTATTTTTCTTGATATAATTATTAGATGTTTCATTTGGAAAAAAAATACTGAAAATACAAAATATTAATTGAAAAACATCTGTTAATTTAAATAATTAATAATGGTAAATTATAATTTTAATTTAATTAAAGATAAATTACTTATATTATAGATCATGTTTTACTTTTTGACACATCGTAATGATTTATATATTTAATTTATATATATAAATAAAATTAAATTATAAACAGCTTCACTAAAAAACGAATTTCTTGTATCATTTGCGAGATTAGTGATAATTAAATTCCATCAAATTCATTAATTTTAATTTAAAATAATCTATTTTATATTTATAATGATAATAATTTTTAACTTATTGTATGTTCATTATTATTTTTTACTAAATTGATTTTTGAAAGAGGCTATAATTAATTATCATGATTAGGGTTAAAATGAGCATACATAATGGTTAAATCTTAATTTTATGGGAATAACTGGACACGACAATTGTCAAACACACAATTGATGGAAATTTTTCTACAAATTCCCCTTTGATATTTGAAATGGTCCATTAATTTTTGGCACGTGATATATGAAATTATTCCTAATATTGGTTTCATTATTGTACTTACATGAATACCACTCCTCCTAAATTATAAAAGGGGAATTAACCTTCCCCAATTATACAAATCAATCATGCATTTTGATTCATAAAAATCTTTCCCAAATCAACATACATAATTTATTCCAACACCATATATTATTTTATAGAAATAATTAAATCCATGGATTAATTTTTGAATAATGAAAAAGGAGTTACCTAAAGACGATGTAATGTTAATCGATTGTTAATTTTGTTTTATTTCTTTCTCCATCCCCTTAAATTATTATTATATAACGTTTATATAATAAATTTAGGTATTATTTATAATATTATTATTTTATTATATGAATAATAACAACAAATACACTCACTACCGTCAAATGGGATATGACATCATTGATCCTGTTCAATGTGAACTATCACGACACAAAATAATATCTTTCGTTATTACATCACAACATTTCATTGATATGAAAATTGATGGATTTACATTTTAATTATGAAATGGATAATATTTAAAATTTTATTTTTATTTGGGAATTATTATATTAGAGATACCTTCATTATTTCTATTGTGCTGGAATACAATAACTTCATTTGTGTGTATGATAGACAACCACCTCAAAAAGTGAAATGACTCCTTCATCATTTACATGGATTGTGTTTATTGTGTTTTTAATATATATATAATATAATTATGAAATAAAAATAATAGTAGAATTAATATATATATATATATATCATTTACATTGTTTTTCATTCAACAGAACAAGATAATGTAAAAATGTTCATGCGTATGTACGACTTACCATATCCATAAACAGTGTATCCCATTTCATAAACAAATTCTATATATTATATTAAATAAATTTATAATAAATTTTAATTATGAATAAATTAGGGATTAAATTAATTATTTGGTACAATCATGATTTTTTCTTTTTTAAGAATAAAAAAACAATTCAGAACATACACAAAATAAAAAGTCAGTATTACTGAAAATAATGAAAAAAATTAATGATTATTAACAAATGGCTGATAATATTCTATAAAAATAATCATATATTTTATTATTTATATTAATACCAATATATTATAAGTTAATATCATGAATAAATCCACTATAAAGGATGATAAATGGTGATAAACCAAATTGGATATTATGATAATGAACTTCATCTAAATTTTATTTTGTTAAGAAGTATTTTAATTCTACACACATAGATTAATTTATATTATTAATATAAATAACCTATAATACTAATTATTATAAATAATTCATTCTAAATGAAATTTTAGGTTACAATTTTTCATTAATGTGGATATGAATTAAAAACTACTAGGTGTTAAATAATTTAATTACTTAATTTCATTTCATTGGGTTATATTACATCTTCATTTTCATTAATGTTATAATTTATTCTTCCTAATGTATTTTAAAAATATAATCTTTTTTCTACAATTTTATTGTATTTTTATCCTATACACATAATATATTAATTGATTAATTCTTACAATAATGTTACTATCACATTAAGTGTTTATTTCATATTCTCATTCAAAATGAGATCATTTATTGTTTTATTTACATTAAAAGAAATTGTAGGATAATTTTTTAATAAATAATTAAATTTTCTTCTTATCAAGTTATTCATGAGGTTTTTCAATCAATAGTAACATCTTTACAGACATTTTTATTTATTTTTAATTTCTTTAAAAAAACTGTATTTATACTCTATTTTGTCATAAATATGTTTTCATAAAAATAACAATTTATTAATATGTTTTGAAAAATATTTTTATGCTTATAAAATTTTTATCTATTTTATTAATGGATTATTATGGTCACATTATGAATAAGTCACTGTTAAATAATTTTAAAAGAAAAAGTGATATTATTTTTTCCTAGTGCGGAATTATCAGACAATATTTATTTGCAGCTAACAATGCAGTTTTACTATGAATTTATTTAGAGAAATGTTTCATAAAAGTTATTTTAATTGAAAATGATTTTAAAATTATTTTAAAAATGAAAAATATATTTTCCAGATTTTTTTTTGAATATTTATGTAATTCATCAACCAAAACTATCCTTACGCTTGCTCGATTGGGAATACACATTATTGCTTCCACCTTTATTCATACTCTAGATGAAATATTATAATGACCCATACATTACATAGATTGTTAATAATTTCGAATTGAACTATATTTTTTACAACATATGACAAAAAGTTGACATGAACGTATTTGTATAGTGTCTTTAGAAATAGGGTATCATAAAAAACTGGTTCATAAAGAATCTATGTTGTCTCCAGTGTATTTCATCATAAATATACTTGTTTTTGGCCTATCATATTTAATACCCTTCTTCTTGAGCTTGGGAAAAGAAACATCAAAAAGGGTGAGTTGAAATGCTTAGTAATGGTAAACAAAGGAAATTATAATCATATCATATTCTTAAGATTATAATGTTCGAAATTATTATCCTTCATAAGAGATCATAATTTCATGTCATATGATAGATCATAGAATTGAAATGTAATCCAAATCATCATGAAATAGGACATTAAACATTTTGTAATACACTCATAACCATGGAAAAACATTTCATATTAGTCATGGCTCATTGCAAACACCATCGTAACGGACAAAGTCCATTACTGAACCGAGTTCACTCCTCATTCCAGTCCTATATCACCAAACCATATTAACTTATTGTTCTAGAAATGTCTATCTCATGAGATACAAATCTTTACCCAATGAATTAAAGAATGATATAGGTCCCTCCCTTCTCATAATTAAGTTCTTATTATGTGTTCCGCAAAATCATATATCATATATCATAGCATAACCAATGAAATAAAATAGGATTCTTAAACATCATTCCTTCTTAACATAATCTATTTATGATAAAAGGACTTCATAAAAATAATTACATCATAACATAATCGAATAAAAGTAATAATTGTTATAGAAACTTAACCATATATCATCTTATATGGAAAATAATTTTGATAAAATACTTGAACATAGTTCTTATGGAAAATATCTTTTCTTCTTAAAAAACATTTTATTTTCTCAATATGTCATAAAATTATAAAATAAATGATGTTAATTTAATAAAAACATGAAAAAATGTGAATAACGTTTCGTGAAAAACGTTTCTCTATGAAAGCATAGAAATCTGTTCATGTCGTTTAAGTTAAAAAACATACTTCTCTGTACCTTGGATGGAAAATTAAAAAAGTATCTCATACTAAATAATACCAAATATTGTATTCATATCATTTAATAAAAATTATCCAATTGGTAAACATTGAGTTAAACAATTATAGGAGGATAGAAATAAGATTAAATAATTATAAAACATGGATGTGGTTGATAAAAATTCCCCAGTAAATACTGATGTATAAACAATGTCGGATAAAAAATGAGATGGAATGATTTTCCCTTGCCTTAGGCCTGATATGCTTTGTACATATATGAACCTACAGAATAATGATTTAGACATTTTCATTGAATTATTCAAGATTCATAGTATTTCTTATGATGTCAAATATGATTCACTTATGACATTGTATTACCCATTCGTTTCTTCAATTACATGTTAAAGCAATGTTATGGTTAATAATCATTCATGTTTTTCCTTGTTATTCTACAAATGATTACATAGATAATGATTTATCTACTTATATAATGTAAAAAATGATTTATGTATACCTTATATTTTCAGTATATAAATATATATATGTTATATAGATATATTAAATGGATTACACTGTTCATGGAGACGGTAGGTCGTACATACAGATGAACAATGTTTTCATTTCCCTCAAAAATCGATTTGGCTCGAATTAAGTATATAAAATATATATATATATATATATTTACATAAATCCAGTAGCAATATTCCATCATATATTTCATTATTATTTATTATATATACATTATAATCATTCATAATTGGTTAAGGTGGATAATGTATCTCATCGTGTTGTGGAGACGGCAAGCCGTATGTATGCACGAGCGATGACATCATTCCCAATATTGTTAAATATTATTGAATTGAATGGTGTATAATATTTCAAAATTAAGAACCTTTTAAAATAATCATATATAGTAATTTCTACCATTATTATACCCATCCATGTATGTTGGTGATGAAAAAAATTACACCACGGTGTGGAGACATTAGGTCGTACGTACGCACACATGGTGGTTTTATTTTTCATAGGATGGATAGAAAATGGAATATAGTTGTTTCATATTAATAATAAAATATCACTATACAAGTGATACAAGAGTTATTACTTAATAATGAAACATGTCACATAGGGGATATAGAAGAAGAAAGAAGATTAAAATAATCGGTAAAGGATATTGACTCTTATTCGACATGCCTCTTCTAAACGTCCTCTTTGGGAACTAAAGATGGTCTTTAAGGAAGATCATGACATCAAGAATGATGGTAGGTAAGTGGAAAAGTTAAATGTATATATTTTTCCGAGTTTTAATGCTCACATTGGAGTGATGATAAGAGGGAGGAGGTTCCCTTTTATAAGAGAGGAGAAGTGTACTTTTGGAAACCACAAAAATATTAATTTATAATAAACTAAAACCCCAGATAAAAACCCCCAATATTACTCAGATATGAATATTATTTGAGATATATTTGTGATCCCATCAACCAATAAAATTTATACATGATTTTAATTTTTTATAAACATTATCATTTTTATTTATCCTTATTTTTTCTATTTAATTGTAATTGTGTTTAAATATTATAAATTTTAAATTGTTATTAATAATCACTTATTTGTTGTTAATTTTCCATAATTGTATACTTTATGACATTTTCGGGCATATAATTTTTATTATGTAATTTTTAAATATTATTGTTATTTTTATACAATTTAATAATATGCTATTTTTATAAAATACCAATAGTTTCAATTTAGAAACTATTTATTTATTTTAATTTATTTAAAATCAAAACAAATGATAGATTCGAAAAAAACATTTAATATATTCTTAACATGTCATATTCTTCTAGAAAATTCATCATTCACATTAATTAGTTCATATAATATTTATTTTAATACTTTTAAAACCATTTATTTTATATTTCACTTAATAAAATAATTCCAACAAAATTTTTCTATAATTATTTTATATACTTATTTTTTGAATAAAAATTAAAACTGAAATACTATGATAAAGATAAAATTTACTAGCTTTTAGTGGAATATTTTTTCTCAAATTTTATTTCCAGAAAACCAATCATTTAAAATGTTATAATTATTAAATGATGAAGGTGATAACTTTGATTCTATTTAAATAAAATAATATAAGTTTCATAATCACTTTTATAATTCTCCATGTGGACAAGAAGTCTGCCCTTGGATTATTCTGGTTTATATATACTCTAGTAATAAGTTTTGGTCAAGTGTTTCAGCCACTTATGGGTAATATTATTTTAATAAAAACTATATTATTGATTTATCAATAATTAAATAATTTATGCATCATTAATGTATCAGCTATTAATGTAATTATATATTTCATGAAAATTAAAAATAAATTTACATGATAAAAAATAGATTTCAAATGAGTATTTATAATCATATTTACATTCTATATATCCTTTTATTTAAAAAAATTAATTATTAATGTTGTAGTGAGAAATATTTGAGTTTTCATTAAATATAATAAATTAAATTTCTTTATCTCATCTAATTGGATTCGAATAAAAACATTTAGACCCAAGTATGTTTTTGGAGAAATATTGGCATCCAATTATATTAGGATTTTTTAGGGTAATATTATAATATTATTTTTACCCTTAATTACCTGATTTACCTTTATTTTTGGTAAATAAAAACAATCATAGATAATATTCATAATTTTTAAATACAAAAGTTACCTATTTACACATTTTGGACCTCCTAATTGAAAATATTGAATCCATTATTCCATATTCAAAACATAGAGGCTGTAATAATTAATTTAAAAATAATCCCTATTTTTAGGAAACAGTTTATAAAAGTTAAAACATTGCAAACGATTGAGATGTTTGTATATATGAATTCAATGTAAAATTTATGGTAATAAAATACATTATATTAAATGGTTAAAATATATTATATTTATACTTAAAAACCATTAAATCTTCTAATTTAACCATATTAAATATCTCGATGAAAAAAATGTGTTTTTAATTAAAATGTATCATATTGTTACTATTCATCAAATTATGAAGTTTATCAGAAAAAATATATGAATTTTAACAAATGTAAATTTTTATATTCCACATCCAAATAAAAAGTAATAATTTTCATATTAATGTTATTATTGTGTCTAAATCATAAATTTAAAAGGGGTTTCCATTAAAAGGTGGAAAACATTGTTTTAATATCCATATGATGAATATCAAAAATACCTTTTTAATTATATTACATATATATATCATTAATTTAATTCATTCAAATAACTCAAATGACATATAATCGATTTATATATATCATAGATTTTTAAAAGTGTATTATATTCATTCTCGCTAACATAATGGCTAGGTTATAACAGTAAATTTATATTAAGGGCATTTTCTTGTTTGTTTAAACTCACGATTTCGTGAAAATCAAGCTATTGAAGAATAAAACACATTTAAATATTTCATAAAAGAAATAGAAATTACATCCCATCCCCTTTAAACTGAATTTCCCCATCGAAATTTGTCACCTGTAAATAAACAAATGAGGGTAAATCTCTCTAATCTTATCCTCAATTTCCCATGTATCTTCATCTATTTGGTGGTTCCTCCATAAAACATTAACCAATAGAGTGGTATTGTTTTATAAAATTATTTCTCTACAATCTAGAATCTCCATTGGTTGTTCTTCATAAGAATGATCTTTCTCCAACGACACGACATGAGAGGTTAGTACATGTGAAGGATCAAGAATGTACTTTCTCAGGAGGGATACATGGAACACATAATAAACTTGAGAGAGATTCAGTGGAAGTGCCAACTGGTGATCTTATTGAACAAAATGAACCAGAATTTTAAATGAATTGATATATTTAGGGATGAGCTTTACCTTATTTCCAAATCTCATTACTCTCTTCCAAGGATATATAGATAATAACATCATATCTCCCACTTCAAACTATCGGTTAGTTCTTCTGTTGACAATATAAAATTATTGTCCACATTGAGATGCTCTTATATGTAGTGGAATATATCTGACCTTTTTTTCCATTTCATCATCAATATTAGGTTTTAATATATTTATTTCCCCATATTTATCCCACCATTTTGGAGTTCTTCCCATCTTTTTATAGAGGGATTTATAAGGAGTCTTCTGAATACTCGAGTGAAAGATATTGTTTTATGCAAATTCCACCAATGGTAAGTGTTGATCCCAATAGCCTTTTAAATCCATAGATCAAGATCTCAACATGTCATTCAGAGTTTGAATTGTCCTCATAGACTAAACATCTATCTGATGATGATAAGAAGTGCTAAAACTCAACACGGTATCCAGATCATGCTGAAGACTTTTCCAGAACATAAATGTAAAACTTATATCCCGATTAGATATAATGGAAAGTTGAACTCAATGAAATCATTCCACGTCATTTACATATATCCTAGCAAGAGGATCAAGATATAAATCCACTATAATCGCAAAGATGAGTGCTGAATTCTTATGTTGATCAACTATAACCCAGATAGAATTATTGCCTTTTGATGTTTTGGAATTTTTTGTGACAATTTCCATAAAGAAGTTTTTGTACTTCCAATATGGTATGGGTAATGGTTGTAACATCCCCTTAGACTTATGTATTTCGGCCTTAACTTGGTGACACACTATGAATCAATAGACATATTCAGAGACATCTCTATTCACCCCATCCCACTAGTAGTACTCTTTCGGGTCCCTATGCATCTTTTTTGCATCTAGGGTGAACATGGAATGAAGAACTATGAGCCTCATCCAATATTTCCATCTTTGAATCTGGTATGGGAGGAACACAAACCTGATTCCAGAAAGTTATTTTTTAATCACAATCAAGGTTAAATTCAAGAACATTTTTTCCCATACTTTTATAACTCTAAATCTTCTTTTTGTGCCTCTTTAATCTTCACATGTATAGATGATTGAACATTCTTTTAAGATAGATAATATTTCTCCCCTTACATTATACTTTCAAGATACATCCTTTGAAAGTCCCTAAATATTGGATCTTTCATGATCCTCATCATAGATAATATGGCATGACCTTTTTGTCCAAATGCATCTGCCACCTAGTTTGCTTCCTCAGGGCGGTAATGTGTGAAGAATTCATAGTCATTAATCACCTACAGAAATATTCATTGCCACATATTCATTCCATTTTATGTGTCAGTAATCATTAAAAATTTATGATTATTGTAAATATCACACTTTTTAACACATAGATAATGCCTCCATATTTTGAATGAATGGATTATTACAGCTAACTCCAAACAATGAGTTGGATAACTTTGGTCATGAATTTTCAACTATCCTGAGACATAAGTAAATATCATATTATTTTTCATGAGAAAACACCCCAGTCCCTTCGTTGATGCATAACTGGATATCACTAACCTTTCTCGAATACAAGGAAGTGTGAGAAACAAGTGAACTAGCTAACCTTATTTTAAACTCTTTTAAATTCCTTCTACATTCCTCCGTCCAAACAAACATAACTCATTTTCAAGTCAACATTGTGAGTGGATTAGATTATCATGAATAATCATTCACAAAAGGTTATAATATCCATCTAATCCAATAAAACTTCTAATCTCAGTTACTGTTGTCGGTCTTCACAATCATTCCATAACCTCTGCCTTTTATGGATCCACATATATCCCCTATCTTGAAATTATGTGACCCAAAAATGAATTATTTTGAAGACAAAATTATATCTTGGTAAATTAGGCATAAATCTTCTCTTTTCTCATTTACTTCAATAAAATTATCAAGTGATCTTCATATTATTTCATGATCATTGAATAGACATGAATATCATCTATAAAGACCACCCCAAACTGATAAATATTTCCTCTAAATAAAATATTAATTAGATCCATGATGATAGTAGGGGAATTAGTAATATAAAAAGGCATCAATATAAATTCATAGTGTCCATACCTTGTACTAAAATTCGTCATTGGTATATCTTCTTTTTTTACCCTTAATTAATGAATACCTAAATGAAGATCATTCTTGGGAATATATTGATCTCCACGTAGTTGGTTAAATAATTCATTGATGCATGTGAGAGGATATGTTTTCTTGATAGTGATCTTGTTAAGTTCTCGATAATCAATACAGAGTCTCATTGATGAATTGTTCATATTAAAAAATAAAACAGGTGCTTCCCAAGGAGATGAATTAGGGGATATGAATCCCATATCAAGATTCTATTAATGATTCTTCTTCAATTCATGCATCTCAATTGGGGCCATTCTATAAGGGTTCATTGAAATTGAAATAACACACAGTAAGAGTTATACTGAGATCTCAACTTCACGAATTGGTGGAAGACCAAGAAATTACTCTCGAAAGACATCATCAATATCCTCTACAATGGGTGTATTAATAATTGTGAGTTTCATTAATACAATTTTATATAAATAACTATCATTTATTTTAATCAAGAACCATAAGCTGGATGAAATTTCCACTGGAAGGTTATATTCATCCTTGAATTGATAGATGATCATAGATTTATCTAGAATATAAAATGTGACTTCCCTTCATTGTAAATTGTTATGAGTTCCATATAAAGAAAATAAAATCCATGCCAAGAATCACATAAAATTCGACTATAAGAAGGATCCCATGATTTGTAGGAAGCGTTTTCCCACCAACATCAATTGGAGAAGAATTGTAAACTTTTGATGCGTCTGTTGTACCATTAGGAGTGGTCACAACAAACTCAACATATATTTTTTTAGGTAATAAGATGATACCCTTATAAACATCTTTACAAATAAAGTATTGGGTAGATCCAGAATCAAATAAATCATTTTTTTACTTTAGAGTTGATGGTATGTATACCTTTCACCACATCTTTATCGTACTCCACATCACAGATAAAAATATCATGTGACTTTCTGTTTTCATTGGCCTTATGAGTTTCTTGACGTCGATCATCATCAACAACCCTAGGATTTGCGCATTGATTGGCATAGTTCCCCATTACCTTGAACATGTAACATTGAAGTGTAGGAGGTTCAATTTCTATATCCTTTTATTTTTTTTCATCGTTAAACATATTTTCCCCATCACTACGACATTCAATTTCACGATGACCTTATATTCCACACATAAAACATTTACATGTCCCTCTAATACAATTCCCTCTATGTTTCATTCCAAACATTGAGCATAATGGAAAAATCATTTTCATTTGAGTATGTTCTTTAGATTTTCTTTTTAATTCTATATTCTCTTCTTATCTATCCCATATTTCTGATGGGTTATTCCAATCTCCATATCAACCTTGAGAGCACATCTATCAATTTCCTCATATAAATTAATGTCCCTTATGGATAATACCCTTCAGAGACTTGGTTTTACGCCACTAACGAATCAATTTGTCTTAAACTCTGGTTGGATAATTATTTTGAAAGCATAACATGCATGTCTTGTAAAATATGGGGTGTTGGAACAAAGGTATTCATCATTATTTTCCTATAGTTCAATAAAATTCTTCTCCATCTTTTTTCGATGAATAAGAGGGACATACTTATTGAAAAATATGTTCTTGAAATCATCACATTCCATAGACTCAATTCCATCTCATTGCTTCATATTCTCAATAAGATTCCACCATTGACCAGCTGCACCATCCAAATGATATACTATTAAGATGACTTTATCATGTTCAGAAAATTGTAGAACTGAAAATATCATTTTAGTGGTTCTGATCTATTGTTCAACCACTAATGGATGAGAAGACAAGTTGAATGAAGGTGGACGCTACCTCATGACAGATTGTACAGAATATTTCTCCTTTCATTGCTCATTAGGATGTCTTACAAGATTAATTTATTAGGAATATTGTGTGAGCATGGATTCAATATTTTTCTCTCCATATATCATAATGGTGTTTTTCTTAGGGGGATAATCATTTCATTTCAAATGGAATTCATCATTAACATGGTTCTTTCAGGTTCAAGCCATTGACTAAAACCAAGAAGCATAGTGTAAGCATCACTATTCGTAATAGGAAACCCACATAATATATTATAAAATTTCACACATTAGGTCATATCTTATGTAATTCATGGCCGTTTCTAAAACACAAGTATTGTGATCTATGCTTAGACATATCCTTAGGGTTCTTACTAAGGCATCCACATCCTAGTTTCCAAAATATTACTATACCTTTCCTCTATTACCAAATATAACGACCCATAATTTACATAAATTGTTAATAAATCCAAATTGATGTATATTTATTACAATATATAACAAAAACACGATATGACTATATAGGAATAGTGTCTTTAGAAACTGGTTAATATAAGCAACGGGTTCATAAAGCATCTAAGTTGTCTATCGTTTATTTCATCATAACCAGACTACCTTTTGGAATATCATATTTAATACCCTTTTTCCAGACCTGTAGAAAAGAAACTTAAAAATGGGTGATCACAAATTCTCAGTAACAGTAAAAAAACTAAATTTCAATTATATCATTTTTTTATGATTATTTTGTTTGAAAATATTATCATGCATACGAGAAGATAATATCATGTCATGGGATAAATCATAGAACTACATCATAATCTCAATCATCATAAAATAAGACATGTAAGATTGTGGCATAGATCCATATGCATATAAAATACTTTCAAATTATTCATGGATCATTTCCATGACCATCGTAATGGACCATGTCCGTTACTGAACCGAGTTCACTCATCGTTCAGGTCTAGTATCACTGAACCGAATTAACATGATGTTTCAGCCATGTTTATCTCATGAGATATAAATAATTACCTAATGAATTGAAGGGAGAAATAGCTCCCAAAAATATCATAATTAATCCATTCCAATGTGTTCCAAAAAATCATAAATCATGTATCATTGCATAACCCATTTAATAAAATTGGATTTTTATCCATCATGCCAATATAAAAAAATATATAAGATAAAAAGACATCATAAAAATAATTCCATCTTAACATAATATATTCAATGTAATAACGGGAATAGAAACATAACCCTATATCATATCAGATGGAAAATAATGTTGACAAAACACTGGAACTTAGTTCTTGTGGAAAATATCTTTTCTTCTTCAATAATATTTTCATTTCTCATATATCATAAAATATTAAAATAATGTAAGTTAATTGAAGATAAAATTGAAAAAATATGAAGAAAGATTCATGTAATTAATTCTCTATGAATTCATAAAAATCCATTCGTACAATATAAGTTAAAAAACATTCTTTTTGTTATTTAGCCGAAAAAGTCAAAAATTATCTCTTACAGAAAACAACAAAATATTCCGTTCTTATATTTTAATAAAACATACACAATGGGTAAAATTGGATTTAAAATATTGTAGGAGGATATAAATAATATGACATATTTAGAAAACATGTATGTGGATGAAAAATATGCACTAGTAAATACATAATTACAAACAATCACGTATATTAAATGTGATTGTGAGATTTTCCCTTACCATAGGTCTGATATGCTTTGAACGTATCCAAAACTCATGTATAATGGTTTAATTAATATTATTATCTTATTAAATAATCATATTAATTTTTTTTATTTGATATATGATTCATTTATGACTAAATATTACCCGTTCATTTATCAATTCCTTGTTAGAATAACATTTTTGTGTAATAGTCGTACGTGTTTGGCATTGTTATTCTTCATATGATTTTGTGGATCACTATTTTAGTAAATATCAAATTTATAACATGATATATATATATATATTATATTCTTTATATAAATATATATAATAGATATATAAATGAAATGGAATACACCGTTCAAGGAGATGGGTGGACGTACATACACAATAACACTATTTTAATTTCCCTCAACAGTTGAATTGAAATAATGTAAGTACATGACGAATATATATATATAGACATAAATCTAGTAGAATTATTTTGTCATATATTTCATAATTATCTATTATATATACATTATAATCATTCTTGAATGGTTAAAGCAGAGAATAAATTTCATCGCGTTGTGGTGACGGTAAACCGTACGTACGCTCGAGCGATGAAATCATTCGCAAAAATGTTGAAAGGTATTATAAGTGGATGATGTATAATATTTATGAATTAATATCATATTTAAATAATCATATATTGATATTACTCCCTTAATTATACCCATCCAAGTATGTAGGTGATGAAAAACTAATTACAACACGACGCGGAAAGGGTAGGTCGTACATACACACACGTGGAGATTTCATTTTTCATTAGACGTATAAAAGATTGAATATTGATGTTTCAGATTCATAATAACATATCAGTAAACAAGTGATACAATAGTTATTAAATAGTAATGAAACAACTCATGTAGAGGAAGTAGAAGAAGAATTATGTTCGAATGAATCGGTAGAGGATATTATATGTTCTTCGACATGAAAATTCTAAAACTCCACTTAGGGAATTATTGATGGTCTTTTAAGAAGACCGATACCACTAGCTTGTTGGTAGGGATGTGGAATGGGAAATGGGAAGGCTTTTGCCGAGTTTTAAGGCTTAAGTGGAGTGAATAGAAGAGGAAGGTTGTTTCCTTTTAAAAGATACGACACTGATATATTTAGTAATCACAAAAATATTAATTTATATTAAACTCAAAACCCACATAAAAACCTCCAAAATGACTCAAAATTGTAAATGAAATGAGATAGGGTGATAATATCATCATAAAATGAAATTTAGACATGTTTGGAATTAATTTTAATACTTATTATATTGATTTATCTTTATTTAATCTATTAAATTTTATTTGGGGTAACAATATTCTAAATTTTAAACGGTTATAAATACTTTCTTATGTGTTCTGAATTTCCCATAATTGGATATGTTATGAAATTTTCAACTATATAATATTGAAGTTTTAATTTGTAAATATTTTTTTGGTTTTTAATCATTGTAATAATATGTTATTTTTATAAAATATCAATTGGATCAATTTTGACAATATTTATTTATTTGAATTTAATTAAATTTCAGACAGATGATAGATTCAAAAAAACCTTTAATATATTCCAATCATGTCACATTAATCTAGAAAATTCATAGAGAACAATAAATAGTTAATCTATATTTGTTTTTTATTTTTATAAAAAGTTATTTAATATTTCACTTAATAAAATAATTCCAACAACATTTTTGTATAATTATATAATTTACCTACTTTTGAATAAAAATTATAAAAATACTATGATGAAGATAAATCTACTATATTTCAACATAATACTTTTACTCTAATTTATCTTCTAAAACCCCATCATTTAAAATGTCATAAATATTAAATTATGAAGTTAACAACATTGATATTATTTAAAATAAAATAATATTGGGGTCTTGATCACTTTTATAAGGCTACAAGTGGTCCACAAGTCGACCCTAGGATTATTATAGTTCATATATACTCTACAAATAAGGTTTGGTCAAGTGTTTGGGCACTTTATGGGTATTAGTATATTATTAAAAAACTATATTATTGATTTTTCACTAAATAAATTATTTCAGCATAATTAATGTATAAGCTATTACGGTAATTATATATTTTTTTAATAAAATTCAAAAAAGTAACATTATAGAGAAAACAAATTATATTTGAAATTTGTATTTATAATCTTTTTTATATTCTATATATCTGTATATAAAATATAATTTAATTATTAAAGTTTGAGAGATACATATTAGACTTTTCTGTAAATAATGTAAATTAAATGTCTTAATATCATCCATGTGGGTTCCAATTGATAACATTTAGACCGAAGTATGTTTTTGGGAGAAATATAGTCATACAATTATATTAATACAATTATAAGATAATTTTATAATATTATATTTACCCATAATGACCTGATTTATGTTTAATAGTTGTAAAAAAATGATCATAGTTACTATTCATAAAATCTAAAAATAAAAGATACATATTTAATCATTTTGGACATCCTGATTCCAAATATGGAATCCTATTTTTAAAATTAAAAACAATGAAGTTCTAGTAATTAATTTGAAATTAACCCAATTTTTGAGAATACAGGTTTTAAATGTTAAAACATTGCAAATGACTGAAATTTTCGTACGAATGAATTCAATTTAAAATTAATAGTAATAAAATAAATTATATTAAATTCTAAAAAAAATATTATATTTATACTTTACAACCTTTCAATATTATAATTTTACCATATGAATTCCTCGATGAAAGAAGTTGATTTTAATTTAAATTTAGCGTAATTTTACTAAACATAAAATTATGATGTTTATCAGAAAAATATCATAGTTTTAAACAATGTAAATTTCTATATCCCGCTTTCAATGAAAAAGTTTACATTTTAATATTAAAATGATTAATTTATCTGAATCTTAAATTAAAATGGGTTCATAATATAAAGGCAGAAAAATATTATTTTAATATCCATAATGAGAATATCAAAAATATCTTTTTAAATACAGTGAATGCATATCTCATTAATTTCATTCAATCAAATAACAAATTCGACATATAATTGATTTAAATTTAATATAGATTTCTAAAAGTTAGTTATATTCATTCCCACAGACATATTGGATAGGATATAATGATAATTTTATATTAAGGGCATCTCATAGTTTGTTTACACTCACAATTTCATACCATACAAGCTTTTTAAGAATAAAAATTATTTAAATATTTCATAAAACATACAAGCCTTATAAATAAAATTATTTTGTTCATAGATTTTACAAAAAAACACATCCTTGAATCATTTATGTATTTATTAAATTCACAAAGTGTTATTCACAATCCATTGACCAGTAAACAATATTTGTTTTCATATAGAACCATATTTCTTATCATGGATATGATTAGTTATGAAATTCTTTACCTTGTTATACATGATATCTTTAAATTTATAGGTTTTTTTATTGGGAAATAATTGATATGCCCAAATTAATTTTTTTATACATATATTTGACTATAATTTTCATTGTTCATTATTTAAATAGATTATTTTATATATGTGAAATTCTTTGTAAAGGCAGTTATGGGTGGTTCACATACATCATATAGCCCCTTGATATATCGACAATTTACCATGATAAAAATGAAATGAGGTGATAATTGTATTTTTATACTATTTAGAGGGTAGATCATGATAGTAGAGATTTCATTATTCTTGAGACATAACATTAGATAATGAATAATTTCAATCACATTTGTTATCATTATTATAGATAAGAACATTACTATGATAAAATATATTAAAGAATTAAATTCTTAGTTTATAGATTAAATGGAATGTGTTTTATGATATTTTACATGATATATTAACTCTTAATTGTCTTAATATGACATAAATGTTTTTAATGGAATTCTTTCATAGTTAACTCACATTCGATAGTGATTTTTTTATCCCAACTATGTTAAATAGCATGAGAGGGGAGCAGGTGAATATGTGTAGGATAGATTAAAAAACATCCCCTTGTGAAATTGTTTCATCATTAAATGAAACAAATTTATGTCTATTTTTCATAACACTATATGAAAAAATAATAATGATTAACACACAATGATTTTACATGTTTCACCATCACTGGGATATGTCGATGGAGAATAAAATTAAAATGTCCTGATCTACCAAATCCAATAAGGCTCAATTCCAAAAAATGGTCAGTATAGATAAATTCTATGACCATGATCAGTATCACTATAATATTTTGTGATATATCACTCTAAACAAGGGTCACACCATCAAATTTCATTTTATTTATCATTAAGAGTGGGGTGGATCACCTTATTCCTATTACAAAGTTCACTACTACAGAAAGTATTATCATAGAGTCTATGGATCTGTCTATCTCTTAATTATAAAAAATGAATACATCCTCAATTTTACATAGATATAATATTTAATTCCTACATTACTCCAGATTACAAATACCAATTAACCATAGTTTTACAATGAAATACCTTATTTACACTCTCACAAAGATCACATTCATCACAAAATAGATTAATCTGGAATTACAAGAAACAATGACTTTCTTCTATAGCTATCTCTATACACAAGATAGGGTTTTAACAAATACTATTAATATTTTTTATAAAGTTAAAATTATATTTTTTTGGTTATATTAGTGAGTTGAAAAGTATTAATTAACTTATTAAAATACATGGTTGATTTCAATTGTTAAAATATAATTATAAATTAATATAATTATAATTTATATATAATGGTATTTTTTATTAAAAATCATTTATTAATATTGATAAAAATTACCTAATAAATTCAATTAATTACAATTAGTTAATTATTTAAATTAAATTTATATATTTCATATTTATTATAATTTTTTACATTAATCCAATATATTTGATTGGAATGATATAAAGATTTCCAATTTTACACATAAGAAATGTATTTTTCTAATTTCTCTTTTACCGCCCATTAATGGTGATCTTAATTAAAAAAATTGAAACAATATAATATATTATATAGAAAATTAAAATTCATTATAGAAAGATGAATTTTTAAAATATCATATTTTAAAATTTTTGAATTTTTTGTGAGATGTTTCATTTTTTAGTGAATAGTAAAAAAATAGATTTTAAAAGAACACTACATTTTCTTCTATATAATTTATAATGATAAATTATATTTTGAATTTTTTATATATTAAAATTAATTATTTATAACATCTATAATTCAATAAATATCATATTAAAAAATTTGAGATTTAAATTTTTTATTAAAACGTTTTAAATGAGTGAACATTTTTACATTAAAAACCCAATTTCCCATCCCATTAATGAGATTAATTTTGGATTAAAATTTTCACTTTTATTATTTTAATTTTATAAAATTGACTCACTATTATTAATAAAATGAATTTAATATATATATTACTTTCATTTTAATTTTTTACATATTTATTAGTGAATGAAGATAAAAGTAATTACAACGATAAAGAGAAAAATTAGTTTTCTAGGGGATTAACCTTTCAACAAAATGTTTTAAATTAACTAGATACTTATCGAAAAACCATTTTATGTCCATTTTAAAACATATAAAATATAATATTTATATTGGTTCATTGTTGGAGATACATTATAGGGAAAAATAATCGGTGAAATTTCCTCTTTCATGAAATTTACATGTTCTCCACTCACCCCAGTTATAGAAGGCCACCCCTCTTCCAATTATTCACACATATAATACCTTATTGGTTCATAAAATAATGATAAAATTTAACCTTAATTTTACAAAAATACTTCTATAATCCTTATCATTATTATAAATTCAAATAAGATGTCATTAGTGAAAAATAGTAAGGGGAACCCGAAGATGATGTAACATTAATCAATGATGTTTTTTAATTTTTTACCTCCTAAAACACATAAAATTAAGTTAAAGGCAGGTTTAAGTCATATCAAAAGTATATTTAATATAAATAAAGGTGTTTACTCTAATATCATGATATGAAACGTTAGTGAGTTACATAAAATGTGTTACAAAATCATCATTCGTCTATATGGCGGACAACCACCTCACGAACCGTTGTTTGTTTTTTCTATTTCAACCATTAATATTATGGAATAATGATGTATATATAGATTATATGTTATATTTATGATGTATTAATACTTATGAAATTATTTTATACCACATAACATCATGCATTAAATTTTTTGGGAATAATATAATGACATTCGTGCGTACAATAGACTACTACCATCACGAAGCGATGTGATTCATTCATACATTATATGGAATTTATTTATGATGTTTTTAATATGAGTATGACATATATATGATAAAAACGAATAAATTAATGATAATATACAAACATATCACGTAATTTTAATTATTTTTATATGATATCAATATGAAATTTGCATTCACGCATACACAAAACCTACCATCACTATGGAAAATGTATTTCATTTCCCATTACAAAATTTTCTTTATTATGATCATAAATATAGAGTATATGTAAATTAAAATTACAAAGGTTTTTACATCATATAGATTATTAAATAACTATTAAATAAATAAATAAATAACAACTCAAAATATACTCAAAAAACAAGGTTATTGACACCCATAATTATAAAAATAATGAATGAATATTAACCAATGGGCAATAATATGTTATAAAAGTATTTTATTTGACATCATAAATATTTATATGGTTTTGAAAAATGTTAAAAAGACTACAAACTATTATTTTGGTTGTTAAATCACATTGAACCAAAATATAAGTGTACTTTAGGGAATTCTATAACTATTTCAATTCAACAAAGAATTTTTTAATGTTATGAACCTTATTTTTTTAGGTGGTGTATATAAGAATTCTATTAAATTTAATAACATGAATAAATCATTAATAATGAAATTTTGGGTATTAATTTGAAATGTTTCATCTAAGGGGATTTGAGCAGAATGTTACATGTTGTTAATGAAATTCATCAATCAATTAAATTTTATTTGGTTATATTAATTCGTTTATGTCATTAATATTATATGGTAATTTTTAGAATTAATTTAGGATATATATTAATGTATTTAAAATTTTTTGTGGATTTATAGTTGATACAAATAATTGATTTGTTCATTAATTTTCACATCAATGTTATTGTCATTTTAATGGACTATTTCACATTATTATTCTAATAGAGATTGTTTATTCCTGAAATAACATTAAATTAATATATATGATATTCTTTTATAAAACCCTATCATTTTATTAAAATATTATTATTAATGAATTTTTTTATGTCACATTAATATTTTCCACTATATTATAAAAAATATTATTGGAAAAATGATTTAATAATATATGATTACATATCTCTAATAAGTCTGAAATATGTATTCTTACTAAACTTTGTTTTCAAAAAATTAGTCAAAATAGATTAATATATAATGATCAAAATGAATTATTGAAATAAAATTATAAACGTATTGTCTTTGTTCAAAAAAAATTTATATACTCATCATGTCCCTTTCAGAATAGGGCCCATCTTTTATCATTGTCATTATGGAAAAGGAATGTTCTTTAGAGCATGTACAGAATTACCCACTAACATAAATATAATTTATTAAAATATTACCTTTAAGGTTAATTTTAATGAATTTTTTTAATGTTAATTTTTAATTAAATGTAATTTTAATTATTTTTAATGTCATATGAAATTTTTTCAGAAATTGATTTTAATGATATTTTTTTATTTCACCAATGAAAACAACCATTATTTTTAATCCAATGGGTATACACTATATTTATTCCCTCCTTATTCATATTCTAGATGTATTATGATTAATTTTACGAGGGATAGTATTGACATTCACATCCTTGACTCCTTTTTATATTCATTAAAATCCTACTATGTTATTCACTTTTATCTAATAATTGAACATTAAATATTCCCAAAAAATCCATATCATGATTCCTAGAAATGATTATTTCCTATAATTTATAGAAATTTTACATAAATTTTTTAAATTTAATATTATTTGATTAAATAGGGAAATATTTATCAATCTATATACTTTACTCAATATGGATATTTGATTAGGAACATTGTTTTTGAATAAAATTGATTATTCGATATATGAGGGGTTCTTTGGGAAAGAAAGATACTGGTTGTGGGCTTGTAAATGAAAGCCCAAAATATCATATATAATATCATGGTATTCATTAGTTTCATTGACTCAGATAGTGAGTTTTGAACCAATATGTTATAAATTATCTTTGGTATATATCCTATTGGTAATGTTATCATGTTCCTCAGAAATATGATGTTTAATAACTATGAATTTTCTTCATTTAGTATTCAGTTACTACTATCCATGAGATTTTCGTTATAAAAAATCATTGGATACATTTCATTCATAGTTATTTGACTAAATAAAACGATTTTCTAGTTATTTACCAATCCATATTGTTTATTCCTTATTTATTTATTTAAATGTAATGTGTGTTCAGTTATTTTTCATTCCATATTAATTATTCATTATCCAATTTAATATATGTTTTGCCTGTTTTTTAATTTACTATCACATTTTAATTATTCTCATTGATTCATTATATCTTTCACTATATTAAACACTTAATAATCATTTGAGGTCACCATTATCTTTTCTGATTCCCCAGGATTCCCTGAGATTTTTAATGAATAATATGATAGGATATACTAAAATGAATAATTTTATTTTAATAAAAGAATACATCATTATTTTTTTATTTAATCTGTAATGTGTGAATCACTTATGAGTATATTTTCAAAAAATACTATAATAATTGTTCAATTAGGATGATTCGTTGTATCGTATGCTAATGTAATAGTATAGGGAATTGGTTCAATGATCATAACACTGTGGTCCCAACATTCATTATCTATTTGGAATATTTTGTGAAGTTGTGTGATTTTGAAAAAAAGGAAAATTTATTTTGAAATAAAATATTGACGATTTTTATTTTTTATTAATTATCATATTGTTTTGTGCTTCTGATGTTTTATGTTAAAGAATTTCATTTATGGTCATTTTCAGAGATTTTTTTAACAGAACCCGATGTTCATGGTATTATCTCTATACTCAGACAACACCCTGATTGAAATTGTGAACTTATTATTGATATTATATAATTATGTGACATAATACAGGCATTAAACATAATTACTCTTAATTTCACAATGGTCATACACAATCAAAAAAAAATATTTTCTTTAAATGAACTCATTCAATCCTTCACACTCATAATGATCATGCGATGTAAAGGAGATTAAATTTAGTGAGTAATGCCATATACAAAAAACTAAATAATGGAATAATTAAATATAATTCATGTTTATACATGAAATCCAATTAAAATAATATCACCAGACCATAATGGAATAGGGGAACCCATCTTTTACAGGCTATCAAATATTAAGACTCCCTGAAAAGTATTTTCATCGAAATACCACATCAATATATTAATTAATGTCAAAAAACCTATGATTCAAATAAAATTCAATGATCTCATATAAATTCACAAAAATCATGAATAATTTTTTCTTGCAATGAATTCACATCATGAAATTTGTTATGAATTAAAAACAACTGATTATAGCTTGGACTGCATTGGTTTTTATTGATTCCTCTTTCCCATCACAATAATGGTGTGAAACGTAGTCATAATTCCTGAATATGGTTTCCTTTTTAATTATTCACATTGATATCATATGTAAATAGTTAACGAGTCATTATTTTTTATACGATTCATTATTTGATCACTCCCATTAATCATGGAATCTCCATCATTATTAGAGCTCTTTATTGGATATAACTGTGAAGTAAAGTTGATTCTATGATGTTACATGGAATCATAGTGGTGGTGGATTTGAAAATTAATTAGTTTTCTTCAGAATGTAAGGAATTTGCTGCTGATAAATATAGTCAAGAAGATGAACATTGATGAGGTATGTGACATAGATTTGTAATTGGAGTGGGATGATGTGACATTAGTTGATGTGGAACTATTTTAGTATCTAGTTAAATAAAATTTTGTAATAAATTTCCTACATCAATGTGTATATGATGATTCATATTATAAAATATTAAACATTTAGTTTTCAAACTAATTGAATCCATATAGTTCATTAGTGACCATCGGTCATTATTTATTCCAGCCTACACACATATTCCAATAACGATGTTTCATGGGCATGCTTGTGTGAAATTTTGTGTGATATTCCTCACATATTTATCCTCACATCCATGGTTATAATCATCCTATCTAGATTCATATATAGCGACACATCTTGATGGCTGTGTGTCTCAACCTGTTATGTTCTTATGGATAATTATAACATATAAGATTGAAGGAGGTTGATTCAGTGGTAATATTTTTACATTTTATATCTCTTTGAATTTATTCACTTCGATTTATTATAGATTATATATTCATGTTATTTTTTCTAAAAAACTCACTAGCATGTATACAATTGAAATTAAATATGGATGAAAAGAATTCAATGGTTTGACCTCAGTGAGATAAATTTCATTAATACAGTGTTGTATTCTATCAAAGAATGTAAATTAAATATTCAGTAATAATTGAATTCAACAATTTAAAATACTATTAGACTCTTAATATATCCCTATATGAATGACTATAAATAAACCCATAATTTTATATTGTTTCTTCATTCTAAAAAGAGCCATAAATATTATTAGCCTTTGTAACACAGCTCCCATGGTTTTCTCCCAAATGTTCTTGTTCATTTTTCTACATCCAGTATGATTTCATGTAGTACCCAAGTATACATTTTGTATTATCCAGCAATTGTGCCACAAAAAACAACGTGTGTTTATTTAAGAAAAATCCAATACATTTTAAAAAACCATTATTCTTCAGAACTCTCCTCAAAAAAATTTATTTGTAACTCTATGTCTGGTTTTCGAGAACTATAATCTATTTTTTTATTCACTGATCAAAATCATAATTTCATAGAAAATCCTCTAACTGAATATTTTTTAGTTTCGTAACTCTATAAAAAATATATATTTACTATATCAAATTTTTTCTCTACTGATAAATGTTATGTATAATCGTACTTCTCACAACGTTATCATCCATTATCTTAAATTAGTAATGTTGGGAAACTAAATTATATTTCTTTCTAAATGAATTTAAGAAAAATAAATGTATCGAAAAATTTTAAACTCATTATACGATTTTTACCTCTTTTAGAATATTATTTTAATTTATTCATGATTTTATATTTCTTTATTTTTGAAAAATTATTTAAAAAATTATCTTCCAAAAATTATGAAAAACCCAAATATGATTTTCGGATTTTGGATTGAATAAAATGTAGTGGAAAAATAAAATACCATCATCATTCATATAGTATTAACAAGGACTTATGTAAGGCTCATATATATATGTGTAGTGAAATAATTTTCTGATAGTTTATTTAAAGACATTAAATTTTTACTAGTGTGTGTGATCTTCTTCGACTTATCAAATATATACAGAGACATCATTTGATAATTCTATCTCAACCCAAAATTCCTCTCAAAAAAATTCTCTATAACATCCATATGATAAATGATTATATGTATTATGATATCTATTTTTTGTACTTCCTTCAATATATCACTAAATAATATTGAAACATTGAACTCCATAAATCATTTGAGACATTTTCATAAAAATTGTAAAATATGTCTATCAAGAAGTCGTCATCAACATTTTTCAATGTCTATTTGTTCATTTAAAATGGATGACTTAATTTTTTCAACCTTAAAAGACATAAGAAATATTTAAAATTAGTTCTTGATCAACTTATTATAATTCCTCAAACTATTTAGTATAAAAATAAATAATATTTTGTCGACATTTGTTATATATATAAAACATTAATATTGAAATTTGTTTTTTGGAATTATTTTAGTTTTCACTTTAGTTATTACTATTTAAAATTTAATTCTTATATTAGTACTTTTAAAAAAAATTACAACATTTTTTTATTGCAACTTCCCTAACTGAATGAGTAGTATGTTTATCTACATCATATAACTAGGTCTATTAATATTTTTCCTCTCATATTAACTCTTTAAGACAATCTAAGAACTTCTGCATCCTATAATTTCATAGATATATTATCTATTTTTTTTAATGCTCATTCAGTGAAAATATAATATTACACATCCCTTTGCAAAAATCATTATACAATAACCTTCTCTCTTAATTTTTCAATATAACCTTTTATTATAAAACAGACATTATTTAAATTACGAACATTTATCTTATCAAAACATTTATCCTAGAAAATATCATAAAACCACATAACAATATAATGTAATTACTATAAGATAATTTCAACCCTTTTGGAAATGAAAATATTTTGACCCTTTTAACGAAATATTTCCTTAAAATGTTCTCTCTATTTTTATCCAACATTTTATAATAACCACAACATCATATTCATTTTAAAAATAACTCAACTTACTCTACAAATTTTGGGTCAATGTGACTATTAGTCTCTACAATTGAAAATTATTCCCAATAATAATAGAAGAGGTTACCAAATTAATATTATTAGGCTGTTTTTTGTGGAGGCTGAACATTTAATAACATCATTAAATCTAAAAACATTTTTCGTGGCATAATTTGGGTGAAAATACCAAAAATTGTATATTCTCTAGAAATTTATTATGGAATGATCTCTTCACTAGAATAATTATATTTTATAATTTGAAACTTTAAATCAATGTTCATTGATTATAATAATATATAGTGTTTTTATAAAAAACTAAATGGAACAGTAATTATCATAATACTAATAAATAATTTACAAACATTCATTCAAAAATATTCGAGATAAAAATTCATTAATACAATTTTTGTAGACGAATGGGTGGTATAAACCTATTTTTCATCCCCTAAAAACAATCTATAAAAACATTTTTTCTTACAATTACAACTCCCACAACATTTCTCAATGAATAATGTCCCATTTAAATTTTTTTATTATAATTTTATTCATCAATGCAATTAAAATCAATGATTCCAAAAAACATCAAATCACAACCTATTATATAATGAATTCAATTAGAAGATGTTACATTAACATATCCCGATTTTTTTTGTTTCCAACATATGATATTCCACAGGTAAAACTGAGATATTTCACATAATATATTCGGATAAACCCTTTCTTTCTATGAATGTGTAATATAGTTCAATCTTCCAAAAATAATGTCAAAATCTTTCTTATTAAATTGTTTCCCAGTTCCATCTATAGTAATCATTATCAAATAAAAAATAAGTCTAGATACTTATTTGGAATATTTAATAATAAAATATTATAAAAACACATTGGTGTAATTTTCATTGGATAATAGGATATATAATTATTAATATTTATTTTTTAAGGTAATAATGAATTTTACTTATATGAGAAATGATATTTTAATGTATTTCCATATTGCATTCACAAAATCATTATAGGAATGACCCATATCACCTACAAATTTTAATTTATCAATGTAAATAAAAAAAACTAGTTTCTCTAATATTATCATCATAAAATATATATTATAGTAAACATTTCTATTAAAAATAATCTATTTATTCTGAAAACGATGATAGTTTGAGTACCCAACTTGTGAATCTTGTTTCAACCAATACATGGGTTTCTTAAACATAGACATTATGGTTGGATCTTTTTCATGTAAGAGCCCACAATGGTGATCAATATAACTATTTTCCTATAAATAATTATTTAATACATATTATTTGAAATCCATCTAATAAATAATGTTTCTATGATTTGATAAAAATTCTTATTACATTCTAATATATTCAAATGTTGCAACTATTGGAAGTATTTTTTCAAAATCCCCTCCTCCATCATATGAATAGAACATGGAAATATTTTATTCTTTGTTTCTTTAAATATTTCCCTATTGATTAATTTTTTTGTATACAATAATATTTTTAAAAAATTATTTATTTCATACTATTTGTGGGACAATTTTCCATGTTCAAATCCACACAATTTGATACAACTATTAATTTATAGAATAAACATATTATTTGGGTTAAACTGGTTCTGAAACTAATTCTGGTTCCGACATTAAGATAAGTGATGTCATAATTTATAATATATACATTATTCTTGATTGAAATATTTGTTTCTAAAATTTAATAAAGTTATCTGATTCAACAAATTTTTTTATCAACAGATGTTTCAGATATTTTATTCCTATATCTCATTCCTCATCCAATTATTCTTCCAAAATCTCAATGTAACAATCCGAACTCAAATTCATATTCACGTTCGTTAATATCATTGGGATTATTATATTTATATTTGATAATATTTTAAAAATCATTTATTAATGATGTTATTATTTTAAAAACATTCGAACCCAATAAATTTTTTCGACCTTTATTCCAATATTTATATATTCTTCAATTTCATGAATATCGAAGTTAAATTACAAACTCATATTTTTTATAAAAAATTATAATATCTTAAATTTTAATATTTTTAATGAAATGAAATTTATATACCACTAAAAATTTCACTATGTTTGTCAGAGTGGATACTAAAGAGGGGGGTGAATTGAGTTCCAATTAAAATTTCTATTTAAAAACTTTTTCTTAAAAACCCCCAAATAAAATAATGAATTAAACTGTAGTGAATTTATATCAAAGTAAAGGTTCTGTTGGGTTCTCAAGGGATTGATTATTTCCCAGCTAATCAAAATAGAAGATTTGATTAACTTTTGAAACTAACTTACTGATTTACAACTAATATAAACACTTGCGAGTTTAATTATCAAAGTGATTGTAAAAAAGTTTTGTTGTTAATGAAATAAGCAGTTGAATAAAAAATTAACTTTGAAAACAAATAAGTACAGAAGATTTAACCAAGAGTTTTAGTCTCAAGCTGAGACTTAGTCCTCTCAAAAATTTATATAAAAGTGATCCACACCTGGATCAGGGATTACAATAATATAAAACTGTCCAGGTCCAAGACCTCTAACACTGTTATTCGTGGGAAACAAAACAACAGAAACCAGCTGTCCAGGTCACACATGACCTCTGCCACTGCTATCGGTGGGAACAAAAAGGTGTAATAGTTTGATTGAGGATCTACAAATCATCCAGTTAAAGTACAGGAGACAGTGTGTGTGTTAAATACAGCAGATAACACACACTTCTCGAAATGTAAAATAATGAATCATAGAGCAGAGATGTAGAGTTTAGAAATGGCTCTACTGATTTCAATAAAGCTTTGGACTCCTTATGTTTTTATCAAAAATGGTTTGGAGTCCTCTTCTGGTTATTTTCTGAAAAACAGAGTGTTGTCTTCTTGGCATCCAGGTTCACAGATAGAGAAAAATGTAGTCAATGAAGTTCTTTAATGTCCTCATGAATGTACAGAACTCTTCTTGAGTAGTCTTGAGTGTGTATGAGGATCTGTTTCCTCTAAAAATCTCTCATCCACCACTCTTTGCACTCATATGTGTCTCGTAGTGTATTTGAACCAATAGGGACTTCTTGTATTTATGGAATGAGGTCCAGCAAAGGAAATGATTTCTTTTTGTAGGTACAAGGTACGGTTCCCTGACATCCAACAACCTTCATTAAATAAATGACAGAGCATTAAAATATTTCTAATATGACTGTCGGTTAGATTGAATAAATATAAAGAAATTTAAATAGCTGTTTATGACTATTGGTGGGTCAAGTGATCGGTAGGTCATCAGCATCAGCATCGGAGGCTAGACATCGGTGTGTCTTGATCGGGGACTCAGATGATCAGCATCGGTGTGTCTTGATCAGCATCGGTGTGTCATGATCAGTGACTCATTTGATCATCATGAGTGTGTCATGATCGGTGACTCATTTGATCAGCATCGGTGTGTCATGATCGGTGAATCATTTGATCAGCATCGGTGTGTCATGATCGGTGACTCATTTGATCAGCATCGGTGTGTCATGATCGGTGACTCATTTGATCAGCATCGGTGTGTCATGATCGGTGACTCATTTGATCAGCATCGGTGTGTCATGATTGGTGACTCATTTGATCAGCATCAGTGTGTCATGATCAGTGACTCATTTGATCAGCATCGGTGTGTCAGGATCAGTGACTCATTTGATCAGCATCGGTGTCTCATGATCAGTGACTCATTTGATCAGCATCGGTGTGTCATGATCGATGACTCATTTGATCAGCATCGGTGTGTCATGATCGGTGACTCATTTGATCAGCATCAGTGTGTCATGATCGGTGACTCATTTGATCAGCATTAGTGTGACTGTTCACTTTTGATATGGATCAGTGTGACCATTGTCTTGTGATATGGATTGGTGCGATCGTTCACATTTGATATGGATCGGTGCGACCGTTGTCTTAACAGAACACAAAGTGTCTGTTTGATCCAGAATACTTCCATAATACTTGTAAATCAATTGAAAGCATAGATAAAGACATGATCCAACCAATATAAACGTAATCACTATGATATTGTGATTATGTATATGAGAAATCCAACCAGATTAATTAACGATGATTTTTGATTATTGAAATAGCAATCATAGGAAGAATTCAACAATCTTCCAAAGGGCCCAACAATCTCCCCCCTTTTGATAATCACAAATCATATCCATAAATAAAAATAATATATCATCAATAATAGTGACAGGGCATAATAAGATTAAAGACACAATGAGATATAAATCTCCCCATGGATTTATGCCTTTGTCTATTTATGTAAACATTTCTCCCCCTGCCATAGTATGTTTCTCCCCCATAGATATAAATCTCCCCCTTTGGGTTAATCAAAAGGAGGGAAAACATATAAAGAAGAGAAAAGAAGGCATCATAAAGAATAGAGAGAATAATTTTTTTAAAATTACATAAGAGTACAAACAAAACACTGCTCACCCGATCAACAACAAGACACATCTATTTCTGGGGATGTAATGGGGCTTTGCCTTTGTCAGAAGGATAAATGGTTGGTAAGTTTGAAAGCTTGGAGGCAGGATGAACTGGGAAAAGTTGAAAAGGTGGTAAGATGACTCTGGAAGTTGGATGAGTAGATGCCTCAGAGATTTGTTGTTGAGCAGTAGTAGCTGGTTGAGAAGATTTCTAAGGAACTAGTCGTAGTTGAGATAGACATTGAGCAACGAAGATCTGATTTGGAGCAACATCAGAGTCACTAAGAGGTTCAGCAGTAGGAAGCACAATGGTGGTGGCTTGTTCATTCAGATAAGGCTTCAAGAGATTTATGAAATCCTGAATAACCTCTGCACCATACTTCATAGCATTCTCAAAATCATCCTTATTCTCCATGAACCGTTCCAAGGTAGGAGTAAAAACATGCAACTGACGAACTTGAGTCTTGAAATCTTGAGCGACTGGAGGTAGTTTCAGATTATCAGCCAACACTTTGAAATTTTCGGTCATCTCATTCTTGGTATAAATCTTTGAAAAGTAATGACTAACCATTTCCTAGATCTCTCTCTGATCATTATTTGCATCTGATGAATATATTTTTACCATCTTATGACTCTGATCATTGTGCTCTTTTATCTTCCTCAATGAGTCCAAATGAAGAACATGTCTAATGGTAGCCAATTCATCATGCACAATCTGCCTTAGAGCCTCTATCTCAGGAGTAGTGACCTTGGTTACTTTTTCTGCACCGGCTTGAGAAACTATCTGAGTTATCTCAGCTTTCAACTTCCTCATATTAGATTTCTTAAGATGTTCAATCAGATTCCTCAACACTTCCATCATACCAGAGATGGTTGATCTAAAATCGTTTGATAAAGAAACTAAGCAAGATTTTAGATTTTTCAAGGTCTGATTTAGAGAGGCTATGTGCCTGCCAATAAACTCACCGGTATTGGCCAGGTCTGGTCTAATAACATTTGATACTCTTGTTGAAAAGGCTTCCAAAGAATCTTCAGAAACTTGTAGAGAAGCTTGAGTAAGAGCATTTGAAATTTCTTCTCGACTGTATCTCTCACAATAGCAAGCAACTCAATTTTGAACTTATCAAAACCATATTGAGAGATAGTAGAACTAGGTAGTTGAACATCAGCAGCATCAACAACATGATCAGACCCTGCCTCTACTGGTTTTCTTTCCTTCATAACCGCAGTGGATTCTGATTCTTCTTCTTCTTCTTCAGAATACTCAAAACCCAAAACAGAAAAACCAGGGTTATCATCCCAGATAGCAGCACACAGAGTAAATTTCGGTTTATCATAACTTTCTTTTCCACAGATTTATATAGAATCTCTCTTTCCACTGGTATTTGTTTCTTGCACAGATTGATGAAGTTCTATTGGATGTAGAGCAAGACCATCCATTGGTCAGTTATCACCATCATCATCATCATCATCATCATCATTAACATCATTATCATAATCTCCATTCCCATTCCAATTCTGCACAGAATCTTCACTGTTAGATACTTCAGTTTCAGTAGCTTCTTCATCACCAAGAACTGGTTCTCATTCAGGTAAGGCTAAAGGTGGGCTGGCAGGTCCAAAGTCCACTCTTCTCTTAGGGCTCACAGTATCAGGATCACTCCTATCATCAGGAGGTAATATACATCCTTCTTCTGTTTCAACTTATTCCGTCCCTTGTTTACCAGACTCTTCATTTTCCTTATTCCTTTCAACATCTACTTCTTCCTCATCATCAGAATAAATTGGCTCCTCATCTGATTTCAATCTAGGGTCTCTCAAACCCATCAGCCTCTTTCCATGATCAGTGGGATTGTAGGATTCATACAACTTGTCCTCATCAGCAACCCAACACTTTTTCCATGGGTTCCAATTTATTTTCATCCTTTTAAAAATTTCATTGTTAACACAAAAATAACTATCATATTCATCTTTCTCATCAACTTTATCAACACATTACAAATTCTTTAACATAGCAGAGATCATTTTGGAATAGAACAGGGCAGTGTCTTTCATAGAAGGTTTCACCATTCCAGCTATGTGAACCATTAGATATCTACACAAATTGATCTTCTCATGGGTCTTTATTAGAAACAATATAAAAACACCCTGGAATTGTACAGTAGAAAAATATCCTTTTCTAGGGAAAATTTGGTGCTGAATAAACATAAAGAGAAGTCTACATTCACCATTCAACTCTGAGGATGTGATTCTCCTTGACTCATTGTTTCCAGTCAAAAGAATTAAAGATAACTCATAAGAGAAGTATCCAGTGGTTGGAGGAATGTTTCCAGCATAATCCTCATACCGACCCTCATGAGGTACATTTAAGCATTCATCCCATTGTTTAGATGAAAAAGATATTTTCCTTCCATTCACTACAGAAGACATTCTTTCAGACTCTACACCATATATTGTACCATTCAGATTTATATAAAACTCATGCACTAGCTTTGGGCAGTATACCTGAGTGTTATCTGAGAACCAGGCTTTCCATCCTTGTGATTCTAAAACGTGTAACAACAGCGACTTAATTGTCAAATGCTAGGTAGAACTGACTTCATTTTCTACAGCAACAATCCGAGTTTCCAGGTTTGGATTTACTGATATTTGAGTGGTACTACTCGACTCGCATCGAGCACGCTTTGAAGGTACATGACTGTCTAATCCTTTGATTGGTATCTTTTGCTTAGCCATTTTAAGATTCTGGGGAATGCAGGAGTTCGATGGTTCGAAGTAGAGGAGAAGAGAGGTTATCAGTCTTGGCGGGAAATGAAAGGTCGATGACTTGGGGAATAGATATAGTCTTGTATCATTTAATTCATCATTCAGGGTTTCCATAATAAAGATAAAATTAATTAATTAATTACATCATAATAAAAAGTAATAGAAAAAAAAGATCGGTTTGAATGATTGGTTTCACAGATCGGTTTCACAGATGAGTTTCACAGATCAGTTTCACAGATCAGTTTCACAGATCGGTTTCACAGATCGGTTTCACAGATCATTTTAACATATCGGTTTTACAGATCGGTTTCACAGATCGGTTTCAGAGATCAGTTTCACAGATCGGTTTCACAGATCGGTTTCACAGATCGGTTTCATAGATCGGTTTCACAGATCGGTTTCACAGATCGGTTTCACAGATCAGTTTCACAGATCCTTTTCATAGATCCGTTTCACAGATCGGTTTCATAGACCGGTTTCACAGATCGGTATCGTAGATCGGTTTCACAGATCGATCACACACAACTCTTCTTTAATAAAATTCATTCTTTTGGAGCATAAAGGATTTGTAAAAATATCAGCTAATTGATGTTCAGAACTAATAAATTCTAGAGAAATATCACCATTCTGATAATGATCTCTTAGAAAATGTTGTCTGACATCAATGTGCTTAGTCCTAGAGTGAGACACGGGGTTCTTAGATATATTGATCGCACTAGTGTTGTCACAGTTCATTGAAACATGTTTAAAATCAAATCCATAGTCCAATAAAGTGTGTTTCATATAAGGAATCTGTGCACACCAACCACCAGCAGCTATATATTCTGCTTCAGCAGTAGACAATGCAACTGAGTTCTGTTTCATACTACACCATGATACTAGGGACATTCCAAGTAAATGACATGTTCCAGATGTGATTTTCCTGTGTAAATTACATCTAAAAAAGTCAGCATCAGAATAACTAGTTAGGTCAAATGATTTCCTTTTGGATAAAACAAACCTGAATTCACAATATACTTAAGATATTTAAAAATTCTTTTAACAGCCAGTAAGTGTGATTATTTAGGATTGGCTTGAAATCTAGCACACATACACACACTAAACATAATAGCGGTAAGATAAAGTAATCTCCCAATCATACCGCTATAATTATTTTGATCCACGGGTTTCCCAGTTTCATCATTATCCAATTTACAGGTGGTACTCATAGGCATATCACTTCCCTTAATACTATACAAACCAAAAAGTTTTAAAAAATCCGCAGTATATTTACTTTGATTTAGAATAATACCATCTTTAGTTTGAAGGATTTGAAATCCAGGAAAATAATTAATCTCTCCCATTAAGATAATTTCAAAATCATTTTGCATAACCTTTGAAAAATCAGTACATAATGAATTTTTAAAAGATCCAAAAATAATATCATCAACATAGATTTGTACTATTAAAACATATTTTTAAATCCTTTTTATAAAAATAGTGGGATCATCTATTCCTTTTTGAAATCCTTTTGAAATAAAAATGTTTGAAATTATCTCATGCCATGCACTTGGAGATTGTTTTAAACCATATAAAGATTTATAATGTTTAAAAACATGATTCTAGAAATTAGGATTTGAGAAACCAGGTGGTTGTTCTTCAAAAAAACATCTTCAACAATAAAACCATTTATAAAAGCACATTTCACATCCATTTGATATAACTTGAAATTCAGATGTGATGCATAGGCAAGTAAGATCCTAATATCCTCTTAACTAGCTACAGGTGCAAAGGTTTCCTCATAGTCAATTCCTTCTTCATGATTGTAACCTTGTGTAACTATCCTAGCTTGGTTTCTAATGATGTTTCCAGATTTATCAACTTTGTTTCTAAACACCCATTTTGTGCCTATGGTTATAGTGTCCTTAGGTCTTTCTACTAATTTCCTGACTTTGTTTCTTTCAAATTGATTTATTTCATCTTGCATAGCCATTACCCAAAATTCATCATTGATAGAATCATTGATATTTTTAGGTTCAAACTGTGAAAGAAAAGTTTGATGTTCAACCTGATTTCTTAGAGAAGCTCTAGTCTGTGTTCCTCTATCTAAATTACCTACAACAGCATCTAACGGATGGTACTTTAGAATCCTACTTGGTCTAGGAAAGGTAGGACTAGTGATTTCAGGTTCATCTACAGGTTGAGGTTCAACAGAAGCAGGTTCTCGAAAATTTCCAGAACTAGATGATTTAACTACTGGTCCATTGTCTTTATCATTAAGGTTCAAAATAGAAAGATCATCTTCAAGATTTTCAAGATAGGTCTTAGGTTAATGTAGATCAGTTTCATAAAATTTTATGTGAATATATTCTTCCACACATTTGGTTCTATTATTGAAAACTCTATAGGATTTACTAGAAATAGAGAAACCTAGGTAAATTCCTAAATCACTCTTGGATGCAAATTTGTCAATATTGTCTTTAGTATTAAGAATAAAGACATTGCAGCCAAAAACTCTGAAGCAGTTAACCTTAGGTTTCCTATGGTTCCACAACTCATAAGGGGTCCTCTTAAGAACAGGTCCGATCAAGACTATATTAATAACATAACAAGTTGTATTTACAGCTTCAGCCCAAAAATAAATAGGTAGGTCATACTCATTAAGCACAGTCCTTGCAATTTTTTGCAGGGTTCTATTCCTTCTTTCTACTACACCATTCTGTTGAGGTGTCCTAGGGGCAGAGAAATTGTGGCTATAGCCACTATGTGAGCAGTAAGATTCAAACTCATGATTTTCAAACTCATGGCCATGATAACTTCTCAGGTTTTTAATTTTAATTCCACTAAGGTTTTCTACAGACTTGGAATATTTTACAAAGCAAGAACAACTTCACTTTTGTGAGCTAGAAAATATAATCAAGTATACCTAGAATAGTCATCTACTAGAACATAGACATAGTTCTTCCCATTTAAACTATAAACTCTAGAATATCCAAACAAATCCATGTGAACCAAATCGAGAGGTTGAGAAGTTGAAACATATTTCATTTATTTAAAAGAAACATTATGTTGCTTTCCATTTTGACATGGATTACAAACTTTGTCTGCTGGAAATTCATGTTTGGGTTGGTCTCTAACTAAGTTCTGCCTAGCAAGTTTTCTAAGTTAATGCACATTGCAGTGTCCTCATCTTCTGTTCCAAAGCCAAGACTCTTTATGAAAAGCATTTAAACAAGTAATATTCTGCTTAGCTAAAGAATTTAAATCAACAGCATATACATTTTCATTTCTTAAAGCAGAAAACAATAAAAAAAATTAGAATTAAAAACATTACAAGAATCGTTTTCAAATTTAACATAAAAACCATCATCACATAACTGAGAAATACTTAAAAATTGTATTTAAGTCCATCAACAAATAAAACATTAGAAACTAATACTGATTCTGTGTTACCAATGTGGCCTAAGCCGATGATTTTTCCTTTTGAGTTATCACCAAAAGAGAAAAATCCTCCATCAACTTTTACTAAACTCTTGTAGCATGAAAATTCTCCAGTCATATGTCTTGAACTTCCACTGTCCAAGTAACATGTCTTTCTACAGGAGCTCTTTAAGCAGGTTCCCTACAAAACAGATTTAGGTAGGAAATGATTTTGGTACCCAGATCTTCTTGGGTCCAGACAGGTTAGCCAATAAACCTTTAGGTACTCATATTTGTCTAATGGGTCTCATTAAATTTTTAGAATCAAAAGATTTTGAAAGGTAAACCTTATTAGATCTGTAACTATGAATATAACTAGTTGAAGCATATAAATGTCCAAAACTAGAACTTGCAGTATTCTGTCCAGATTTAGGAATGAATTTAGTTTTGGTAAATTTTCTCTGTCCTGGTTGGTATCCTATACCAGTAGTGTATCAAGATTCTATTTGCTTACCTAACATTTGAGTAATAGTATCTTTACCATTTGTAAATTTTTCTAAGTCTTTCTTAAGTTGCTCATTAGATAATTTCAGTTCAATGTTTTCTTTATGCAACTGAGCATTATTTTCTATTTCAATATCAAGATCATATTTATGTTTAATAGATAATGCATATTATTTCTTTAAACCTTTGGATTTTTCATTCAGCTCATTACAGGTTTCTTCTAACATATCATAATATTCAAACTCTTCAGATTTTGACATGTTTTCTGAGTCATAATCATCTCCAGAATAATATAAATTTAAAGCAGGAGTTTCAGATGATACCTCATATGTTTTTGTCATGTAACACATATTTTCTATATTTCTGATTTCAGTTTCAGAAATTTCAGACTCACTAGAGATATCCTCAGAAGCACTCCAGGTAGCCTTCATTGCTTTCTTATACTTATTTTCCTTGTATTAATACATCTTCATGTACTTATTCTTTGGACAATCTGCTTTAATATGTCCTATTCTTTTTCACTCATAGCAGACAACATCATACCTTTTATTTGGCTTTTTAAAATCCTTCATCCAATGACCCTTGCTGTCAGACATACCTTTGTAATTTGATTTTCTGAAAAACTTTTTCTTCCTATAAAATTTCATAAACCTTCTGGAAATGTGAGCCATCTCAGCATCACTATAAGAAGCAATTTCACTGTCTTCATAGCTTGAACATTAATTTATAGCTTGGAGTTTCACCTTATCCGTGTTCTTTGAAGTTGAATATTTGAAAGCAACAGACATTCTTCTAGGTTCATATTCTTCTTATTTTTTCACCTTACTTTCATCTTCATACAACATCAATTTTCTAATTAGTTACTTGACTGGAAGATCACATATATCACATGATTCTCTAATTGAGACAAAAGTTCCTCTCCATCTATCATGTAGACATCTCATAATTCTCATAATTTGTTCCATTGATGGAACATCCTTCCCCAGAGAGATCATTGTGTTGACAATTTCGTTGAACCTGAGATACATGTCAGAAATGGGTTCATCAGGTTTCATCATAAAATTATCATACTTAATATTATAAGTGTTCAATCTCATTTCCTTAACATTAGTTGTTCCTTCATGAGAAATAGATAAGGTATCCCAAAATTTCATAAGCAGTTTTACAAGCAGATATTCTATTAAATTCTTCATCTCCTAAAGAACAGTACATATCATTCATGGCATTACAGTTATTATTATAGGTTGTCTTAGTAGCTTCATTCCAAGTAGATCTAACAATAGTAGGTATTTTATATTCTGATTCTATAGAAGTCCAAATATCAAAACCCATGCTCTCTAAATGAGTTTTCATCTCAATCTTCCACTGTTAAAAATGGTGGTATATTGGTAGCAACACCTTCAAGTCTGTTATCCATGATAACTTACTTAAACCAATGACATTAAATAGATAAAAAATTAGAAATAACAAAAATTGTAAGAACATTAAAATACAACTAAAATCACATTTGAAAAACAGAGTACTGTAGACAATATTAATATTTAAACAGCCTCTGATACCAAATGTTGGTCGGAGTGGATACTCAAGAGGAGGGTGAATTGAGTTCAAATTAAAATTTCTGTTTAAAAACATTGTCTTAAAAACCCCCAAATAAAATACCGAATTAAACTGTATTGAATTTATATCAAAGTAAAGGTTCTGTTGGGTTCTCAAGAGATTGATTATTTCCTTTCTAATCAAAACAGAAGAGTTGATTAACATTTGAAACTAACATACTAATTTACAACTAATATAAACACTAGCGAGTTTAATTATCAATGTGATTTTAAAATATTTTTGGTTTTAAATAAATTAGAAGCAGGATTAATAAAATAACTTTGAAAATAAATAAGAACAACACATTTAACCAAGAGGTTCAGTCTCAAGCTGAGACATAGTCCTCTCAAAACATTATATAAAAGTGATCCACACCCTGGATCGGGGATTACAATAGTATACAACTGTCCAGGTCCAATACCTCTACCATTGTTATTCGTGGGAAACAAAACAACAGCAACCCGCTGTCCAGGTCACACACGGCCTCTACAACTGCTATCGGTGGGAAAAAAGGTGTAAGATTTTGAGTGAGGATCTACAGATCATCCAGTTAAAGTATAGGAGACAGTGTGTGTGTTAAATACAGTAGATAACACACATTGCTCGAAATGTAAAATAATGAATCACAGAGCAGAGATGTACAGTATAGAAATGGCTCTAGTGATTTCAATGAAGCTTTGGACTCCATATGTTTTATCAGAAATGGTTCTGAGTCCTCTTCTGTTATTTTTCTGAAAAACAGAGTGTCATCTTCTTGGCATCTAGGTTCAGAGATTGTGAAAAATGTAGTCGATGAAGTTCATCAATGTCCTCGTGAATGTACAGAACTCTTCTTGAGTAAACTTGAGTGTGTATGAGGTTTTGTGTCTTCTAAAACTATCTCATCCACCACTCTTTGCACTCATATGTGTCTCGTCATGTATTTGCACCAACATGGACTTCATGTATTTATGGCACGAGCTCTAACAAAAGAAATGATTTTTTGTAGGTACAAGGTATGGTTCTCTGACATCCAACAACCTTCATTAAATAAATGTCAGAGCAATAAAATATTTCTAATATGACCGTTGGTTAGATTAAATAAAGATAAAGAAATTCAAACAGCTGTTTATGACTATTGGTGAGTCAAGTGATCGGTAGGCCATCAGCATCAGCATCGGTGGCTAGACATCGGTGTGTCCTGATCGGTGACTCAGATGATCAACATCAGTGTGTCTTGATCAGCATCGGTGTGTCATTATTAGTGACTCATTTGATCAGCATCGGTGTGTCATGATCGGTGACTCATTTGATCAGCATCAGTGTGTCATGATCGGTGACTCATTTGATCAACATCGATGTGTCATGATCGGTGAATCATTTGATCAGCATCGGTGTTTCATGATCGATCACTCATTTGATCATCATCGGTGTGTCATGATCGGTGACTCATTTGATCGACATCAGTGTGTCATGATCGGTGACTCATTTGATCAGCATCGGTGTGTCATGATCGGTGAATCATTTGATCAGCATCGGTGTGTCAGGATGGGTGACTCATTTGATCAGCATCGGTGTGTCATGATCGGTGACTCATTTGATCAGAATCTGTGTGTCATGATCCGTGGCTCATTTGATCAGCATCGGTGTGTCATGATCGGTGACTCATTTGATCAGTATCGGTGTTTCATGATCGGTGAATCATTTGATCAGCATCGGGGTGTCATGATCGGTGACTCATTTGATCAGCATCGGTGTGACTTTTCACTTTTGATATGGATTAGTGTGACCGTTGTCTTGTGATATGGATCGGTGTGACCGTTCACTTTTGATATGGATCGGTGCGACCATTGTCTTAACAGAACACAAAGTGTCTGTTTGATCCAGAAGATGTAACACCCCAAAATTTCATAGTGTGTTATTTCTTCAAAATAATTCAATAACTTGCACTACACGCAACACTGAGTTCAATTGCACCATGACTTACCAAAAAAAGCCATTAAAAGAGGTCATGAATAGTATTAACTAAATTTTAAACTTTATATAATCATATAATTTTAGAATCCATATTATGAGTTTCTTAGTCATAATGCAAGAACAGATTCATTTTCAGTATTGCACTTTTATCAACTTTTGATAGTGAAACCTTTTTAAATACAATATTTTAAACTTTTTGACTAAATGGAGACATCAAAAAATTTAAAATTAAACATCCCAAGCTTCCACGGTACGCTTTCCTTTGAATAAAACAGTAGCGTGTGTTGTACGCAACTTCGAGTTCTAACACACCGTAACCAATCTAACTAGCTGTTATGAATAGTAATACCTACTTTTTGAAGTTATATATATTTTATATTTTAAAATGGACTTCATTTTTGGATTCGGAATATCAAATTTAGCCTAAGGTGAAATTTTTGTACTTTTCGGATAACTTTCATATTTTGATGAATAGTGAAAATTACTAAATTTTAATTAAAAACAACTTTTTTAATCAAAATAATTAATAGTACTAAATTATGAATTTGAGTGGTTTTAAAATATATTTAGAATATATTTTTACTATTTAATATAATGTTGGTCATTGGACATAATTTTACAATTAAACCGAACATAAACAAGTGTCAATCTTTTGATAGTTATTATCTCTTAAAACCACGCTTTTTGTTTTGACAGCAGGAATTAATTTTAAATTAATTTCTGCCACTTCTGTGTTTTGAATTTAGGAAAATGGATTCCATATTTGGAATCAGGATTTTCAAATTGTGTAAATAGGTCACTTTTATTTTTAGACATTTTGAATAATTACTGCGGTAAATATTTTATTTACCATGGTTAAGGGTAAATCCGGTAAATAAGGGTTAAAAAATAATATTATAATAATACTAAATTACCCTAAAACGTGTCTTAACCCTATTGGATGATACATGGTCGACCATGGGAATCTTTGTGTCAATTTTGGGACCCCATGGATCCACTTGTAAGTGATAATGACACTTTATTTTAATTAAGTCAAAATGAATACAAAAATGACACAAGCATATATCTTTTAGAAAAACAATTGTTACATAGGGTTATATAAGTTGGATTTTAGATTATAAATATTAATTAGAAATATAAAACGATTTCCTACATAATGATATTTTATTTATAATTTTTAGACATTAAATAATTTATTTTATTTATGAATCAATGATGATGCAGTAATTACTATAATAGTAAAAAATTAAAATAATTGATATTATAAATACCCAAATAAATATAATATGAAACTTTTAATGAATTAAACTAATTTTCTAGGATAATATGATATATTAGGATTGAGTTAATTGACTTTGTTCGAAGTAATCAATCTGTTATGAGTTTCACAAAAATGAACTATTGAATATTGTCAAAATTGACATAAAAGAGTTCTTAAAACAAATATTATATTATTAATTGATATTAAATTCCTAAAAATCTAAGGTTCGGCCAAGAGACTTATATCATGATAGGTTCATCATTAATGTACCACTTGGGGGTCTCTTGGATGTATATAGTAAGTTTATTAACCATATTATATAAAAATACAAAGAGACATTGTAAAAGTGAAACTAATTAACTTAGAGTTAATACTTAAAGATAAGGTTAATATAAGTACCCAAACCTGTCTAAATTCTATTGGTTGAGTGGTTTTCGACCTCTCCCCACCTTAACCTTTGAATAATCAGCTTTGGAGCCATTAGAAACCGAATATGAATTTATTATAAATTAATATTTCTAGCTTTTCCAAAGGTGCCCCTCACCCCTCTTATAAAAGGGAACTCCTCCTTCTCATTTCTTCACACCTTCAAAGCCTTTTGGATCGTCCAAACTCTGCCCAAATACTCTCCCAACATCCCTCACTACAACATAGATGCCTTATTTTGATCAGAAAGCCAACCTAAGGAGCCCTTTTCATCAAATCAAAAGGAAGAACCCGAAGAAGAGGTAATGATTTCACCACCCTTCTCCAAGTTCATTTCTTCTTCCACTTCTTCTTCCTTTGTTCTTACCATTCTAAAATAATAACTCCAGTATCTCACATATACTGTGATTTTATTATAAATATGGTACAATCATATTCAGTATTCTGTCCACCTTTTGAATAACATGTCACCATACGTGCGTACGTACGGCTTACCGTCTCCACGTCGTGGTGTAATTGTTATTCAATATAATATTATTTGGATGGGTATAATAATGATGTGTAACTCATGTAAATAATAAATATAACATGTTAATGATTCTGTATATATGATATATCATCCATTTATATATTATTTTAATATCAAAAGATTGATATTGTCGCTCGTGCGTACGTACGGACTACCGTCTCCACGAACGCGATGAGATTCATTCTCCATCGTATCCATTCAAGTATAATTATCATTTGATGATTTAAAATTGATGTTTAAGGACTGGATATCATTCTGGATATGAATAAGATACAACAACCATGGCTTATGTAACAAAACATATAAAAGAAAATGAGTAAGTTAACTCCCTAAATGACGATAATTCTAAGATATTATTAACAAATCAATGTTAAAAGATCATATATGATATCATATTAATATATATGATTCTTGTATAATTTAATAACAACTATTTCACCATTATACAGGAGGTTAACCTACCCCAACCAAGGAAAAGTACAAGGTATGGGTTTACTTTACAACCTCTTCATTATCCAAGGTTGTTTATACGTAATAATCTACTGGGATCTCTTTATCATCCACATCCATGTTTCTTAAAAATGCATTTCAAGACATTTTTACTATTTACTAGAATATGAGTTAAATTCATTTATACCCTTTTTGACTTTTATAAGTGGTTTATGAAGGAATATTTCTGTCGTTTTCAAAACAAGGTCCTTTTTAACCTTTTCGACAGAATTAAGGTAAGAATGTTTTTTTAACTTATACGGCGGGTGCGGCTAATTTCCGCCGTTATAAAATATTCAAAACTTCCCTTACAAGCTTATAAGAATATTTTCAAAGAAAATGTTTTATTTTATATGGATCTTAAATGATTTCAAAGTAAAAGAGATATTTCTTTAAAAAGAATATTGATTTCATCTATGTCAACATCCTTTGATGGATTTTACGCTTATTTGAATTTGATCTATTGTGATACAAAACTTCTATATTGTTTTGAAGGTTTTGTGATATGTTTGACTGTGGATGTGCTATTTTTATACCATTCATAGTTTATGGTGAAATTATTGACATTTTGTATGCTAGTTTTAATACGAATGTTTATGTTATGTTTAAACCTTTTCATATGGGAATGCATTGGACTTAGTAAGTGACGGGTGGAGCCCGCTATAGCTCCTCGATGCATCGGTAGGTCTCATGAGACAAACTAGTGTCTTGGCACAAGGCCTTGACAAAATATTATTTGTAGTCTTGGCACGAGGCCTTGACTATGTGGTTATGATAGTCTGGCATTATGCATTCCAACATTATGAAAGTGGTTATTGATTTTTGCATGTGATTATTCGATTAGTAGAATATCCATGTGAGTAAGTAAATGGCATTATTTCATTTTATTTATGCCATACCATGTTGAAAGTTCATGTTTGAAAGGCTTTTGTTTTAGTTATACATTGCCTTAAAAGTTTATTCTTATTTATGAAAGTTTCCGCTATATTGTTATCCTTACTGGGCATTTGAGCTCACCCCTTTTCTATGTTTTATTTTTCCCAGGAAGTGAAGAAGTAAGTTATGAATGACCTACAGGGATATTATGTGGGGATATGAGTGTGGATTATGGAGACAATATGTTGTTGTAGTAGTTTTTCGTTTAATGATGAAATATAAAACTTATGAATATATCTAGTGTTTCCAAGGCTACTAAACCAATCGGTCTTTCGAGATTTGATCTTTCTTGTGATCATGCCAATGTTATGTAATAATGCACCGACTCTGGGTAACTGGGGTCGGGGCGTTATAGTTGGTATCAGAGGAAGTTTATTACAAACCTTGGAAGCTAGATTTAGATAAACTCTGATTAGAGCACGTAGACCTAAGATTAACTTTGAGGATTAGTATAGAAGAACTTCCTAGAATTTTGGTATTGTAGAGATTTTGTGAGTTTTCCGAGCAATACATCCCTGTCTGGATACGAGCAGGTAGAGGAGGCTCTGGCACAGATGTACCTAGGGGTAAAACCCGAAAACACCTCATTGAGCTAGACTCGAACGGGAACTGGTGCACGACAACGGGCCTTGCTGCACTCTTGGTTACGAAACTTCCGGGGGATATGCTTAGGATAACTCTCATTTTCATTACAAATCATTTTGAAGGGATTATGAGTATATACTTTCTCAAAGAAAACATTCTTATGATTATGAATTATATCCACAAATAGTTCAATTTATGTTAAGTGTTTTATAAGTATGGGATTATGTATTTTGATTCATAAACTGATCTAGTGTATGCCATTGTTTAGAAATGGTGCCCAGTAGAAGGAATGAGAACTCCAGAAATGCACATGATCCAAAGAGAAGGAAGGATCATATCTTTCATGGTCTTAAGCTAGAATTTATAAGAGAAATAGTCTCCCATGTATTATCATCATATGAAGAAATAATATCATGTGTTGATATTATAAGTAAAGAGTTTACTGAGTCCTATGGCTTTGAAGGGAAGCAAGAGAAGAAAAGGATGGAAGAGAGAAAGATGGATAAAAGTAAGAGGGAAAAGAAGAATTCTCCCATATGTGGTAACTGTGGAAAGAAACACCCTGGAACTTGCCTGAAAGGAATGGGAGTTTGTTATAAGTGTGGAGGAAAAGGGCACAAAGTACGTGACTGCAAGGGTAAGAAAATGGTTTTAAATGTACAATGCTTCATTTGCAAGGAGTTTGGACACTACGCGAACCTATGTCCCAGTCATCAGACTATGCCGCAAATGATGCTATTGGATAATAATCAAGTTATGATACTACCACAGATGAAGAGGAATGATTAGAGTTCTTATGTTGATTATATCAATTGAGTGTTGTATCAACAATGTACTTGTTATAATAATTATGGAGTATATAAGGATTGTACTGCAGTACTATTTCATTTAGGACTTGAGATTGTGTGGAACAAAGAAAAGTGACTCAATAGCAGGATATATTTTTGGAAAATATATAGTTGAGAGAATGATAAACCATAATATAGTTCTGATACTGAGGTAGTGATTTTGGAATAATATGTGATTGTTTTGGATAAATTATATTGGATATTCTTGACTACCTTGGAACTGATTATTGATTTGTATATTCCATCATTGTTGGGTTTTAAAACATTTTTGGATTAATGAAGTATATCTAGCATTCTATATGGAATAAGGGAGCATGAATGTAATCAATAAGGAATATGGTAATACATGATGAAGGTATTCATATGCTATTACGGGGTAAAAATGATCTATATTATGTTTACCTTCCTTATGAATGTTGGACTGTGATTTTGGACAGAAGTATTTTGGATAGTTCTAGTTTGGGTTATTTTGGATTGCCATAAAAGGACAACCCGGAGGTCGGGCGGCAACCCGTCGCGTCCGGCAAGGCTGCGAGACTTGAACCCGCAACCAAAGGGCGACATGGGTGTATCACCTACCACTATCCCACGAGATGTCCTGGATTAAATAAAGTAGTTTTTTAAAAGATCTGGTAGATGAATTTTAAATTCGTTTATTTTGGAACCCTCTATGAATAGTATAAATAGAATTTTTTTTACGAGTGAATGATGAGTTTTGGTAGAAATTTATTAATGGATAAAACTCTAATTATAAACTAAGTATATCTCCTTATGATCTTAGCCAATATCATAAATAAATTCCTCATCATTAATAAAAGGAACTTAGAAAAAAAATGTTGTCCTAGATGGTACCTTAAATCATCACTAATTTATGGCTTTGGGATTGTCGGCCTTTTCATAGCCATGTTCTCTACCACTCTCCATCAGATAATTGATGGCCAGAGTTTTCTTCCATATCCATATTTTCTTACATGCAACCCTAGTATGTGTTATTTTCGCTAATCTTCATACTTTCCACTCTTTATTTTAAATATAGGCCTCGTTAATTCATTTTTCGATGTGGGATTTCAACTAAGATATTTTGAAACGTCAAAAATGTGTTATCCCAATACACTATATTTTGTTGAACCGATGGTACTTCAAATCATCATAGATTGATGAGTTTAAGGACCTCAATTATAAACATGTTTGTGATTTATGACCTCAATCACTGCCTATAAATATTTACGTTTTTCCTCCGATTATATGTCTCTAATTGCCACCAATGTTCTCCTAATCAAGATCATAATTTGGTGGTGACCCTTTCATTTCTCTTTTCCTCATATTAAGACTAAATTTGAGTAACCCAATTTCCGATGTGGGTTTTCCCACAAATATATTATCTATTTTCAACCTTTTATTTTTGAAGAACAATTTCAAATTGCGAGGACGCAATTTATTGAAGGAGGGGAGAATGTAACACCCCAAGATTTCATAGTGTGTTATTTCTTCAAAATAATTCAATAACTTGCACTACACACAACACTGAGTTCAATTGCACCATGACTTACCAAAAAAAAGCCATTAAAAGAGGTCATGAATAGTATTAACTAAATTTTAAACTTTATATAATCCTTATAATTTTAGAATCCATATTATGAGTTTCTTAGTCATAATGCAAGAACAGATTCATTTTCAGTATTGCACTTTTATCAACTTTTGATAGTGAAACCTTTTTAAATACAATATTTTAAACTTTTTGACTAAATGGAGACATCAAAAAATTTAAAATGAAACATCCCAAGCTTCCACGGTACGCTTTCCTTTGAATAAAACAGTAGCGTGTGTTGTACGCAACTTCGAGTTCTAACACACCGTAACCAATCAAACTAGCTGTTATGAATAGTAATACCTACTTTTTGAAGTTATATATATTTTATATTTTAAAATGGACTTCATTTTTGGATTCGGAATATCAAATTTAGCCTAAGGTGAAATTTTGGTACTTTTCGGATAACTTTCATATTTTGATGAATAGTGAAAATTACTAAATTTTAATTAAAAACAACTTTTTTAATCAAAATAATTAATAGTAATAAATTATGAATTTGAGTGGTTTTAAAATATATTTAGAATATATTTTTACTATTTAATATAATGTTGGTCATTGGACATAATTTTACAATTAAACCGAACATAAACAAGTGTCAATCTTTTGATAGTTATTATCTCTTAAAAACACGATTTTTGTTTTGCCAGCGGGAATTAATTTTAAATTAATTTCTGCCACTTCTGTGTTTTGAATTTAGGAAAATGGATTCCATATTTGGAATAAGGATGTTCAAATTGTGTAAATAGGTAACTTTTATTTTTAGACATTTTGAATAATTACTGCGGTAAATATTTTATTTACCATGGTTAAGGGTAAATCCGGTAAATAAGGGTTAAAAAATAATATTATAATAATACTAAATTATCCTAAAACGTGTCTTAACCTTATTGGTTGATACATGGTCGACCATGGGCGTCTTTGTGTCAATTGTGGGACCCCATGGATCCACTTGTAAGTGATAATGACACTTTATTTTAATTAAGTCAAAATGAATACAAAAATGACACAAGCATATATCTTTTAGAAAACCAATTGTTAAATAGGGTTATATAAGTTGGATTTTAGATTATAAATATTAATTGGAAAGATAAAAAGATTTCCTACATAATGATATTTTATTTATAATTTTTAGACATTAAATAATTTATTTTATTTATGACACAATGATGATGCAGTAATTACTATAATAGTGAAAAATTAAAATAATTGATATTATAAATACCCAAATAAATATAATATGAAACTTTTAATGAATTAAACTAATTTTCTAGGATAATATGATATATTTGGATTGATTTAATTGACTTTGTTCTAAGTAATCAATCTGTTATGAGTTTCACAAAAATCAACTACTGAATAGTGTCAAAATTGACATAAAAGAGTTCTTAAAACAAATATTATATTATTAATTGATATTAAATTCCTAAAAATATAAGGTTCGGCCAAGAGACTTATATCATGATAGTTTCATCATTAATGTACCACTTGGGGGTATCTTGGATGTATATAGTAAGTTTATTAACCATATTATATAAAAATACAAAGAGACATTGTAAAAGTGAAACTAATTAACTTAGAGTTAATACTTAAAGATAAGGTTAATCTAAGTACCCAAACCTGTCTAAATTCTATTGGTTGAGTGGTTTTCGACCTATCCCCACCTTAACCTTTGAATAATCATCTTTGGAGCCATTAGAAAGCGAATATAAATTTATTATAAATTAATATTTCTAGCTTTTCCAAAGGTGCCCCTCACCCCTCTTATAAAAGGGCACTCCTCCTTCTCATTTCTTTACACTTTCAAAGCCTTTTGGATCGGCCAAACTCTGCCCAAATACTCTCCCAACATCCCTAAATACAACCTAGAGGCCTTAGTTTGATCAGAAAACCATCCTAAGGAGCCCTTTTGATCAAATCAAAAGGAAGAACCCGAAGAAGAGGTAGTGATTTCACCACCCTTCTCCAAGTTCATTTCTTCTTCCACTTCTTCTTCCTTTGTTCTTACCATTCTAAAATAATAACTCCCGTATCTCACATATACTGTGATGTTATTATAAATATGGTACAATCATATTCAGTATTCTATCCACCCTTTGAATAACATGTCACCTTACGTGCGTACGTACGGCTTACCGTCTCCACGTCGTGGTGTAATTGTTATTCAATATAATATTATTTGGATGGGTATAATAATGATGTGTAACTCATGTAAATAATAAATATAACATGTTAATGATTCTGTATATATGATATATCATCCATTTATATATTATTTTAATATCAAAAGAATGATATTGTCGCACGTGCTTACGTACGGACTACCGTCTCCACGAACGCGATGAGATTCATTCTCCATCGTATCCATTCAAGTATAATTATCATTTGATGATTTAAAAATGATGTTTAAGGACTGGATATCATTCTGGATATGAATAAGATACAAAAACCATGGCTTATGTAACCAAACATATAAAAGAAAATGAGTAAGATAACTCCCGAAACGACGATAATTCTAAGATATTATTAACAAATCAATGTTAAAAGATCATATATGATATCATATTAATATATATGATTCTTGTATAATTTAATAACAACTATTTCACCATTATACATGAGGTTAACCTACCCCAACCAAGGAAAAGTACAAGGTAAGGGTTTACTTTACAACCTCTTCATTATCCAAGGTTGTTTATACGTAATAATCTACTGGGATCTCTTTATCATCCACATCCATGTTTCTTAAAAATGCATTTCAAAACATTTTTACTATTTACTAGAATATGAGTTAAATTCATTTATACCCTTTTTGACTTTTATAAGTGGTTTATAAAGGAATCTTTTGGTCATTTTCAAAACAAGGTCCTTTTTAACCTTTTCGACAGAATTAAGGTAAGAATGTTTTTTTAACTTATACGGCGGGTGCGGCTAATTTCTGCCGTTATAAAATCTTCAAAACTTCCCTTACAAGCTTATAAGAATATTTTCAATGAAAATGTTTTATTTTATATGGATCTTAAATGATTTCAAAATAAAAGAGATATTTCTTTAAAAAGAATTTTGATTTCATCTATGTCAACATCCTTTGATGGATTTTACGCTTATTTGAATTTGATCTATTGTGATACAAAACTTCTAAATTGTTTTGAAGGTTTTGTGATATGTTTGACTGTGGATGTGCTATTTTTATACCATTCATAGTTTATGGTGAAATTATTGACATTTCGTATGCTAGTTTTAATACGAATGTTTATGTTATGATTAAACCTTTTCATATGGGAATGCACTGGACTTAGTAAGTGACGGGTGGAGCCCGCTATAGCTCCTCGATGCATCGGTAGGTCTCATGAGACAAACTAGTGTCTTGGCACAAGGCCTTGACAAAATATTATTTGTAGTCTTGGCACGAGGCCTTGACTATGTGGTTATGATAGTCTGGAATTATGCATTCCAACATTATGAAAGTGGTTATTGATTTTTGCATATGATTATTCGATTAGTCGAATATCCATGTGAGTAAGTAAATGGAATTATTTCATTTTATTTATGCCATACCATGTTGAAAGTTCATGTTTGAAAGGCTTTTGTTTTAGTTATACATTGCCTTAAAAGTTTATTCTTATTTATGAAAGTTTCCGCTATATTGTTATCCTTACTGGGCATTTGAGCTCACCCCTTTTCTATGTTTTATTTTTCCCAGGAAGTGAAGAAGTAAGTTATGAATGACCTGCAGGGATATTATGTGGGGATATGAGTGTGGATTATGGAGACAATATGTTGTTGTAGTAGTTTTTCGTTTAATGATGTAATGTAAAACTTATGAATATATCTAGTGTTTCCAAGGCTACTAAACCAATCGGTCTTTCGAGATTTGATCTTTCTTGTGATCATGCCAATGTTATGTAATAATGCACCGACTCTGGGTAACTGGGGTCAGGGCGTTACAGAAGACTTCCAGAATACTTGTAAATCAATAGCAAGCATAGATAAAAACATGATCCAACCAATACAAAGAGAATCACTAAGAGATTGTGATTATGTATATGAGAAATCCTACCGGATTAAGTAACGATGATTTGTGATTATTAAAACAGCAATCATAGGAAGAATTCAACAATCTTACAGAGGGCTCAACAATCTCCCCCTTTTTGGTAATCACAAATCTTATCCATAAATAAAAATAATATATCATCAATAATAGTGACAGGGCATAATAAGAATAAAAACACAATGAGATATAAATCTCCCCTTGGATTTATGCCTTTGTCCTTTTATGTAAACATTTCTCCCCCTACCACAGTATGTTTCTCCACCATAGATATAAATCTCCCCCTTTTGGATAATCAAAAAGGAGGGAAAACATATAAATAAGAGAAAAGAAGGCATCAAAGAGATTAGAGAGAAGAATATTTTTTTTAAATTACATTAGAGTACAAACAGAACACTGGTCACCCGATCAACAACAAGACACATCTATTTGTGTGGATGTAATGGGGCTTTGCCTTTGTTAGAAGGATCAATGGTTGGTAAGTTGGAAGGAATGGAGGCAGGATGAACTGGGCGAATTTGAAAAGGTGGTAAGATGACTCTTGAAGGTGGATGGGAAGATGCCTCAGAGATTTGTTGTTGAGCAGTAGTAGCTGGTTGAGAAGATTGCTGAAGAACTGGTCGTAGTTGAGATAGAGATTGAGAAACAGAGATCTGATTTAGGGAAACATCAGAGGCACTTAGAGGTTCAGCAGTAGGAAGCACAATGGTGGTGGCTTGTTCATTCAGATAAGGATCTAAGAGATTTATGAAATCCTGAATAACCTCTACACCATACTGCAAAGCCTTCTCAAAATCATCCTTATTCTACATGAACCGTTCCAAGGTAGGAGTAAAATCTTGCAACTGACGAACATGAGTCTTGAAAGCTTGTGTGACTGGAGGTAGTTTCAGATTATCATCCAACACTTTGAAATTCGCGGTCATCTCATGCTTGGTATAAATCTTTGAAAAGTAATGACCAACCTTTTCCTTGATCTCTCTCTGAACTTTATTTGCATCTTATGATTATACTTTTACCAGCTTATGAATGTGATCATTGTGCTCTTTTATCTTCCTCAAAGATTCCAAATCAAGAACATGTCTAATGGCAGCCAATTCATCATGCACAATCTGCCTTAGAGCCTCTAGCTCAGGAGTAGTGACCTTGGTTACTTTTGTTGTACTGTCTTGAGAAACTATCTAAGTTATCTCAGCTTTCAACTTCCTCAGATCAGACTTCTTAAGATGTTCAATAAGATACCTCAAAACTTCCATCATACCAGAGATGGTTGATCTAAAATCGTTTGATAAAGAAACTAAGCCAGATTGTAGATCCTTTAGAGTCTGATTTAGAGAGGCTATGTGCCTGCCAATAAACTCACCAGTATTGGATTGGTCTTGTATAATAAAATATGATACTATTGTTGAAAAGGCTTCCAAATAATCGTCAGAAACATGCAGAGAAGCTTGAGTAAGAGCATTTGAAATTTCTTCTCTGACTGTATCTCTCACAGCAGCAAGATACTCAATTTTTAACTTATCAAAACCAGATTGAGAGACAGTAGAACTATGTATATGAACATCAGCAGCATCAACAACATGATCATACCTTGACTCTACTGGTTTTCATTCCTTTATAATTGTAGTGGATTCTGATTCTTCTTTTTCTTCTTCAGAATACTCTAAACCCCAAACAGAAAAACCAGGGTAATCATCCCAGACAGCAGCACACAGAGTAAATTTTGGTTTATCATAACATTCTTTTCCACTGATTTCTAGAGAATCTCTCTTGCCACTGGTATTTGTTTCTTGCACAGTTTGATGAGGTTCTATTAGAGGTACAACAAGACCATCCATTAGTCGGTTATCACCATCATCATCATCATCATCATTATCATCATTATCATCATCTCCATTCCCATTTCCATTCTGCAGAGAATCTTCACTGTCTGATACATTAGTGTCAGTAGCTTCATCATCACCAAGAACTGGTTCTGATTCAGGTAAGGCTAAAGGTGGACTGGCAGGTCCAAAGTCCACTCTTCTCTTAGGGCTCACAGTATCAGGATCACTCCTATCATCAGGAGGTGACATACTTCCTTCTTCTGTTTCATCTTCTTCCATCTCTTGTTTACCAGACTCATCAGTGTCCTTTTTTCCTTTCATCATCTAATTCTTCCTCATCATCAGAATAAATTGGCTCCTCATCTGATTTCAAACCAGGGTCTCTCAAACCCTTCAGCTTCTTTCCATGATCAATGGTATTGTAGGATTCATACAGCTTGTCATCATCATCAACCCAACACTTTTTATATGGGTTCCAATTTATTTTCATCCTTTTAAAAATTTCATTTTTAACACAAAAAGCACTATCATATTCAGCTATCTCATCAGCTTCATAAACACATTCCAGATTCAATAACATAGTAGAGATCATTTTAGAATAGAACAGGGCAGTGTCTTTCTTAGAAGGTTTCACCATTCCAGCTATGTTCACTATTAGATATCTACCCAAATTGATCTTATCATGGGTCCTTATTAGAAACAATTGAAAAACATCCTGGAATTTTAGAGCAGAAAAATCTCATTTCCTAGTGAAAATTTGGTGCTGAATAAACTTAAAGAGAATTCTACATTCACCATCCAAATCTGAGGATGTGATTCTCCTTGACTCTTTGTTTCCAGTCAAAAGCTCTAAAGCTAACTCATAAGATAAGTATTCAGTGGTTGGAGGAATATTTCCAGCATAATCCTCATACGGACCCTCATGAGGTACATTTAAGCATTCATCCCATTGTTTAGATGAAAATGATATTTTCTTTCCATTCACTACAGAAGACATTCTGGATGCCTCTACACCATCTAAAGTAACTTTCAGATTTATATAAAACTCATGCACTAGCTTTGAAAAGTATACCTGAGTGTTATCTTAGAACCGGGATTTCCATCTTTGCGATTATAAAACTTGTAACAACAGTGACTTACTTGTCAAAAGCCAGGTAGAACTGACTTCCTTTTATACAACAACAATCCGCGTTTCTAGGTTCGGATTTACTGATCTTTGAGTGGTACTACTCGACTCGCCTCGAGCACGCTTTGAATGTACATGATTGTCTGATCCTTTGCTCGGTCTCTTTTTCTTAGCCATTTGAAGATTCTGGGGAATGAAGGAGTTCAAGGGTTCGAAGAAGAGGAGAAGAGAGGATATAAGGCTTGGTGGGAAATGAAAGGTCGACGACTTGGGGAATAGAAATACCTGCGTATCATTTATTTCATCATTCAGGGTTACCATAATAAAGATAAAAGTAATTAATTAATTACATCATAATAAAAAGTAATAGAAAAAAATGATCTGTTTGACTGATGGGTTTCATAGATTGGTTTCATAGATCAGTTTCACAGATCCGTTTCACAGATCAGTTTCACAGATCGGTTTCACAGATCGGTTTCACAGATCGGTTTCACAAATTGGTTTCACAGATCCGTTTCACTGATCGGTTTCATAGATCAGTTTCATAGATCAGTTTCACAGATCGGTTTCATAGATAGGTTTTAGAGATCGGTTTCACAGATCGGTTTCACAAATCCATTTCACAGATCGGTTTCACAGATCGGTTTCACATATCGATCATACACAACTCTTGTTTAATAAAATTCATTCTTTTGGAGCATAAAGGCTTTGTAAAAATATCAGCTAATTGATATTCAGAACTAATAAATTCTAGAGAAATATCACCTTTCTGATAATGATCTCTTAGAAAATGATTTCTGACATCAATGTGCTTAGTCCTAGAGTGATACATAGGGTTTTTAGATATATTTATCTCAATAGTGTTGTCACAGTTAATTGAAACCTGTTTAAAATCAAATCTATAGTCCAATAAAGTGTGTTTCATCAAAGGAATCTGTGCACAGCAACTACCAGTAGCTATATATTCTTCTTCAGCAGTAGTCAATGCAACTGAGTTCTGTTTCATACTACACCATGATACTAGGGACTTTCCAAGTAAATGACATGTTCCAGATGTTCTTTTCCTATCTAACTTACATCCAGCAAATTCAGCATATGAATAACTAGTTAGGTCAAATGATTGTCCTTTTGGATGAAACAAACCTAAATTCACAGTATACTTAAGATATTTAATAATTCTTTTAACAGCCAGTAAGTGTGATTCTTTAGGATTAGCTGGAAATCTAGCACACATACACACACTAAACATAATATCTGGTCGACTAGCAGTAAGATAAACTAAACTCCCAATCATACCTCTATAATTAGTTTGATCTACTAGTTTCCCAGTTTCATCAATATCCAATTTCTAGGTGGTACTCATAGGTATATCACTTCCCTTAATACTATCCAAACCAATACGTTTTAATAAATCCTTAGTATATTTACATTGATTTAGAATAGTACCATATTTAGTTTGAAAGATTTGAAATCCACAAAAAATAATTATGCTCTCCCATTAAGCTCATTTTAAACTCATTTTGCATAACCTTTGAAAAATCAGTACATAATGAATTTTTAGAAGATCCAAAAATACTATCATCAACATAGATTTATACTATTAAAACATCTGTTGAAAACCTTTTTATAAAAAGAGTGGGATCAGCTATTCCTTTTGTAAATCCTTTTGAAAAAATAATGTTTGAATGTCTTTCATACCATACTCTTAGAGCTTGTTTTAAAACATATAAAGCATTAGAAAGTTTAAAAACATGATTCCGGAAATGAGGATTTGAGAAACCAGGTGGTTGTTCTACAAAAACATCTTCAACAATAAAACCATTTATAAAATCACTTTTCACATCCATTTGATATAACATGAAATTCAAATGTGATGCATAGGCAAGTAAGATCCTAATATCCTCTTATCTAGACACAGGTGAAGAGGTTTCCTCATAGTCAATTCCTTCTTTTTGATTGTAACCTTGTGCAACTAGCATAGCTTTGTTTCTAATGATGTTTCTAGATTCATCAACTTTCTTTCTAAACACCCATTTTGTGCCTATGGTTATAGTGTCCTTAGGTCTTTCTACTAATTTCCAGACATTGTTTCTTTCAAATTGATTTAGCTCTTCTTACATAGCCATTACCCAAAATCATCATTGATAGCATCATTGATATTTTTAGGTTCTAACTGTGAAAGAAAAGCTTGATGTTCAACCTGATTTCTTAGAGAAGCTCTATTCTGTGTTCCTCTATCTAAATTACCTACAACAGCATCTAACAGATGGTTCTTTAGAATCCTAGTTGGTCTAGAAAAGGTAGGACTAGAAATTTCAGGTTCATCTACAGGATGAGGTTCAACAGAAGAAGGTTCTGGAAAATTTCCATAACTGGATGTTTTAACTACAGGTCCACTATCTTTATCATTAAGGGTCAAAACAGAGAGATTATCTTCATGATTTTCAAGAGAGGTCTTAGGTTCATGTGGATCTGTTTCATCAAATTTAATGTGAACATATTCTTTCACACATTTGGTTCTCTTATTGAAAACTCTATAGGCTTTACTAGAAATAGAGTAACCTAGGAAAATTCCTTCACGACTCTTGGATGCAAATTTGTCAAGATTGTCTTTAGTATTAAGAATAAATACATTGCAGCCAAAAACTCTGAAGCAGTTAACCTTAGGTTTCCTATGGTTCTACAACTCATAAGGGGTCCTCTTAAGAACTGGTATGATCAAGACTCTATTAATAACATAACAAGCTGTATTTACTACTTCAGCCCAAAAATAAATAGGTAGGTCATACTCATTAAGCATAGTCCTAGCAATTTTTTGCAGGGTTCTATTCCTTCTTTATACTACACCATTCGATTGAGGTGTCCTAGGGGCAGAGAAATTGAGACTATAGCCACTATGTGAGCAGTAATATTCAATCTCATGATTTTCAAACTCACGGCCATGATCACTTCTCAGGTTTTTAATTTTAAGTCCACTATGGTTTTCTACAAACATGGAATATTTTACAAAGCAAGAACAAACTTCACTTTTGTGAGCTAGAAAATATACCCAAGTATACCTAGAATAGTCAACTACTAGAACATAGAAATAGTTCTTCCCATTTAAACTAGAAACTCTAGAAGGTCCAAACAAATCCATGTGAACCAACTCGAGCGGTTGAGAAGTTGATACTTATTTCTTGGATTTAAAAGAAACTTTATGTTGCTTTCCCTTTTAACAGGGATTACAAACATTATCTGCTGGAAAATCAAGTTTGGGTAGGTCTCTAACTAAGTTATTCCTAGCATGTTTTCTAAGTGAATGCACACTGCAATGTCCTAATCTTCTGTGCCAAAGCCAAGACTCTTTATGAAATTCATTTAAACAAGTAGTATTCTTCTTAGCTAAAGAATTTAAATCAACAACATAAAAAGTTTCATTTCTTAAAGCATAAAACATTAAAAAAAATTTGAATTAAAAACATTGCAAGAATCGTTTTCAAATTTAACATAAAAACCATCATCACATAATTGAGAAATACTTAACAAAATGTATTTAAGTCCATCAACAAATGAAACTTTAGAAACTAATACTGAGTCAGTGTTACCATTGTGGCCTAAGAAGATGATTTTTCCTTTTGAGTTATCACCAAAATTGAAAAGGCCTCCATCAACATTTACTAAACTCTTGAAGCATGAAAAGTCTCCAGACATATGTCTTGAACATCCACTGTCCAAGTACCAAGTCTTTCTATAGGATCTCTTTAAGCAGGTTCCCTACAAAACAGATTTAGGTAGGAAATGATTTTGGTAGCCAGATCTTCATCGGTCCAGACAAGTTATCCAATAAAAAATTAGGCACCCCGATTTTTCTAATAGGTCTCATTAAATTTATAGAATCAACAGATTTTGAATGTTAAACCTTATTAGATCTGTAACTATGAATATAACTAGTTGAAGCAAATAAATGTCCAGAACTAGAACATGTAGTAGTCTGTCCAGATTTAGGAATTAATTTAGTTTTGGTAAATTTTCTCTGTCCCGGTAGGTATACTATACCAGTAGTGTATCTAGGTGTTATTTTCTTACCTAGAATTTTAGTAAGAGTATCTTTACCATTTGTAAATTTTTCTAAGTATTTCTTAAGTTTCTCATTAGATAATTTCAGTTCAGTGTTTTCATTAAGAAACTGATCATTATTTTCTATTTCAATATTAAGATCAGATTTATGTTTATTAGTTAATGCATTCTGTTTCTTTAAACCTTTGTATTTGTCTTTCAGCTCATTACAGGTTTCTTCTAACATATCATAATATTCAAACAGTTCAGATTTTGACATGTCTTCTGAGTCAGAATCATCTCTAGAATAATATAAATTTAATGTAGGAGTTTCAGATGTTACCTCAGATGTTTTTGTCATGAAACACATATTTGCCTTATTTCTGATTTCAGTTTCATAAATTTCAGACTCACTAGATCTATCCTCAAAAGCACTCTAGGTAGCCTTCATGGCTTTCTTATACTTATTGTCCTTGTATTCATACTTCTTCTTGTACTTTATCTTTGGACAATCTTCTTTTATATGTCCTTTTCTTTTGCACTCATAGCAGACAACTTCATAACTTTTATCTGGCTTTTTCCAATCCTTCATCCAATGACCCTTGCTACCATACTTTCCTTTGTAATTTGATTTTCTGAAAAACATATTCTTCCTATAAAATTTCTTAGACCTTATGGAAATGTGAGACATCTCAACATCACTATAAGAAGCACTTTCCCTGTCTTCACAGCTTGAACTTTCATTTATAGCTTGGAGTTCTCCATATCCTCGTTCTTTGAAGTTGAAGATTTGAAAGCAACTGATGTTCTTCTAGGTTCATATTCTTTTTATTTGTTCACCTTAAGTTATTCTTCATTCATCATCAATTTTCAAATTAGTTCCTTGACTAGCAGTTCACCTATATCACACGATTCTCTAATTGAGTAAAAATTTCCTCTCCATCTTTCATGTAGAAATCTCAGAATTCCCATAATTTGTTCCTTTGAGGGAACATCCTATCCCAGAGAGATCATGGGGTTGAAAATTTCGTTGAACCTGAGATACATGTCAGATATGGGTTCATCAAGTTTCATCATAAATTTATCATACATAATAGTATATGTGTTCAATCTCATTTCATTAACATTAGTGGTTCCTTCATGAGAAATAGCTAAGGTACCCAAAATTTCATAAGCAGCTTTACAAGAAGATATTCTATTAAATTCCTCATCTCCTAATGCACAGTACAGATCATTCATGTCTTTATAGTTATTGTTGTAGGTTGTTTTAGTAGCTTCATTCCAAGTATATCTAACAGTAGTAGGTATTTTATATTCTGATTCTATAGCAGTCCAAATATCAAAACCCATGCTCTCTAAATGAATTTTCATCTTAATCTTCCACCGAGAATAGTTGTTTCCATTGAAAAATGGTGGTATATTGGTAGAAACACCTTCAAGTCTGTTATCCATGATAACTTACATAATGCAAAGATTTTAAAGAGATAAAAATTAAGAAATAACAGAAATTGTAAGAAATTTAAAATACAACTAAAATCACAGTTTAAAACAGAGTACTATAGACAATATTAATATTTAAACATCCTCTGATACCAAATGTGGGTCGGAGTGGATACTCAATAGGGGGGTTAATTGAGTTCCAATTAAAATTTCTGTTTAAAAACTTTGTCTTAAGAACCCCCAAATAAAATACCAAATTAAACTGTAGTGAATTTATATCAATGTAAAGGTTCTGTTGGGTTCTCAAGGGATTGATTATTTCCCATATAATCAAAATAGAAGAGTTGATTAACTTTTGAAACTAACATACTGATTTACAACTACTATAAACACTTGTGAGTTTAATTATCAATGATATTTTAAATCATTTTTGGTTTTAAATAAATTAGCAGCAGAATAAAAAAATTACTTTGAAAATAAATAAGCACGACAGATTTAACCAAGAGGTTCAGTCTCAAGCTGAGACTTAGTCCTCTCAAAACATTATATAAAAGTGATCCACACACTGGATCGGGGATTACAACAGTATACAACTGTCCAGGTCCAAGACCTCTACCACTGTTCTTCATGGGAAACAAAACAACAGCAACTAGCTGTCCAGGTCACACACGACCTCTAACACTGCTATCGGTGGGAACAAAAAGGTGTAAGAGTTTGAGTGAGGATCTACAGATCCTCCAGTTAAAGTACAGGAGACTGTGTGTGTTAAATAAATCAGATAACACACACTACTCAAAATGTAAAATAATGAATCACAGAGCAGAGATGTAGACTTTAGAAATGGCTATAGTGATTTCAATGAAGCTTTGGACTCCTTAAGTTTTATCAGAAATGGTTCTGAGTCCTCTTCTTGTTTTTGTCTGAAAAACAGAGTGTCTTCTTCTTGGCATCCAGGCTCAGAGATAGTGAAAAATGTAGTCGATGAAGTTCTTCAATGTGCTCGTGAATGTACAGAACTCTTCTTGAGTAATATTGAGTGTGTATGAGGTTCTGTGTCTTCTAAAACTATCTCATCCACCAATCTTTGCACTCATATGTGTCTCATCGTGTATTTTCACCAACAGGGACTTCTTGTATTTATGGCATGAGCTCCAGAAAACGAAATGATTTCTTTTTGCAGGTACAAGGTACAGTTCCCTGACATCCAACAACCTTCATTAAATAAATGACATTGAATTAAAATATTACTAATATGACCATTGGTTAGATTAAATAAAGATAATGAAATTCAAACAGCTGTTTATGACCATTGCTGAGTCAAGTGATCGGTAGGTCATCAGCATCAGCATCAGTGGCTAGAAATCGGTGTGTCCTGATTGGTGACTCAAACGATCAGCATCAGTGTGTCTTGATCAGCATCAGTGTGTCATGATCGGTGACTCATTTGATCAGAATCAGTGTGTCATGATCGGTGACTCATTTGATCAGCATCGGTGTGTCATGATCGGTGACTCATTTGATCAGCATCGGTCTGTCATGATCGGTGACTCATTTGATCAGCATCGGTGTTTCATGATCGGTGAATCATTTGATCAGCATCGGTGTGTCATGATCGGTGACTCATTTGATTAGCATTGGTGTGCCCTGATCGGTGACTCATTTGATCAGCATCGGTGTGTCATGATCCGTGACTCATTTGATCAGCATTGGTGTGTCATGATCGGTGACTCATTTGATCAGCATCAATGTGTCAAGATTGGTGACTCATTTGATCAGCATCGGTGTGTCATGATCGGTGACTCATTTGATCAGCATCGGTGTGTCATGATCGGTGACTCATTTGATCGGCATCGGTGTGTCATGATCGGTGACTCATTTGATCAGCATCGGTGTGTCATGATCTGCGACTCATTTGATCATCATCGGTGTGACCGTTCACTTTTGATATGGATCGGTGCGACCGTTGTCTTGTGATATGGATCGGTGCGACCGTTAACTTTTGATATGGATCGATGCGACCGTTGACTTAATAGAATACAAAGTGTCTGGTTGATCCAGAAGACTTCCAGAATATTTGTAAATCAATAGCAAGCACAGATAAATAATGATCCAACCAATATAAACATATTCACTAAGAGATTGTGATTATGTATATGAGAAATCCATCCAGATTAAGTAATGATGATTTGTGATTATTAAAACAGAAATCATAGGAAGAATTCAACAATCTTCCAAAGGGCTCAACACACTAAATATTTTATATTTACCATATTTAAAAAGAATTCATACTGGATTTTGTTTGTACCGAACATCATTTATGTTCATGTATAGTTGTACTACTTTATTTTCTCTAGTAATACATATGTTTTAAACAAGTATAATTCTTCATCCAATTTCTATTAATATAATGTTTTCCATTTATCTAAACATATTTCTTAAGACGTTAATGGAGAAATGTTTTATTGTTTTATTCTGTGTTTCAATATAGGTATATATATATAGTTTTATATGTAATCTATTATGTTATTAGTTATAAATTATAGTATAAAAACACTCATATCCCTCCCAAAGTCCCTTATGAAATATTTGAACATTTATAAATCCAATTTCCTATGAATAAAAACAATTATATATGTCATAAATGGTAATTAATCAATAATAAAAATAAATAGAAAATCTTGTTTTTATGATTGATGTCTTATCAACACCCAAATATCCAACTAAATACCATCATGTGGTCTAGTGGATTTTATTTTATATTTCATAATCCTTCTACTAACCATCTTTCATGTATGACATGCTTTAAGAAATTCATCTTATTTTTCATCATTTGTATATTTATTATAACATATACATTTTGATGCTAGTAATCCTTTATAGGGAATATCCTGTAGTATTTGAGGCCACAACCAGGTATCATCGTCATGACACAAATAACATGAGTTATAATCAACCATAATCTAAAAATGATTATAATTATCTCATTATATATTTGTTATAAATTTTTCAGGTTCTAAAGATTTTATTATACATGAATGATTACTGATTATTACTCTATTACCATCTTCGTAATATCGTCTAACACCAAATATGTTGTGTCGAATCCCAAAAACATAAAAAAACATCATTGTACTACAGTTTTTTGATCTCCAACTACACTTTTCATATTCTTTTACCTTTTATAAATCAATCATTCCATAATGTAACATCACCACCATTATTTTTATAAATCAATTTCCAGACATTCACATCATCATTCATGTGTGCGGTACAACTACTATCCCAAAAACAAGGATTATTCGTTCTGTTAGATCGTAGTGTTATTTCTACAATGAAGGGTCTTTACTCAACATTCTACATTATAAAATTATTTTATTTTATGTGATAAGTTATTTGAATAGGAATAGTTGTTAAAGATTCTTTAGTAATGTGATCATGTTGTTCAAATCTTCCACATATTTCTTTTAGTCAATAAAATTGATTGAATATATACAACTTTTTAGAACCATGTTATTTTTCTATTATTTTTTTTGTACAACATAAGAATGTTACTAATTTTTATTCCCATATTAACCCTAATTTATTCATTCTTATTAATAGAAGAGTCATGTTTTAGCAATATATTTTATTTATGTCAAAATATTGTACATAAATAACAAACAATGTAGAATTTTGTATTTCTATAGAAGTATTATCATTCCCTAAATAATGTTCATAGAAGATTATAAAAACATTTTAGATGTTGTCTTCCAGGTTTAGGGAGACATTCATAAAAATGTTGTTTTAAATTTATTTTTATATGATGGAGTTATAATATTATATATTAATCTAGTATTTTGAAACATTTTGTTAACACTTGAATTTTTATTAGAATGAGATAAACGTTTATATTTATGGGGTGACTATTTCATCTAATTCACGTAATAAGATTTCTTATTGGATTGTGATGTTTCATATTTAACCCATATTGTTATTTTGACAATATCATTTTATATATTAATGAAATTTATCCTCTTGAATATTGTATTGAGATTTATAAACCTTATAATGTTTAAGAAGATGTTCATTTCTTATAACTTACTCTATATTTCCTTTCTAAGTAAATTATTTTTTAGGTTTCTCATATCCAAAATATATTCTAATTCCTATATAAGGAAAAAACTCCTTCATTTAGTATTCTTCATGTCTACCCTCGTCAATAATTTTCTCACATTTATGAGTTTTGTGTTTTGAAAATAATATGAAATGAGTCATTTTTTCAAAATCAAATCATTTTACCTTTACTCACATTTTATCTCATCAATATTTAAGGAATCTACCTTTTTCAAAAACATTTTCAAATAATCTTCTAAAATTATCTAGAATTTAATCTTCTAATTTATTTTCTAAAGATTCATCTACAAGTATCATTCTCAGCATTATTTCTAGTACCCCAGGTTTTCTGGTATGCAACCCTTAGTTAATTATTTTTATGGTTATAAAGGGTTATGGTGATATTTGGGAGAGTTAGGAGATCTTTTGATGTGTTTTGCAGGAAAAGGGGAAGTATCACCAGCAAGGCACATTTTTCCTAGCCGTGCGACCAAAACATACACAGTTGTCCCTTGGGACAGTATATCTAGTATAGTTTGAGCACTTTTTTTGTGATCATTCGATGGTAAGTCATGCAGGAAAGGTATAGAGCATAGTTAGCACATGGTTTTTCTAACAGTGTGGTGAAACTGTGCTCGAAGTTAGAATGACATCCTCAAATGTAGGATCTCAATATTTTTTGCCAAAACACACTCATTTTTTACCAAAACATGACCTAACTCAGACGTTGGCATCTCCTAAGGCCAAATAAGGATCTCCCATCGGTTTAAATTGGATCCAATGGCTTTAGTTGGTGAATTGAAGCCAGAATCATGTGGAATGTGATCATTCATCTTGGTTCTAGATTGGTTTCTTAGATATACATAGATATACATCACCCCTTATCTTGGTTTCTTATATCAATGCTCGTTATTGGTAGATCTAGTTGTTTAGTAGGAAAATATGATGAGATATGGTCTTTATAATTTAATGAGGACAGATCTAAGGCAATTTTAGGGAGAATAGACCTGTTTTTCATGTGTGTTCTTCATTCGTTGGGGTTTTTGTCAAAACCATTGAGGTGGGAGGCTTAATTCTCAAGTACTCATAGTAGAACATATCAGAATGACTTAAAATTTAATGTGTCATGTTTAATTGATTGTTATTTGGTTTTTTAACACTTGTTTCAATCTTTTTTGAGTTATGGTTGTGAAATCCAAAAAAAATCATGTTAGAGTAATGTTTTATTCATGGTTTTAAAATATAGATTTTAAATAGTGTATAATTATAGATTGATGGAACATGAGTTGGATTGGATGTTTTTAAAAAAGTAGAAGGTTTTATTGAACAAAAATTTTCCTTTGAAAATGGTTGTGCTTTGTTTTTCAATAAATGTACAGTATCATTAGAGTTTTTTATTTTGAAAATAGAAATATTTGGTATAAATGATTTTGATGTGAATTCATATATAATTGGACCTTAACCAGAGACGAGCACCATTAGGGTATTAGGGATGTGTCCCTAGATTGGGGGTGTGTTTTAACATCCCAGGTTAATAATTAAATGATACATTTTCAATTTAATTAATATTTTGTGAATTAAATATTAATTTTACTTTTAAGGGGTTTCTATGTTCATTGGCGTACCCGATACCCAACAACATGTTTCTTTGAAATCTTACATTGCACAATAATAATATAACATTATTATTTTAAATGTAGTTAAAACCTAGTAATTTTATTGGGGGGAATGAACAGAAATAACTGCAATATGATTATACATGTTAGTTAAATTTTTTTACATTTATCAAAAAAATTAAGGGCATAGAATAAGAAAAAATATGATTTTAAGAAGAAATACTCTCATATTAATTAAAAGGTCGATTTACTGCGATTTAATGGAAATCCGTCTTCAAATATAATTTTGGTAACTTTTATATGTTCTATTTGAAAAAATAAAACTCTGCCTTTGTATCAGGACATCAAAAATCGCTTTGGGTTAAATTTTGGTATATTTCTGATAAAATTCATTTTTTTGTTGAATAGTGAAAAATTCATTATTTTAATTTAAAACTAAATTTTAATCAATGTTATTTATATGGATACATTAAATTATTAATTTTATTTAACGTTTAATTAGATTATATTTTTAACATTTAATCCAATGTAGGTAATTTGAATTCATTTCACTTTCAAATTGGGCATAAACAATTGTCAATCTTTTGATAGATAATATTTATTAAAAAAAAGCATTTTGATTTGACAATGATATTTAATTTTAGAATAATTAATCCAACATCAATGTTTCTAATTTGGTAAAATATACATCATTTTTGAATTTGGAATATCAAATATATATTAGTCTTATTTTTATAATTTTCAAATAAACATCAATTTTTGATGTATAGTGAAACCATTAAATAAAAGATAAAAACTGAATTTTTCATTTAAATGAAATTTTTCCTCTAATGTGAATTGAATTTAGAAAATTATACCTACATGGTTCTTATTTGTAAGTAAAACTTGGTTCAATAAGATGAAAATAATTTTTGGTGAATAGTAACTTTTAACTTTTATTTAAGGTGGTTAATGTTAAGTAGGATAATTCAAGGTAAAAAGAATATCATAATAATAAAAAATTACCATAAAACCAGTCCTAAAATTATTTTATAAGTCATGGCTGACCATGGGAATCCTTGGGAATATTTTGGGACCCCATGGAACCACTTATGATTAATAACACACCTTGTTTTAATGAACATAATGTAAAGGCAAAAATGCCAAAAAAAATATATTTTTGTAAATAAATTTTTACACAAGGTTATATAAGTTATAGTTACACCTATAAATATTATTTTTAAATCTAAAATGATTTCCTACATCATGGTATTGTTTTTAATTTTTAGACAACAAATAAATAAAAATATTTATGACACGATAATGTTGCAGCATTTACTTAATTAATAAATGATTTAAATATATACTAATATAAAGAATAAAACAATACCTAAAACCAATATAATTATTATTTTAGGTTTTTATTTTGACTATGACTCATCTTATCTTCTGCCCTAATTTTTTTCGACCTTTAAAATCAAAAAATCATTATATAATAAAATAATATTTTCACACTTTCCTAAAGTGCCTCTCTTAACCGTTATAATGATACATCAAATCTAACCCATTTATCACACTTCTCTAGCCTATTGGTTCATACAACCTCTAAAGAAATAAGCACTCCTGGTCCCAATCATCCACCTAGAATCCTTTACTTAGGCATAAGACACTTCAAGAAGTCTTTTTGGTTCAAACCAAAGGGACTTACATAAATTAAAGGTAATTGTCTCTCACATATTATTTTCTTTTATTTTACTTCTCCAACAACAATATTTTTTTATTTCTTTATTTTATATCAAAAAAATATACTCATTATACTAGGTTTTTAATATGATTAGGAATCTTACTACACATACACACACCTCCACTTAATGGATAAAGATCATATTGTTCCTGTGGACAGCAAAGTAACACATCACAAAACGACGATTGTCCAATATTCTCCAATCACCTATTATAGAGGCCATTATGATAGAACTGTATTTATATATTATATATATTATGTTTATTTTTTTATTATGATTTTGTATTTTCAAATTATCGCATACCATTATGGTTTCGATAATCGGTTAACGCGATAATTTCATTTGAGGAAGTGCGGACTACCGCCCCCTCAATGGGATATGACTCATTAATGACATTCGTGAATTTATAAAGGTTAGAGTAACTGAGATTATATATATGAAATTATAATTGAATTATAATATACCTATGTATCATTATGTTTTCATAACATTAAATATGAAAAATAAATTAAATTAGCATTCTTGCATATGTACGCCTTACCGTCTCCATGAACTGTGAATTTAATTTCTTACCTCCAAATGTTATGTATTATTATATATACATGTATATAATTCATATATATGATATATACGATAACTAAATAATGAATATCATTTTGGATATAATGATATTTTGACCACATGAACAACTTGTAATTATAAGAAGTCCATTTTTGAATCAAGTACCAAATATCAACACAATGACTATTATTAACGTAAATGATTACATAAGGTTTATATCATGGTAATATGTTATTTAAAATTAATAAAAAATTATAAAATGGTTCTAAATGAAGTAGAAATTAACATTAGATTATTATTCTGAATATTAAAGAACGAATGGGTCAAGTCCGACACGAGGTAAGGGACATCGTCTCAATCTCCTTTCAGTGAGGCATATTTTTTTTTATACACGACATTATTTTATATACTATATAAATTCCTTTGAAATTTCATATCATTAGAAGGGAATCTTTTTCTATGAGGTGTTTTACTAAAAGGAAAAAACGTTTCTTTTAACGTAAGTAGTGAAAACTCCGTTTTCCACCACCGAAAGTATTATTTGACCTTTTCGCTTACTTATTAGCTGTAATGTTTTTAAAAAGAAATTAAATACCACATAATCTATTAAGTAATTTTTTATTGGAAATGGTTTTGATAATTAATTAGTTATGTCAATAATTTTAAATTATATTTTATGAATGAAATGTGGAAATGTTATCTTTCCTTTAAATTTGTTTTATGTGTTAAAAATATGTTATTGTTAAACGTAATTGTTATGTATACGGGTGGTTCTATGATAAACCTAGGGTAGGTGAGCTTGATATAGATCCCTAATTCATTGGGTAATGTTACAGTGGTAAACGTGAATGTTTCTCCCAGAATATGTATGGAATATATGTAATGGGTATTCCAAATGTTCCTCCCTTCGTAGATGTGAAAGATACAACATAAGTATGTTATGGATGCCAAAAATTACATATATGATTTGGGTTTACTATGAAAATATTATGATTTCATTAGTTATGTTAAAGAGTTTATGTTATTTATGTATTGATGAACTAATGTTTTCTTTCGTTGTTTTATAACCCTTACTAAGATTTTTCCGCTCATCCCATGTTTTTTAATGTTTTTCTCAGGACATAATGATGAATAGGGTCAAGGATTGGATTATGGGAAAGTCATGTTGTCTAAAACATGGGTCTAGACATGACTCTTTTATTTCAAGAGTTTTTAATTTATGAAAAAATGGAAACATTGTAGAAGTGTCTACCTTGTAATTTATGAGATGTAATGTAATAGTTATGGCCTAATTATCTAAATATCTAAACCTGAAAAGATCCTCAAAGTGAATTATTTATTTCATTCAAGATTATGTAATTTTTATGGATGGTTCCTTATAGTAGGTACCAGTGGTCGGTTTAGATAACTTTTGGAGATAGGGTATATTTAAATAAATATCCACTAATTAATTCATGCTTATATTGAAATGATTGCATTTTAAGATTACCATGTTGCTTTGCCTAAGATATCAATGTGTTTAGATTTCTTTTCCACAGAGGAAACATGGTAGATATGTTGGGGTGACATTAGGAGGAAGACAACCTTTCAAATTAGCAGCCTAATATGGTCAGAATCAGAACATAACAGTTTATTCCAGTGATGGATCGGTTGAATCAAGATATAAATGTTAGTAGTATTCATGCACGATATCTACTATATAATCCAAAGAGGAACATGTTAGTTGTGGATAATTTAATGTGGAAACATCCTGCATAATTCAAAGGATAATATAACCTTCTTCTAGTATACTGATGTATTATAGATCTAAAGTATATTTTTGATGTCATTGGGTGCTTTGAACATCAAAATGATAGTCTCATTGTTTACCGTTTTAAAAGTGAAACTGATCAGTGGTGGTCGATAGTGGAAAATATAGGGTACATTAAGTTGATTGATGCTATTGATTGGGATTAATTAAAGATATGTTTCATGAGACATATTTTCCTAAGAAGTTTTGTCTTAGGATGAAAAAAAAATCACAGAAATAATTTTGGTTGATGACTTAGTGGATACATATGAAGAAAAATTCACATGACTGGCAAGGTATGCTCCAAATTTGATTTGAGATATAGTTAGTAAAATCAGCCATTTTTAATCATGATTAAAGCCAATGTAACAAATGGAATTATATTGGTATGACTTAACAAGTTTTAGAAAACTTGTTTGATGTCTGGAGAAGGTGGAAATGGAGTTTGCTAAGGATCTGGTGTTCTTTAAAAAACAACATAATAAGAGGTAATGGAGGAATGAGAAAGGAAAGAAATCTTCAAAAAAGTATGATGGTAATAAAAATAGTTTTTTAGTTTGTGAAAATGGTGGTAAAAATCATACTGGGGAATGCCTTTTGAATTCTGGTAAGTGCTACCGATGTGGATAACATGGGACATAAAGCACGTAAATGAACTTAAAAATATCAGGGTAATTTGTTAGAAAAAATCTGATTTACAGTCAGTAAATAGTTTAAAGTGAAATAAAATGGGTCATTATGAAAATGAGTGTTCAACAATGAAATCAACTTAGGTAAATCATCCATACTACAAGATGAATGGTGTGTTGAAATCCTTTGGAACTAAATCTGCAGATGTTGGGCCAAAAAACGATGTAGTATCAGGTACAACATTTTTTTGTTCAGAATATGCTTGTGTGTTGTATGATTCAGGGTAAACACATTCATTCATTTATGTGAAGTTTTCTTGTAAATTGGGAATTCCATATTGTGATATGAATCCCGAACATATGTAAAAAACCCCTAGAAGAAATGTTGATACAAAATGAAATTATAAGAACCTCCATGTCATTCATTGTAGAAAGAATATACCTACAAACCACGTTGTTTAGCCTATAGTAGAGTTTTATTTTATTTTGGGTATAGATTGGATTACTATTTATGATGTTCTGATTGACTACAGAGCTAAAAATGTTTATTTTCAGAATGATATTCACTTTATGTAGTAGAATTAACCCTTACTTTTGATAACATATCTGGAAGCTGAGAAACTAGTAAATGATTGAAATGAATGTTACCTTCCACATATTGTTAAAAACAATGGAATTGTTTAGATTAATGATGTTCCAGTGGTAAATAGGTATCTTGATGTCATTCCATATTAGTATCATGGTTTTATACCAGATTGGTAAGTTGAATTTACTATTTACTTAGTTCATAATGCAAATCCAATTTCAAAACCCCCTTATCGAATGACTCAAATTTAATTTTCAGATTTCAAGAAGCAATTGCAGGAGTTATTAGATAAAGGTTTCATTCAACCTAGCACATCATCACGAGGGTGCTCCTATATTATTTTTTAAAAATAAATATGGTTCAATGAGACTTTTCATTTATTATAGAGCATAGAATGACATCACTATTATGAACAAGTATCCTTTGCCTCATATTGATGATTTGTTTGACCAGCTCCAGGGAGCTCAGTATTTTTTGAAGATTGACTTCAGGTCAGGGAATAATTAGTTGAACGTATAGGAAGCAGACACTCCAAAGACGTTTTTTTATACTACATATAGCCATTATGAATTTTTTGTTATGTCTTTTTGTTTAACCAATGCACCTGTAGTATTAATGGATCTTTGGAAGATAATTTTCAAGGAGTTTATGGAAAAGATTGTGGTTGATTTTAATGATTATTTCTTTTATTCTAAAAGTAAATAGGAGAATGAAATTGATTTATGTGTTGTCTTGAAAACCATAATAGAATAGAAACTATATGGGAAATTCGGCACATGTGAGTTTTGGTTAAAAAAATTTATTTCATTAGTCACATTGTTTCAAAAAAATAACTATTGATCCTACTAAAACCAAATTTGTGGAATAATTTCCATGACCCTAAAATATAATCGAGATATATAGTCTTGTTGGTTTAGTAGGTGATTAATAGAGGTATGTTGATAATTTTTCAAGGTTATCTAGAACACTGATTAAGTTAACTCGAGAAGATGTTAAGATCTATTCAAAAAAAATTGAAGATTGTTTTAAGAATTGAAAAGAAGAATGGTATATGCTCTAGTTTTGGCACTGCCTTATAGAAATGGTTAGTTTTTTATTTACAGTGTTTCTTCGATGAAAGAACATTTCTATGCCCATATGTAGAATGATAATATAATTGCTTTTGCTTCATGTCAGTTGAAACCTCATGAGTTAAATTACCCTACACAAGATTTGGAATTTGATGTTGTTTTTTTCACATTAAATATTTTGTGGCATCACATATACGGAGTAAGATGTAATATATATATTAACAAGAAAGGATTGAAATATATTCACAATAAAGGAATTGAATGTGGGACATAGGAGATGATTATAATTAATAAAGGATTATGATTTCACAATCCTTTACCATCCAAGAAGATTAAATAATGTGGATAAAGATCTGAGTCTAAAAATTAATGTTTCATTAACCATTCTAAATTTGGGAATGAGATCCATTGGTTTTTGATTTGATGAGATTTTTCATAGATGTTGTTGTTGCAGGAAATTCTTCTATTTATTTCAGATGTCAAGGAAATCATCTCTATTAGACAGAATAAAAAAGCGTAGATGAAATAAAATGAGTTGCAGAAAAAGGTATAGATGGTTTAGAAGGGTATGTTTCCTGAATTTAACAATGATAATGATTGTGTTTTGAGATTTAGAAAGATATTATATGTTCCTTGTGATTCAAAGTTGAAGAATGAGTTGTTATGTGAAGCTTATAGTTCTCTGTTTTCAGTTCATCCTGGCAGTACTATGATGTATAAGGATATTCAAGAGTATTACATGTGGGATGGAATGCAACGAGATATTGTTGATTATACTGGGAAATTATTGACTTGTGAACAGGTTAAAGCAGAGTAGTAGTTACCAAAAGGGATGCATCAGTATTTACTAGTGCCATAGTAGAAATGGGAAAATATAACCATGAACATTGTTAGTTGATTACCAAATACATCTCAAGGTAATAATGAAATATATGTTTTTGTTGATTAGTTGAATAAATAATCTCATTTCCTTCCTATTTGAGATACTTTGTATATAGATCGACATTCTCAGTTTCCTATTATGGAGATAGTCTATTTGCATGGTGTTCCACTCTCTGTTTTATTTTATTGTGATACTAGGTTTACATATAACTTTTGGAATGTCCTTAAAAATTTATTGGGAATATAATTAAATCATTTTATATAATTTCATACGCAATTAGATGTGTATTCAGAATAGAAAATTCAGACATTAGAGGATACGTAAAGTGTTGGTTCACTATATTACCAGGGAATTTGTGACCAACATATTTCTTTGGTTGAAATTTATTATAATAATTTTTTTCATTCCAGTATACATATGGCTCTATTTGAGGCATCATATGAAATGTCTTTTCAAAATCTATATTATTTAGATGATGTAGGTGAAAGGAAGATGATGGGACCCGAATTGGTAGAAGAGATGGTATAAAAAGATAAGTTGATTCAGAATCATATGAGAATAGCTCAATGTTGGAAGAAATGTTATGCAGATAACCATATGGAGGATCTTTTTTGCAGCATGTGATCATGTCTTTCTATACGTTTCTCTATGGAAAAGTGTGATTCGTATTTGTAAGAATGGAAATTTGAGTCTGATGTTAATTGGACCATATAAAATCATAGAGAAAGTTGGATCAATTGTGTACAGAGTGGCTTTTCCGGCATGTTTATACTATGTACACAATGTTTTTCATGTTTCATTATTGGGAAAGTATATGCCAGATCAATCTCATGTTTTATTTCTAGATGTAGATCAGTTGGAAGATAATCACTCTTTTCAGGAACAACGAGTCCAGATTCTTGATCGTAGAGAGAGTGTTTCGGAATATGGTAATTCACCAGATAATGGTTTTTTTAAAAAAACCATGTGGTTGAAGAGGCAACGCAGGAATCTGAAAATAAAAATAGGGATAAATACCCCCATTTATTTGAGTAGTGAAAAAAATTATGAGGACACAATTTCTCAAAGGATGAAAGGATGTAACTTATCAGGTAAATAAAGAAATAAATTATTTTCATTTTAATTATTATTTTTTAATTAAATATTATTTTTACATTAAAGGGGTTTCTATGTTCGATGGCGTATCCGATATGCAACAACGGGTTTCTTTGAAATCTTATGTTTCACAATAATAATATAAGATTATTATTCTTAATGGTAGTTAACACCAAGACGTTATATGGGTGAGAACGAACATAACTAACTACAATATTATTAGACATGTTTGCTAAATGTTTTTACATTTATCCAATAAAAATATACATGGTTACAATAAGATCGATTCTGATTTTAATCATAAATACTCTAAAATTCATTAAAAGGCCGATTTAAAGTCATTTAATGGAAAACACACTCTAAATATATTTTTGGTCCAATTTATATATTCTATTTCGCAAAATAAATTTTTTCATTAGTATAGGGACATCAAAATTCACTATGGCCATATTTTGATATTTTTCTAAAAATATTCATTTATTATGAATACTAAAAAATACTGTATTTTATTTCAGAATTGCCTTTTAATCTTAAATATTTTTATGGATATATTATATTTTTAATTGGTTTTAAAGTGTAATTATTTTATTTTTTTACCATTTAATCCAATTTTGGTCATTGGAATTAAATGCACTTTGATATTGTACATAAACAAGCATCAATCTTTTTTATAGTTAATATTTCTTAAAAACACGCTTATTGTTTTGACAATAAGAATTAATTTTAAATTAATTAATCCAAATTCTATGTTTTTAATTGGGTAAAATAGACATCAGTTTTGAATTTGGAATATCAAATATATCTTAGGCATAATTTTTTTTATTTTTCTGAAAAAATTCAGTATTTGGTGAATAGTGAAACCACTAAGTTGTAGTAAAAAACTGAAATTTTCATTTAAATAAAATTTTATAGATTTGTTGAATTGAATATAGAAATTCTAACACACTTTTTGTTATTAGTATGTAAAATATGGTTCAATATGATGAAAAAAAATTCGGTGAATTGTAACTTTTGACATTTATTTACAGCGGTTAATGTTTAATATGGTAATTCAAGGATAACAAAATATCATAATAATAAAAAAATTACCTTGATACATGTCCTATACTTATTGGATGAGTAATGGATGACCATGGTCATCTATGGGTTTATTCTGGGTCCACATGGAACTACATAAGTGTGATAATGACACTTTATTTTAATTAACATAAAGTAAAGGCAAAAATGAAAGAATAAAATATTTTTTTGTAAATTAATCTTCACATAGGGTTATACGAGTTATCATTTCGAATATAAATATTAATTTGAAATTTATAACTACTTCTTACATCATGGTATTTTTTTAGACCTCAAATAAATAAAATTATTTATAACACAATAATGATGCAGTGTTTACCTTATTAATAAATGATTTAAATAAATAATAGTATAATTATTAAATCAATATCCAAAACAATCAAATTTTTATTGAATTATTTTTTTACCATGAGTCATCTTATCGTAGACCTAAATTTGTTTTGGATCTTTAAAAACATAAAATCATTATATAATAAAAAATATTTTCATACTTTCCAAAAGATCCCCACCCCCTTAAAAAAATCCATCACTTATATCCCATTCCTAACACTTCACAAGCCCATTGGACCAAAAAAAATCCTTCACAAATAAATTATAATGATCCCTATATTTCCCATATAAGACTTAACATTAGCACAGGGCACTTCAAGTAGTCCTTTTGGTTCAAACCAAAGGGAGTTACCCGAATTAAAGGTAACTGTTTCTCATTAATTCTTTTCCTTTATTTTACTTCTCAAACCCCTAAAATGTTTTTATTACATTATTTTATATCAACAAGGGTATCCTCAATATACTTTTTTGGTTTTAGGATAATGATTTGAACTACACATTCACACACATCCATCAAATGAGAAAAAAAACATTATGTTTCTGTGGACAACAAACTAACGCCTTACAAAACGATGATTGTTCAATATTCTCCTACAACCTCTTATAGTGGCCATTATGATGAAACTGTATTTATATGTGATATATATTATATTTTTTTTCTTTATGAATTTGTATTTTCCATTTATATCATACCTTTATGGATTCCATTGTGGATAAATGTGATAATTTCATCTGAGAAAGTGCGGACTACCGCAACCTCAAAGTGATATGACTTGTTAATGCCATACATAGAATATATAAAGGATAGAGTTACTGAGATTTTATATATAATATTATTCTTTAATTATAATATACCTATGTATCATTATTATTTCATTCCATTAAAAATAAAATATAAATGAGCGTAGTGTTCACTTGTATGTATGGATTACCCTCTCAATGAACGATGAAATTCATTTCATACCTAAAAATGTTATGTAACATAATAAATAAATTTATATACTGGATATATTTGATTTATATGATATATAAATCATGAATATCATTGTTTATATACTCAACTTTTGACCACATGAACAACTAGTAATTATAAGAAATCCATTTTTGACTCAAGTAAAAAATATCGACAAAACGACCATTATTAATTTAATTACAACATAATATTTATTACATGGTAATAATTCATTTTAATGGAATGATAAACATGAAAAAGGTTCCTATGTAGAAAATAAATTTAGATTATAATTTAGTAAATTAATGAATGAACGGGTCACGTCAGACATTATGTAAGGGACTTCATCTCAGTCTCCTATCATTGAGGAATATTTTTTTTATACACAACATTATTTTATACAATGTATAAACACCATTTAAATTTCATATCATTAAAATTTAATCTTTTTAGATGAGGAGTTTTTCTAAATGGCAAAAAAGAATTTTTCATTTACCATAAGTGGTGACAACGTCCTTTTCCACCACAGATAGTATTATTTAATCTTTTGGAATTCTTAACAAGCAGCAATGTTTTCAAAAGGAAAATAAATACCATATACTCGGTTACATATTTTGGTATTGAAAATGGTTTTGATTATGGATTTGTTATGTCAATATATTTAAATGATAAATTGTGATTAAAATGTTGAAATGTTATCTTTCCATTATATTTGTTTTATGTGTTATTAATATGTTATGGTTCTTGGGAATTTTTACATATATGGGTGGTTCCATGAAAAACCTAGGGAGGGTGAGCTCGAGATAGCTCTCTAATGCATTGGGAAACACGATAGAGGTAAATGTGAATGTTTCTCCTATGATATTTATGGAATATACATTGATGGGTATTACAAATGTAACATCTTACGTAGTTGTGAAAGAAACAACGTTAGTATGTTATGTATGCTACAATTTACCTTTATGATTTGTGTTTGCTATGTTAGACTTATGATTTAATTAGTTATGTTAAAGAGCTTACGTTATTTATGTGTTGATGAACTAAAGTTTTATTTATTTTTTTTATAATACTTACTGATAATTTTATCCTCATCCCATGTTTTGAAATGTTTTTTCACAGGACATACGGATGAATAGGGTTGAGGATGGGATCAATGATATGTCATGCTCTCTAAAACATGCGACTAGAGATGACTACTTTATTTCAAGTTTTCTTACTCAATGAAAAAAAGGTAACTGAGTATAAGTGTCTACCTTGTAATTTTTGAGATTTAATGTAATAGGTATGTCCTAATTCTCTAAAACTCTAATCCTGAAATGATTCTCAATATGAATTATTCATTTAATTCATGATTACGTAAGGTTTAAGGTCTGGTCCTTATATGTGTGTTATTGGGACACAAGTTAATTGGATGATATACAACTCATTATTATAGAACTATCAAACGAATCATGCATGGGTGGGTGTGTTGTGTACTATGGATTGGAAATGACAGATGATGTTATGAATTGTTATTAGGCTTTAATTAGTTATTTTTATATAAAAATAACTTACATAGAAATTGGTTTAATTCACTTTTTTTCACATGGTTATAAATTATTTTAGAACTTCTGTATATTTGGTTATAAACTATTGTAGTAAATTAATTTAGATAAACTATTTAATTTAATGTTATAACTATTTTATCCTAGTAGTGTGAGTAAGAAATTCGTTGGGGGAAATCATAATGAGTTTTATACTAAACACATATTTGTAACATTGGTGCTTTTGCGGATGCAGTCTTCCAGTACCGGGGAAAAGGTAATGTTTCCAATGTTTTTAGCACTACAACTTGATATTTGGGTTGTACAGTGATTTTGGATAATTGGATAATGTTGATTATTGAGTTTTGTAGTCTATAGACAGTCTTGATTTGTTAATCTTATATTAAATTCTATATGATTTTTTTTCTGCAATTTCACACTTTGATGTGGTTTTGAGAAACATGAATTTGTTTACATGTCTTTATTTTGATAATACACCATTTAGAGAATGTTTTGGTTATTTTTGGTTGGATTATTGGTTAAATTCATAATGGTTAAATCATTGTCCACTAGAATTGAAACTCTATGGAATTTATTTAATACCAAAGGCATCTTGAGGGTGTTTCTTGAGGACATGTAGTGACTCGTTGTTCTCTCAATCCAATGAGAATTTCAAGGTCATTACAAATGGAATCAATTTAGTCCTTCCATTTATGTACAAATGTTATCATCATGATTGATCCATTCATAACAAGAGGAAATTAGTGTCCTTGGTTTGGGAGTTGAAATTACTTCATGTCTATCATTTGGGATGAAATCATGGATAGGAGTAGGATTGTCAGAATGTAAAATATTTAGCATAAAAAGGTGTCGCTCACCCTTTTATGATGAATATCATGTTACCATAGATTTAGCTACCCAAGTGTTTGGAGACAATTATAATATCTCAAAATCTCATTGTCATGGGTATAGAAAATGAGACGAGTATGACATGTATTGTAGTGGAATGACATCAAGCTAGGTTGAATATTTCATTTGAAGTATTGATTTATGATTTTTTGAAAGGTGCAAATTTTTTAAAAATGTAGAATTATTTTTCAAATGATTGATTTTGAAAACAAGATATTTGGTGTATTATTAATATAGATTGGTTGTTAAAAACATGAATGAATGTTTCGAAATTGGATGAAAAAAGGGTGTTATGGGATAATGTGTTTTGATAGTTGATGTGATTGAATTTTAAATGCTAAGACATCAGTAGCTGGAGTGTGAGATTGAATAAATTTGTTATTGGTTTAGAAAATGACACCCAATAGGTGTCATCTAAAAAATCCTAAAGAATATATGGATAATGTGGTTGGATCATAACCATGGGTTAACCAATAGCTTGTTAAAATTATTCTCAATGCTTTCATGATGTGAATATGGGAAACCAGAGGAAAGAACCAAAAAATGTGGATCATACCATCCATTTCATGAAGCAGAATCCACCTTTCTATCAGGGTGATTCTAAACCCAAGATGGGAGAGGTGTGGACGAGTTTGATGAATTTTATCTTCGACTTCATCAGTACACCGATATATTTAAAGGCCAAATTGGTGACGTATATTCTTGAGGATCTTGCACGCAGATTGTGGGATTTAGTGATGACGACTAAATTGGATGATGGCCTTACATGGGGGTGTTTTGAGGAATTGTTCAACAAACAAATCTATCCTCACATTTTCAAGATCTAGGAAGAAAATGGACTTCTTCAGCCTAAAACAAGACAATATCTCTGTCATAGAGTTGGTAGCTAAATTCATGAATTTAGTCCATTCTTCATTAGAGGTTTCCAAAAGTGTTTCTTTAAAGGAAAACATCATTGAATCTGGGACACAAATGAATATTTGATGGAAAATTGTGGTGCTCTGTATTATGGATTATACAGAGAGAGTGAGCAAAGACACGGTGGATAAACATGAAATCTTGTGATCTATGGGATGAGGTATGACGATACCTACTTGAAATTGTGTGAAATCAACGGCTAGGAATAAGGGGAAATTTAAAAAAAATTCAGTAGTGGAATTGGAAATCAAAACAAGATAGCTAGGTCAGTAAACATTACTCCATGACCAAAGATAAAAGAATATTGCTTTCAATGTGGTTCTTTTGACCACATAAATAGAGAGTCCATAAAACAAAATAAGTATGTGATAATTGCAAGAAGATGTGGAATCTACGGTGTTGTTGTTAAAATTATTCAAGGTCGGGTGATCGAGACACTTCTCTAGAAACGAAAGCATCGTATTCTCGATAGGGCGAGGAGAACAGAATAAGTCTCATTAGAAGATAAGTGCTAAACATAGTGATTCTAGAAATAAAATGGCTCATCATCTATGTCAATCTAAGAAATGCCTCAAGGAGAAAAATGTATTGATGAAGAAATTGTAAAAAGATGAGCATATGATTGTCTGTGATCATGCGGGACCATCTATGATGAGAGGTACGATTCTTTTGAATTCTACCCTTATGAAATCCCTCTTTGATTCTTGTGCATCACATTCCAACAATGCATCTCACACTATTTATTTTATATGTTAAAATTTTGTAATGATGGATTGCTTTTAAAAAATAAAAACCCCCCTCGATGAAAGTTATTGTCAAGACACTTCTTCTTGATCAGGTGCTATATATGTTGATAGAGCTAAGTTGAAATGGTACTTCTCGATGTGGGACAATGAAGTCGATGATTCAATCTTGAGTATAGATTGGTTGCCAATTTTTAATGCTCACTTCGACTGTTATTGGAGTACTGGAAAATTCACGATTGAGGATGAAATCAAGCATCACATTATAAGAGAGAGGATGGTAAAGAATGGCTAAAAGATATTTTTGGCTCCAATGGTGGAAACCGTATCATAAAATATTGGGGAAATTATATTGTAATCACTGGACGAGATCGATGGAAATAGTTTTCCATCATTTTTGAATCACTTTCAATATGTATTTCCTGAAACTATCACTGGGTTACCACCAATATGGTTAGTGGAGTTAAAAATTGATCTCCTTCTAGGGACCTTTCATATATTCCTTCCATATAATAAGATCTCACCATGAGAGTTACAAGAATTTAATGTATTGTTGGAAGAGCTCAAAACTAGGGGTTTCATTTGACCATGTATGTCTTTGTGTATGGCATCAGTTTTATTCATGAAGAAGGAAAATTCAAATATTAGATTTTGTGATTATTATTGTTAGATTATACAAGATACTATAATGAATAGATATCCAAACCTATGCATTGATGACATATTTGATTAATTAAAGGGAGCTCAGTGGTAATCCATGATTGACTTTTGATCATGATATCACCAATTGCGTGTTTGGAATGAAGATATTCAGAATACAAACTTCAGATGTATAACTGGACACTATGAATATATAGTCATGCCTTTCGGTCTAATGCATTCACTAGAAGACATCATGTATTTAATTAATCAATTATTTCTGCAATATATGGATTGTTTTATTATGGAGTTTGTAGATGGCATCATGTGGTATTCAATGACATGGGCTGTCCATGAGGAGCACCTGGAAACTGATTTTAATATCATGGGAGATCATTATTTTCATGAAAAATTATGTAACACCTCAAGATTCCATATTAAATTATTTCATCAAATTAACGCAATAACATTCATTACACACAACACTGAATTCAAGCGCATGACAACTTACCAAACTAGTCTTCCAAAAGCGATTATGAATAGTATTAACTGAATTTTAAACATTATATAATTCTTAAAATTTTAGAATCCATATTATGATTTTCTTAGACATAATGTATGAACAAATTCATTTTTTTTATATAAAAGAATTATTTTTAAAAAATTACAATTTTAACAACTTTTAATGGTGAACCATTTTTAAATCAAATATTTGAAACTTTTATATATACAATTATACAAATTAATCTTCTTCTTAAGAATCGGGACATAAGAATTTATTTTCAATAAAATTTTGGTGTTTTTCTAATAACATTCATATTTGGTTGAATAGTGAAAAATACTATATTTTAACTGAAAACATCTTTTTTAATCAAAATAATTTATAGTCTTGAATTACACATTTTAATAATATGGAGGTATAAATATAATATATTTTTACTATTTAATCCTATTTTATTCAGTGGAAATAATTTAATTTGAAATTGAACACATATAAGTATCAAGATTTTGTTAGATATTATTTTAAAAAAAACAAGCTTTTCAGTTTTGACAATGGAAATTAATTTTAAATTAATAAATGAAACCTAAATGTTTTGAATTTCATTAAATATACTTAATTTTTGAATTCATAATATCAAAATAATCTTAGGTTGATATTATGTTATTTTTCTGAAAACATTCAATTTTTGATGAATTGTGAAAAACATTGAGTTATTGGTTAGAACCGGCTTTTTATTTAAATAATTATTCATTTTATTTAATTTTATTTTAGGTAAAAAAAGATATATAATACCTCTATATTCTAAAATTAATTCATTGGAGTCTGTTTGTAATAATTTTAGATATATGAATGATTAATTGATCTTCAAATTGTCTTTTACCCATTTCTTAGGAAAATTTTCAAATTCAAATTAAACATAATTTTACCCCCACTGTGAGTATAATTTGAAAAATAAAATAGACATGGTTGATATCCGTAGAAAAAATGTGGTTCAATAAGATGAAATTGAGTTTTGGTGAATAGTAACTTCTTACTCTTATTTACCACAGTTAAAAGTAAATAGGGTAATTAAGGGTAAAAATGATATTATTATTACCCGAACAAATGTCTTATTCTATTTTAGAAGTTTAATTCGACCAAAAAACACCATAGGAATAAAATATGATCCACTTTGGTCCACTTGTATTAGATTAGGACACTTATTATTTAATATAAAGAAGAGATAAAATGGTTTATATCAATGTTTGATAAATAAATCATTTTTAATATAGGTTTACATATAAGATAAATTAGACTATAAATAGTCATTAGAAAGATAAAAATATTTACTAAATTATGGTATTTTATCTATATTTTTAGACACTATGTAATTTAATTTATTTATGACACAATGATGATGCAGTAATTACCTAATAAATGAAATATTTAAAAAATTGTTATTATAAATATCCAAATAAAAATAATTTGAGACATTTGATGAATTAAACTAATTTTATTAGTTAATATGACATGTTATGGTTTGTTATATTAATTTTTTTCGAAGTAAAAATGCTATTATCAATTTTGAAAAAATAAAATCCCAAAAGTGTCAAAATTGATATAAAAGTTTTTTAAAACAAATATTATATTATTAATTGATATTATATTCATAAAAATATAATTTTTGGACAAAGGACTTATATAATGATTTGTGTATCATTAATGACACACATTTGGTTCTCTTGGAAGTATATAGTATGTTTATTAACCATATATAATAAAAATATAAAGAGACATGGTATATGTCAAACTATTTAACTAAGAGTTAAATCTAAAAGATAAAGTTAATATTGTGACACAATCCTGTCTAAAACATATTGGTTGAGTGGTTTTCAAACCATCCCCACCATAGAATTTAAATAATTTATTTTTGATCCATTATAAACTGAAAATGAATTTATTATAAAATAATATTTCTTTCTTTTCTTAAGGTACCCCACACCCCTCTAATAAAAGGGCTCTCCCCCTTCTCACTAATTAAATCCTTCCTTGCCATTTGTCTCGGCCAAACCCTAACTGAATACCCTCTCAACCAGCTTAAATTCATCCTAGAGGCATTCATTTAGTCATAAATCCATCTTAAATTTCCCTTTTGATCAAATCAAAAGGAAGAACCTGAAGAAGAGGTAATATCTCACCACCTCTTTCAAGATCTTTTCTTCTTCCACTTTCTTTTTCTTTTTTGTTTCAATTAGAAAATAGTAACTCCCATTTCCCATATATACTATGATCTTATTATAAATATGGTACAAAAAAATCATTATTCTATCCATCTTTTGAATGACATGTCGCCATATGTGCGTAAGTACCGATTACTATCTCCGAATACGCGATGAGATTCATTCCCCATCGTATCAATTGAAAACTAATTTTCATTAGATGATTAAAAATAATTTTTATAGAATTGTTATAAATATGGATTTGAATATGATACATCCCATCCATAATAAATATGACTCACATAACAATGAATATAAAGGAAAACTAATCAATTAACACCCGAAACAACGATAATAATAAGATATTATTAACAATGAAATGTTAAAAAATCATATATGATATCATATTAATGTATTTTGTTTTTAAAAATATGGGGCCGAAGCCTCATTTTTATTAATAAAGCAAAGCAAAGACCTCTTTTAACTTGGTAGAGGGAGACCCATTACATTGCCCGAAGGCCCAGTGGGCTTGAAATTATAACATCGTAGAATATTCCATTAAAAGATTATAAGAATATTTTAAAATATAAATGTTTTCTTTTATAATTATGTTAATTTTAAATGATTTCAAAATAGAAACAGATATTTCAATAAAAAACCTTTTGACTTCATCTATGTTAACATGCTTTGATGGATTTTTTGTTTCTTTGAATTTGATTTATTATGATAAATAACATCCATATTGTATTGAATATTTTGTGATCTTTTTCAATATGTATGTGTTATTTCATACCATTCATGGGTTATGGATAAATTATTGTCATTTCGTTTGCTAGTTTTAATACGAATTTTTATGTTATGTCTAAACCTTTTCATATGAGGAATGCACTAGACATAGTAAGTGATTGGTGGAGGCCGTTATAGATCCATGATGCATCAGTAGGTATAATGAGACAAACTAGTTTCTGAGAACAAGGACTTGAAAAAATATTATTTTTAGTCATGGCACTAGGCTTTGACTATGTGGTTATGAAATCCTGGCATTATTCATTCCATCATTATGAATGTGGATATTGATATTTCATGTGATTATTCGACAAGAAGAATATCCAGGTGAGTAAGTAAATGGAATTATTTTGATTTATATTTTCCATATTTTGATGATGTTTATGTTGAAAAGGCTTTTGTTTTAGTTTGATACAGTTCCTTAAATGTTTATGAAAACATCTGCTATATTGTTATCCTTACTGAAAATTTGAGCACACCCTATTCAATGTTTTATTATTCCAAAAATGTGAAAACATATTTTATGACTGACATATAAGGATAGTTTATGGAACCTTAGTGTATTCAATTGAAACAATGTTGTTTTATATTTCCATTTTATGATGTAATATAATCATTATTTATGTATCTTGTACTTCCAAGGCTATTATACTAATCGGTCTTTCGAGACATGATATTTTGTGATAATTCCAATGTTACGTAATAATGCATCGACACTGGGTAGCTGGGGTCTGGGAATTATAGTTGGTATCAGAGGAATATTAGTACAAATATTTGAATCTTGATTTAGATAAACTATGATTAGAGCACATTACCCTAAGATGGACTTTGACGATTAGTATATAAGAACTTCCTAGAATTTTGGTATTGTAGATATTTTTTGAGTTTTCCATGAAATACATCCCTATATGGATACAAAATGGTAGAGGCGACTCTGGAACAGATGTACCTAGGGGTAAAACCCGAAAAAATCACATTGAGATATACTCAAACTAGAACTGGTGCACGATAATGGGCCTTGTTGCACTTTTGGTTATAACACTTCTGGGGGATGTGTTTAGGATAATTTTCATTTTCTTTACAAACCAGTATGAATGGTTTATGAGTATATACATACCCAAAAAAAATGTTTTTTATGATTATGGATTATATCCATAAACTATTCAATTTAAGTTAGGTATTTTACATGTTTGGAATTATTCATTCCAATTCATAAACTGGCCTAGTGTATTCCATTGTATAGAAATGGTGTCCAGTAGAAGGAATGTGTACTCCAGCAATATGTATGATCCAAATAGTAAGAAGGATAATTTCTTTCAAGGTATTAAGCCAACATTTAGAAGGGAAATTCTCTCCCATTTATTCTCATTATATGATGAATTAGTAATATTTATTTATAAGATAAGTAAAGAATTTTTTGAGTCTTATGGCATTGAAGGGAAGAAAAAGATGAAACGGATGGAAGAGAGAAAGATGGATAATGGGAAAAGGGAATAAAAGTATTTTCCCATATGTGATAATTGTGGAAAGAATCACCTGGGTAAATGTATGAAGGGAATGCGTGTTTGTCTTAAGTGTGGAGGAAAAGGACACCAAGTATGTGATTGCAAGGATAAGAATAAATATTCAAATGTACAATGCTTCATCTGCAAGGAGTTGGGACATTGCGTGAATCAATGTACATATCATCAAAATATACCCCAAATGCTGCTATTGGATAATAATAAAATTATGATACTACTGAAGATGAATTGGAATGGTTAGATTTCTTACGTTGTTATTAATGTATTGTGTCATTTGAGTATTGTATTAATTATGTACATATTATATGATTTATCAAGTATATAAGGGTTGTACTGCAGTACTATTTCATTAAGGACATGAGATTGTGTGGAACAATGAAAAGTGACAAAATAGCATGGTAATTTTTTGGGAAATATATGATTGAGATAATGATAACCCAAAATATGTTTCTGATACCGAGGTAGTGATTTTGGAATAATACAAGACTGATTTGGATAAATTATATTTGATTTTGTTGACTACCTTGAAACTGATTAATGATTTGTATATTCCATCATTTTTATAATTTACATCATTTTTGGATAGAAGCAGTATATCCTGTATTCTATAAGGAAAATGGGAGAATGAATGTAATCAATAAGGATTTATGGTAATTCAGGATATTGCAGTGTTTTAAAAAAATACATGATGAAGGTGTGCACGTGTTATTACATGAAAATATGGATCATCCTTGTGTTTACCTTATTTTTAAATTTTTCATTGTGAGTTTGGATGGAAGTATTTTTGATTATTCTAGTTTGTGATTACTTTTGTATTTCCATAAAGGGACAATGTGAGGTCAGGTGACAACCTGTCACGTCCGGCAAGGTCGTGAGACTTGAACCCACAACCTAAGGGTGACCTGGGTGTATCACCTACCACTAGCCCACATGATGTTGTGGATTGAATAATTTAGTTTTTAATGAATGATAGATGAATAATAAATTCAATTTTTTGGAACTATTTATGAAGAGGATAAATAGAATATATATTTTATGTTCTATTATCTTTTAGAGTTAATGATGAGTTCGTGGTAGAAATTAGTTAATGATGGAACACTACTTGTCATGTATATATATATATATTTCTCTTCCCTTATTAAATGAAAAAATTGATTCTTAAAATTTAGGTAATTGATCATAAAACTAAAAATTTGTTATCCTAATTCCTTATGTTTGGGTGAACGGATGATTTAAATCAGTATAGAATGAGGGCTTTGAGGCCCTGAATTCTAAAATTGTTTGTGACTGATGACCTCAATCACTCCATATAAATATTTAATTTTTTCCTCTAATTATATGTCTATAATTTCCACCAATGTACCCCTAATCGATATCATAATTTGGTGGGGAATTTTTCATTCCCCTTTTCCTCTTATTAAGACTAAATTTTATTAACCCAATTTTCGATGTGAGGTTCCCACATGGGTATATTCTATTTTCATCCTTTTATTTTTGAAGAAAAATTTCAAATTGCAAGGATTCAATTTATTTGTAGGAGGGATGAATGTAACACCCCGATATTTTATTGTACGTTATTTATTCAATTTAAGGCAATAACTTCCAATACATGCAACACTAAGTTCAAGCGCACCACGACTTACCAATCTAGTCGTTCAAAAGAAATTATGAATAGTATTAACTGAATTTTGAACTTTATATTATTCTTATAATTTTATACTCCATATTATGAGTTTCATAGTCATAATGTAAGAACAAATTAAAAAAAATTTCAAATAAAAGAAATATTTTAAAAAAAATGCAATTTTATTCTTTTTAATGGAGAACCCTTTTTAAATCCAATATTTGAATCTTTTATATATTCAATTAGAAATAATAAAATTCCTCTTTAGAGTATTTACATAATTAATTAGTTTCCAAAAAATTTTGGTGTTTTTCATATAACATTAATATTTGGGTGAATAGTGAAAAAATAATATATTTTAACTGAAAATAACTTTTTTAATCAAAATAATTTATAGTTTTTAATTATACATTTTAATAGTTTGGTTGTATAAATATATTAAATTTTGACCATTTAATACAATTTTATTCATTGGAAATAATATCACATTGAAATTGAACATAAACAAGTATAAATCTTTTGAGAGATAGTATTTCTTCAAAAAACGCGTTTTCGTTTTGAAAATTGGAATTAAATTCATAATAAAAATGAAACTTATATATTTTAAATTTTCTAAAATGTAATTAATTTTTTAATTCAGAATATCAAAATTAGGTTAGAGTGATATTATGGTATGTTTCTGAAAACATTTATTTTTTGATGAATAGGGAAAAAAACTGATTTATTGGATAAAAAAAAATTTATTTAAATAATTATTTATTTTATTTATATTTATTTTTGGTAAAAATAGATATATATTACATATATATGGTCAATATAATTCATTGGATTCAGTTTATAATAAATTTAGGTATATAAAATTTTTATAGAACTTTTCACCGTATTATAACCATCCAAGGAGAATTTTCAAATTCACATAAATCCTAATTTTACCATTTCTATGATTGGAATTTCAAAAATCTGAAAGACACGGTTGATATTATTAAGAAAAATGTGGTAAAATAAGATGAAAATACTTTTTTATGAATTATAACGTTTTTCATTTATTTACCACAGTTAAAAGTAAATAGGGTAATTAAGGTTAAAATGATATTATTATTACCCTAACACAAGTCCTAATTATTTTGTAAAAGTGTAATTAGAACAAAAACAACCTTAATAAGGAAATATTAACCTCTTTGGTCAACATGAAATAGATTAGGACAATTATTATTATTTTATTTAAATCAGAGTTAAAACAGTTAAAATCAATGTTTAATAAATAAAACATTTTTAATATAGGTTTATACATTAGAAAAATTAGACTATAAATATTAATTATAAAGATAAAATGATTTCCTACATAATAGTATTTTACTAATAATTTTTAGACATTAAATAATTTAATTTAAATATGAAATAATGTTGATGAAATAATTACATAATTAATGAAATACGAAAATAATTGATATTATAAATTTCTAAATAAATGTAATTTGAGACATTTTATGAATTACACTAATTTTATAGTCTAATATAACATGTTATAGTTTGTTAGATAAATTTGTTTCAAAGTAATAATGCTATTATGAATTTATAAAAAACAAAATACAAAATAGTATCTAAATTGACAGAAAATATTTTTTAAAACAAATATTATATAATTAATTGATATTCTATTCCAAAAAATCTACGGTTCTACCAAAGGACCTATATAAGGATTGAGGTACCATTAATGACCAACATGGGGTTCTCATAGAATTATATATTATGTTTATTAACCATATAATATAAAAATACAAAGAGACATGGTAAATGTCAAACTATTTAACTAAGAGTTAAATCTATAAGATAAAGTTAATATAGTGACCCAAAACCTATCTAAAACCTATTGGTTGATTATTTTTCGACCCATACCCACTTTAGACTTTTAATAATTTTTTTGATCCATTTTAAATAGAAAACAATAATATTATAAAATAATATTTCTAGCTTTTCCTAAGGTGCCCTTTACCCCTCTTATAAAAGGGCAATCTCCCATATCTCTAATTCACACCTACAAAGCCATTTTTCTTAGCCAAACCCTACCCAAATAACCTCTAAACTGTCCTCCCTTCAACCTAGAGGCCATACTTTAGTCAATAGGCCAATCTAAATAGCCCTTTTGAGCAAATCAAAAGGAAGAACCTGAAGAAAAGATAAATATCTCACCACCTCTTTCAAGTTATTTTTTTCTTCCACATCCTTTTTCTATGTTGTTTCCATTCTAAAATAATAAATCCAGTATCGTCTATATACTGTGATGTTATTATAAATATGGTACAATTAAATTCATTATTATATCTTTCCTCTGAATGACATTTCACTATACGTGCATATGTACGGATTACCGTCTCCACGAACATGATGAGATTCATTTCCCATCATATCCATTCAAGAATAATTTTCATTAGATGATTAAAATTAATTTATAAAGACATGTTGTAATTGTGGATATGAATAAGACACCTCCCATACATAACAGATATGACTCACATAACAAATAATATAATGGAAAACGAATCTGTTTACACCCAAAAAAAGGATAATACTAAGAAATTATTAACAAAGAAATGTCAAAAAATCTTATGTGATATCTTATTAATGTATATGATTCTTTTATAATTTAAAAAAAATATTTCACCATTATACATTAGTTTGACCAACCCTCGAACGAGGAAATGTACAAGGTAAGCTTTATTTATAGAATCTCTTTATTATACGAGTTGTTTATATGTAATTACTTACTACTACCTCTTTATCATCCACATCCATGTTTCTTAAAAATGTATTTCAAAACATTCATGTCACAAACCGTCCTTGGGGACCATGCCGTGACTACCCCAAGCCCACCTTCCATAGGCCAGGGGCTGGTGACTAGCACCAAAGGCGTAATTCCAGATAATTGGGAAGGCATTTCCATTATAAAACTAAAAAAACACCACAGAGTACAAGAGGAAGTAAAACACTAAGTACAAAAGAAGTGCTGAAAAGTAAAGGGCCAGAATACAAACCAACTGAAAAGTACAACTACAACTGAACAAAGTACAATAGAAAAGAAAAACATCTGGAAAATAGAAATAGCTCATGGGTCGCCCTCCTCGGATCCAAACTGAAGGGTAGGTACAAATAGCGCAACTCCTGGATCATCCACCAGGGATCCTACCTGAAGGGTAGGTACAGATAGCGCAGCTCCTGGATCGTCCACCACGGATCCTACCTGAAGGGTAGGTACAGATAGTCTCCACAACGCTCTCGCCTGTCAACCTCCTCCTAGTATCATCATGTCATGAAGTCCACCTCCGGATACTGACTCGTCGTGAGATCCATCTCCGGGTACCGCCCAGTCCTCAAACACACGGCCTCTGTCAGCGCTGCACGTCGTCTGCAACCAACAAAACGAGGTGCAGGCATAGAGCTTGCAGGGGTGAGTGTAACGATACTCAGTAGGGACCCTGAGACCCTCCAGGTCTCCCTAAATCCATAAAGGATAACCACGAATAATGATCTGAACAGATAACCTCTACATAGGTATATACCCATACATATACCTAAGTTATCATGTAACCCATACCAATCATGAAGAAACACAATGATTATGAAACCAACGGATAACCACAACCCATGTATATTCCCATACATATACCTAAGTTATCAAGTGACCCATATCAATCATGAGGTAAAAACAAGATCATAGACTCAGCTCAAACCAGGATTATCATTATCGAAACAGTAACTACTAAAGATCCCCGTCTCTGGAGTGTACAGTGGTCCTGTCACGACTCTGAGGTACTACTCATTAAACTATGACTGCTGTGGTACCTCTCCTGTCAAGAACCGCGGGTCAGCCACACAAACATAGTAGTGCTTCCCATAGGGGTCTTCCACCCAAACACAATAGTGCACACCCCCTAATAGCCTGAAGAGGTACTCTCCATATCAGTACCGCAAGTCTGCATTGTCACACTGTAGTGCTCCGGCCTCCATGGGTCAGCACCCAAACAAAGTAGTGCTTCATCCACTGGGCTAGTCGACTCACTCCAAGTCGAGTCGGTCAAGCAGTCTCCAGGTCTCAGCCAGCTACACAGTCTCCATACTCCGTACGCTCGTCTCCGGGAGTATCCGCTCCACGAGCTACTGGTAGATAATCCAAGTATCACAAAGTCCCACGAAAATGTATCTCAATAGACCGCCTCGTCATAGGGATCTCAACGCAACAGACGGCGCATCAATCAGACGACCGGTCTGTGAGTTACTAGCCTTTTCGTCCCAGGGGCCCGGTTGGTTTCGTGTGCGAACCAACCCGGCCGTATCAGAAATGTACGCCGAACTCTTATAGGGTATGCTCATAGGGACCGTTTCTCCACGTGATCATCAACACTACTGACGGTTCTTCAAACGGACGTCCGGTCTGAAAGTTATCATCTTTTCTGTTCTAGGGGCCCGGTTGGATTTCGGGTACAATCCAACCCGACCTTACTCAAACTGTGTCCAAACCTCAGGTGAAGTATGCCAAAAGAACTGTCTCATCAAGAGGAATCCAACAAAGTCAACGTCACGTCATTCGGACGTCCAGAGCTCAATTTATAGCAGGTCAAAGATTTATTAATAATATTAAATCTTTTATTTTCCGACCGCTTCGGGTACCTGATCCAAAAACCCGAAAAAGATATCCAATATTGTACTCATAAATTCCGTCCCGAACGGTTCGTGAAACCGAGGTCGCACGAGGAATATACCGTCAAAAAGGTGTTTTATCATCAAAATTAATAATAACAATATTTTATTATTATTATTAATTAAATATTTGCTTATTTTTATACTCCAAATTCAATCCACGCCCCAAATGCTCCTTCTTGGGCGCCGAACTCAATTTTCTTCATTTAATTCCTTTTTTTATTCTTATTTACCAACGTAAAATTTCTCGCTCTAATCTATCAATCCCTTCACATTTTAGCGCCTCCATACCCTGCCCGTCAAGCCTTCACGCTGGTTGGCTCCTGCGCTGAATTTGCCGCATCCGGCTACCAACGTCCTGGCCTCCTTCTCGCGTCATCGCACCTCCACACTGCCTTAATTGCGCCACGAGATCCTTCCGCACTCCATTCCGAATTTGATTTAACTTGGAAAAAATATATGAACACACATCCTTGATCATTGGGTTGAGATCTTCGTGTCTGTATGCCGCGCTCAACGAAACATCGATGTTTTGACACGTTTAATTATTTGGCGCAAACTAACACACATAGAATGTGAAAAGAATGAAATATAAAAGGTTCATGGACTATGTCCAGATTGATGGCCATGTTTGGCTAGCCATCATCTTTGAGAATCAAGAACAAAAGTAATTGGAAAATAAATATTCATCAAACTTCATGATTTTTAATCTCAAGATAAACGAGAAGAAAATTAAATCAATCAATTGTTTATCAATACACAAATTAATTTATTTAATTCTCATTCATCATGAGAAATTAAATTCGGGTAAGGAATCCAATAAGATAAATCCTATAAATAAATGCTCATGCTCGAGGGTATAAACCACATAATTGAGAAATATAAAATATTTCCTACCTCGCAAAGACGTCGCACGTCGTCGATCCATGGAAGAAGAATGTCACGGTAGATGGAGTTACGAAGAACGACATCATGGATAAGAGAAAGAAAGGTGTGTCATTCTTCGTTGGAGGTGTTCTTCGTTAAGGGAGAAAGTCCTTCGTCGGAGGTTTTATTCGTCGAAGAAGAACACTTCCTTCTCCAATTCTCAAGAGCTCCCCAAAGTTCCAACACAACAAATCCAAAATAAAATAATAGCTGAGCTATTATTTTATTCACCCAAGCCACTCAAAATTAAAACAATATTAATTAATTATAATTTTTGGCAATTTTAATTGGTTAGAAGGTGTAGAGGCTCCACTCTAATAAATGAGTGGAGTTGTCATGCATTAAATAAGGGGGAGTAAGGGGGGAGTTAATGAGTGATAAAAGTGAGATAAGGGAATGTGAAAGTTTGGGGCTCATGTGGGCCCCACCTCACATTTATCCTCTCATGGGTAGTTAAGAACTAGTGGGTCCCACCACAACTCCCTCACTTAGGATATAACCACTTAGATATAAATAAAAATTATTCCGCAATTTTTATTAACTTCTAATTTAATCAACAAAATTTAACTTCTCAATATGAAAAAAAGAAATTGCAGTAATGGTCCCCTTAAGTAATTACCGGTGTTGCGAGTTCATCGGTTCCCTAGGATTTCAATTCGGAGCAATGGTTCAAAAGATAGAAAAACCCGCATGTACATTTACTGAACGTACCCAAAAAAAAGTTTGGAAAATTATTATCAGTCACCCTCGACCCGCGCTGGTCAAGGTCATGCTCTGCCTAAGTGAAAAACACCCCCAATGAATCCAACGGTACTTTCTTATTTTCAATCTGAGTTACCTTTTAAATGATATGAATTTTACAATAAAATAATTTTTATTTAATTATTTTATTTGCGGCCAAAAACTAACTTTTTTTGGTGGCCCATGCCGACCAAAGTTAGTATCTTATTAAATAAACCATGCACTCACGAGTTCAGTGATTGTCTCAGATTTTTAATCCGAGCTACCGTTTGTGAGTTATAAGCATTTGAAAAATAAAATAATTTATTTAATTATTTTATTTATGGTTATTCCATTTTTGGAATTTCTCACAGGAGGCCCGCGCTGACTAAACGTAAGTCGCGCCTAGGGTAAACCTGCCAACCTGAGCGCACAGGTGCCTCAGATTTCTGATCCGAGTAACCATTTATGATGTATTACATTTTTTCAGTAATAATTCTTAAGAGCGTTAATTTAAGATTAAAAAAACATCAGAAAATTATTTCGGGCACACCGGGCCTCGGAATTAGGTGTCGTTGGAAACTGCGTACTCATAAAATTCCAAATCAATTATGAAAAAATATTCTTTGAAATTTCTGGTTCTTTACATTACTCCCACCTCAGGGATTTACGTCCCCGTAAAGCTATAACACAAACTAGGGAAACACAAGTGGTACTGAGTACGCATCTGAGCCTCCCGCTCCCATGTGCTCTCCTGGAAGTTCCCGTGCTACCAGTGAAAGCGCATCTCAGGAATCGACCATTCACGTAGGAGCCACTCATGTTGATCCTAGATCTCCATTGGAAACTTCATGCATGTCGCCCTGTCATCAACGTCCAACTCCCTGAGTTGATGATGTGTGAAGGATCATGCACGTATCTCCTCAGCCGAGGTACGTGGAATATTTTATTCACCCAGTGCAACTGAGGTGGATAGGTGAAGCGGTAAACCACATCGCCTACCCTACTGAGTACCTAGAAAGGACTGTTGAACCTCTGAGATAACTTGTGGCCTCAGCCACATCTCCGTAAAATCTCGTCGAGGTGAGACCCGTATAAGGACGTGATTGTCATCCTCGAACTACAGAGGTCTCCAATTCCTATTAGAACTGAAACTCAAAATGACTACTGCCACGGGGGTAAGGTTGACCGACTCAAGAGTAATCGCTCCCACCCTCCTATGCATGAGTTTATCCAATGCTGCCTGGGGTTTCCTTTTCACCGACCAAGGAAACCCATCCTGATGTCATAGTTAAACCACAACCCTTTTTTCCTAATACCGTCAATTTGTGTGTGAACTATGATTGCCCAGTCCATACTCAAACCAACGTCATAAGGCCTCAACGCTTCCACCAAGAGATTCCAACCTAAACTCTTGCCTCAAGGGTCTGACCACACCATCGGCGTAAGTGTGATTATCAAGTTTCCTCCCAAGGTATCTCCAGACGTGAGGGTCATGCCCACGGCTTTCCGAAAACTCTAGGTATGGGAAAAGATTCGTGGAAGGATGGAATGACTCATATTAATGTCTTATGTTATGGAAAATTGTAATGGACACACACTGTCCCTTGAATCATTCCAACAGTCGTTGGGTCACACTCCATGACTGCATGCGGCTACTCTCTTCCCCTGCCCTCCAGCTCCTTGAGCCTAGCAGGGAATACAATGGCGGGTGAGTGTAACATGTTAAGATGTACACCACCTCATGCTGCTATCCTAGATCTACCTAAATGTCTGTTGCTTCACAGACTCATCTGTCCTTAACATTTCCTCTTCTTGAATCATTCGCACGACCAAGTCTCTGAGACTGGCACCAGTTCGCTGCGTTCCAACTTCTAACATTCTTTAGCTGTATTCGTCCAGCCAGAGAACATTAAACCACAAGGTTCTTTCTATAACCTGTGCATAAGTAGTAATGAATATAGAAAAGGTGATGGCTAAGATGTTCGAGCCCTGAACCAACGATCGCATCACATTCATCGAGTACGAAGAATGGTTTGGTACGCCCCGATGAATTCTTAGCTACCGACATGTCGTCCTTCCGAAGCTGTATAAGCTCTAGAAAACTCTCCGTCACCTCTTCAAGCTATTCCTCAGTTTCCTATGAGTCAGGATCACCTCGGAAAATGAGGGTATCTGATGTTGGAACACGTATAAGACAATAAGTCTACAAGTGTCACATACTGGTACCGCAGGTTGTAACTGATGAACAATGGGTAGTGATGTAAAGCTGACACACTACCCGATGGTACTATCTCAGGAATTGGTCCACGTACCGAAGCCTTATCACTCTGCAGACCATCCTCATGGTCACTCATTGGAAAACACTTGTAGGTATGTCTACTATCCACTCCACTGGTATCTCAGCTAGGTGCAAAACTCTAGCAATTTCTTCTAGCCAGTGCTCTGCTGTCTGGGAATCTGCCTCTCCTCGTATCCTCGGTGGCTGCTACTACTGGAACTCATGAAACGCGCTCTGCCAGCGTGCACAGTTCGCTAGTTTAGCTGGTGGCATCTACGGTCCAACTGGTGGTGGTGTTGCTGGTACACCACCCAAGGGTGCCAACATAGTAAAAAGGGCCACGCACCAGAGCCTCGTCGCTTGGTAGGCCGTCATTGTGTACTATCTCAGATTTCCAACTAACTGTCTGCATGGAGACATCCTGAACAGATACGACATGGTCTAAATTTTTTTACCTGGTGAGCTGACCTGGTTTGATCTGACTTTAAAACTCTTGGAAACAAACATGCAATCAATGTTTTCATGCACAATGTCGGAAATCAGTAGTCAGGTTCCTGGTGTACGGATACATCGGCCGCCACACCAACACTAGACTCCCTGAACTGAAAACCACACTCGGTACCCTTAACACTATTGCTTCACATAGAAAAAGATCAGATTCATTAGTTCTGTGGTAGAACTGAACTCCTCTGATTCCAATTTTTCACGAGCCGTCTTCGGGGCCCGTGTCGTGACTACCCCTAGCCCGCCTTCCATATGCCAGGGTCTGGAGACTAGCACTAAAGGCGTAATTCCCAATAACTGGGAAGTAATTTAATTTATAAAAGTAAAAAAACACCACAGAGTACAAGCGGAAGTTAAACACTAAGTACAAAAGATGTGCTGAAAATTAAAGTGCCAGAATACAAACCCAACTGAAAAGTACAGCTACAACTGAACGAAGTACAATAGAAAATACAAACACCTGGAATAATAGAAATAGCTCTTGGGTCGTCCACCTCGAATCCTACCTGATGGGTAGGTATTGATAGCGCAGCTCCTTGATCATCCACCACGGATCCTACCTGAAGGGTATGTACAGACAGCGCATCTCCAGGATCATCCACCACGGATCCTACCTGAAGGGTGGGTACAGATAGTATCCACAACGCTCTCGCATGTCAACCTCTTACGAGTATCATCACATCATGAAGCCCACATCTGGATACTGACTCATCGTGAGATCCACCTACGGGTATCGTCAAGTCCTCAAACACCCGGCCTCTATCAGTGATGCCCGTCGTCTGCAACCAACACAACGAGATGCGGGCATATCCTGTGCAGGGGTGTGTATAAAAATACTCATTAGGGACCCCGAGACCCTCAAGGTCTCACTAAATCCAATAAGGACAACCCCAATGAACGATCTCAACAGATAACCTCTACTTAGGTATATTCCCATACATATACCTAAGTCATCAAGTAACCCATCTCAATCAAGAAGAAACACAAAGATTATGAAATCAATGAATATACACTTCCCAGGTATATGCCCATACATATACCTAAGTTATCAAGTGACCCATCTCAATCATGAGGTAAAAACAAGATCATAGAATCAGCTCAAACCAGGATTTTCATTATCGAAACCGTAACTGCTGAAGAGCCTTGTATCTTGATTGTACAATGGTCCTGTCATGACTCCGAGGTACTGCTCACTAACCTAATACTTCTGAGGTAATCCTCATGTCTAGTACCACAGGTCAACCACCAAAACACAGTAGTGCTTCCCGCCGTGGTATGCCACCCAAACATAGTAGTGCACACCCCCTAATAGCCTGTATAGGTACTCTCCGGACGAGTACTGCGGGTCTTCACTGTCACACTGTTGTGCTCCGTCCACCATGAGACTGCACCCAAACAAAGTAGTGCTTTGTCCAATAGTCTAGTCGACTCACTCCAAGTCGAGTCGGTCATGCAGTCGTCAGGTCTCAGCCGACTACATGGTCTTTGTACTCCGTACACTCGTCTCCGAGAGGGTCCTCTCCACGAGCTACTAGTCGATACATTATGTATCACAAAGTCCCACTAAGAAGTATCTCAAAGGACTGCCTCGTCATAGAGGTCTCAACGCAAAAGACAACGCATCAATTGGACGCCCGGTCTGTGAGTTACTATCTTTTTCGTCCCAGGGGCCCGGTTGGTTTTGTGTGCAATCCAACCCGGTCGTATCTCAATTGTACCCCGAACTCTCATAGGGTGTGCTCGTAGGGAACGTTTATCAACGTGATCACCAACACCGCTGATGGTTTGTCAAATGGGCATCCGGTCTGATAGTTATCAGCTTTTCCGTTCCAGGGGCCCAGATAGATTTTGGGTGCAATCCAACCTGGACTTACACCAACATTGTCCAAAACTCAAGTGAAGTATGCCAAAAAACGTCTCATAAATTGGAATCCAACAAAGTCGGCGGCACGTCAATCATACGTCCAGAGCACAATTTATAGCAGGTCGAAGATTTAATAACATTATTAAATCTATTTATTCTGAGCACTTCGGGTACCCGATCCAAAAACCCGAAAAAGATATCCAATATTGGACTCATAAATTCCATCTCAAATCTGGGTCGCACTGCCGCTGACGGTTCGTGAAACCGAGGTCGCACGAGGAAGATACCGTAAAAAAGGTGTTTTATCATAAAAATTAATAATAAAAATATTTTATTATTATTATTAAATAATTATTTTCTTATTTTTCTACTAAAAATTCAATCCATGCCCCAAATGATCCTTCTTGGGCGCCGAACTCAATTTGAATCACTTAATTCATTTCTTTTTATTATTATTTACCAACTTAAACTTTCTCTCTCCAATATATCAATCCCTTCACATTCTAGAACCTCCAAACCCTACCCGCTATGCCTTCACGCTGGCTGGCTCCTTCGCTGAATATGACGCATCCTGCTACCGACGTCCCGGCCTCCTGCTCGTGTAATCTCACCTCCGCACCACCTTACTCGCGCCACTAGATCCTTCCGCACTCCATTCCGACATTGATTTAACTCGGAAAAAAGATACGAACACATATCCATGATCATTTGGTCATGATCTTCACGTCTGTATTCCGCGCTCAATGAAACATCGATGTTTTGACGCGTTTAATTATTTGGCGTGAACAAACACACGGAGAATGTGCAAAGAATGAAATATAAAAGGGTCATGGACTATGTCCGGATTGATGGCCATGTTTGTCTGGCCATCATCTTTGAGAATCAAGAACACAATTAATTGGAAAATAAATATTTATCACACTTCAAGATTTTCAATCTCAAGATAAAAAAGATGAATATTAATTCAATCAATTGTTTATCGATCCAAGAATTAATTTATTTAATTTGAATTCATCATGAGAAATTAAATTGGTGTAATGAATCCACAAAGATAAATCCTATAAATAAATGCTCAAGCTCGAGGGTATAAAGCACATAATTAAGAAATATACAATATTCTCTTACCTCACAAAGACGTCGCACGTTGTCGATCCGTGGAAGAAGAATGTAGCGGTAAATGGTGTTGCGAAGAACGGAGTCGCAGAGAAGAGAAAGGAAGGTGTGTCATTCATTTTTGGAGGCATTCTTCGTTAAGGGAGAATGTCCTTCGTCAGAGGCATTCTTCGTCGATGAAGAACACTTCCTTCTCTAATTTTCAATAGCTCCGCAAAGTTCCAACACAACAAAACCAAAATAAAATAATATCTAAGCTATTATTTTATTCACCCAAGCAACTCAAAATTCAAATAACTTTAATTAGTTATAAGTGTTGGCAATTTTAATTGGGAAGAAGGTGGAGAGGATCCACTCCAATAAATTAGGGGAGTTGTCATGCATTAAACAAGGGGTGAGTAACGGGGAGTTTATGAGTATTAAAAGTGAGTTAATGGAATGTGAAAGGATGGGGCTCATGTGGGCCCCACCTCACATTTTCCTCACATGGGTAGTTAGGAAGTAGTGGGTCCCACCCCAACTCCCTCACATAGGACATAACAACTTTGATATAAATAAAAATTGTTCCCCAATTTTTATTCACTTCGAATTTAATCCACAAAATTTAACTTCTTATCCCACAAAGAAGAAATTGTGGTAATGGTCCCCTTAATCAATTACAGGCGTTGCGAGTTCATCGGTGCCCTCGGATGTCAATTCCGAGTCCCTGTTTAAAAGATAGAAAAACTAGCTTGTATGTTTACTGAATGTACCAGAAAAAAAGTTTATTATCGGTCACCCTCGACCCACGCCGGTCAAGGTCAGTCTCTACCTAAGTGAAAAATGCCCCAAAGAATCCAATGGTACTCTCTGATTTTCAATCCGAGTTACCGTTTAAATGATACGAATATTACAATAAAATAATTTTTATTTAATTGGTTTATTTGAGGCCAAAAACTAACTTTTTCTGGTGGCCAGCGCCGGCCAAAGATAGTATCTTCTTAAATATACCATGCACTCATGAGTTCAGCTGTTTTCTAGGAATTTTAATCTGAGCTACCATTTTTGAGTTATAAGCATTTGAAAAATAAAATAATTTATTTAATTATATTATTTACGGTTATTACATTTTTTGGAATTTCTCATAGGAGGCACGTGCAGACTATACAGAAGTCGCACCTAGGGTAAACACGCCATCCCGAGCGTAGCGATGCCCTCATGTTTTTGATCTGAGTAACCGTTTATGATTTATTACACTTTTTTAGTAAAACTACGTACGCGCGTTAATTTAAGATTAAAAAAACTTCAGAAATTTATTCCGGGCACACCGGGCCTCAGAATCAGGTTCCGTTAGAAGCCACGTACTCATAAAATTCTAAAGCAATTAAAAAAAATTCCTTGAAATTTCCAGGTCTTTACAATTATTACTATTTTATATACTATGGGTTAATTTCATTTACACCCTTTTTGAAATTTATAGGATGTTTAAAAAGGAATCATTCTATCCAATTCCAAACAAGTTACTTATTAACCATTTCGTCAAAATTAAGATAAGAATGTTTTTTTTAACTTATAAGATGGGTGCGGCTATTTTAGTCCATTATAACATCATAAAAGCATCCCTTACTAGATTATAATAATATTTTAAAATATAAATGTATTCTTTTATAATTACATGACTTTTATTTGATTTCAAAATAGAAACAGATATTTCTCTAAAAAGGTTTTGATTTTATCTATGTCAACATCATTTGATGGATTTTTAGTTTCATTGAAGTTGATTTAATATGATACAAAACATCCATATTGTATTGAAGGTTTTGTGATATGTTTGACTGTTTATTTATTATTTCATACCATTCATGGTTTATGGATAAAGTTTTGAAATTTCTTATGCCAGTTTTAATACAAATGGTTATTTTATGTTTAAACATTTTCATATTATGAATGCATTGGACTTAGTATAAGGACCTGGCCTTATTACATACATAATCTCTATTTTAGTCAATAATACACTTCATTTTTTACATTGAATATCTTTTCAAGATTATATATTTATAGAATTAGGACAATACATTCATAAAAATACACATTATTACAGAGTGGATACAAAAAAACAGTTTCAATTTTTTTCAAAATATAAAACATTAAAACCTAAAACAAGACTCCTTGGAAATTATTCAAAATTTAACATGGCTTTATTCCTTGTATTACACATTCATTGACCTGTGAAAAGTCATTTAATATCATGGGATGTTAAGAAAATCATAATAAGGTATGGAGAATAAGGAAATATCACATTAGTCCATGAATACTCGTAACGTATGAATGAATTTTCAGAAGACATTATAATCAAACATATATACTTAATTTGGGTAAAATGAGATTTAAAAAATATCCACTCAAACCATGAGAACAAAAATATAATACGAAAAGTATCTTGGGGAATTACGTACTGAATCATGTAACCATTCTTGGCTAACTTATAATCGGTAACCCTCATGACTACCTTACTTTATGTAACCATCGCAGTTACACTTGGAGTAACCATAAGGCCGACCTCCAACACACACATAACCAATCCATTGGACAGATATATAGGTCCCACCCTTCATCATAAATAATTCCCAATAACCAAAACATAATCATACAACATGAATAATTACGTAATAACATTGCTTTGGAATTTCTTAAAACCGAATTTTAAAAAGAGGATTTTTAATGAAAATAGCCTTCTAAAAATTAAAAATTAGAATAGAGACATAATAGAGTAGATGGATTATATATATATAATAAAAATATACATAATAAAACATAATATAAACATAACCCATCACACAAACAATTTAAATAGCACATAAATAATGAATTAGAAAGTTAACCCAAAGAATGGAAATCGGGTTAAGAATTCCCTTATCTCAGGTTTGTCTTACTTAAAACTTGTTTAAACATCCCGTATAATGTTTATAACTATGTTATTAGAATTTTAATGAAACACATTCATGTTTATAAAATCATATATTATCATTTCATAACATCATTTCAACCTTTAATTGTTAGTATTTTTCTCCTTTCACTGTTTTTGGGTTAGTTCTTAACATGATTTCCATGATTGGTTCATGAAGGATGTTCTTGTCGATTGGAAGTGAAATTCTAGAATTTGCATGTAAAGGTATTTAAATATTTATAGTAACAGAATTTATAGCATTTATCATTTTGAGGTTTTATATTAGGATGATTCATAAGTTAAAACATTAATGATGTTCATTTAGATAATTTTAGTTGTTCTTTGATAATAACAACCTCGTTTTGTCATATAAATTAGAACCCTGAGTACAAAAGAATTACAGAACCATTAATGAGACGTAATACATATATTAAATCCTGGTTCAACCATAAAAATGGTTTCTTGTCCAGACTTGAATGAATTAAAGTAAATTGAAATCACATCGTCCTCAATTTCGGTAATTCGACACATCACGAACTATGTTTTTCTTCCTTAAATAATTGGGAGAGGAGAAGAACAATGGTGATAAATTTTCCATGAACATGATAAAATATAGAATATAAATGATTTTTAAGATTTAATTCCACTTGGTTAAGAATATATGAAGAAATAATGAGAATGGAACTCAAAATAAAAGAATAATTAGGAAATCCCTTTAAAAAATCCTACAGCTTAACGGCTACACCACATGGTTTTAGATAATATTAAAAATAGAGGGGACAAAGGGCACACATCTAGAAATGAATCATAATATATATTAGATCATGAATAAGAAGGAAATAAGAAAATTTTATGGATTCATGAATGTTATACGACATGAAAGAGAACATGAATGGGAAAAGAAAGAAATTGAAAATTTTCTTACCTTGTAGAGTAACCCTTATAACATCAAGGTTGGGATCGAGGGGGCTTGAGGAAAACCTGGGAGGACTACTATGAAGGTAAGGAGGCATGATCATAAATAAAGAGGAATTGAGATTGAATTAAATTAATGGAAGAGTTGGTATTTATATGAAAATTAAGGGAATATTTTATTAATTTTCTAGGGATGCCTCATGAGTGGCATTTGAAAAACCATGGGCTTTCCCATGGTATTTACCCATTTTATAATCCACTTGGGACACGTCACATTTTATTTAACAATACCAAATAGGCCAGATTTATGAAATCATTATTATATCATTAATGATGTCATTAAAACACCGATACTAATAACTGTATTTTTTACTATTCATTGAAAAATAAACTTTTTTGCAAAAATTCCCCAAATTCACCCAAACCATTTATCGATGTGTAGATTTAAAAAATGAAGTACATTTTTTGAAATTATATTTCTAAATATTATTAATTTAATTTTTAATTGAAAGAATAATTAATTGGAAAATTAACAATTCTAATTCTGTATCTACTTTAATATAACAATGAAAAAATAACCTAGATGATATTATCTTAAAGCCTTAATAAAATAAAATAATAATAAAATTTACTATTCATTAGGTTCATGTTAATATTCAAATTACTATTCATATGGATATATTACTATTCACCAAAAAACAAGTTGGTTCATATATACTCCAAATTACACACTGAACACAATTGTAGATAACAGTTTCTCTAAATTCAAAACATAGAAGTGGAAAAGTTATGTTTTAATGGAATGTTAAAAATATCTACTAAAATAATGTTCCATGTATTTCTATTTAATTTTTGAAAAACATGGGGTCTTACATTATCCCCACCTTCTAGAAATTGTGTCCTCGCTATTTTATTTACTTATTAAACAACTGATTGTACTTTTCCCTAATATAATTTTCAGACTCCCATGTTGCTTCTTCAACTATGTGGTTTCTCAACAAAACCTTTACATGGAGGATTTTCTTATTACGAAAAACATGTTCACTTCGATTAAGAATCTGAACTAGTTTCCCTTCATATGAATGGTTCCCTTCTAACTAAATAGCTTATAGGCTCAAGAAATGTCAAGAATCTGTCACAAAATTTCTCAACATCGATACATGAAAAACATTGTGTACCTAAAACAAACTCGGAGGGAAAGTTACGCGGAATCCAATTGTTCCAAAATTCTCCAATATTTTCAAAGGACCAATAAACCATGGACACAACTTCCCTTTCACACCGAAACACATCAAACATTTACAAGGAGAGATTTTAAGGAAATCATGGTAACCTACCTCGAAATAGAAGTCTTTCCTTCTGTTATCTACATAAATTTTCTGCCATCTCTGAGCTTTCCTCATGTGTTGCTGGATCATCCTCATTTTCTCGTCCACTTCTACTACTAATTCTGGCCCCATAAACATTATTTCACATACTTCTTCCAAAATGCTGGAGTCTGACACCGCTTCTCGTACAAGGCATCAAAAGGTGCCATCTGAATAATGGAATGAAATTTGATATTATGAGAAAAATAAACTATAGAAAGATGTTGATCCCAACTTACCGGATAGTCCATTTAACAAGATCGAAGCATATCCTCCAAAGTTTGAATCGTCCATTCTGACTTCCCATCTGATTGTGGAAGAAAAGATGTACTGAAATTTTACTCTGTGCGCAATGACTTCTGAAGTCCATTACAAAAGATATAAGTGAACTGGAGATCTCAGTCAGATACAATGGAAAGAGGAACTCCATGTAACCTGGAAATGTCATTGAGGTACAATCGAGAATGATGATCCATAGTCATTTTATCTCTTATAAAAAAAATGTGAATACATTGTTAGCCGATGAACAATAACCCACATTTCATTTTTACCTCGAGATGTCTTTTGTAGTGCCACCACAAAGTCCATGAATACATTCACATATTTCCACTCTGGAACTGGAAAAGGCTGAACAATCACATTTGGTAACCACTGCTCTGCTCAAACCTATTGACACGTCATACATTTCATGGTAAAATCAGTAATATCTCTTTTCATTACATCCCTCCAATGATACTCCTGAAGATCTCTGTACATTTTAGTACTGCCAGAATGAATAGAAAATGGAGAACTATGAGCTTCGTACAAAAAATCTTTCATCAACTGAGAATCCCTAGGAACACACAACCTTTTTACAAATCATAAAGCACAATCTTTAAATCTTGGAATCTTACCCAGTTTAACCCATTCTACCTTTTTCTGTATCCCACGGTCTTCCTCCTGCAATTTCTTAATTCTGTCCGACAATAAAGACTACACTGAAACCTGATACAAAACAGATGTATTCCCTGCACCAACAACTTCTAATCCAAAATTTATCAAATCATTAATCAAGTGATTATGTTCGATACATAACATGGATAATGATTCATGATGATTCTGACTCAAGGAATCCACCACTTTGTTTGTTTCTCCGGGATGGTAATTGATCATGCAGTCATAATCCTTTATCAGTTCTAACCATATTCTCTGCTTCATGTTTAATTCCTTTTGAGTGAATATATAATTTATACATTTATCGTAAGAATATATTTGGCATTTTTTCCGTATAGATGATGCCTCCAAATTTTCAAAGCAGAAACCATAGCTTCCAATTCCAAATCAAGTGTGGGATAATTTAGATCATTAGGTGTATATTGTCTGAAAGCATTGGAAACTACCTGATCATTATACATGAAAACAGAACCATGTCCCATCAAAGAAGCATAACTACAGATGACAAACTAACCATTTCAAGATGGTAAGGCCAAAACATCAGCATTCACTAATCTCTTCTTCAGTTCCTAAAAAAGAACATCACAATCTCATGTCCAAACAAATTTAATCCCTTTCCCTGTTAACTTTGTTTTTGGGCTAGATAACCTTGAATTTTTCTTAACAAACTGTCAATAATAACATTATATACCAAGAAAACTATGAATCTCAGTAACATTTGTGGGTCTTGGCCATTCATCAACTACTTTTTTTTCAGGGTCAATTTCTATTCCATCCATATTTACAATGTGCCCAAGAAAAGAAATCTACATCAACCAAAAATCAAACCTGTTGAATTTTCCATACATTTTTCATTCTTTTATAGTATACAAAACAAAACACAATTTTTTTAATGTTCCTCTATATTTTTAGAAAATACTAGAATTTCATCAATAAATACAACCACAAACATATCCAAGAACTCATGAAATACACTATTCATAAGATTCATGAATACAACATGTGCATTATTAAATTAAAATAGCATAACAACGAATTCATAATGCCCACATCTAGTAAGAAAGGATATCTTTGGGATGTCATCCTCTTTCACCTTCAGTTGATGGTATCTGGATCGCATGTCAATCTTGGAAAAGTACTGAGCTCCCTTAAGCTGATCAAAGAAGTCATCAATATGAGGAAAATGTTACTTGTTTTTAATAGTGATGTTATTCAATACTCTATAATCAATGAAAAGTCTCATGGAACCATCTTTCATTTAGCAAACAAAGCAGGAGCTCCCCAGGGTGATTTACTAAGACGAATAAAGCTTTTGTCCAGAAAATCCTGCAACTAATTTTTCAATTCAAGAAGTTATATTGGAGCCATAAGATATGGGGGTTTTAAAATTAGCTTAGCATCAAGAACTAAGTCAATAGTGAATTAGACTTATGGATCAGGTATAAAACCAGGTAACTCATCTGGAAAAACATCAAGGTATTCATTTACCACTGGCACATCATTAATTTGAATAGTTCCCTTGTTTTCAACAATATGAGAAAGATAACATTCATTTCCATCTTTCAATAGTTTCTCAGCATCCTGATAGGTTATCAATTTTATGGGATCGTTATTGTTTACAAACTGAAACTCTTTATGAAAAACAACATTTTTTCTCTACATTCAATCATAGCATGATAATCAGAAAGCCAGTCCATTAGTATAATAACATCAAACTCAACTAGGGTTAAAGTAATAAGGTTTGTAGGTAAAGTCTTTCCACGAACCACAATGGAAAGATTCCTATAATTTCTCATTGATATTACATTTCTCCTAGGTGTTTGAACAGTATGTTCGGGTCAAATTGGTTGAGGGGGTATTTCCAATTTACCAAAAAATTTATCCGAGATGATGGAATTTGTAGTCCTCGTATCAAACAAAACATTAGAAAAATTTGAGTGAACAAAAATTTTACCTGAAACAACTACATTGGATGGCACAACATCTGCTGACATAGTCGCAAAGGATATCACTACACATTTCTACTTGTAGTCTATCTTCTTTTCATCATTTGGATCTAGTCTATCTTCTTTTCATCATTTGGATCCCTCTTGGGGCAGGCATTTGCATAGTGACCCATCTCAGCACATTTTAAACACATTAAATTATGCTTATCAGGATTAGTATTTGGATCATTTTTATTACAATCTCATGACATATTTCTAAACTTACCACATTTAAAACACTTCCCAGTTTTTCTAAAACATTCCTCAGGGTGTTTCTTTCAACACTTTTCACAAACTGGAAATTGGATTTTCATACATCATATTTCTTTTGGTTGATTCTTACCCATTTATTTCCAATTGGACCTCTTCATCTCTTTTTTCCAAAATGATCATGATCATCAGAAAAATCCATATCTACCCTCTCAACACATCGTACAAGTTTCTCATAACTGTTGAATTCACGGGAGGCCAACACCCTTTGATACGTTGGATTCAATCCTGAGTAAAATTGGTTGATTTTGTTATCAAGATCTAGAATAAGAATTGGTGCATACCTCGCCAATCTGGAGAAGTCTGCTTCATACACAATCATTGGGTCTTCCTCCTTCTGTTTCAATTCAAGTTATTTATTCTCCATTATATGTCACACCACCTTAGGAAAATATTTTTCATGGAAAAGTTTTTTAAATTTATCCCACTCTATGGCATAAAAACACCATCTACCCCTGATATTCCTTACCATTGACCACAACTGATCAGCATCCCCTTAAAAATGATAAATGGAAAGTCATAGATTTGGATTTTCTGAACATCCCATAACATCAAATATCATTTCAAGGTCATTGATCCATCCAGTAACTGCTAATGGAAGAGAAGATTCATTGAATGCGGGAGGATATTGTCTCATATAATGTACCACTACTGTCATGTTTCGTTGTGTTACATCTATTAGTTCTCTTGAATGGATGTCGCTACCATTTATTGCTTGTGTTAGATGAGCCATTACTGTCACAAACTTCTTGGATCCAATCCCAACCATTATGGGTTGTAGTTCTGGAAGGATTTCATTCTGTTGGTGCCTCTCCTCTTCATCATCCCTATTACTTCTGAAGAAAACCATTCTGAAAAAACAAGCCATAGATGATGTAACATGGTAATAAGAAGATTCTAAAACATTTCAAATTAATCATAGAGGGGAAATCATTTATTGTATTCTATTAACATCACTGTAACCCATAATGTTATCTAAACTATCCTATGATACCCACTATAAGGACCCGAACTTATTACATACGTAATATTTAATTTAGTCAAGAAAATACTTCCTTTTTTACATTTAAGATATTTTCATGTATATAGATTTATAGAATTAGGACAATACATTCATGACATTACACATTATTACAGATTAGATACCATAAAAACAGTTTCAATTTTTTTCAAAATATAAAACATTAAAACTTAAAAAAAGACTCCTTGACTATTCTTCAACATTTATCATGGCTTTCTTCATTGTATTACACATCCATTAATCTGTGAAAAATAATTTAAAATCTTGGGATGAGCAGAAAATCACAGTAAGGGATGGAAAAGAAGGAAAGATCACACTAGTCGATGAATACTCGTAACGTATGAACGCATTATCAAAAGACATTTTTGTCAACCATATATAATTACATTGTGTAAAATGAGATTTACACAAGATCCAAACACAAAATTAAAACATAAATATTATCATAAAGGTATATTGGGGCATTACTTACATAATCTTTTAACAATTCTTGGCTACCTTAAAATTTGTAACCCTCACGGCTACCTTACTTGGTTTAACCATCGCAGTTACATCTGGAGTAACAATAAGGACGACCTCCAACATTCACATACCCAACTCATTGGAGGTAGATATGGGTCCCACCCTTAATCATAAAAAATTCCCAAGAACCATAATATAATTATAAAACATTAATAATTCCATTAAAAACATTACTTTGGAATTTCGTAAAACCGGATTTTAAAAAGAGGATTATTATTGAAAATCCCCTTATAAATATCATACAGTTGAAGAGGGAATTAATATAGTGGATTTAGTATGTATATTTAATATAAATACACATAATAAAAAATAATATAAACATAACCCATCCCAAAAAATTTTAAATAGCACATAAATAATGAATTAGAAGGTTAACCCATTGAGTGGAAATCGGTTTAAGAATTCCCTTACCTAGGGTTTCTCTTACCTCAAACTTGTTTAAACATCATGTATAATATTTAAAATAGTGTTATTAGTATTTAACAGAAACATTTTTATGTTTATAACATCTTATATTATCATTTCATTACATCATTTAACTCATTCATTGTTAATATTTTTCTCCATGCACTGTTTTTGGGTGAGTTCTTATAATGATTTCCATGATTGGTTCATGAAGGATACCCTTTTTGATTGGATGTGAAAATAAGTAATTTGAATGTAAATGTATTTACATATTTCCAGTACCATAATTTATACCATTTACAATTTTGATGTTTTATATGAGGATGATTCATTAGTTAAAACATTAATTTTATTCGTTTAGATCATTTTAGTGGTTCCTTAATAATAACAACCTCGTTTTGTCTTATAAATTAGAACCATGGGTACAAAACAATTCCAGAACCATTGAAGAGACATAATGCATATATAATAACCTAGTTCAACCATAAAAATGGTTTCATGACAAGACATGAAAGAATTAATGGAAATTGAAATCACATTGCCCACGATGCCGGTAATTCGACACATCACCGATAGTGTTTTCATTCCTTAAATAAGTGGGAGAGGAGAAGGAAAATGATGATAAATTTCCCATAAACATGAGAACATCCGAAATATACATGAATCCAGAGATTTAATGAAACATGGGTATGATGAGATGGATAAATAATGAGAAAGGAACTCAAAATAAAAGAATAATTGAGAAATCCCTTTGAAAAATTCTACACTCTAACAGCTACACAACATGGTTTTAGAAAAAATTAAAAATAGTGGGGACAATAGTCACTCATAAAAAAATGAATCATAATATAGATTATATCTTTAATAATAAGGAAAGAATAACATGGTATGGAAATTTGAATGTTATACCACATAAAAGAGAACTTGAATGGGAAAATAACGAAATTGAGAATTTTCTTAAATTGTAAAGTAACCCTCAGAACATGATGGTTGGGACCGTGGGGGCATTAGAAACCTTGGGATAACTACAATGAAGGTAAGGAGGGCAGATCATTGTTTATGAGTAATTGGGAATGAGTTAAATGAAGGGAATAGTTGATACTTATAGTAAATGTAAGGGAATATTTTAATAATTTTCAAGGGACACCTCATGAGTGGTATTTGAAAAACCATGGGCATGCCCATGGTATTTGCCTATGGTATAAGTCACATGGGACACCAAACATCTTATTTTACAATACATAAGTCTAAAATATTTATGACATCATTGTTATATCATTAATGTTGTCATTAACACAACGGAACTAAAAACTGTATTTATTTACTATTCACCGAAAAAACAACTTTTCCCAAAAAATACATAAAATTCAACCTAACCATTTATCTATGTATATTTTTCAAAAATTATATCCATTTTTTGAAAATTATTTTCTCAATATAATTAATTTAATTTTTAAATAAAAGAATATTTAATTAAAAAATTAACAGTCTTAATTCTGTAACTACTTATATATCACAATGAAAAATTAACCTAGATGCTATTATCGTAAGGCCTTAATAAAATAAAATAATAAAAAAATTACTATTCATTAAGTCCATATTACTATTCATATTACTATTCATAAGGGTATGTTACAATTGACCAAATAAACATGTTGGTTCTAGTAGACTACAAATAACACATTGAACACCATTGTAATGACAATTTCTTGAAATTCAAAACATAGAAGTGGAAAAGTTTTGTTTTAATGGATAAGTTTAAAATATATACCAAAAACATATTTCCATGCATTTATATTTATTTTTATAAAATCACGGGGTGTTACACTTAGTAAGTGATGGGTGGATCCATCTATAGCTCCTCGATGCATTGGTACGTTTCATGAAAGAAACTAGTGTCTTGGCACAAGGCCTTGACAATATATTATTCGTAGCCTTGGTACAAGGCCTTGACTATGGGGTTATGAAAGTCTGGCATTATGAATTCCATCATTATGAAAGTGGATTTTGATATTGCAAGTGATTATTTGACAAGTAGAATATCTATGTGAGTAAGTAAATGTCATTATTCTGATTTATATTTTCTAGAATATGATGATGTTTATGTTGAAAAGTATTTGGTTTTAGATTTATAAATTTTATTAAATGTTTATGAAAATGTCCGCAATATTTTTATCCTTACTGTGAATCTGAGCTCACCCTATTCAATGTTTTATTTTTTCCAACATGTGAAGAAGTATATTACGACTGACATGTAGGTATTTTCTATGGGATCCCATTGTTGTCTATAGAAACCATGTTCTTGTAGTTTTCCATTTTATGATGTAATGTAATCCTTATTAATGTATCTAGTATTTCCAAGGCTATTAAACTAATCGGCCTTTCGAGATTTTATCTTTTTTTTATCATTCCAATGTTATGTAATAATTCGCCGACACTGGGTAACTAGTGTCGGGGAATTACATGTGGTATCAGAGGAATTTTAGGACAAACATTGGAATCTAGATTTAGTAAAACTCTTATTAGAGAACATTACCCTAAGATAGACTTTGAGGATTAGTATATAATAACTTTCTAAATTTTTTTTATTATAGATATTTCGTGAGTTTTACAAGTAATACATCTCTGTCCCGATACGACTAGGTAGATGTGGCTGTGGCACAAATGTACGTAGTGGTGAAACCCGAATTTACCGCATTGAGCCAGACTCAAACATGAATTGGTGCATGACAACGGGCATTGCTGCACTCTTGGTTACGACCCTCAGGGGGATATGATTAGGATAATTTTCATTTTATTTAAAAACCATTATGAAGGGTTTATGAGTATATAATTTCTCAATGAAAACATTTTTATGATTATGGAATATATCCATAAACTCTTCAATTTACGTTAGGTATTTTACAAGTTTGGAATTAATCATTGCAATTCATAAACTGACCTAGTGTATGCCATTGTATATAAATGAATCCCAGTAGAAGGAATGTGAACTCCAACAATACATATGATCCAAAGAGTAAGAAGGATCCTATCTTTCATGGAATTATTCCAACATTTAGAAGGGAAATATTCTCCCATGTATTGTCACATATGAATAAATAATAACATGTGTTAATAAGATAAGTGAAAATTCCCCGAGTCCTATGACTTTGATGGGAAGCCAGAGAAGAAAATTGTGGAAGAGAGAAAGATGTATAAAGAGAAGAGGGAAAAGAAGGATTTTTCCATATGAGATAACCAGGGCAAGAATCACCCTAGTAAATTCATGAAGGTAATGAGAGTTTGTTATAAGTGTAGAGAATAAGGAAACCAAGTATGTGATTGCAAGGGTAAAAAAAAGATTCAAATTTACAGTGCTTCATCTACAAGGAGTTTGGACACTATGTGAATCAATGTCCAAATCATCCGAGTATTCCCCTAATGTTGCTATTGGATAATAATAATGTTATGATACTACAGAAGATGAAGAGGAATGGTTATATTTCATACGTTGTTATTAAAGTATTGTGTCATTTGAGTATTTTATTAATGATGTACATATTATAAGAATTATATTTTATATAAGGATTGTACTGTAGTACTATTTAATTAAGGACTTGAGATTGTTTAGAACCAAGAAATGTGACACAATAGCATGTTAAATTTTTGTATAACATTTGATTGAGAGAATGATAAAACATAATATGGTTCTTATACCGAGGTAGTGATTTTGGAATAATACATAATTGATTTGGATAAATTATATTGGATTTTCTTGACTACGTTGAAACTGATTAATGATTTGTATATTCTATCATTGTTAGAATTTACAAAATTCTTGGATAGAAGGATAATATCTAATATTCTATAAGGAATAAGCAAGAATGAATGTAATCAATAAGGGTTTATGGTAATTCAGGATGTTGCAGTGTTTTAAAAGAATACACGATGAAGGTGTTCACATGTTATTACATGGAAAAAGGATCTTCATTATGTTTACCATCATTTAAAATTTTGGAATATGATTTTGGACAGATGTATTTTGGATAATTCCAGTTTGGGATTATTTTTGGATTTCCATTAAAGGAAAACTGGAGGTCAGGCGGAAACTCGTCGCGTCAGGCAAGGCTACGAGACTTGAACCCCCCAACCAAAGGGCTACATGGTTGTATCACCTACTATTGGCCCACGTGATGTCCTGGATTGAATAATGTAGTTTTTTTAAAAGGACAGGTAGATGAATTATAAATTAATTTTTTTGGAACACTATACGAATAAGATAAATGGAATATATATTTTAAGTTCTATTATCTTTTATAGTGAAATATGAGTTTGTGGTAGAAATTAGTTAATGATATAACTCTACTTGTAAACTATGTATACATATTTTTCTTCTCTTCTTCTATAAATAAATTTATTCTTAAACATTATGTAAGGGATCAAAAAACTAAAAATGTGTTATCCTCAATCCTTATGTTTGGTTTAACAGATGATATTTTAAATCATCATATATTGATGTCATTGAGGCCCTCAATTATACAATTGTTTTTGACTGATGACCTTAATAAATCAATATAAATATTTATGTTTTCTTACAATTATGTATATCTAATTTCCAACATTTTTCTCTTAATTGAGATCATATTTTGGTGGGGACTTTTCATTCCCCTTTTCCTCGTATTAATACTTAATTTTATTAACCCAATTTTTGATGTGTGTTTTCCCACATGGTATTTTCTATATTCAACCATTTATTTTCGACAAACAATTTCAAATTGCGATGAAACATTTTATTGAAGGATGTAAGAAAGTAACACCCCATAATTTCATAGTACGTTATTTCTGCAATGTAATGAAATAACTTGCACTACATGCAACACTAAGTCGAAGTGCACCACAACATACCAAACTAGAAGTTAAAAATCTGTTTTGAATAGTATTAACTTAATTTTGAACTTTATATAATACTTATAATTTTAGAATCCATATTATGAGTTTCTTAGATGAAAATGTAAGAAAAAATTCATTTTTTTAGATAAAAGATTAATTTTTCAAAAAATAAAATTTTACCACCTTTTAATGGAGAACCCTTTTTAAATCCAATATTTGATACTTTTATATATTCAATTAGAAATAATAAAATTATTATTTAGAATTGAGACATAAAAATTTTGTTTTAATAATTTTTTGGTGTATTTCGGATAACATTAATATTTGAGTGAATAGTGATAAATACTATATTTTAACTGAAAAAAAAACATTTTTAATCAAACAAATTTATAGTGTTGAATTATACATATAAATATTTTGGAATTATAAATAGATTATATTTTTAACATTTAATCCAACTTTATTCATTGGAAATAAGTTCACTTTGAAATTGAACAGAAACAAGTATCAATCTTTTGTTAGATAATATTTATTAAAAACACACTTTTTGGGATCAACAATGAGAATTAATTTTATATTAATAATGGAAACTTCTATGTTTTTTATTTGGTAAAATAGACTAAATTTTTGAATTATTAATATCAAAAATTATCCTAGGGGGATATTTTGGTATTTTTCTGAAAACATGCAAATTTTTATGAATAGTGAAAAACACCGAGTTATTAGTAAAAACCATCTTTTTGTTTAAAAAATTATTTATTTCATTTAAATTTATTTTAGGTCATAATATATACATAATACCTATATATGTTCAATATAATTCATTTGAGTTAGTTTATAAAAAGTTTAAATATATAAAAATTTTATTGAACTTTTCACCATCATTTACCCTTCTCCTAGGAGAATTTGTAAATACAAATTAAACATAATTTTACCTCTTATGTGACTGGTATTTAAAAATTATGAGATAAACTGTTGATATTAGTAAGAAAAATGTGTATCAATAAGATGAAAATAATTTTTTATGCATAGTAACTTTTTTACTTTTATTTACCACAGTTAAAAGTAAATCGTGTAATTAAGGTTAAGAATGATATTATTATTACCCTAACACATGTCCTAATTCTATTGGATTTTTATAATTAGTCCAAAAAAACATAGGAAAAATATATGAACTTCTTTGGTCCAGTTGGATTAGATTAGGACACTTATTATTATTTTATTTAAAGAACAGTTAAAAGAGTTAAAATCATTGTTTAATAAATAAAACATTTTTAATATTGGTTTATGCATAAGATAAATTAGAATATAAATAATCATTAAAAATATAAATATATTTCCTATTTAATGGTTTTTATTTATATTTTTTATTCATTAAATATTTTAATTTATTTATGACACAACGATGATGCAGTAATTAAATAATTAATGAAATATTAAAATAATTGAAGTCATAAATATCCAAATAAATTTAATTTTAAACTTTATATGAATTCTACTTATTTTATAAGTTAATATGAAATTATAGGGTTGGTTAGAAGAGTTTTTTTTATAATTAATAATTCTATTATGAGTTTAGAAAAAACAAAATATCAAATAGTGTCAAATTTGTAATAAAGAGTTTTTAAAACAAATATTATATTATCAATTGATATTATATTCCTAAAAAAACTATGGCTTGGAAAAAGGACATAAATAATGATATTTGTATCATTAATGACCAACATGAGGTTTTGTTTGAAGTATATAGTGAGTTTATTAACCATATAATATGAGAATACAAAGAGACATGCTAAATGTCATAATATTTAACTAAGAGTTAAATATAAAATATAATGTTAATATAATGACCCAAACCAGTATAAAACCTATTGGTTGAGTGGTTTTGGACCCATACCCAACATAAACAGTAAATAATTTATTTTGGAGCCATTTTAGACCGAAAATGGTTTTTTATAAAATAATATTTATAGCATTCCCTAAGGTGCCCCTCACCACTCTTATAAAAGGAAACTCCACATTCCCTCTAATTCATACCTTCGTATCCATATGGAATGGCCAAAACCTGCCCAAATTACCCTTTAAAATTTCCTCCCTTAATCTTACAGTCCTTCCTTTAGTCAAAAATCTATCCTAAAGAGCACTTTTTATCAAATCAAAAGGAACAACCTGAAGAAGAGGTAAATATATCACCGCCTCTTTCACGTTCTTTTCTTTTCCACTTCTTTTCTCTTTGTTGTTTCGATTCTAAAATAATAAATCCATTATCTTCAATATAATTTGATGTTATTATAAATATGGTTCAATAAAATTCATTATTCTATCCATCTTTTGAATGACATGTCACCATTCGTGCGTACGTACAGATTACTGTCTCCACGAACACGATGAGATTCATTCCCCATCGTATCCATTCACGAATAATTTTTCTTTATATGATTAAAAATAATTTTTAAAGACTTTTAATCATTCTATATATGAATCAGATACATCCCATCACTAAAAAATATGACTCACATTACAATGAATATAAAGGAAAACTAATACGTTAACACCTAAAACAACAATAATACTAAGATATTATTAACAAAACAATGTTAAAAGATCATATATGATAACATATTAACGTATATGATTCTTGTAATATTTAATAAAAATTATTTCACCATTATTCAGGTAGTTAACGTACCCTCAACCGAAAAAAAGTACAAGGTATGGTTTAATTCTACAATCACTTCATTATCCAAGGTTGTTTATACGTAATTATCTACTGAGACCTCTGTATCATCCACATCCATGTTTCATAAACATTTATTTCAAAACATTTTTACTATTTTATAGACTATGGGTTAAAGTCATTTATACCCTTGTTTGACTTTTATAAGATGTTTATAAAGGAATCTTTCTGTCATTTTCCAAAAAAGGTACTTTTTGACCTTTTCGACAAATTTAAGGTAAGAATGTTTTTTTATCTCATATGGTGGGTGTGGATATTTTCCGTCGTTATAACATCGTCGAGGCTTCCCTTAAAAGCTTCATAGAATATTCTCAAATATAAATGTTTTCTTTTATAAATACCTGACTTTTAAATGATCTCAAAATCGAAAGTGATATCTCACTAAAATGGTTTTGATGTCATCTATGTCAACATCTTTAGATGGATTTGTAGTTTGTTTGAAGTTGATTTATAATGATTAAAAACATCCATTTTGTATTGTTGGTTTTGTGATATGTCTGACTTTGGATGTGTTATTTCAAAACAATCATGGTTTAGATATAAAATATTGACATTTCATATTCCATTTTTAATATGAATGTTTATGTTATGTTTTATCCTTTTAATATGAGGAATTAATTGGACTTAGTAAGTGATGGGTGTAGCTCGCTATAGATCCTCGATGCATTGGTAGGTCTCATGAGACAAACTAGTGTCTTGTCATAAGGCCTTGACAAAATATTATTTGTAGTCATGGAACATATCCTTGACTATGTGGTTATGAAAGTCTGTAATTACGCATTCCATCATTATGAAAGTTGATATTGATATTGAATGTGATTATTCAACTAGATGAATATCCATGTGAGTACATAAATGTAATTATTTTGATTTATATTTTCCATATTATGATGATGTTTATGTTTAAAATGATTTTTTTGTTTTATATATTTCCATAAATGGTTATGAAAAATTCAGATATATTGTTATCCTTATTGATCATCTGAGCTCACCCCTTTCAATGTTATATTTTTCCAGTATGGGAAGATGTATATTATGAATGACCTGCAGGGATAGTCTATGGGATCTCATTGTTGTCTATGGAAATAATGTTGTTGTAGTTTTCCATTTTATAATGTAATGTAAACCTTTTGAATGAATCATGTATTTCTAAGGATACTAAACTAATCGGTCATTCGAGACATGATCTTTTGTGATCATTCCAATGTTATGAAATAATGCACCGACTCTAAGTAACTGGTGTTAGGGCGTTAAAAATTATCATAGTGTGATTTTTGGAAACAAGATGTACTTTTCCTAGCCACATTATTTCTAAAAAATGTGTTTCTGTTGATCTTGAAAAGATACAAGATTTTATCTCCTTCCATCAACTAAAGAATTTAAGCAAGATATGATGTTTTCTTAGTCATGGTGGTTACTGACGATGCATTCTGCATTATTTCTCATGACTAACTTCAACAATGACAGTTATGAAAATGAAGAATAATCTATTACAATGTAAATAGGAATGCCAAAAGTATTTCCAGTAACTAAAAGTTCATCTTACATCAACTCTGACAATAATTTTTCAAGAATCAAGGAGGGGGTATGTGGTTAATTGGGATACTTATGGAATAGGGTTTGGTTGTGTTCTCATGAAAGGATACCATGTCATGGATTATGGTTCAAGGATGTTGAGAGTGCATGAGATGAATTACCCAAAACAATATTGGGAGTTATATGAAGACTTTTATTCTTTGAAAACATAGAGAAATTATATCATTTGTGAGAAATTAACAGTGTTCATAGACCATAAAATCATGAAACACATTTCCTCACTATGAGATTTGAATCCTAGACAATGGAGATGGATGGTTTATCTCCAAATGTTCAAATTTGACTTCATGTATAAACAATGAAAAGGGAAATAGGTTGAGGATTCATAGAGTATAATGGAATATGCTTAGTGGGAGAAAGAAGCATCAAATGAATGGTAGTTTGTGTTGGTCCTGACTGACATGCATGTTGAATGTCAATCCTTATTCGATGTTGCAATTTTCATTTCAGCCACACATTTCCCTGATTTTGGTAAATATGGTCAAAGAGGCAAAATCATATACTTCATAATTTATGGATACGAGTTAAAATGCAATGGTGGGGAGACAATTGAGGGGTGTGATCTTGATGGGAGTAAATTTTTTTGTTGTAGATATTAAATAGTTTTACCTATGTATTTTCGGGAAAATCAATCATTCACGCTTACTACCATTCGATATGGTTTTTACTTCCAGGTACATAGAAGATGTATAGGGCCCTAATGGCACAATATCGGTTTAACAGCATGAAATAGAAGGTGGATGAGTACATCTCATAGTGCGTAATATGTTAGCAGGTTAAAGTATATTATCACAGACTAAGTGGAATGTTTCAATATTTAACTATATCAGTGTGGAAATTCGAGCAGAGGGTTCTGGATTTTGATACACGTATTCCAAGAATGGTCTAGAAACATGATGCCATTTGTGTGACATCGGATCATCATACCATGTTGTGCAATTAAATTCTAATTATTGAAACTCATTCGATGAAGTATATGTCAAATATCTATATCAGAGATGTTGTAATGATTCATGGAGTATCGGTTTTAATAGGATCATAACAAGATCCAAGGTTCACATCTCATTTTTGGAAACTCATACATCATGCAATTGGAAGTCAGTTGAATATGAGCACATCTTATCATCCTCATACAGAAGGGAAATCTACTCAGATGATAGAAATGTTGTAATTTATGTTGCAGGATTGTGTAATGGAATTTGGTGGAACATGGTAGGAGAATAAACCATTAGTGTAGTTATCATACAATAAAAACTAGCAGGCCTCGATACACATGGAGTCATTTGAAAAACTATGTGGGACCCCATGTCTTTCTCCACTATGTCGAGTGGAAATGGGTGAAACAACATAGTTTGGAGAATATTTATCCATGAAACAATGGATAGGATTAATTTTATTAGAATGGTGATGGAGATTATATAGAGTCATCAGAAATCATATTTAAATAAATGTCGAAGACAATTGTCAATCATTGTGGTTAGTCATGAATTATTGAGGATATCTCCAAGGCTTGGACATCATTGTTTCGAGATGCAGTGAAATTCATATCCAAGATAAATTGTCCCTTTAAAGATAATATAATTGATTAGAGGGGTGGAATATCAGTTTTCATTTCCACCACAGTTCGGTTTAGTGAATAATGTGTTTATGTATCTTAGTAGAAAAAGTATCAGCCTGATCCTTACCATGTGATCAAATGGGATCACATCAACCTAGATATTGATGCTTCATTAGTACATATCCTGAGGATGATTTTGGATAATCGAGAAGAATCATTTGTAAAAAACTCATCGGTTAAATTTTAGTTTTAGGTGAGCATGGTTTGTTTTAGGATGAGACTTTGAGATGAAAGAAAGAGATTGAAGTGCAATGGCCAGAACACTTTCAGATCAGTTAGGGTTTTCAACATTATGAGGATGGAATGTACAATGGTGGGGAGAATGATTTACCCCCAATTTCTGTTATGTTACCATTACATAATGATTTTTATGGTTGTAATGTGTAATGTTGATAGTTGGGAGAGTTGGGGGAACATTGGAAGTGTTTTTTTGGGGAAAAGTGGATGTCACATGGGAGACACATGGATTTCCTAATCATGCAGGCAAACTATGTGCAATGGTCCTTTTGATGTCGTATCTCTAAAATGGTCGGAGCACTATATGGGAGACTGTGCAAGTGAATCTGTGTGGGTAGGGGATACCACACGTTTAGCGCAATGATTGCCTAACAGTGCAGTCAAACAGTATACTGAGTCAGAATGAGATCGTTGAAATTAGTATCTCACTCATTTATTCTATAACACCATCATTTTTACCTAAACTGGCCCTAAAATATAATTTTTCTTCTCCTATGACCGTATATGTTTTTCCCAATGGCCTGAAGGGAACCCTATGGCTTCGCTTGGTATATAGAAGCTTTATTCTTGAGTTATGTGATCAGTATTCTTCGTTCATGATTGGTTTCTTACATCAACATAGATCTACATTTCATCTTTCATATTTTCATTAGTTATATTATTTGACTAAAAATTTTATAAAATAATGATGATTAATAAAATATAAATAATTAATATTTCATTTTATTTCTCCACATATTTAAATTATGAATTATTGATGTAATTTTTTAGCGATTATTGAATGAATAATTGTTGATATATATATATATATATTATTAGGTTATTGTAAATTTTTTCACAGAGATATCACCAGAAGTTATCAAAGATAAGTATGTGATATTGTCAATGGATGATTGAAGGGGTTTATTACATATAATTATTTGTAATAGTTTTATACAAAAATTTAAAATAATATTACAAAGAGATTATCACAGTACAAGGTTATCTAAACAATCAATGGATGATCATTTTAATTATTAAATGATAATTTCTATGATTTATTGAATTCGATTTGTCAAAATTATCAATTTATTTATATATATGTCTCTAGACACACACATAGACACACATATATATATTTATAGAAAATAAGAAGATTAGTTTTAATAAAAATATAACTGTATAATTGTAATGAAAATATGAATCTATAATTATGAAACTGTAATGGTGTTTTAATGATAAAAGAAAAATTATGATTATCAACCCACATGGTAGTTTATTTATAATTTGTTGTTATAATTATCAATTCATAATATAGATCAATGATAATAATTGTAATTTTCATTCCCCACAATGACTCAAAGAATTATTTAAAAAAATTTAATATCATTTCAAGTGTCTAAATGATAATTTAAATAATAAAAACAAGTGATAGAACACTATCCCTTTATGTGACCATTTAATAAAAGATTAAGTAATGTTTTACAATATCAACACTTATGATAATAATATTATCAATTCATATAATTTTTTTGAAATGATAAGGTACTAATTTATGCTATCAGTGCATAAAATAAAATATAATTATAAGTAATAAATTATCACTTCCTGTGATATTTATGAAATGATAAAATAATAATTAAAATTTTCAATACATTTGATAAAAATATTTTAGAAGACATTAATCATCATATAATGTGACTTATCATAGGGTTAAGTGATAATTATAATTTATTAGCATCTGTGATAAATTTTTGGATAATATGAGACTTATTCAAGAAGGATAAAGAATTATAACTTGTGATTTTCTATCTCGTTGGAAATAAAATAAATATAACGATTCTAGGAAAACCTATTCTAAACTACAATTACTGAAGTACCTGAAACTTGAGACTTTGACGTTCTGATCTTTTGTCAAGAAAAACTACAAGAGGTTATTCCAAACTATTTGTGGAGGATGTTCCTCAACATTTTGGGCATCTTTAAAAATGATTGTAAATAATATGATGATTCACCCAGTTGTTTAAGTAGTGAATGCATTTGGTTATTCCCTGGGTAACTTTTAGATATTTGTTCACATTGATATGTGATTACATTAACATTGTGTTCTACATAATCATGAATATGTGATTAATCGTTAATATATATATATATATATATTCTATATATACCTCATTGATTTTTTGGAACCATGATAGTTCAACCATTGACCTGCATTGTCCATTGGAGGATGAGTGTGCGTGATTGATGATGAGGGTCCAATGCTTGGGGTAGGCACATGGTGATGCATTTGGAATTAATTATAGTGGACCATTGCAAAATTTGTTATCCTCTAAAGGGGGGATTCACATGACTGACAACAATGGTCCAATACATGAGGAAGAAAACGATGATGCCTTGGAGAGGGATTGTTTGAAAACGAGGGACATGATGATGCCTTGGAGTATTGTGTATTAAACCATCTGAAATTTTGTTATCATTTTGAGGAGGGATTCACATGACTAACAATGAGGGTATAATTTTCGATATGGGAATACAATGAATCCTTGGGTACACTCAATTAGCTGGTGACTGATTGGTTCTCAGTCCCATCTATGTCTTATCAATGGTTTGCTTCGATGACTATGGGAAACAATTATCCCACAATCCTCAGTATGTAAACTTAATGATTAAGGGAATCTTAGTAACTATCATTTCCATTCTACATATATATAACAATATATTCCTATAGATAATTGATACTGGATCACAATGATGCCGATAAATATTATCCATTAACCTAATTCTTAATAGTTCATTCATATGAAACTGTGGTTATCCATTTCAAATTAGACTTTAAGAAGGTAGGGTGGGGGTTGTGGATGAATTGTCAGTGAAAACACTCTCAATTTTGGTTTATGAATTTCAATTTCATTATTTATAATGAAATACACATTTTAATTTAGGAAAATTTATATTCTGACGCATTCGTGGTCTCATACTGAGTCTTGAACTCCTAATTACAATGGAATTTATGTGGGCATGTATATTATCTATCCAGAGATCTATTGAATGGATAGGTCCCTATGTTGGATGGCAGGGCGACAGATCATAGAGAATAAGTATAATGAGACCTACACTGGGGCACTCTACACAAGACTATTTATTTACTTCGAGTTTTCATTATTTTCTCGGTTGATTTTTCTACCCCCTTCGAAATCCATTACATTTCATGAATGTAATGTTTAATTTAAATAAAATTGAATTTTATTTATTATATTATTTCTTTTATTATCTAATCCTATTAAATTTCACAAGTGTTACCATATCTCCAATGTTCCATTAGAGGCCATCATAGCTAGTTGGTTACATATTTTGCGTGGGGAGGCGCCCATGAGGCTATGTAGTTTAGAAGGTTGAACCTGTTAATTCGGGTCCAAAAGATAGAAAATGGAATTAAAGGGGGATTATTAAAATATTTTTTCTTGTATTTGAGTTTTTATTGGTTGTATAAGAGTTAAAATGGTTGTGACTCATCTGGGGTGAACTATTTTAGTGTCAAACAAGCACTATATAATGGACTATGAGTTACAAAAAATGGAAAACATTTTGTTTCTATTTACTATTGATGCAATTCAACTAGCCGGACACACATGATGTTATGTATGATTTATAAAAATTTAAGAATTATCATGCATCATGATTTGGCACATAGATTCAAAACCCATCTATATAACTATTGTGTACTAAATTGTAGTTCATTAATATTATTCCTTGAATTCTACTATCTGTTAATTATATTTGTTTTTTATTATATATCTATGTTACCATGTGGTGTGATATATCTTATAAAAATTAATTATTTTTAATAATCAATGATTTTGTGATAGTATATATCTGATTTTTACTAACGTTTCGGGATAGAGATAATGGAAGTGCTCAAATGGGTATACCATGGGTTAATGGTAGACTACATGAAAACCCTTGTATGATCCCACTGACTATTAAGAAAACATTTTGTCATCCTATATTCTGTTTTGAATCTATTCTTATTCCTAATGTTCCCAATTTTGCAAATATTCCGCCTTAGAGACATGCGATGGGACCGTCAGATACTATATCACAGGATGCTCTCGTACCACCACAAGCGGTATATGGGGATGTGACAGAGCACTATACAACAACAACATAAGAGAATAATTTTGTAGAGACTATTAAACTATTAAATTTATGAATGGTTTTGTTCTAGGTAAAACCCACACAATGGACTATGACTTACCATTATAAGTATTATTATCTTAGGCACCCTCCACCATCCAGGGATCTATGGACAGTAAAATGTTGAGGACTAGCTGGACTATAATGAGAGCATGTTTTAGTTGGTCCTTACTCCTCAAAAATGGTGTGTCATCCTAGTGTTTTTTATGTTAAATTTACCAATTAAGATATGGTTGTGTGCTATGATCCAGACATGGAGATGGGAGGGTATGACTTTGATACCCTTCATGGTGCTGTATAATGATTAGAATTTTCCAATCATGGTAAACATGGATTGGGTCAAATAATTCTGGGAGAAACATCATAATTCCATGACTGTATATACATTCTTTCTACATTTTATCAAGTAACATCACTCTTCACCATTTTAAGAAGGAAACAAGGCTCATTAGGATAAGAAGTTTATTATAGTCAAAGAACCTTAGCTCAGACATCAGGTTTAGGATTTTTATATGAACAAATATATGAAGTTCTTCCAAAAGGAATTGACCTTTGAAATTACACTGGATGAAGATAAAGTATTAGGAAAATCTTTAGCTCATGGAAGGATAATGACTGAGTTTACTCTCACCACTACAATATTATGTTTGGTAGATAATATGTTGATTTCTAGAGAAGTGTAGAGGTGTACCGACATGTTGGTGGAGTAGAGTGTGGTTTAGTCAGCAACTTTGGCATGAATTTCACAATTTTTCAAATGTGGGAAGGATGACCATATACATATGATCTGTATAGGACCTAAGATTACAGGTTATCCTTGAATGAAGAAGGTACATCACACTCATCTTTTCTTTAGGAATATAGATACAAATTTCAATAAGGGTAATGGTCAGTAATGGGATATAATTTCGACTTATCAGTGGTAGACTCAGACTAGACATGCACCTTCGTGAAAGAAAAGATTATCAATAGCAGGACACATATATTTTGTGGTCCAAACTCTAATTGATGGTGGATAAGGACCATACACTATAATAGGTATCGTTATGATCACATCTACATTTTCTTCTTATTCATTTGACAATAGAACATCCCATTCCATTATATAAACAAATATAGTTTCTTGAGTAGACATATCAATCATGTTTTCCTCTGATTTAGTCTCCCTTGAAGCACTATTGGTTATGAAGGGATAATATATTCATTGATACATAGAGTGTCCACTACATGTTTTCAACTGTGGAAATTTATTGGGGATAATGACTTTGTAAATGTATACCTTCAATGTGATTCTCTTCATGGACTGAATAACTGGTTTACAAGCTGACATTGATTACTATAAATGATGAGTACACTTTTCATCCCCAAATAGTGAGATGTTCATGATGGCTAGAGTGTGGGAACTGGGATCGGGTAGATTTTTTCTAGACCTGATCCAACTAGGGAAAACATTGTTGGAGTAAATAGACAATGTGTTTCACAAAAAAATTAAAAATACATACTTGTATCATCAATGTCTTGCTAGCTTCAGGTGTGATCTCATTCAAAGGGGTAATTGATCTTAAAATGTTTGAAATTATGTATTGTATGATTTTTTTTAAAATAGAACAATTTAATAAATAATGAGAATAATGAAATCATAGATATCTAAGATGAATAATCCAAACTTTGAAATTTAAACACCTAAATTTAAATTATATCTAACACAATTTATAAAAATTTTTCATGTAGAAAATATTTTTTGTGGAATCACAAACTGTGGCATTATTTTAACCATATACTATTTCCGCCCTAATAGTGATGTGACTTTATATACTGCAACATGTAGTTGACCATGATAGAACACATGTTTTGGATGATATTACCAAACAGAAAATTATTATTGTACTTCACTTTGGTTAATTTTCATAGAATATTAAATAATAAATTTATATTGTCTTTTTTGTAGTTTGAAAGTCCATCGACGAATGGATTGTGTTATATTTAATCTAGGAATGAAGGTATGATATCCATCATTATTTCCACAAAATATTTTTTATCTAATGACATGGTCTCCCAAGTGTGTAATAATAAACAGAGTTCCATTACTCAATCTAGCACATTGACTTACACTTCGAATCAATATGATGGGCACCCCAATTTTGAGTGTTTTAATGGGAAGGCATATATGAAATTGTAATTTCATTTAACATATTAGATGTGAAAATGTTTAATGGAATGTATGTATCATAACATTCATTTAAAACTGAATTAGAGTTAAATTAATCATTGCATACCGAATATCTGGAATACATAATTTACTCAATTGCATCTTAAATAATATCACGAGTTAGAGCTAAGAATTCATGGTCTTTATGATAATCGGCATTAACATAGATATCCACAAAATTGGGGTATGTATGTTAAAAAATTTCAAAAATTGGATTTTTAGTGCATTCAAGAAGAAATATTGATTAAATTTTAATGATACATTCACCTTAATTTGGCACTACAATTCTTCCATCACCAATATCCAATGTACATTTCACAATGTCATGAAATTAATAGAAACTAGTTGAATAATTGGAATGAAATCACATATTTTTTTTTCAATGTCAGTACATGACAATATTGCCACAAGTATGATGATTCTATAATAGCAAACAGTATTTCATTTCTACTTCCACCTAGTACTGAAAGTATTATTTTCCTGAAATCTCCACCCAACAAAATCATTATACCACAAAAAGGAAATTTTTATGAATTTTTAATCTTTAATGACATTATATCATCTAATGTATGGTCAAGAGCTTCTAAATAATACATATCAATTATAGGTCCCTCATTCAAAATAATTATCTTTTATTACTGTTAAATATCAGAAACATCACTACCTTATTATATATTGCAAACAGAGTTATCATAAATAGATACTAGAATTCGAAATTTAGAATGTGTTGTCATCCCACCAGGTATGAGTAATGATGCAATTACACAAGATTCAACTGCTATAATGATATTACCCCATGACCACAGTAGAGATGTCAATATGTTCCAAATTAATTTCTTACCTGTGTCTATATGTCCCTTCATGAAAAATAAACCACCAGCACTGGATCTTAATGACAAAATAATAATACTCATCACCTCTTTATGTTCTTCTCTATGCTTGGTCTGCAATGTTAGATACCCATTCCAAAGGAATTCCCTATTATAATTTAGTTCATCTTATACTAACATCTTTTGATGATAATCATTTTCAAAATCTGGAACTGGAATTGGTCGATAAGAATGAGGATATCGACCATTCCATTGAACAAGTTTATCAATTTCATGAAAATCATACACTGGTCTTTTATTATATTTTATTTTCAAATCATTGAAATTCATAAATAGTTTTATAGTACTATTAAAATGTTTTATTACATTAATTACCACAAACCCAATGAACTAGTTCATATGTAAGATGTTTGATAATGAACACATTTAAGATAGTGAAGTAAGTATTCAATATTGTAGAAGGCTAAATCCAATGAAATTACATGATAACATGGTTATAGTAAACCTAATTGAACTGCTGATTTATTTAAGAATTTATGTGCTTGGATATTATATATATATAATGATATAATAAAATTATTGGAAATCATTTTGTATTGTGAAAAGTGGTGGTAGAAATTAAATATATTTTATATGTTGTGAAATTATGTTTTTTTGGTTATATTAATATGGGGAGGTATATTAATGTGAAGGAAAGTAAAAAATATATTAACTAATTAAAACACTTTTGTTTTATACCTGCAATTTTTAACCTCTGATGTTTCACATAAATAATATCTTCACTGAGGATGATCCTGGTTTCATGCCACATAATGTCTGGCTAAGACATACTATTTTAGAACAACCCACTGGAAAAAATCATGTACAGAGAATGTCCTATTGCCCATGATGAAACTTATATTATTAATTCAATAAATTCCAAATCATTAGGATGTAGTCTGAATGTAGAACATGCCTCTTGAAAAGTACGATGGATAATATTGTTCATAGTTTTAATATTGTCATATGAAGTTTCACCTATAAAATTTGTGACCAGTAATCCTAGGTAATATAGTTATCCAGTTGTTGGCTTCGCATAATAAATTCAACCAATACATATCCCCTTATTTCATGGATTCCATTTTTTCATGATGGCTGAATACAAATATTGTCATAAATTATGCACACGTCAAACATCTACCTTAATAGAATGATACATTATCTTTCAAACATTGCATAATGATTATTTCATAAATTTTACCCTTAGTCAAGACATCCTCAACATTATCAATGTCACTTAAGGTAACAATATTTTGTACTAGTAAATAGAAATGAAACCTTTCAACTGGAGGATATCTATTGAGGATATCATAAGAATATATCCTCCATGAATCTTTATAAGGAGAGTTGTACCTGTAGTCCTAATACATATTAATCTCATCAACATTATTTTTTTAACCACTATTTTTTGTTGGTTTGATACAATATTGTTATATCACATTCATGAAATTTGAATATATACATAATAAATTTTTTTATAGATGTTTATTAAATGAAAACATCAACATTGATATCAGATTTGTACTTATTTTGAATGATTTGATTTTATGGTACAAGAAAAATGGTTATCTAATAGAACACCAATTTTCACGATCGTGCTTCCATAATTTCATTTCCATCATTGAACATACCCATAATCATCAACTGTTGAAATCTGAACAAATATTTCTGGGTAAAATTTAGTTCACATTCTGTTATTCATTCAATGTAAACTATGATTATCATCACAACACGGTCCATTTATCATAAACATCTAGACAACCTAAGGATGATTTGGGAATTCGACATTATCTAGAATTTTAGAAAAAACATTTCTGTCAATTCTTGTCGAAGTAATGATTTTATTTTCTTGACATAGAGACTATAAAATGATTACATGAGGGGATATAATTTTTTTAAATTCCAATGTACAAGGAACTACATGTAAAATATTAAAATTAACAACATAGATTAGTAAAATTTCCACTCAATAAGAAAATGTATAACATAAAGACTAATTGGTATAATGTTAGTTACCTACTTGTGACTTCCTGAAGAATCAACCATCTCATAAATATTTCATTAACTAATCAACCTTAATAATAAAAAATCTGTATACAATGTCTAGGTAGTATTATTGATGATGATTGTAATGTTTATGAAATATACTAATTTCATGCCATAATCGATGGCATGTAAAAATTTAAAACTAATTTGGATTTCCTACATAATTATATATTGACAAAGCATCTTGGTTATTCAGAATCATATAATAGGGATCACTAATAAATGAATAATTTAAAATGATTCTCTTCCCACATGAATACCATTCACGGTCACCTTGATGAAAATAGACTTGCAACACATTGTAAAATTCAACCCTCATCAATTTTGGATTGAAATAAAAGAAGGAATGTATCTAGGATTATATTATTTTATAAGAATGAATAATAAATTGTTGCAACAATCATCATGAATGTTGTAATGTTGATGAATCATTGAAATTTAACTACAAGTAATATTAGAACTACTCTGACATTGTCACATTTCAATGAATTTTACTTGAACTTAATGATTTAGAACAATGTAAAATGTTGTCAATGTATTCATCTTCCCCACCTATGAAAATTAGTGGATTTTGAAAAGGAAAATATAAGGGGTGAATATCATGATTGCTTTGTAAATCCCCACATTTTCAATGAATGATAAAATCTATTTCATAGTTGATATCATTAGTATCACCAATAATAATCATATTAATAAAAGAAGTTGTAGGCACACTGTATGTCATTTCATATGTTTGACTACTCATAAGTGGTTGTAGCATTAAACATAGAATATCATCATGATATATAACATCCCATTCAATTCTAATATGAAGAGATATTTAATTTTTTTCATGAAACATATGTTTTAGCTTCTCAAATATATTAAAATCAACAGCTGGCTTTTCATTTGTTTCATTAAAACTGTACATTAAATTAAAATTAAAATATTGAGAAATTTTTTTATTAAATAATATGTTTACTTGACAAGGTAAATTTTACCTATTATTCTGAATCCTGTTGTGAGAATCCTTTATTTGATCATATATTTATTTTAGGAAAAAACCTTTTTATTTCCCACTTTGGATGACACAAAATACCTATGACATGGTAGTTTTGGTCGTTCAATATGAAAATATTTAGATCTCAACCATTGTTGATTACTAGTGATCCTTATCACCCATTGATGTGAATGCAGACATATAATTGTAAAAAATTTAATGCTCCTGGACTGCTCTTTCCTCTACATGGTTCTGATTTAAGACCATGTTCTATGGTATTTAGGACATGATATGTTTACTTACAACAAATATTACCCAACGAGATGTACATAAAAAATCATGGTTTTTATTTGGTGATGTATTTTTTATTTCTCTCGTAAAACTAGAACATTGAACCACAATACTAACATATATTAAAAGTATATCCATTGTTCAAATATTGTGTATTTGAATAGTGATCTAATTTAATGTTTCAATAATATGGGATTATAATTTTTAGAAAGTGGTCTTGAATGGAGTAATACCATAATAACAGGAAAATACATTACAGTAACAAGATTTTTTTTCTAGATGAAGTAGTTTTGTTCCTTCTTTAGCAGTGTATACTGATGTTAAAATGATAATAAACATGATATAATTTTTCACATAAAAACAATCAATGTTTAGATACTCATACCTAAAAATTGATCGGCAGAATATCATTCATCATTTCTTTCATTATATATTGTTTCATGAATTTCATAGATTACATGGTTCATTGTACCATAAATCTCTATTTCTAGGGTATAACCTACATTTTATTTACTACTGATTACAAAAATAATGAAGATATATATATATATACACAAATTGATAAGAAATCATGATAACATTTTACAGCACACATGTGAAAAATAATAAGGATGGTTGCTAGTACTTACAATAAAAAAACAATATATATTTTAAATACAGTATCCAAGTAATTAAATTCACAAAAAATTGTTTAATAAATAATTTCATTGCTTCAGCATTCTCTGAAAAGGATGCAAGCAATGAGTATGTGATATTTTTTCCTTCAGTCACTATAGCTACACAAGTAATGCATAAATAATTAATTCCTTCATTGAAGGGATATGTAACCATAATATTGTTAAGGAGAAGAGGATAAAATAATCATTTACAAGGGATACATCATTTTATAAATTGGCTTCTCGTATCTATTTGTATCTTGCAACATCTGGAAGATATTGTTGATAAAGATGAAAAATCATAATACACTCTGAATGAAATACACAATTAAACTAATTGATATATTTTACAACAGAGAAATATTAGTAATGTAATACAATGTAATTTTTATATTGTAATGGAACTCTTTGATTATAGATAAAGTGAAAATTTTGTATGTGCTCCTCCTTTGGTGGTGAATTTTTTTTTATTGTGGTTCAGGTATTTTAGTAGAACATAATAATGTATAATCCATATATGAATTTCCAATATAAGTAGAATATTGTAATGATGTAAAAAAATATTTAAAATATTAAGAGAAGAAATACTATTTTCATTTATATTTTATACAGTATTGAAAACCATGTTTGGTGCTCGTTCAATCATATATAAGTGAAGAAGTTCCTGAATCATGACAAACTGTTGATTTAATAGTTGATATGGTAATGTAGTCATTGATAATTTTATGTAATATAACTATTCTATTTATATTTTTTGGATAATTGAAATTGAATTCACAATTGATAGATATAGGTGACAATTGTATGCAAGATCTTATATTTAAAATTGATGTATTTTGTACTGTTTCATCTATTTAATAAAAATGGGGAGGGTAGTCTAATGGAGAATTTATCGTACATGTTTAAATTTTTTAATTAGTAATAAAACATTATTGAATCAGAAAAAACTGTTAGATTAATTGTATTCCTTTTTTTCATTCTCAAATATGTACTCACCTTTTCAACATTGCATCTCTCGATGTTGACGATGAATGAATCATTTTATTGGTTTTATTTTTTGTGGAATTGTAAGGGTTTAGAAGGAAATTATATTTTCTTTGTGTGTGAGAATATTGATTTAAATATATAATTTTATGAAATATTGGTATCTCTCCATCAATCTATGTAATCATATATATTTTCTAGTAAGTTCTATGACAGGAAGCTAAATCATGCAAGACAAAGAATGCATATTATGAAAAAATTTAGTACTGAGTCATTAATGGGGATAACAACAAAATATGTTTGGGATCTTGTTTGATATTTTTTTAGCTACTAAAACATGTCTGTCTAGTATTAAGATAAAATTCATGTTATTTTTGATATTAAATAATTTGGACATAATAGATCAATGTACCGTTGATGCTATTATAAGTCATTTCACATGAAGAAGTCCTCCATGGGTTAATAATTGGGTGACTAGTATGTAACCTATTGATATTTCACCTAAAATAGACATTCAATGTTCTATGTGGAAATATGAGTAGGGTGTTTCGACTATTTTTTTGTTTTATTAAAAACTTATCACCAGCAGGAATTGAATATGTAGTTTTTATAGGTTGATACTCCAAAAAAATGGAGTCATATAATTTTAGGGACAATAATAGGTATCATATGTTGATCATGGGAACCATATCTGACAAAAATAGAGTTGGAGATTTATGGGAGTAATAGCTTATACTATAGCCTTAGCTATTGGAGATATGTATTGATTCTGGGTTTTCATGAAATAAAGATTTACTAAATACTATAACACAACAAGATCCAAAGGAAATTACATTGCATTGATTTTTGTGCGATTAGAATAAGTCAGTAATGATAAATGGTCGATTGTATGCATGTGTTGACTGATTAAGTATGGAACCTCATAGAAGAGGAATATCAATTGGGTTTTGAGAGAAAGAAGATAGACACAGATGTAGATGCATGTAGCTAGATACTCCCGCGGTGGGTCACGATGGATGTGTAAATCTATAGATGAAGGTAAGATCACTTAATTCAGTGGATATATGAGTAGTAATGTGAGATGGTGAAGTTTATCCAGTAGGTTGAGGAAGTCGGTGGGGGTCGTGACTGATCTGTGATTCTAGATGGAGTATGATGATTGAAGAGAAACCATGATGAAATATGGATTCATGATTCTAGATTGAGGAGTGACTCATTATTGATGAAGGAACCTAGATATAGGGGATATATTATTGATGATAGATCCACGATTCTAGATGGAGGTGGTTGAAGAGGGGTTCTAGATTGAAGAGGAATCCTCGATGTAGGCGATTTCAGATGGAATACAGTTGTGAGTCCTTCATGTTTGGGGGATCTGCAATAATGTAGGGCGGTTTGGAATAAATAGCCGACATGGCTATATGCTAGGGTGACATGTTATCTAGAGAATTCATGTTTTATTATATATAAATGAAACCTTCTAAAAATATTTAGTTAAAAGGTGCAGAGAAATGGCACAATTAGTTGAAAATATCTTGAATACCCACTAGAGAAGATATTTTGTGAGATTTAAAATATTTCAACATCTGATAAATTATTATACAAAATCCTAATAAATTATGGGGGTTTTATATAATGAACAACTAAAAGAAGTATAATTGAGACAAAAATCCATTACTACCTTGTTATAATTGAATTAATTAAAATCATGATAGGGAGATGATCAAATTGATATTTTAAACCCCATAAATTTAACAATAATAACCATAAATATTATTCAGGGTTATTTTATATACCACTCAACAAAAATAAGTGGTGAGTGCGGCATATATCTCAAAGAAATTAATTAACATAAGAACAACCCTTACATTTACTCCAAATCATCAATTTTTTCATTATATTAATGAAAACTAAACTCATTTAAATATGTTACATTCATGATAAAAATTTAATAGTTATTGTTATATTTTTTTCACTTATAATAATTTTATAAAATTTACCCAATCAGTTAATATTAATTTCCATGTTTTGACCGTTTCCAGTATATGTATCAAAAAGGACATCAGTAGGTAACTTGTGGTAAATGTGTCATTATTTAATCATATGAAATATAATAATAATTAAATAAATTTCATATTTTAAAGGAATTATAATTTTCAAATAATTTATTAAATATGGTTTTGATAAATGAAATAACGTTCCGATTAAGGAGACGATAGACTACACATAATCTAGAGTAATGTTTCCAATTTCCCATGATCATTATAGAAAGAAAGTATTTAATATGTATCCATAATTATTTATAATTATATACTAAATATCATTATATTTTATTATATATAATTACATATATCTCTCTTGTTATTTGGTGATGTATAATAAATAATTACATAGCTTTGAGGAGGCGGAAGTCTACATGTCCACGAATGATGATGTAATTTTTTCTGTGTGTGAAATGGTAATAAGAAAATGAAATAAATTATATAAATATAGATAAATGTATTATTATTATCCTAATTATTTAATTTATATCCTATATTTGTATTATAGTTATTCTTATTAACATCCATGTAACACGTTTGTGAAAAATGCACCCCATCACTTTGTGACGCAGTAGTGTACAGTAGAAATGAGATACATTCTCATATCATATAAGGTATGGAATGTAAAATTGATTTATATGATATAATTTATATTGTTGTATTATTATGTTATAATTATCATAAATATCATATATAAATATTATTTCCATCATTATGCCCATCATTGATGTTTGTTAATGGGAAGAAGAATTTAGTATTTCATGAGGTGGTAGACTGCTGTAAACCTGAATTATTATGTAGTGACCCAATTTATAGATGACTGTGTGTGTGTTTGTCATATCATAGCATAGAAATATTTAAAAAAAATATGGTAATGGGTATACTATATAATAGTTTTATAAGAATAATTTTCGAGTGTAAACAAACTTTTAGAAGAACATTACATCATCTTTTAGTATCCTACAATGGTTTTCAATAATACCATTAAAATTTATACTGTAGAAAGAAAATAATACTTCCAAAATAAGGGGAGGGAACATAAAAGGATATTTTGGCATGTTATGGATTAATAAAATGGATTTACATGTCTGTATATGTAGGGTGAGTTAGTTCATTTTATTAGGAAGAGCGGAATTCATTTTAATAAACATACATATTTAATATTAGGAGGACTCACATAAAAAAACTACCATAAACATGAATAAAAATGGAGGATAAGTATTATTTGGCTAAAAAACACCACCACCCTAAAAAAATGTCATTTTTTTTAAAAAAAGTCATCAATACCTATATTTTATAATTTTCTTTTCATTTTTTTTTCAATAAGGTAACTATATTAATAAACAATCTTATTAATCTATTAATAATAAATTAATGTTCGAAACATTTGAAAATATTAACACATACATATTAAAAATGAAATAAAAATAAAAAAATTCTCATCTGAGATGGAGATAAAACTTTCTCGTAGGGCATGTAACATGAAAAACCACTTCTGTTACCCTAACCATTATGAAATTTTTTTACTATTTAGTTGTCGATACCTTTATTATAACAGATCAATTTTTATGTGAATGGATCACATATTATATTTGTTTAAATCATAATGTCACATTAGTAATTATATGAATTTAGTAATTATGATTCATTAAATAAAATATACATTATAATAAAATAATACCAATATTGTTTTTGACATTACTTATTTAATTAGATGGTAAAATATCAAGAAAATAATGGAATTAAATTATAATAATTTAAAGGCTTTGTATCATGTTATATTATTCTAAAATATATTTCAAATAGAAAATGAATCTCTGTACAACATATTTAATTATTTTATTATCATTTATTTAATTTAATTGTTAACTAAATAATCTATGAGTTGTAATTTATTAATAATTTAATATAATTATATAATCTATAAAAAATAAAAAAGTTTTATGAATACAAAAATTAATTTATATTTAAAAATAATATTTATAGCCAAAATATTCTACTTTTTTTTATCCCCAAAAATTTATATAATTTAAAAGTAAGAATCTGTGATATTTTTTCCTTTAGTTTTATTAATATATTATACAATCCGACTTCAAATAATAGTGATCCATATACTCACATATATTACGAATAATATAATAAGGGTTTATGTAATTTAAGAAAATAATTTTTGGATAAGTTTGGGGTCATTTTTATACGTTATATTCTACGTTAAACCACTATGTAAACTCGTATGTACCATAACCACTATAATTAATTTTAATTTCATTATTTAATATATTTGGAAAATATTTTTAAAAAACATATTAGATAATATAATTTATTATTATTCAAAATATGGAATCCATTTTCCATGTTCAATTCAACGTAGTGGAAGAAATTAATTTAAAATCAATCGCACAGATGTGACCATAATGGAGGTTTTTAAAGTGAAAATGATCAAAAGTAAAAAATGTTTTAATATCAAAATTAAAAATTTAAAATATTATAACGAACTATATTGGATTACTATATATATAATTTTAGTATGGTGACTTTAAAAACAACTAAAAACACAATATAGAATTATAATTTCATTATATGAAAAGTTGTTTTTCAATTAAAATCTAGTATTTTTCTGTATTCATAAAAATGATATATCTAAGAAAAATTAAGAAATCACACTATGATAATATCAGTATTATTATTTATAAAATTACCATTATTTTTTAAATATAAATTATAATATTTTAAAAAATTATTTTTTAAAAGTATGTGCAATAAAATCCAAAAAAATTAAAAAAAAATTTGCTTTTAAACGCCTGAATGGATTTAATTTTTTAACATTATGATGGTCAAGAAATTTTTATAAAAAAAATCATCCTTTAAAAAATGGATAATGAAGATGAATCCCAATAAAATAATGGATGAATCAATTCCAATGACAAGAAATAAATGAAATACATAATGGTCGTGAGGATACAAAAGGATGAAAACATCACGATAATCATCAAAAAAATATCATCACCCCCTAATAAAGGCAAATGAGTACTGATATTAATCATAGATTTGGTATCCCCCCCTCTTCCAAGATTATTTTTTGATCTATCTTCAAAAAAAGAAATAACAACCCTTCCATCAACAGTAACATATGGGAGGAGGATAAAATGATATGTTCTATATAACATCACATTTTTTTACAATATCAATAAAGATGTCATTAAAAATTTATTAATATGTTAAATTGGATAACATGGTCTATTAGTGAAAATATGACTTTTTTAAACATATCTTGGAATTTTAAAACATGATATTAATACTCTGTAATATTAAATTAAATATTTTCTGAGTTAAACATTGAGTAAGTGTGATTTTCTCTAGTCTACAAAGCCTCGGAAAGTAGGAAATAAAAATATTAAATATGTTATTTTAAGCATGGCCAATTTATGAAGAATAAGTTTAATAACATGAAAATGGTGCATTGGGTGAAAAAATTGAGACCAATGTTTGATACGTAATATGGTGTTTACCATTGATGGAGAATAACATTCAATGGTAGTGTGTATTTGTATGCCCCACTCGTTATGTAATGTTTTCACATTAAATTTTATAGAAATTAATTTATTTAAAATAATTTTATATCCTACAAATGTTACATCACAAATAAGTAATGACACCACAATTTTGTCTGAAACAATTGTAATACCCAAGTGTAGATATATTTTTTATGTGCAAAATGCTTAGAGATAGGGACAAAATATTATTTTTATTTTATCTGAAATAATGGAATTAATTAATTAATTAATTGAATGAATCTGGGGAAACATTTCATGGTTAACATTCTTCCCCACATCTCAGATTCCTATAAACATGTACGAAGTGGTAATCTTCAGGAATTCTCCATTAAGGTATGTTATATGCTCAATAAAAACAAAAATACGTGTATATAGGTTGGAATAGTCAACTCTGCCACCATAATTTCGACGACTATTGGATCGAAACATGAGTTCTTATTTCACATGTAAAGTTGATGTTAGGGTTAAAAATAGCCGAAAATACACATGGTGAATCCCCTATATAATCGAAAATCCCCTACATGGTTCCTCACTGCTAAATGATCAAAGCATTTGGGAGATAATGCAATCACTGAATGAGGATTCCACCGGGGTGTGTCCCCAAGTGCAGCGCATTGCGACGTGCTTCGAGGGAGAAATGGGTTCTTCCATATTTTAATTAGTTATATTATTTGAATAAAAAATTTATAAAATAATGATGATTAATAAAATATACTTAATTAATATTTCATTTTATTTCTCCACATATTTAAATTATGAATTATTGATGTAATTTTTTAGCGATTCTCGAATGAATAATTGTTGATATATATATATATATATTATTAGGTTATTGTAAATTTTTTCACAGAGATATCACCAGAAGTTACCAAAGATAAGTATGTGATATTATCAAGGGATGATTGGAGGGGTTTATTACATATAATTATTTGAAATAGTTTTATACAAAAATTTAAAATAATATTACAAAGAGATTATCACTGTACAAGGTTATCTAAACAATCAATGGATGATCATTTTAATTATTAAATGATAATTTCTATTATTTATTGAATTCGATTTGTAAAAATTATCAATTTATTTATATATATGTCTCTAGACACACACACAGACACACATATATATATTTATAGAAAATAAGAAGAATATTTGTTTTAATAAAAATATAACTGTATAATTGTAATGAAAATATGAATTTATAATTATCAAACTGTAATGGTGTTTTAATGATAAATGAAAAATTATGATTATCAACCCACATGGTAGTTTATTTATAATTTGTTGTTATAATTATCAATTCATAATATAGATCAATGATAATAATTTTAATTTTCATTCCCCACAATGACTTAAAGAATTATTTAAAAAATTAAATATCATTTCAAGTGTCTGAATGATAATTTAAATAATAAAAACAAGTGATAGAACACTATCTCTTTGTGTGACCATTTAATAAAAGATTAAGTAATGTTTTACACTATCAACACTTGTGATAATAATATTATCAATTCATATAATTTTTTTGAAATGATAAGGTACTAATTTATGCTATCAGTGCATGATATATAATATAATTAAAAGTAATCAATTATCACTTCATGTGATATTTTTGAAATGATAAAAAAATAATTAAAATTTTCAATACATTTGATAAAAATATTTTAGAAGACATTAATAATCATTTAATGTGACTTATCATAGGGTTAAGTGATAATTATAATTTATTAGCATCTGTGATAAATTTTTGGATAATATGAGACTTATTCAAGAAGGATAAAGAATTATAACTTGTGATTTTATATCTCTTTGGAAATAAAATAAATATAACGATTCTAGGAAAACCTATTCTAAACTATAATGACTGAAGTACCGGAAACTTGAGACATTGACGTTCTGATCTTTTGTCAAGAAAAACTACTAGAGGTTATTCCAAACTATTTGTAGAGGATGTTCCTCAACATTTTGGGCATATTTAAAAATGATTGTAAATAATATGATGATGCACCCAGTTGTTTAAGTAGTGAATGCATTTGGTTATTCCCTGGGTAACTTTTAGATATTTATTCACATTGATATGTGATTACATTAACATTGTGTTCTACATAATCATGAATATGTGATTAATCGTTAATATATAAATATATATATATATATTCTATATATACATCATTGATTTTTTGGAACCATGATAGTTCAACCATTGACCTGCATTATCCTTTGGAGGATGAGTGTGCATGATTGATGATGAGGGTCCAATGCTTGGGGTAGGCACATGATGATGCATTGGGAATTAAATGTAGTGGACCATTTCAAAATTTGTTATCCTTTGAAGGGGGGATTCACATGACTGACAACAATGGTCCAATACATGAGGAAGAAAATGATGATGCCTTGGAAAGGGATTGTCTGAAAACTAGGGAGATGATGATGCCTTGGAGTATTGTGTATTAAACCATCTGAAATTTTGTTATTCTGTTGAGGATGGATTCACATGACTAACAATGAGGGTATAATTTTTGATATGGGAATACAATGAATCCTTGGGATACACTCAATTAGCTGGCGACTGATTGGTTCTCAATCCAATCTATGTCTTATCAACGGTTTGCTTCAATGACTATGGGAAACAATTAGCCCACAATCCTCAGTATGTATCCTCAATGATTAAGGGAATCTTAGTACCTATCATTTCCATTATACATATATATAACCATACATTCCTATAGATAATTGATACTGGATCACAAGGAAGCCGATAAATATTATCCATTAACCTAATTTTTAATAGTTGATTTATATGAAACTGTGGTTATCCATTTCAAAATAGAGTTGAAGAAGGTATGGTGGGGGTTGTGGAAGAATTATCAGTGAAAACACTCAATTTTGGTTTATGAATTTCAATTGCATTATTTATAATGAAATACACTTTTTAATTTAGGAAAATATATATTCTGACGCATTGGTGGTCTCATACTGAGTCTTAAACTCCTAATTACAATGGAATTTATGTGGGCATGTATATTATCTATCCAGAGATCTGTTGAATGGATAGGTCCCTAAGTTGGATGGCAGTTCCATAGAGCATAGAGAATAAGTAGAATAAGACCTACACTGGGGCACTCTACACAAGACTATTTATTTACTTCGAGTTTTCATTATTTCTTGGTTGATTTTTCTACCCCCTTCGAAAGCCATTACATTTCATGAATGTAATGTTTAATTTAAAAAAATTGAATTTTATTTATTATATTATTTTTTTATTATCTAATCCTATTAAATTTTACATGAGTTATCATATCTCCAATGTTCCATTAGAGGCCATCATAGCTAGTGGGTTACGTCTTTCGCGTGGGGAGGCGCCCATGAGGCAATGTAGTTTAGAAGGTTGAACCTGTGGATTCGGGTCCAAAAGTTAGAAAATGGAATTAAAGGGGGATTATTAAAATATTTTTTCTTGTATTTGGGTTTTTATTGGTTTTATAAGAGCTAAAATGGTTGTGACTCATCTGGGGGGAACTATTTTATTGTCAAACAAGCACTATATAATGGACTATGAGTTACAAAAAATGGAAAACATTTTGTTTCTATTTACTATTGATTCAATTCAACTATTCAGACACACATGATGTTATGTATTATTTATAAAAATTTAAGCGTTATCATGCATCATGATTTGGCACATAGATTCACAACCCATCTATATAACTATTGTGTACTAAATTGTAGTTCATTAATATTATTCCTTGAATTCTACTATCTGTTCATTATATTTGTTTTTTATTATATATCTATGTTACCATGTTGTGTGATATATCTTATAAAAATTAATTATTTTTAATAATCAATGATTTTGTGATAGTATATATATGATTTTGACTAACGTTTTGGGATAGAGATAAGGGAATTGCTCTAATGGGTATACAATGGGTTAATGGTAGACTACATGAAAACCCTTGTATGATCCCACTGACTTTTAAGAAAACATTTTGTCATCCTATATTCTGTTTTGAATCTATTCTTATTCCAGATGTTCCCAAATTTGCAAATATTTCGCCTTAGAGACATGCGATGGGACCGTCAGCTACTGTATCGCAGGATGCTCTCGTACCACCACTAGCGGTATATGGGGATGTGACAGAGCACTATACAACAACAACATAAGAGATTAATTTTGTAGAGCCTATTAAACTATTACATTTATGAATGGTTTTGTTATAGGGAAAACCCACACAATGGACTACGACTTACCATTATAAGTATTATTAGCTTAGGCACCCTACACCATCCAGGGATCTATGGACAATAAAATGTTGAGGACTAGCTGGACTATAATGAGAGCATGTTTTAGTTGGTCCTTACTCCTCAAAAATGGTGTGTCATCCTAGTGTTTTTTATGTTAAATTTACCAATTAAGATACGGTGGTGTGCTATGATCCGGACATGGAGATGGGAGGGTATGAATTTGATACCCTTCATGGTGATGTATAATGATTAGAATTTTCAAATCTTGGTAAAGATGGATTGGGCCAAATAATTCTGGGAGAAACATCAGAATTCCATGACTGTATATACATTCTCTCTACATTTTATCAAGTAACCTCACTCTTCACCATTTTAAGAAGGAAACGAGGCTCATTAGGCTAAGAAGTTTATTATAGTCCAAGAACCTTAGCTCAGACATCAGGTTTAGGATTTTTATATGAACAAATATATGTGGTTCTTCCAAAAGGAATTGACCTTTGAAATGACACTGGATGAAGATAAAGTATTAGGAAAATCATTAGCTCACGGAAAGATAGTGACTGAGTTTACTCTCACCACTACAATATTATGTTTGTTATATAATATGTTGATTTCTAGAGAATTGTAGAGGTGTACTGGCATGTTGGTGGAGTAGAGTGTGGTTTAGTCAGAATCTTTTTCATGAATTTCACAATTTTTCAAATGTGGGAAGGATGACCATATTCATAGGATCTGTATAGGACCTAAGATTACATGTTATCCTTGAATGAAGAAGGTACATATCCATTATCTTTTCTTTAGGAATATAGATACAAATTTCAATAAGGGTAATGGTTAGTAATGGGATATAATTCCGACTTATCAGTGGTAGATTCAGACTACACATGCACCTTCGTGAAAGAAAAGATTATCAATAGTAGGACACATGTATTTTGTGGTCCAAAATCTAATTGATGGTGGATAAGGACCATACACTATTATAGGTATCGTTATGATCACATCTACATTGTCTACTTATTCATTTGAAAATAGGACCTCCCATTCCATTATATAAACAAATATAGTATCTTGAGTAGACTTATCAATCATGTTTTCCTCCGATTTAGTCTCCCTTGATGCACTTTTGGTTATGAAGGGATAATATATTCATTGATACATAGAGTGTCCACTACATGTTTTCAACTGTGGAAATTTATTGGGGATAATGACTTTGTAAATGAAGACCTTCAATGTGATTCTCTTCATGGACTGAATGACTGGTTTACAAGCTAACATTGATTACTATAAATGATAAGTACAATTTTCATCCCCAAATCGTGAGATGTTCATGATGGCTGGAGTGTGGGAACTGGGATCGGGTAGATTTTTTCTAGACCTGATCCAACTAGGGAAAATCATAGTAGTAATAGAGCGCATGGATCTTTATGAAGAATTAGTGAAAACAACCTCATATTTTCACCATTTTTTATCTCTATCAGGGCATCTTCATAAAAGACTTCATCGGACTCCCTCTAAAAAGGAGTTGACTATAAATATAGTTCTCATTTCTGGGGAATAGACAATTTTAATAACTCCATATCATATGGGTCCAACCAAACAAAAGGATATCAAAGCTCAATCGAAATACATTGAGAGAAAAGGGTTTATCATAACATGAAATTCACCATGGGGTGCATCTTTTTTTTCAAAAAAGGAAGATAGAAGTATTAGACTAAGATTTTATTATAGGAACCTAAAATATGTGATGGTGTAGAACCTATATACATTACATTAGATCGATCATTTAATCGACCAATTATGAGGTGTCTTGTGTTTCTCAAGGATTGATCTTCAAACATTCTACCATCAGGTGAATGTTAGATAGGATGACATAAATAATATATGGTTTTTTAGGATATATGAACTATAAATGTATTTGGTAATGCCTTTTCAACTAATGAATGAACCATATTTTTTCATGGACCGTATAAAAAATCATTCATCGATACATGGACTATTTAATCATGGTGTTTATTGGCGATATCCTCATATACTCACTGAAACACGAGTAAAATTATTGGAGCCTATAGATCATTCTGAGTATCCTCCGAAATCATTGACATTAGGATAATCTATCAAAATGTGACTTATAAATTAAATAGTTGACGTTCCCTGGACATGTGGTCTATGAAACTAGTATATCAGTAAATCCTCATATTTTCAAATACATTATGTCATGGGCACGTCCCATAAACATGTTTTAGATATGGAGTTTCCTAGTGATAGCCTATTAATTTTGATAGTATATCAAAAAAATATCATAAATATCATTACCGATGACTAAGTTGATGTAATGGTAGTAATGTTCTAGTTGTTAGACAAGTATGAACTGGACTTCCTTGTGCCCAATAAAATTATGTAATAACTCCATTAATGACACTTTCAGAGACTGGGATTATTTATTTAGTGTTTTATGATTCATCAAGAGTTAGTATGGGATATGTACAAATGTGATGAAAAAGTGGAGTATCATATTGGTCTCAACACCTATGACACCCTGAGAAGAACTATCGTACACATGAATTAGAGATGGAATTAGTGGTCTGTGATCTAAAATGTTGGAGTAATTATCTCTTTCAGGGAAGGTTTATTATTGACACAGATCAAAAGAATTATTTATATATCATTATATTTTGGTACATAAATCCGAGGCATAGTCATCAGCTCTACTATCTATGGATATTTGAATTCGACATTACATATTACCCTATAAAGGGAAATGTATTAGAAGATTCCCATAGTTGTACGACACAGGACAAGCTGGAACTTTTTGATAAATCCCTATGAGAGATGTGTGAATTGATTTTTTTATTAGATGACATGAGTGAGGATGATTTGAAGGATCATGGATCAATGATTTTATATCCTTTTATGATTGCATCATCCCTTATAGAAAGGGTGATGAATTTCCAGGATTCAGACCAAGAGTGTACTATTATGCAGGAGTGTCTCAATATATGTGAACTAATACCTTGATGGTTGATGGATAGTAAATAATGAATGTAGTCCATGGATGATTAGTGGTTCCCAAATTCTTTATAGAGGAACTAATGAGGGATTACCATACCTCTAGGTGTGTTGTACATATTTGTGTGTCAAATATGTGCCAAGACATCAGACAACAATTATGGTTGTCAAGGATAAATAGGGACATTGAAGGTTTTGTCTCTAGATGCTTCACTTTTTAGAGTAGGATGTCTTAGTATTAGCATCGTGTAGGGTTATTATAGACACTACATATACAAATTTATAATAGGTAAGACTTTACTATGGACATTGTAACTAGATTACCCAGGACACCAAGGAGTCATTATACATTTTGGGTGATCGTAGATTGGTATACTATGTATATCCACATATTATTGATCTGAGAGACTCACATTGTTGTGGAGATATGAAATCATTATGCCCAATATGTTTTGTACCTATTTAGAGTTAACTTGAGCATTGTTTTGGATATAGATTCTCATTTCACATCGCGATTTTGGATGGTATTGTATATGTCAATAGAGAAAAACACTAAGTTATGAATGAAATATCACCCTAAGATTGATAGACAGTATGAGAGGACTATACACATTTTAGAGGATATTCTACAAAAATTCATACTAGGATGTGGTGGAGCATTGAATGATCACATCGCCTCAATTGTGTTTTCATATAGAAAAATTTATTAGAATTCAATTCTGATGGAATCTTTAGTGTGTTTATATATTAGGACATGTCACCCACCACTATGTTGGTATGAAGTGGGTGTATCAGTACTTGTTGTCACCAACATGGTTAAGGGGAACCATAATAGAGAGAGTAGATAATATGGATGAGATTGATCACTACTCATTGTAGAAAATCATCATATGCCAACTCTTAGAGGATACCCATGGAGTTGGTGGTGGGAGATCATGATTTCATATTGCTGGCTCCAATGTTATGAAATATACATATCATGAAACATGTAATACTATAACGATTGTTTTTTGGACACATTGATGTCATCAAGTAGATAGGGGTAGTTTCATATTTTCTAGGCATACCTTCATTCTATCATGATATGCAAAAAATTATCTATATCTCAAAGATTAAGAGATATATACAAGACCCTAGGCATGACCATGATGATAAGGAGTTTGAGCTGGACATTGACTCATATAATGAGGAGCATCATATATGGATCATAGACCACAACGAGATGGTGTAACAAAGGTGGACATTACCAGTAGTTGGAGTTCTGTGGCATCATGTCTGGATCCAAGAAGAGATGTGGGAACATGTGTGCGATTTTAGATCATTGTGGCCGTTGTTTTTTGAGAAAGAGCAGTAGATAAGTTTCTTGCAGATGAGACATTGATATAGGTGGATAATTTTAACATCTATTTTTTACAATATCAATAAAGACCTATTTGATAAATTATCAGCACATTAAATGAGAGAAATGGTTCATCAGTGAAACACATCCTTTTTTAAATTCATTTTATGAGGGTTAAATGCCCAATCAATACTTTGGAATATTCAATTAAATATATTATAAAATAAGAACTGTGCAAGTATGGGTTTCCTGAGGTCATTGAAGACTCAATTAATTAGGAATAAATATACTAAATATGTTATTTTAGGTGCGTGCAATTTTTGAAAAATAAATTAATAATATCAAAATAGTGAATCAGGAAACAAAATGATGACCACCATTAGATATGGATTATGATATTTCTGCATGTGGGGGTATAATATTCCAGTGTATCATGAATTTGAATTCTTCACTCACAAATTAATGTTTTTATATGAAATAATGAAAAGATGAAAATTTTGAAAATAATTTTATATCATAAAAATTAAATGCCAAATGGAAATTATAACAACACATTTGTGACCCGAATGTGGGTCTTACCCTAGTGGGGATATATTTTTTATGCACAACAGACGTATAGATATTAATAAAATATTACTAATTGTATTTCTATAAAATAATATAATTAAATTTTTAAAAGAAAATGGGGGGATATTTTCATTTTTAACATTCCTCCCCATGTCTTGTGATTCATATCGCAAGGGATGAAGAGGTAATAATCATGGAAGCTCCATTATGGTATTTTTTACTATAATGAAAACCAAATAAACATGTCTAGGTGGGATTAATCAACTCTTATACCCCAATTTATTCGATTAACTGATCAAAATGGGTGTTTTATTTTCAATGGGAAAATTGATTAAAGGGTTAAAAATAACCAAAAATTCACGTGAAAACCCCTATATATAATCCGGGAATCCAGACAGAGATCATCACCCCTTTACAATTGATGAATTCGGGACATTAAATGATCACTAATCATGGATCTGACTGGGGCATCTACCATCTTAAGGCGCACGACGATAGGCTACTAGGGTAAATTGAGTAATTCCATCATCAATGTTAATATTATTAATATATTTCATTACAAAGCATAAATTGAATAAAGAGTTATAATAAAAGATAAAAATACTTATTTATTTTTATTTCTCCATTTATAAAAATTATAAATTATGGATGAAATTATATTGATTGATTTTAAATAGAATAATTTGATTCAAAAAAAATAATTGGTAATTATAATTTTTTCCCCAAATTTAAATGAAATATAAATATAAAATATAATTATCGATTTTACCAATAGAAAATTTCTATGGATTATTACTTAAAATTATCACAATATGTTTATAGATAAATTAAAAATATAATTTCTTAAAATTATCACATGAAACGGTTATAAAAACTTTCAAAGGATGATCATTTTAATAATTAAATGATAATTTCAATGATTTATTAAAGATAATTTTTCCAAATTATTAATATATATATGTCTGTGTGTGTGTGTCTGTGTTTGTGTGTACACACACACAGAGAGAGAGAGAGAGAAGTGTTTATATATATAATCAATAGATGATATGTTTTAATAAAATTATCATTGTATACATGTAATGTAAATATGAATTTCTAATTGTCAAATGCTCATGAAAAGTATAAATTTAAAATTATGATTATCAAGGAACCTGGTAATTTAGTTATAATGATAATTTATAATTATCAATTCCTAATATAGTTTAATTAAAATACTTTAAATTTTTATTACACATAATGACATAAAGTATATTTTGAAAAATCATAATTATTATTTCTATTAAAGAAATGATAATTTAAATTATCAACGCAAGTGATAGAACATAATCATTTTATGTGACCTTTATGAAAATAATAATGTAAAATTTTAAACAATAAGTGCATATAAAAAAGTCTTTATCATTTCATGTAATATATTAGAAATGATAAGGTAATAAGTTAATTTATCATTATTTGTAATAAAAATTTTAGTAAATGTAATAAATTATCATTTCATGTGATATTTAAAAAATGGTAAGAAAAATATTATTTTATTTTTACATGTGATAAAATTAAATTAAAAGACGTGAATCGTCATCTCATTTTAATTATTAAAGGCTAATGTGATAATTAAAATTTATTAGAACATGGAGTAAATTTAAGGATAATTTGATAATTAAAAGAGAAAATGAATAAATTATCACATGTGATGTTTCATCTCTTTTGAGATTATAATTCTTGGAAATTAGTTGCTAATCATCAAGAACCGAAATTCCGGAAACCTGAGACTCTAACATGTAACTGTAATGTTAATAAAAACCATGAGAGTGTTTTCCTATCAATTGAGGTAGAAATTTATTTATCATTTGTGCTTATATTCATATTATTTTCATTAATAAAATGATGAATTCATATGTTGAAATATTTAATGCATGTGGGTATTCCATGAGTAACGTTTAGCTATTTATTCACATTATTTTTTATATTATGTGTACATTGTATGATATTTACTCATGATGATGTGATTATTCATGGAAATATATATATCATGTCTTTATATGTATACCTCATGGTTTTTTTGGAACCATGATTGGAGGACCATCGACATGTGTTATCCTTTGGAGATGGGATGCACATGACTGACGATGATGGTCTAATGCACGAGGGATTCACATGTTTATGCCTAGGTGAGGCCATGTATTAGACTGTTGTGAGTTGCGTTATCCTCTAAAGGGGTGATGTGAATGGATGATGTAATGTTTTGAATATATAATGAGGGAACATGATGATTACATGTAGTGCACATGACTGACAATGAGTGATTAAATGATGCCTTGGAGTATCATGCAGCGGACCATAACGAGTTGTGTTTTCATTTGGAGAAATGATGCACACAACTGATGAAAATGGTTCAATGCATGAGAAGTTCATACGTTGAATACATAGGATATAGTAAATTAAGAGGGGACTGATTTTTTCTATATCCCTAGTATATATTCTCTACAGCGTGATTTGAGAACTAATATACATGATTAGCTATCAGTCTTTTGTATGTCAGCTCTACTATTAAGGGAATATGATTATCTATCATTTTCATCGCACATATAGAGAATATATATTTTTAAACAGAATTGATGTTGTCCACAATGAAAATGAGAAAAAGATTCATTAGACTAATGGATAATAATTAATTCATCTAACATTCTGGTTATCTTTTCTGGTATTGATCCAAAGAAGGTACGACCGAATGTTGTTGTATCATGGTTAGTGCACAGATTCTCCATTTTGGTTTGTGTTTTTATATTACATTATTTATTTTGGAATACAATTTTAGTTTGATAAAATTAGATTTAGGATAATTTAATGGTTTTCAACGGAGTCTAGTACTCATAGACTACAAGGCCATTTCAGTGCGCTTTTAGATTTTGTGTCTAGGGATCTTATGATGGGAAAGTTCCATATGGAAGACGACTGAGTTATGGACCATGGAGATGAATTAGACCTAGATAAGAACCAGGGCATTCCGTAGAAGAATTTTAATTTATTACTTGTTTTATTTACTTCTTACATGATGTTTCCTTCCACTTTATGAGTTTTTACATTTCTTCTATGTCATTTGAAAATTTGGATTTCTTCATTGACTTATTATATTCTTATTTGATTATTTTATCATATTTACGGGTGCATGGGGTACATCCTCTCAAAAATTTCACATGAGACAGTCCCTGCTAGCTGACAACCTCCTGCGTATATGGAGGCATGTCTGAGGATATGTAACATTTTACTCAGACATATTAATGCTGGTTGAGACATTACATTCTATCACACATTTCTCTATTTGAAGCCAATGAATATACAATTCATGTGAGGAAATAACTACATTATACACATGAGGCAATGAAATAGATAAAAAACTATTTCCAATGTCTATAGTGGATCCCATATTTCCATACTGACAACATGTTGATGAATGATAGGTGTCATCACATCCAACCCTCTTTCGACACTACCCACCCAATAATACCAACACAGAGCCTCACCACTGCCAAAATGAAACAGGACTCGGAAAATAATATCAAAAAAAATTTGAACCTGTAAAACCAATGGAACGAAAATATAGAAGGAACTAGGTGATCCCAACAGAGTCCACTATAGCATATTAACATTGATGTCTTCTATAGGCCAGAGGACCACCAACATCACAATCTCACACCTAAACCCTACATCGATAATAGGACCACCATGGAACAAAATGTGCATCCATCATCCATATAAACCTATTTGTTCATCTATATTGTACACAAAATATATTGAATGATGTCTCTAAACACTTCTTAAAAACAGCCTGCTATTATTCATCCAAATCTACGACAAAATTCAGCATACACACGACCTGTGCAATGAGCTTTCCTCTCAATGAATAAAACATGGGGTTCCTTCCCAAAAAACAACCACCACCCGATCCCTGATAAATCCTAAATATATTCAACCCATACTTGGAGAAAAATGATGTAGAATATATCTATATATTAAAATAAATGTGGACGATGAACATGACTCGCAAAAACCAATCATAGAATAGATGGATGTTGGAAAGATATTAGATATTTTTGAGAACTGAGAAACCACTAGATCTAATGGATAAGTAGATGAAGGAACTCATAAAAACCCTCCAAAAACCAATATGAGGGGTTGATGCCACAATGAATATAAAAAACCCTTGGAGAGGGATTATCTTTTATAAATGATGGTGGATCCATAATGAATTCCCACTCATAAATCATATATGAAGAATTATAAAAAATTATTTTAAATATATTACATATGTATTTCATTAGAATAATCCAACAAGGGTGTTTTTTGATGATATAAAACACAGTTACAGACATTTAAATAGTTTTATCTGAAAGGATATCCAATTATTCAAAAAAGATGTTATTTTCATTTCTAATTAATTTTTCCCAAAATAATTCAATATATATATTTATGAATCATATTTTTGTAAATTTTTTATTCATATATATATATATATATCCTCAATTGAAATTGTATGGTGTAACTATCGTTTAATATAATAAGTTTAATGGTGTTTTTTTGTGAATGACGATCTTTAGGGTACTATAAGATATAGTGGGGGTTTTGTGTAATGTAACATAAAATTATGAATTCGTGCACATTAATAGATAAAATATAATTTTATTTATTTAATAAATTAGGGTGTTATATAATGAAAATAGTTTTAGTAGATAGATTTATTGTCAAGAAATAATGTAGGTTGTTTTTACAATATCATTCATTTAATTATTTATGGGTGATAGATTTTATATGTTATATTATTTTAAATTGTTTAATTATATTATATTTATATTATTCATATTTTTGTGTATCGATATGATTAATAAAGTAATTTTCTCTCCACAGTATCTCTAGGCACACACTGCTAATTAGATTAAAAAATTACAATAAAATGGATCCATAAGGTCAAGTGGTATTTCATCTCAGATCTAATGATTTAGATGACAATGTAAATGCATTTAGAAACAACTAATGTGGGGAATATTTGATATAAAACACAATACATGTTGGGTTTCATGACAAAACTAGAGCATGAGGTAACAAATATGATACCATGTGTGTTTGACATGCCATGCTGGAATGAGACACACACTATATTTGGGAAATAAATTCTAGGTTGGTGTTATGTACATAACGATGAGGGTTATTAGAGGCACACGTTTTTTAATTTTAACTTAGAGTTTTTGGGTGTTTTTCCTCAAACTACAGATGGATTTGGATAAATATGTATCAAATCCACCATGTTATTCCATGTTAAATTAAATGGAGAGGTCCTATTATACATTAATGGTTTTTTGGGAAATGATTCATCAATATTTTTTATTTAATCCCATAATTCGGACGATAATATATATATATATATATATATATCATGGATTAGTTCATGTGTGATGGAGGGGTGTCTTCCATTGATGATCAGTGATATGGTGTGGAACCCATATATGTTATCATATATTTAATCATTTAGAGGGTATTTAGTGGATTCATATTCCTCAATATATAGATAATTTTAGACACATAGGTTCGTATAGGTGTTTTAAATTCCCTCACTACACTACGGTTATTTATCCCACATTCCATTATTCACGACATCATGGACCTAATAGTAAATAAAACACAATATGTATTGTGTATTACCCCAAAACATTATATTAAATTAGACATATCTATAATTATATTCAATGATTCATACTACTTTGTTACCCAATGCAATCCGAGATTTATATAAAAAGAATTCATACTGAGAAGCATCAAATTAGATAGATTTCCAAATAAATAAATTTCATGATCATATGAAAAACATGCACTAAAAATTATATATATTTTGTTAATTATTGATTTTTTTAAAATAATATATCTAATAATTATATAAAACATAATTTTCATCATTTTATTATAGACTATGTTAGTCACGACCCGTCCTCGGGGCCCGTGACGTGACTACCCCAAGCCTGCCTTCCATAGGTCAGGGGCTGGCGACTAGCACCAAAGGCGTAAAACCCGATAACTAGGAAGGAATTGCCTTTATAAAAGTAAAAAAAACACCACAGAGTACAAGCGGAAATAAAAACTAAGTAAAAATGGGTACAACAGTAAGTGCAGAAAGTAAGTGGGCCAGAATACAAACCCAAACTGAAAGTAAAGTACAACTCGAAAGGGAAAACATCAACTGAAAAGTAAAGCCGCAACATCGAGTTGTCCACTGGAAGTCCCACCTGATGGGTGGGTACAGAAAGCCTCCATTTCTCCTCAGGTCCAGCCGACCGCTCTGAATACGTCCTGCCCAGTGGTCCACCTCCAGGTACTGACTCGTCGAGTAGTCCACCTCCGGGTACTGCCTTGTCGTGTAGTCCACCCCGGGTACCGTCCAATCCTCGAACACTCGGCCTCCGTCAGCATTGCCCGTCGTTTTCAACCAACACAACGAGGTACGGGCATAGCCCGTGCAGGGGTGAGTATAACGATACTCAGTAGGGACCCCGAGACCCTCATGGTATCACTAAAACCAAAAAATATAACCACAAGGAAGATCTAAACAGATAACCTCTACTTAGGTATATGCCCATACATATACCAAAGTTATCAAGTAACCCATCTAAATCATGAGGAAACACAATGATCATGAAATAAACGGATAACCACTACCCAGGTATATGCCCATACATATACCTATGTTATCAAGTAACCCATCTCAATCATGAGGAAACACAAGGTTCATAGACTCAGCTCAAACCAGGATTTTAATTATCAAAACTGTAACTGCTAAAGAGCCCCATCTCTGGAGTGTACAGTGGTCCTGTCATGACTCTGAGGTACTGCTCACAAAGCTAAGACTGCTGAGGTACTCCTCCTGTCGAGTATTGTGGGCCTGCTGCTACAACCAAGCGCTTCCCACCGTGGTTCTGCTGCTACAACCAAGCGCTCCCCCTCATAGCCTCAAGAGGTACTCCTTCTGTTGAGTACCGCGGGTCTGCCGCTACAACCAAGCGCTCCTCCGCTGTGGGTCTCCCGCTACAACCAAGCGCTCCCCCTCATAGCCTTCAGAGGTACTTCTTCTATTGAGTACTGCGGGTCTGCCGCTACAACCAAGCGCTCCTCCACCGCGGGTATGCCACTACAACCATGCGCTCTCCACTGGGCTATCCGAAAAACACTGAGTCGATCGGTCGAGCAGTCTTCAGGTCTCAGCCGGATACACGGTCTCTGTATTCCGCACGCTCATCTCCGGGAGGGTCCGCTCCATGAGTTGCTGGTCGATACTACAGGTATCACATGGTTCCACGAAGAGGTATCTCATGGGACCTCTTCATCACAGGGGTCTCAACACAACAGACGGCGCATCAATTGGATGCCCGGTCTGTGTGTTACTAGCCTTTTCATCCCAGGGGCCCGGTTGGTTTCATGTGCGAACCAAACCGGTCGTATCTCTACTGTACCCCGAAATCCCATTGGGTATACTCAAAGGGACCACTTCTCAACGTGATCACCAACGCCGCTGACGGTTCGTCAAACGGGCGTCCGGTATGAAAGATATCAGCTTTCCCGTTCCAAGGGCCCGATTGGATTTCGGTTACAATCCAACCCGAACACTATCCAATAGCAACCAAAAAGCGGTCGAAGTATTCCAAAAGTTCCGTCTCCTCAAGAGGAATTTAACGAGACAGACGACGCGTCAATCAGATGCCCGGTCTGTGAGTTATTGGCTTTTTCGTTCTAGGGGCTCGGTTGGTTTCGTGAGCGAACCAACCCGAACGCATTCCGACAGTATCCAAACCTCGAACGGAGTAAGCCAAACGATTCGTCTCACTTAGAGGAAACCAACAAAGTCGACGGCACATCAATCGGACGTCCGAAGCTCAAGATATGAGTGTTTCCACTACGAGGGCCCGGTTGGTTTCGTGTACAAACCAACCCGGTCGAACCCAAAGTATTCCGAAACCTTGAGTGCGATATACCGAAACGACCGTCTCGATCCAAGGATCGCATCGCCGCTGACGGAGCGTTGTTCGGAGGCCCGTAGCTCCAGTTACGATCAAAATACCGAAAGGTCCGGGAAAAGGGGGTCTGGGCCCGGACCGACCCGGCCCGACCCCCCATGGGTCGTCCCGAACCGGGTCGACCGACCCGAGTCCGGGTTCGACCCGGTATGGCGCGACTCGACCCAGCCAAGGCGGCCCGGCCTGGCCTGGGCGCGACCCGGTCGGTGGGTCGGCTCGGCCCGGCACAGCTTGGCCGAGCGGGCGGAGTCCGTGGCGGGGGCGCACTACCCCCGCGTGTCAACACCGTGGCCCCCCCACCGCGGGGGCCGCCCTTGGTCAGCGGATGCGACATTACTGCGTCCCGTGTGCCTCGGACCCGCGTGGCCGCGGGTCCGCTGGTGCCGCCGCCGCCGCGGCTGAAGCCGCGTCGCCTATGTCCGGCGGCGCGTCGGGGCGCCGGCGACCCACGCCGCAGGTGGTTTCCGCGGGCCACCGGAGTTTCTCTGGTGGTCTGATTCCACTCCTGTCTACACCGTAGCTCCTCCCGGGTCCTGTTCTTCACTGTGGAATCAACGAATCACCCCCTGTGGCATGTTTTGTCTTCTCCCACCAATCCACGCATCAACGAGGAACTGCGGAGGGTTGTCGGGCCGTGTTTGTTTGGCCCACACCCTCTGCGTTAGGTGATAACAATCAGGAATAAAAATAATCCACATATGGGAAACAAAACAATATACAATTTTAATAAATTAAAATTGCACATGATCCAGGTTCATTGTTTTGGGAGGAAACATCCACGGGTATATAAATTATTTCACAACAAACCCCTACCTTAGCTTCGTCGTCGGATGCGAGATCGACCGTCGGGGAAGAAAGGGTCGCCGCATCATGGAAGGGTGTCGCTGTCGTGCGGTACTCGGCGTCGCGTCGACGAACTCCGAGGATCGAGAACATACAGATTTAATTATAATAATTAATTCCATGTTGATGTTATAATCCCAAAAAAATTAAAAAGCAGCGCTACCCCCTACCTTGTCTTTCTCGATCGAAGGTTGTCGCGGGGTTGGATCGTCATGGAAGAAGCGTCGCGGAGGGAGAATCTTGGAAGAAGCGTCGTTGACGATGCGATACATGGAGTCGCATCGTCAATCTCCAAGAGTTTGGCGTTCTTCGTCGGAGGTCAGAGTGTTCTTCGTGTTCTTCGTGTTCTTCGCGTTCTTCGTTGAAGAAGAACACTTTCCTCCCAAATTCTCTCCACGCCAAAAGTCCAACTAAATAAAATAAGTTCAACCCTTATTTTATTATTGACCTAATCTTTTGAAATTCAAATGATATGAAACGAACAATTAATTCGTTTAATTAATTGTAATGATTTAACTGCCCAATTAATTGGGGCGTTTCATAACTAGAAAAACGCACGGTTGACTTTCATTAATAAGGAGGTTTCGCGGGTGCGTTACTTAGAGAAAATGAAATGGTGAGGCTCATGCGGGCCCCACCTCACAAATATCCTACCAATAGGGTAGGTTATTTTGGATTGCACCCTATCCGCTTCAACTCAGCTTAAGTATCTTTAAGTGGCTTTTAAGCAGCCTTAAGTGAAATAAAATAAAGTTTGTCGTACCACATTATTTTATTTCTTAACTTAAAGCCCAAAAATTAAAAACCACACCCGAAAAAACACAACTCCGGAAGAGGCGTTTCTATGAAAATATCGGCGTTGCGATTCCATCGGTGACCTTAGAATTCGATTCCGAGCACCGGTTCAAAAGTTAGAAAAACTCGCTTGTTCGTTCACTGAACGTACCCGATCCAAACATCGGAAAATGATTCTGGGAACACCGGGCCTCGGAATCAGGTGCCGTCTGAAATTGCGTTCTTGTAAAATCCGAAAGAGTTTTTTTTTAAAAAAAAAATTACTTTGAAATTTACGTGTCTTTACATTACTCCCACCATAGGGATTTACGTCCTCGTAAAGATTTAACACCAACTAGGGTCACAAAAGCGGTATAGAGCATGAATCTGAGCCTTCTGCTACCATGTGCTCACCTGGAGGTTCCCACACTGCCAAAGAAAGTGCACCCGAGGAATCAATCGTCCTTGTAGGATCCGCTCCTGTCGACCCTCGATCCCCACTGGAACCTCCGTGAATGATACCCCATCACCATCGTCCAGCTCCTCATGATCGATGATATGCGAAGGGTCGGGCACGTATCTCCTCAGCTGAGATACGTGAAAGACGGCGTGCTCCCGGTGCAACTGAGGTGGATGGGTGAGGTGGTAAACCGCCTCGCCTACCCTGCTGGCGACCTAGAAAGGTCCATTGAACCTCGGAGATATCTCGCCACCTAAGATACATCTCCGTAAACCTCGTCGAGGTGAGACCGTATAAGGACGTGATCATCATTCTCGAACTCAGAGGTCTCCAACTCATGTTTAGAACAGAAACTTAAAATGACTTCTGCCATGAGGGTAAGGTTGACCGACTCAAGAGTGATCGGTCACACTCTCCTATGGAAGATTTTATCCTGTGCTGCCTGGGGTTTCCTTTCTGCCGACCAAGGAAAACCCATCCTGACTTCGTAGTTAAACCACAACATTTTTGCCTAATACTTTCAATTTGTGTATGAACTGTGATTGCCCAGTCCATACTCAAACCAACGTCGTAAGGCCTTGACGCTACCACTAAGAGAATCCAACCGAAACACTCGCCTCGAGGGTCTAACCACACCGTCGGCATAAGTGTGATTATCGAGTCTTCTACCAATGTATCTCTAGATGTGAGGGTCAAGTCTACGGCTTACCAGAAACTCTAGGTCTAGGACAAGATTTTTGAAAGCGATGAATGATTCATATCGACGTCTGTTACTACAGCAGCTAGTAGGGGACAAAGATCGTCCCTTGAATCATTTTTAGAGCCATTGGGTCACACTCCTTGACCGCATGCAGCCGCACTCTTCCTTCGCCCTCCTTCCCCCTGAGCTTGGCGGGGATAGCTAAGGTGGGTGGTTGTAGCATGTTAAGATGTACACCACCTCATGCTGCTCTCCTAGCACTGCCTCCACATCTGCCGCTTGGCAGACTCATCTCTCTTTAAAGCTTCCTCTTCTTGAAACATTTAACACACCCGAGTCTCTAAGACCGGCACCGGTTTCCTATTTCTTACTGCACTATGCAGTCTTCATCCACTCCTGGATGATTGGTACCTTCTTTGCCTATGATCTGGAAGAGCTGCAAAAAATTTCTCCTTTTCCGAAAAGAGAAACTCGGTCTCATCCCTTGGATGAACCACGCCCATTTCCTAATACCGTCAATCCTGACATGAAGGGTGCACTCATGCCATGGATGACGTCGCAAGGCCTCGACGTAACTACCAAGAGATCCAAATGTCACTCTCTCTTCCAAGGGTCGAGTCACACTGTAGGCATCATTGTGAGGTCACTAGGTCTCCTCCAGTAGAAATCTCGAAAGTGAGGGTTAAGTCAACAGTCTTAACCAGGACAACTCAGTATCAACCAAACAAAAGGACAAGAAAGAAAACATCACAAAGATAAGTGTCTTTTTATTATTGCAGCTCATAGAACAAAGACAAAAATACAACAGCAACATGGAACTAGAAGTAAAAGGGACGTATCCACTAGTTCCTCTCCTGTCCACCTGCTCCCGGAGCTCTACTGCCTTGTCCACTGCTCGGCTGTTGCTCAAGCACCCGCCGCTTCATCTGCCTCGGTGGCTCCTCCAAAGCATGCGGATCAATTGTACGAGGAGTCGGACAATCACGTGCCAGGTGACCCTTCCTGCCGCATTCATAACACTTCCTGCTCCTCGTACGGCTGGTTGTGGTCCTCTTGGACCTCTGCATCATCTGTCTACTGCCCATAGATGACTCGGCTACTAATTGAAAAACATGCGGCAAAGGCAGCACCTCTTGAACATGTTCGGGGTGTAGAGCTACTAGCACAAACTCCACCCTGAAGAAGGTCTCGAAGTCATTCCATGTGAAGGAAATCCCGTCGAAAAACGGGAACATGTGGCTCCACCACCTGCCTGATGCTGCCTGAAAAAGGCTGGAAGCAAAGATCACCATGAAGTCTGCCGGCGTCCCCACTAGCCTGAAGACTCTCACCACAGCTTCCAGCCAAACCTTAGCTGCCTGCGGGTCCGTCCCTCCCCGGATCCTGGGTGGCCTCTGGCGCTGGAACTCGTGCAGTGCACCCAAGTGGCGTGCATCACCTACTGCTGGGGCTGGTTGCATCGGTGGCCCAACGTATGGTAGTACTGCTGGCGCCTCCGCTGGTGCCTCAACTGCAAGAGGGCCCTGTACCGAAGCCTCATCACTCGGCAGGATGTCAGTACGCACATCCCTCTGGGCTCTAGCTGGTCGACTGTGAAAAGGCATCCTGAAAGAAACAACGTGACACGGTCGAACGATTATACCTGGTGAGATGACCTAGCTTGATCTGACATTTACAAACTTCTTGAAACACACACTCAATCAGCGTTTTCGTGCGCAAAGTCGGAAATCAATTGTCAGGGTCTTGTTGTATGGATACGTCGGCCGCCCGCACCAACACTGGACACCCTGAACTGAAGACCACACTTGGTACCTTTAACACTATTCCTTCACAGAATAAAAATATCAGAGATATTTGTTCTGCGGTAGAACCGAATCCTCTGATGCCAATTTGTCACGACCCGTCCTCGGGGACCGTGCCATGTCTACCCCAAGCCCGCCTTCCATAGGCCAGGGGATGGCGACTATCACCATAGGCGTAAATCCCTATAACTGGGAAGGCATTGCCTTTATAAAAGTAAACAAAACACCACAGAGTACAAGCGGAAATAAACACTAAGTAAAAACTAGTACAATAGTAAGTGTGGAATGTATGTGGGCCCGAATACAAACCCAAACTGAAAGTAAAGTACAACTCGAAAGGGAAAACAGCAACTGAAAAGTAAAGTCGTAACGTCGAGACGTCCACTGGAAGTCCCAACTGAAGGGTGGGTACAGAAAGCCTCCACTGCTCCTCGGGTCCAGCCAACCGCTCCGAGTACGTCCCGTCCAATGATCCACCTCCAGGTACTGACTCGTCGTGTAGTCCACCTCCGTGTACTGCCTCTTCGTGTAGTCCACCCCGGGTACCGTCTAGTCCTCGAACACTCAGCCTCCGTCAGCACTGCCCGTCGTCTACAACCAACACAACGAGGTGCGTGCATAGCCCATGCAGGGGTGAGTTCAATGATACTCAGTAGGGACCTCGAGACCCTCAAGGTCTCACTAAAACAAAAAAAAGATAACCACAAGTAAGATCTCAACATATAACCTCTACATAGGTATATGCCCATACATATACCTATGTTATCAAGTAACCCATCTCAATCGTGAGGAAACACAAAGATCATGAAATAAACGGATAACCACTACCCCGGTATATGACCAAAAATATACATATGTTATAAAGTAACTCATCTCAATCATGAGGAAACACAAGGGTCATAGACTCAGCTCAAACAAAGATTTTCATTATTGAAACCGTAACTGCTAAAGAGCCCCGTCTCTGGAGTGTACATTGGTCCTGTCATGACTCCGAGGTACTGCTCGCTATCCTAAGACTACTGAGGTACTCCTCCTATCGAGTACTATGGGCCTGCTTCTACAACCATGTGCTTCCCACCATGGGTCTGCCGGTACAACCAAGAACTCCCCCTCATAGCCTCAAGAGGTACTCCTTCTGTTGAGTACCGCGGGTCTGCCGCTACAACCAAGCGCTGCTCCGCCGTGGGTCTGCCGCTACAACCAAGCGCTCCCCCTCATAGCCTCCAGAGGTACTCCTTCTGTTGAGTACTGTGGGTCTGCCGCTACAACCAAGCGCTCCTCTACCGTGGGTCTGCCACTACAATTATGCGCTCCCCACTGGGCTATCTGAAACACACCGAGCCGATCAGTCAACCAGTAGTCAGGTCTCAGCCAGCAACACGGTCTCTGTATTCTACACGCTCGTCTCCGGGAGGGTCCGCTCCACGAGATGCTGGTCGATACTACAAGTATCACAAGGTTCCACGGAGATGTATCTCAAGGGACTGACTCATCATTGGGGTCTCAACACAACAGATGGTGCGTCAATTAGACGACCGTTCTGTGAGTTACTAGCCTTTCCGTCCTAGGGGCCGGGTTGGTTTCATGTTCGAACCAACCCGGTTGTATCTCAACTGTACCCCGAACTCCCATAGGGTATACTCAAAGGGACCGCTTCTCAACGTGATCACCAACGCCGCTGACTGTTCATCAAACGGGTGTCCGGTTTGAAAGATATCAGCTTTCCCTTTCCAAGGGCCCGGTTGGATTTCGGGTACAATCCAACCTGGCCACTATCCAACAACAACCAAAACACAGGCGAAGTATGCCAAAAGTTCCGTCTACTCAAGAGGAATTTAACGAGACAGACGGCACGTCAATCAGACGCCCGGTCTGTGAGTTATTGGATTTTTCGTTCTAGGGGCCCGGTTCGTTTCATGAGCGAACCAACCCGACCGCATTCCGACGGCATCCAAACCTCGAGCGGAGTAAGCCAAAAGATCTGTCTCACTTAGAGGAAACCAACAAAGTCGACGGCACGTCAATCGGACGTCCGAAGCTCAAGATATTAGCGTTTCCGCTCCAAGGGCCCGGTTGGTTTCGTGTACGAACCAACCCGGCTGAACCCAAAGTATTCCGAAACCTTGAGTGCGATATACCGAAACCACCGTCTCGATCCAAGGATCACATCTCCGCTGACGTTGTGTCGTTCAGAGGCCCGTAGAATCAGTTAAAAGAAAAAGACCGAAAAGGTCCGGGAACAGGGTGTCTGGGCCCGGACCGACCCGACCCGACCCCCCTAGGTAGGCCCGAAATGGGTCGAACGACCCGGGTCCGGGTTCGACCCGGTTTGGCACGACCCGGCCTGGCCAGGGTGGCCCGGCCCGACCTGGGCGCGACCCGGCCGGCGGGTCGGCTCGGCCCGGCTCGGCTTGGCCGAGCGGGCGGAGTCCGGGGCGGGGGCGCGCTGCCCCCGCTTGTCAACAATGCGGCCCCCCCACCGCGGGGGCCGCCCTTGGTCAGCGGACGCGGCATTTCCGCGTCCCATGTGCGCCGGACCCACGTGGCCGCGGCTGAAGCCGCGACGGCTCTGTCCGGTGGCACACCGGGGCGCTGGCGTCCCGCTCCACCGGTGGTTTCCGCGGGCCACCAGAGTTGCTCCGGTGGTCCGATTCCACTCATGTCTATGCCATAGCTCCTCCTGGGTCCCGTTCATCACTGCGGAATCAACGAATAACCCCTGAGGCATGTGTTGTCGTTGCCTGCCAATCCGCGCATTAACGAAGAACTGCGGAGGGTTGTCGGGCCGTGTTTGTTTGGCCCGCACCCTCTGCGTTAGGTGATAACAATCGGGAAGAAAAATAATCCACACATGAAAAAAAACAATATACAATTTTAATAAATTAAAATTTCACTTGATCCTGGTTCTTTGTTTTAGGAGGAAACATCCCCAGAAATATAAATTATTTCACAACAAACCCCTACCTTAACTTCATCGTCAGACGCGAGATCGATCGTCGCAGAAGAAAGGGTCGCCGCGTCGCGGAAGGGCATCGCTGTAGTTTGGTACTCGGCATCGCGTCGACGAACTCCGAGGATCAAGAACATACAGATTTAATTATAATAATTAAATCCATGTTGATGTTATAAACCAAAAAGTATTAAAAAATAAGCGGTACCCCTACCTTGTCGTTGTCGATCGAAGGTTGTCGCGGGGTTGGATCGTCGTGGAAGAGGCCTCACGGAGGGAGAATCTCGGAAGAAGCGTCGTTGACGTCGCGGTACACGGCGTCGTGTCGTCGATCTTCGAGGGTTTGGCGTTCTTCGTCGGAGGTCAGAGAGTTCTTCGCGTTCTTCGCGTTCTTCGTGGAAGAAGAACTCTTTCCGCCCAAATTCTCTTCACGCCACAAGTCCAACTAAATAAAATAAGTTCAACCCTTATTTTATTATTGAACTAATCTTTTGAAATTCAAAAGATAAGAAACGAACAATTAATTCATTGAATTAATTGTAACGATTTAACTGCCCAATTAATTGGGGCGTTTCTTAACCAGAAATATGCACGGTTGACTTTCATTAATGAGGAGGTTTCGCGTGTGTGTAACTTAGAGGAAAAGAAACGGTGAGGCTTGTGCGGGCCTCACCTCACAAATATCCTACTAAGAGGGTACGATATTTTGGATTGCACCCTATCCACTTCAACACATCTTAAGTAGATTTAAGTGGATTTTAAGCGGCCTTAAGTGAAATAAAATAAAGTTTGTCGTACCACATTATTTAATTTCTTAACTTGAATCCCAAAAATAAAAAACCACACCCGAGCAAACGCAACTCCGGAAGAGGCGTTTCAAAGTAAATACTGGAGCTACGATTCCATCAGTGCCCTCGAAATTCGATTCCGAGCACCGGTTCAAAAGTTAGAAAAACCCACTCGTTCGTTCACTGAACGTACCCGAGCCAAACTTCGGAAAATGATTCCAGGCACACCGGGCCTCGGAATCAGGTGCCGTCTAAAACTGTGTTCTTGTAAAATCCCAAAGAAATTTTTCTTAAAAAAATTTCCCTTGAAATTTCTGGGTCTTTACAATGTTAATAAAAAAAATCATCTTAATTATTAATGCTTCATATTTTTTAGAAATTGTAATTTATTAAATATTTCAAAATATTTTAATGAAAACAAATCCAATAAATATCGAATATCAAACATGAAAATCTATTTCATCATCCTCTATTGGGTATAGAAAGATTCACATATCCTCATCTACTAACCTCTCCCAGATTGTCCCTCACATAAGGTCACACCCTTATAAAACTATTTTATTCTCTCTCATATGGATTTTTTAGTTTAGGGGATCCATTAGTAGGGTGATAATTTATTTTACTCACTTAAAATTATATTAAATAGGTTATTGTGTACCTGAGTAGAAGACTATTATTATCTCAGTATTCTTTTTTCCCATGTGAATGTTGTTAGTTCATTTCATTTGATTGTCTTTTCTTGCCTGGGATGTGGAATTCGGGACCAGGTAGGACCCAAGTAATGTTCCAAGATGTGTTTATATATATTTTTATTAGTTTCATTTTATATTTTTATGTGATCCAATCATGGGTGGATGTTATGTAATGGATGTAATTATTCTATGTTATATAATTTTGATCATGAATTTATTTTGGCACATTCTGTAACGCCCTGAACCTTGAATCCTAGAGTCAATGCATTATTACGTATCATTGGCAGGATCAGAAAATATCAAGTCTCTAATGGCCGATTAGTTTAGCATCCTTGGATGTACTAGACACATTCATATGGTTTACATTATCTCATAAAATAGAAAAGTAAAAAACATGGTTTCTATATACAACACTGAGATACCATATACTATCCCTTTAGGTGGTGACATTACTGGTGTAATGAAAAGATTCTCCTTATCATATCAAAATTTATAACCTCCTTATTCTTAAAATAAATTCTCTAATCATGGTCCAAAAACCAATTCATATCAAGGATTATAGAAATTTCAATCATGGATATGATGATGAGATCAGCAGATAAAAATCATTTATATTCCCTAATGGGGACTGATTGAAAAAACACTATTACAATGATACTTCCATTTGGATTTTTGAATGACAACTCCCGTATAAAATAAAATTGAGAATATCTAATTTTCGTAGAAAACTGGGAAGATATGAAATAATGTGATGATCCAGAATAAAATAATGAATTTGTTAAACATGAGGAAACCATTAAATTCCCCGCCACTACATCTTTCAGAGCTTCAACCTCATAATTAGTGATAGAATAAACATGAACTTGGACCCTTGTCCTTTTTTATATGAGTTCCCATGACTATTAGAACATTCATTCCCATAATTCACCCATTCTCTACAATTTTATAATTCAACATCGACAACCACTTTCTTCCCCTTCCAATCCTGAGCCTCGTGGCCTTTTTCACCACACTTGTAATAGACTCCCATTTCCTTCAGGCAAGTAAAACGGGGTTTCATCCCACATTAAAAGAATGATGGATATAAAAAAAATTCATCTTCGCCTTATTTTAATTTCCATAGTGGTCTACATACCTCTTCTTCTCATGCTATTCTTTAATGTCCTAAGACATTGGGAATTATAATTAAGTCTTGATAGAACATGAGACAATATCTTGACATGAAGAGAAGGATTGTGAGACTAACTCTTGAGAGAGAAATTGTTTTAACCCATCAATGAAATGACCAATCATACTTATTGGGTTATGTATATAACCATCAGCATGTCTCGCTATCCTTGTAAAGTTATCTTTATACTTCCCGACATTCTCATCCTACTTTTGCCTTAAACTCAGATATTGTCTTTCCATATCAACTCAATGGTCTGGAGGAATTTATTTTTCTATGAAATTTTCATCAAACATCCACCATTCCATATTTGATACATCATCAACTTCCTTTGTGTTTTGAATCGATGACCACCATTGATCAGTATCTTCAATGAGCTGGTAAACTGCCATGACAAATTTTTCCATTTCGCTACTCCCTAAGGAGTGGAATATTTTATATAAGAAATTTATCAATTGGTTAGCTACTAGTGGATTTGTACCTGCATTTTCTTTTAGTGGTTGTTTCCTCATGAAGTGATATAACATTGATCCTCCACGCTGCGAATCAGAATGCTCCATATGGGTAAGGGTATTATTCCTAACCTGAGTGAGTTGTCCCAAGATAATGCTAAGCTGATCAGAACCAGTTGTATCACCAGCTCCACTATAATTATCTTCAGGATGAGGGTGATCCCTATATAGAGTGAATGCATTGATGTGGTTTCCATTCCTTCCACTAGTCACCATTTTTAAACAATCGCATAAACTTGACCAGTTTATGAATCGAAATACATATTTCCAATCATGGAAAACACTTTACATAAATTGATAAACTTATGTATATAATCCATAATCATAAAAAAAACTTCTTTAAGGAATTATATACTCATAAACCCTTCATAATGGTTTTTATTAAAAGTGGAAATTATCCTATGCATATCCCCGGGGAGTGTCGTAACCAAGAGTGTAGCAAGGCCCGTTGTTGTGCACCAGTTCCCATTCAAGCCTTTCATAAAGTGGTGTTTTTTGGTTTTACCCCTTGGTACATCTATGACAGAGCCGCCTATACCTGCTTATATCCATAAAGGTATATATTTCTTGTAAAACTCACAAAATATATACAATACCACAATTATAGAATGTTATTCTATACTAATACTCAATGTCTATCGTAGGGCTATGTGATCTAATTAGAGTTTATCTAAATCTAGTTTCCATTGTTTGTGGTAAACATCCTCTATTACAAACTCTAACACCCCGACCCCAGAAGCCGAGAGTCAGTGCATCATTACATATCATTAGCATGGTCACAAAAGGTTATGTCTCAAAAGACCGATTAGATTAGTAGCCCTGGAAGTACTATATAAATTCATAAGGTTTAAATTACAACATATAATTGAAAAATACAACTTCATTGTTTCCAAAGGCAACACTGAGATCCCATAGACTATCCTTGTAGGTCGTTCATAATATACTTTTTCGCATCATGAGAAAAATAAAACATAGAAAGGGGTGTGCTTAGATGCTCAGTATGGATAACAATATATCAGAAAAATTCATAAATAATTATAAACTTTTTTGGAAATGTACAAGACTAAAACAAAATCCTTTTAATCCTGAACATCATCATAATATGTCAATTATTAAATCTATATAATTCTATTTACATACTAACATGGATATTCTAGTAGTCTAATAATCACATGCAATATCAATATCCACTTTCATAATGATGGAATACATAATGTCAGACTTTCATAACCACATAATCAAAACCTTATGCCATGACTACAAATAAAATTTTTTTCATTGCATTGTCCCTAGACACTAGTTTGTCTCATGAGACCTACGAATGCATCGAGAAGCTATAGAGGGATCCACCTGTCACTTACTAAGTCCAATGCATTCCTCATATTAAAATGTTTAAACATAATATAATCATTCTTATTAAAACTAGCATATTAAAAGACAAATATATTATCTATAAACAATGAATGGTGTAAAAATAACACATCCACAGTCAAACATATCACAAAACATTTAATAAAATATGGATGTTTTGTATCATAGCAAATCAACTTAAAATAATCTTAAAATCCATCAAAATATGTTGATATAGATGAAATAAAATCCCTTTTTAGAGAAATATATCATTATATTTTGAAATAATTTAATAAAATTTTCATTTTTAAAATATTCATATAATCTTGTAAGGGAATATTTGATGATGTTATAATGGTGTAAAATACCCGCACCACCCATATAAGTTAAAAAAATATTCATACCTTAATTTGGTTGAAAAGATCATAAAGTGCCTTGATCGGAAAACAACAGAAAGATTCCATTCAAAAAATATATGGTAAAAAATTTATAAATGAAATTAACCCATAGTGTAGTAAATAGTAAAAATGCTTTGAATTTCATTTGTATGAAAATACAGATGTGGATGATAAATAGGTCCTAGTATAATCTTACATAAAAACAACCTTAGATAATAAAGAGATTGTGAAATTAACCCTTACCTTGTACTTTTCATTAGTCGGAGGTAGGTTAACCTCATATATAATGGTGAAATAATTTTTATTAAGTTATTCAAAAATAATATTCATTAATATTATATCATATATGATCTTTTAACATTTATTAGTTAATAATATCTTATTATTATCGTCGTTTCGTGTGTTTTCTGATTCGTTTTCCTATAAACGCTTTGTTACATATGTAATTTTGTTATATATAGGATGTATATTATTCATATTAGTAATGATATTATGTGTTTGAAAATTATTTTTAATAATCTAATGAAAATCACTCTTGAATGGATACGATGTGGAATAAATTTCATCGCATTCGTGGAGATGGTAATCTGTACGTAGTCACGAGTGAAAATATCATTTTTTGATATTAAAATAATATATAAGTGGATGTTATATTATATATACAGGGTAATTATCATTTTATATTTATTATTTACATCAATTACACATCATTATTATACCAATCCAAATAATAATGTATCGAGTAACAATTACACCACGACGTGGAGACGGTAATCTGTATATACGCTTTTATGGTAACCTATCATTTAAAGGATGGATAGAATAATGAATATGGGAGTACCATATTTATAATATCATCACAGTATATAGAAGGTACTGGAGTTATTTTTTTAGAATGTAAATCATAAAGAAAAAGGAAGTGGAAGAAGAAAGGAACTTGAAAGAGTTGATTAAATATTTACCTCTTCTTCGGGTTCTTCCTCTTGATTTGTTGAAAAGAGATCTATAGGATTTCTTTATGACTAAAAGGACTCTAGGAATAAGTGATGGCAGTTGGGAGGGTATTTGGGTAGGGTTTGACTGAGAAAAATGGCATTGAATTTGTGAATTAGAGAGAAGGGGGAGTTCCCTTTTAAAAGAGGGGTGAGGGGAACCTTTGGAAAAGCTAGAAATATTATTTTATAATAATTTTTTTTGGTTTATAATTGCTCCAAAATGATTAATATAATGTATAAAGTTGGAATGGTTCAAAAACCACTCAACTAATAGGTTTTAGACAGGATGTTGTCACTATATTAACTTTATATGTAAGATTTAACTCTTAATTAAACAGTTTGACATTTACCATTACTCTTTGTATTTTTATATTATATGTTTAATTAACATACTATATACTTCCAAAAGTACCCCAAGTAGGTCATTAATGATACAACTATTATTATATATGTTTTTCGGCTGAACCTTAGATTTTTAGGAATAGAATATCAATTAATAATATAATATTTGTTTTAAAAACTATTTTTTGTCAATTTTGACACTCTTTGGTTTATTTTTTTTATAAATTCATAAAATAATTATTACTTGGATTAAAATTAATGTAACCAACCCTAATATGTAATATTATCTTAAAAATTAAGTTTAATTCATTAAAATTATCAAATTACATTTATTTGGATATTTATAATTTCATTTATTTTAATATTTCATTAATTTGGAAATTACTGCATCATCATTGGGTCATAAATAAATTTAATTATGTAATGTCAATAAAATATAAATAAAATACCATTATGTAGGAAATTGTTTTATATTTATAATTAATATATATAGTATAAATTATCTTTTCTGTATCCCTATATTAAAATTTGTTTAGTTATAAAACATTGAATTTAACACTTTTAACTCTTCTTTGAATTAAATAATAATAAATGTCCTAATATATTCCATGTGGACCTAAAAACAAATATTTTCTTCCTTAGATTTTTTTGGGTTGAATTATACTCATCCAATATAATTAATCCATGTTTTAGGGTAATAATAATATCATGTTAACCCTGAATTACCCTATTTACTTTTAACTGTGTTAAATAAAAGTAAAAGGATACTATTCACAAAAAAATTATTTTAATCTTATTGAACCAGATTTTACATACTGATATCAACAATGTCTCTTTGATTATCAAAATTAAAATCCCAAAAGTGGTAAAATTATTTTTTATGCAAATTTTCAAATAATACCAGCAGGTGGGTAAAAGGTGGTAAAATGTTCAATAAAATTTTTCTTTATCTAAAATTATAATAACCTGAATCTGAGGAATTATATTGAAATTATATATGTATTATTATCAATTTCGACCTAAAATAAATTTAAATAAAACTTATAAATATTTAAATAAAAATTTTATTTTAAACTATAAGTGAGTGGTTTTCACTATTCATCAACAATTGAATAATTTTAGAAAAAATAAAAAAATTTCGCCCTTGGTTAATATCGAAATTGCGAATGAAAAAATGAAGTCCATTTAGAATGATAAAATTTATACAATTTCAAAAAGAGGGAATTACTATTTATAACGGCTAGTTTCATTTGTTGTGGTGTGTTTGAACTTGAAGTTGCATACAACACTCGCTATTTAATTAATCAAAGAGAAGCATACCATTGAAGCTTGGGGTGTTACACATTTCATGTCTTTTCTATGATGGTTATTTGATCAGTCAGATGTGTTATTTTTGTTTCTATGTCTACTGTTACTCTAATATAAAGATATAAAATCCATAATATACCAACTTATACTAATGATTATTATCGATATCCTATGGAATATTGTGATGTGTGGTTAAGATCATGTGGTTCAGCAGGATGTAGAACTAGTTAAATTGAACAAGGAGTGGTGTGTTATAAGAGTCATATAGTGGTGGTTTGGAAGATAAATTAGTGTGGTTTGTCCTATTATTCACAACTCTATAAAAAACATTCCAATGGTTTATATAATTATTCATTTCAAGGTGAATATCAACATGATAAACCATCATGACAACATAATGAGACAAATGATGTGGTGTAGAAGTTCATCATGCATTAATCATGAGAGGGTGACTCCGAAGACTGATGGATTAATTTAAAAATATCAAATAAAAACATCAATTATGGGTTTCCAATATTTGTCTTTGTGTTTTCATGTTGCTATGGGACGTAGGTAATAATGATGCACTATTTGTTTGCAACATTAATTTGACATTTAGAAGGGTGTTAATTTGTGATGATTTGTAGAATGAAGTTGAAGTGTTGAAATACTATTAAAACTATGGGATTTAGGATACTGAATTTATCCATTTGGTCATTTACTTCATGAGTGATTAGGCTACACTCTGATGTTCCTTAGGGACACCATAAATGTGGCCTTCAGGGAACACTATATAATAATATATGTTAAGTGACAAATTTACATTCCTAGTGGGGAGGGATAAATCATGACCCTCTATGGTGACTTAACACATGTAATGTTTATGTTTTTTCCCTATATGTAATAAAAATATTATTCAAAATATTATAATTTTTACTAATGTTTATATTATTTTTATATTTTAAATTTATAAAAATTAATAATAAAATAACTATTATCATTTATTATTGATCTTTACATTTATTTATATTATTGATAAAAAATAATATATAATTAATTTATGGTTTATTTTTTATAAGCTATTATTTTTTCTATATTATAATTGTATCATATGAATAGATTAACATGAATTACACGTTGAAAAATCATAGGAATATAAAAGACCAATCTCATATCAAATGTGTCGTGGGTTAGGTTGTTTTTTATTTATTTTTATAATAATTTAATGAGTTTAAAAGTTTTTTAGTAAGAATAAAAATCCATTGAACTTCATTCATGTAATCTGTACTACTAAAAAATAACAGAATTACAAGTGTCCCATGTGAATGATGATTTCATTAAGGACACCATTTTATAAAAAGTTTTATCATAAACAATTAATATTTTCGAAAATAGACAAAATGATTCTTAATAAAGAGTTCTTTGATTGGTGATAAACTACAAAATAAATATGCAACCTTATAAAATATTTGAATTATAAAATATATAATAAATATCCCTCACAAATTTCTTTATTATATATATATTATTAGTAATATACATGAATTTTTAATAAAATGTTATATTATATTTGTAAAATTAAATAACTAAATATTTACATATAAATATAATTATATTTGGTGATATATATGTTTTGATCAACATTGAATCAATCATTATAAATATTATTTGGAAATATATATAGATCTATGTCGTTATATATGAATATATAAAAGAATAAATTTTTTAAATATGTAAATTATAATATTAAACTCGTTCACCCATTTCAATAAGTATATATTTACATAATTATTATTTATAAAGTTATATATACATTTAGTTTATGTTATGATATAAATATGGAATTTAAAAATATATATGGATAAATTACAAATTATAAAGACTCGCACCCAGGAATTGAAATTTTAGACATCAATATTAAAAAGAATCTCTACATTTATATATTTTTATAAATTTATAATCTTGGAAATTATAAATGTTATATTTAAAATGTATATATTTAAAAATTGAGATATCATTTATTGAAATTTTAAACAAAAAAAAATTAAATATTTTTCACTATTTTTATAAATATACAACGACATAAACACAATCATATATATACCACAATATATATAAATAAGAATTTATATACATATATTTATTGAATATGAATACATTTACATATAAAGTTTACATTAAATTTTTAAAATTAAAATTTAATTTAATTTAATTATTAATATAGACATATAACTACACATTTATACACATACAATAAAACATCTCAAAAAAATGTTTAACATTTTTTGTAAAAATATATGAAAATGTTTATTAATAGAAATTATAAACTTATACACATAAATTATAAATTTGTACACATGATTATATAAATGTTATTATAAATATATTTAAACATAATTCTTTTTAACATATTATATATTTATTGAAATAAATTTATTTTTATATATTTTTTATTTATATTATTTAATTAAATTTACATTTTTTAATGTATAACTACTCAAAATAAAATATATTTATACACAAACAAATATTTATTCATAGATATATAAAAGATATTTTAAATATTTACCTTCAATAAAACTACATCATTACCATATATGTCTACATATATGTATCAATATTTATATAATTGTAATATATATCAATAATTTTTTTAAAATACATTAGTAAATATTATTTTATTTTGCATTAGATTTTTATATTTTTAATTACTTATTCCATTTTTTTATTAAGCCAAATTTTATATTTTTAAGTAAATTAATTTCTGAAATTTCTGAAATATTTATAGTCAATTGAATGTCAAATATTATGTATATAGAGTTATAATTATAAGATAAAAATTTCATGATTCTTGTAAAATGAATGATCCAATCCACATACAATGATAAATGTCATATAATATTCAAACCATTATGTTAAAGTGTTTATAATTCATATATTCCTTGATATAGGATATGAATTTATTGAAATTTGGAAAATAATAGAGATATTGTTGGGTCGAAACTATTTTTTTCCTCATATATTATTGTTATTTATGAATTGATTTATTTTAGAAATATGAATAATGTATTATATTGTTCATTATAATGATATGGGGAACACATCATAATGATTTATGGATTAAATAATACATTCCATTGTGTTATACCTATCATCTTATTTTTTTTATTGAAACAGATTAAATATAAGAAATGGTGTGTTATAAAACACAAATGTAAATAGTTGGTGAAAATGTTTAGAGAATTTCGAATAAGTGGATGTCAATGATAATGATAACATATTTGAAACCTATTTTAAATTGACTTCTAAAATAATGATAATGAAAAATTTACGGTATTATAGGATTTTTATTTTCTGTTAAGATATAATTAGAAATTATATATTCGATTATTGATATTATCAGGGGAGAATAGAATTATGTACATACCTTTATAATGGGTTTTTTAACACATTATATATTTCATTTTTATATAAATATAAGACAACAATATGCATTGAATGAGAATGGTTTTCATGAAGATGTTAGATAATGAATATGATGATCAATAATAAAAAATTGGGATGAACCAGTGTGATGAAAATATGGTGAGTTAAAGAGAGAACTAGTGAACTTGAGAAAATAATTAGTATTTAATATAAGATAATCTCATGAAGAATAAGAAGAAAATTAATATCTGGGATGAACTATTATAAGTTATTCTAAGGAATAATCAGAGTACTGAGCATATTATTTTCCTAAAAAAATTTATGGATATGTTTAGAGGATGCAAATTTTGTAAATCAAAAGTCATGTTCAATGACGATTATTTATTTATGATCATACAATATTATTTTGAGTGAATAATATTTTAGTAACATATATTACTACATATTCTATGGATGAATATGACTTTGTGGACATACTAATAGGGATCAAGTAGCAAGTAGTGAAATCAAATACTTAGAACTATTTAATGAATCTAAGGTGATGGATCTGTTAAATTTTTTTGGTGTAATATTATCCACGAGCATATTAATATATAAATCATATGTATTTAGATGCAATTACTCATGGTAGTGATCATAGAACAACAGAATGATCATAATGAGATATCATTGTCAATATTAGAAACAATATTTGGTTTAATTCAATGACCCCACATGTGCAATATATTTTGATCATGGTTATAATAGTACACAAATACACCAATAAAAATTTGTGATTTTATTATAAAGGATATACTATAAATCAACTAGTGATGTGACATAATGATTCTAGTTTCTTAGATCTGGTCCAATCCATGTAAAAACATCTCATTAGGATCTTGCATAAATTCAATCATTTCAAACAATCAATGAATTCTCGGTAATGTTATATAGATCCACTTGGATCCTAAAATATTATAGAGTTTCAAATACTCAAGTGTTTATGATAATAATAGAAATTTCTTTTTATAAAATAGTTTAACAACACCTGAATAACCACAAATCATGTTGTTCTAAACAGTCCATAAAAAACACCAAGAAACCATATTTAAATTGACCTCTTCAGATCATTTGAATTATAATAATTCAAAAACATAGATTTATGAGATCATAAAGAAAAATGATGATACGATGAAAGAATAATAATATTTCAGTATGAATTTCAGGGAATCCCGAACACATTATCCCCATATATTACTTAAAAAATTTTCTACAAAACGTATCATGAATGGAATCCATGATATTATGAAGATTTCATCAACCCTTGATTGTGGATGAATTTTTTGACACGTTATATTATAATGGAATTTGATGAAATGTGAATTTGTGATGATCTCGTGATTTACCTTTATAATGACTAGAACTTATGGCCTAAAAAAGGCCAAATTTGTTTTTGGTAACATTTTTTGGGGGTTTCTCATTATAATATATTGAGAAAACCAATACACACAAATTATTATAAGGAAGTACTTCTACTGTTTTCATGGGGTTTTAATCCATTTTTTTCAACTCATTTAGGTGAAATGCATTTATAATTTTATTTTCTATATATCCATTTATATAAAAAAATGAAAAGTAAAAAATTATGTATATAAATTTAATAATAAATATTCATAAAAATAAATTATTTAATTTAATTCATATATATTTATATTAAAAACACATATATGTATATATGGTTTTATTAGAGGGGTTTATTTTAATCCCTCTTAACATCTCATCAACAAAATATTTCTATTTTTTAATATTTATCCCACTAATCTATATATATGAATGAATGAATTTTTAAAATATAGATTGAAACATGGATATTTTCAAATATGAAAATATATATAATTATGAATATAAATTTATAAAAATAACTAAAATTGTTTAAATATAAATTAAAAATACTTATATATGACGTAACTCATAAAATATAATGATAAAATTATTATAATTAATATACTTACATAAAGATAAAATTTTAATAAAATTAATATATATATATATATTATAAATTTTATATTTTATATTTACGTGTTTATTAAATATATATATATATAATAAATTTTAAAAAAGTAGTTGATGTATTGTCTGTGAGTTTCTTTTTCTGATTATATTTAAATATAAATTTATCTATCTCTCTATCTGTGTACAAATATATTAATATATTTGTAAAAAAATAACTTTAGAACATAAAATGATATATATACAATCATCCATAAGTATAAAAAAATTATTAAATTAATTGTCTCAATATATATAAATATAAATTTTTACAATATAGTAATAAATAAATATTTATGAAAACATTTTTATAAATAAATATATATTTTTAAATTTTGAGAATGACTATTTATAAAATAGTGTAATTATATTAATTTCAATGTTATAAATTTATAGATAAATTTAAAATTTTGACATGAAAGATTGTGTGCCCTAAAATATTTTGTAATGTGTTGGAATATTTCTTTAATTATAATTCCATCCTTTACATATAGGGTAGGGATTTGAAATTAATTCCACATTTTTTAATGCTCTAATGGTTATTTGGTTGAATATTGATCTATAATATATTTTGAAAGAAACATGCATATCTTCTATTTTATTAGAAAGATGTATTTATATATTTATATATGAAAATATGATAAAAAATTAAAGAAACTATTATATATATTTATATATCTATCATACCTATATATTACATTTACATATTATTTTACATACAAAATTGAAATGTATTTATATATATAACTATTGCATTTATATAGATACATATATGTATACATATATATTAACAATATTGTTCGTAAAAAAATATAAATTAAACCCCACATTTATATAATTATGCTTCAATATTTGTTTGATTATATATATGTGTGTGTGTGTGTATTTTATTAATATGTTTTTAAATTAAAATTTGAATTAAAATAATAATTAAAATAATAAACATATAAAAAAATAATTTTACTAATATATATATATAAAGAGATATATTATATTTAAATATATTTACAATAAATCTTTTATAAACATTTATCTATATTTTTAATTAATTTGTGCATGTTTAAATTTTATATAAATATAAATCATAATATAGTTGTACTAAAAGGGGTAAAAAAAAATTTGAGTAGATTAAATATATTTATATAAAATGTAATTAAAGAATATATTTATAATTATATAAATGTAAAATTTTAAATTAATATATTTTTATGTAAATATTATATGATTATGTGTGCAGTTTTATTAAATCTGTTTATATAAATTTATATTTTTTATATATTTGTATATATATTTTTGTGTTTTTTTGTGAATGTATATTTATAAATAAAAATTAAAACATTTAATTTTTATTTTATTTATTAGTAATTTTTTTAATATGTTTACAATCTATAAATATTTACATTTGTAATATATCAATTTTAATATCAATGTATATATATTTATACAAATATATTAATATAAATATAACTTTTTCAATATTAATATTAAAAGTTTCTATACATATTTGGGAATATTAATAATTATTAATTTATTAATGTATATCATTAGTTTAAATAAATATATCAAAACATATTAAATATATATATATATAAGTATTATATAAATATATACATCCCTAAATGACTAAAAATCTATATAATATTATATTAAACATTGACAAACATTAGTTCATTACTATATTAATAATCATATATAAATTTATATTTGATAATAAAATATTGGAAATATATATATTTCATCATATATATAATGATAATAATAGAGAGTATAATGTTTTCTAAATAAAAACAATTTAATAAGATTAAATCTATAATTGTGAAATTAGTGATTGGAATTGATTATATCAAATGGAATATAATTATTTAAAACATTTCCCATTCAATTTAATTATTTATCACAAAACTCAACACTGTCCTTCTAGATTTTCTATAGTGATTTTCAAAATCTCAAATACAGTACGATTAATTTTTTTTATAGAATTTGGTTCCACCTACAATCATCAATTAGATATGAAACTTTTTTGTTTTGTTTATTTATTACTTTTTCTAACATTAATAATATCCTCACAAATTTTATTCATATAATAATATTTAATACAATTTTTGTAATGAAAAAAAGAAACCACTAATGGGGAACATAATATAAAATATAGGAATTTTCCATAAATTATATGTTTTTATATGAGATTTGTGTTTAAATTTCCTATAAAAAATAATATGTTAGTAATAATGATTATTTATAACTAAAAATCCATATTAATTTAACTAAAATAATTGAAAATAATATTAATAAATTATTTATAAATAAAAAATAATAAAAATATTTTTATTTATAACAATTAACAATGTAACTAATAAAAATTAATATATTCGTTAATAACAATAAATTTTGAAATTATTAATAATATATTTTTTACATATTTATAATGAAATAATAAAAATTCACAAAAACTCCAGAACCTAAGTGGTTCAAGCTTTAACTATCCCCACATGGAATGAAAATCCTCCACTAACCCAATTATATTATATAGTGAGGCATGACACACTATTTATGGTGGCCCTAATCCCTATCTAAGTGTAACCTGAAGTCCCTTGAAGTAAATGAGTTAATGTATCAAATTTTAATCCTAAAACAAAATGTATCAATATTATTTTTCAACATGGACTTATGATATAAATAATCACATAATATCACAATTCTAAGTGTCATTCCACCCCTACCAACAAATGAAACATTGTGTTTCCATGGATCACTAACTGATAGGATATACAACTATTCCATATTGGAAACTAGTCTTGAATAGGGATAGCTGATAAGTTCTAATGAAACTATACATATTTTGAGTAAACCACTTTTGATTCCAACAATATGTTGTCATATTAGTATCACCATGTTTATCATCACAATGACTCAAACACAGCTCCCCATTTTGGAGAGGCTATCCATTAGTGGTGATAGTGTACGGTGTTATAGTGGGTACAACCTACAAACATCATGGAGTCATATATTAATATTAAATAATAATAACACATAATCATAATCAAATAAAAAAAAATAGAGAGGCATGTGTGTAAAAATAAGCATAATATATATCTGATAAAACATTGAATAATTACATTCATTCCAAAATTAATCCCCCATGGGTGGTTCATGTACTGAGTAAAAATAAAACAATTAAATTGTACGTAAAACCATCAATGAACATGTCGCATGACCTACCCAGTCTCTATGTGAAAATTAATTGAAATATAAGACAACCCAATGCAATCAACAAACCACACAATCTTGTAAATACATGAACATACAATGTAGATTGAATTTCACTCAAGTACCACAGTGCCTTAGTGGAAATATAATGGTGTGAGTAAGAAATATTAGGTAACCAATAATGACATACATAAGTTCAAAAATTCATAAAATATTTCATACATGACTGCTATAAACACACATTTATAGAGTAAGCTATATAATTATTATAGATGTAAAAATAGTAACAATTTAAATAAATTATTTACTCTACCATTAGTTCCCAGGAAAAAAGATAAGTCCTGAAAATGTTTTATACCTTTTTAGACCGTCATTAGTGATCCTCAAATTATTGTATACATAATGTTTCATCAAGTTCTAATCTACACTACTTGGAAAACCATGGTTGAATAAGTTGCGGTATTCCAGGCATCTCCACCCGAGTTACATCATCAATATAACCCATATGAAATCCATGGGAGTAGTGACCATTAGAATTCCACTAATTTTAACAAACTGTCTCTACAAAGGTAAACTTCAATAGAATTCAAAATCAAGGAAGGGTTTTTATTCCCAATATAAATATTTGGAATTCCACTCCACTGAACTTGGAGGAATTCAAGAAACAAATTTTACAATATTCCCCCATGTACGTGGCCAGAATACCTACCACTAATCAGTTTTAATAAAATTATATTGATACAACATGAATCAAAGAATTAGATATAAAATAAATTCATGATAATGATTTTGGATCAATGAAATGTTTCACCCAAGGCATTAAATTGTTTATGAACACCATGAATCCAATGGCGTCATCAAACAATGGATTACATGTGAGTACCCCAGTGAAATCCAAGGACCACTCATAAAATTAAATCCATTTAAAAGTCTATCTGAACCTCATGGTATCCCTATGGATTTTTCATAAATTAATAAATCAAAATAAATTGGTTCAATAAGTGAATACTTATATCATGAAAATATATTCAATAATTGTGTAAAAATAAACAAGGAAAAACACCATTTTACTCATCATTGATCGTTTCTAAATTTATCTATAAATATAAAATCCAAAAAATTCAACCAAACTCATTACATAATATTAATTATTTTCCTGTTTGAATATAAAATGAATAATCTGCATAGACTACAAATGATTTTAAAAAATGATTCCCATTTTATAAAAAAACATTTATTTCCAAAAGACCAATAATTTAGTGTTTAAATTCCATATATATGTGGTGGTTATGAAATTCTATTTCATAAACATTAAATTATTCCATAATTATTTAAAAACAATATCAAACATTCTCACCCATTTATCTACTTCCACTGAATTTTATTTTCTTAATTTAAAAAATTATTCGATATGGTGTATCCAAACACCATTATGTATGATATTCAGTAAGGGATTAATTTTATATGGTTTAATAAATTTTCAAATTTCCGAAAAAAAAATAATAAGAGTTATTTTAGAACAATATACATTAAATGTGTCAATGGTCGACATTCTAGGATGGAAACAAATATTAAACAACAGGATAAATACGGGAGATAATATTTTAATAATAATGATCCATTAAACTCATACCTAGAGAATCCCACTCATCTAATTCAAACCACAAAATTCGTAAAATTTTGTTAAAATCACAAATCTAGGAAAACTCTCAGATAATAATGTGTAATAGTTAAAGTGTGAAAAATAAAACCTCATAATGAAATAATTTTTTTTGGGGAAGTACGAATACCCTACCCTCTCCAATACATGATAATAAATCTTATACATATTGGATATTTATTGGAACCAACCATGATTAAATTATGGGAATAGAGGATCCATTGGACATTCCTTTTGGTATTTCTGGGATCAAAAACCAAACAATAGTAACAATTGGTGACCTTGGTTAAGAATAATGTGTTTAAAATAATTAAAAAAACCATAAGGGTCCACTTGATAGTATTTACAAAGAAAAAAAGCATTCGGGGATCCGGCATGGACCACCATTTCATTTACATAGACACCGGCTAGCCGGTGGATGCTAAATAAAACCATCTAACACCATCCCTCATATGATGATCTACAGAAACCTCGTTATACTACCCAACCAACATTATAAGTCCAAAATATCTCTTTTTAGTGGTTGCAACCTACAAAACATGAATCCAAAATATGGTAAAAAATATAAACCCCATACTAACTAAAAAATACACAATATATCCTGGCCCAAAATCCATTTTTTATTCATGAGTTTTACAAACTCCATAAAAATATAATCCTCATCCATTTGACATGATGGTGTCCATCCCACAACTTCATGCGACCCACTGAATTTATTAACCCCACTAAATAATATCTTATACATTTCACAAAACGTCATGTGTTTCCAAAATAAAACTCCTAACATATGAAACAATGTCAAAAAATACTGATAAATTACTCACATTTGCTAATGAAAACTATTTGATACTAAAGGAATCCTATATATTCCATGATTCCAACCTTTAATATTCCAGTTTTTTGATTATTTTATTGTAATACCAACTATTAGGAAACACTCACAAGGACTATAATGATTCTTAGTGCCTTCCCCCAATCATAATTTTCCTAAAAACTTATTTTATTTTCTAAACTAATCTACTAATCATATTTCGCTAAACACTATATCAAAATACACATGAGGGATCCAATAAATTCAAATACCCACTCACATTTTTCAATCTATGACCATAAAAAAACCCATTCACCAATCAGGATCAATCGAAACATAGTGGGTCTTCCAATAAATGAAATGTGAATCTCTAAAAACACAACTAACACGCCCAACATCACATGATTATATAAGGGTAACCTCTTATGGTCAACCTTACCCATAATTTTGAACTCGAACATTTTTTTTAATCACATATATATATATTGAGACCTATCACAGATGAAATCTTATGCTTCCCAAGTATGCACAGTTTTGCCTAAACAAAACATCTAGTGTCATTTCCCTACAACAATCATGTTTTGGAAAAGAGATAAATTAACATATTACACCACATGTATTATTTATTGTTACTATATCATGGATCCTTACTAACTAGATGATTAAAAGTCATACCTTGATGTATTGTGGTCTATTATTGTCTCTAATGTGATTCTTTGGTCAAACATTGATCACATGTAGTACATATCTTTATCACTTATGATAACTACAAAACCACTATGTCGTGCCACGATTGGGTAAAAAAGATAATTCTAATCCAAAATAATATAATTATAATTAAAAACCTAAACATAAAGTTTATCCTATATGATTTATAAATGAATCCGTATTACATGTAATGAACATCCACATTATCATTTAGTGACATAAAAAACTTCTAATGTTTTTCCTCACAAGTGTGTATCCATTTTTTAAATAATTTCAGAAGACCATAGATGAATAACTATTACCATCCATATGTGTTTCATTATAGGTATTCAATTGGTTAAACACACAATATCTTGTCCATTAACTCAATTTTTTTTAAAAAAATGGTCAAATTTTGAAAAACATTCTCACATAAAGCATATTTTATCCATTGAATTCTAACCACATCTACTTCCGTGATCACCATCCCCATTATATTACAAACTATTTCAATAATGGTTCACAACCCTCATAGATTATAGTGGCCTCTCCAATATATCTCATCCTTTAAATTTATATATGAGAATTTACACTGATCAGTATTTACTTTACATCATATGTTTCACTCCACACTCCCCATATTCACAGTCACCAAACATTTGAAATCTAACAAGGTTGGTCTCTCATATTATGAATATCAAAAAACATTATATATTGTCTTGCATTTCCCATATAAGGTGTTTGTGATTCCCAATTCCATCCAAACTCACAAATTCATTCTTGCAACAATAATATCAGATCATTAGACCTCAAAATTTAGATAATTTTTCACCAACCCAAAACATAATAGGCACTGTGTTTACTAGTTTGAACATTATGAATTAAGAGAAACAAAATAAGAGAACCTTGTAACCCATCACCAAATTATGTTATTATAATCACACACACATGTGTCACATAAAATCTAAACATTTATTTCAAACTAGATTTACATTCCAATATCATTCATAGGTCATCCATAATCAACCAGGATTACCTTAAAGACTCCATCAAATCCAATGAATTAAATTATTCCAATGTTTATCACATGACCACCTACTAGATTATGTGAATATTAAACAAAAATAAATTGTTTAGGATTACACCAAGATACCAGAAACCCACTCTATACTCGATTGGTATTGGCACTCAGTGTCTCATGACATTACTCCAATCTTGGATACCAAGAATAGACACCTCATGTTCTCTGTCATTTTGAATCTTCCATGGAACCACTGTATAAAAACCACATACATGTTCAAACATCACATAAATTACTAAATGATCTATGAATCTCCATGGATCTATCCAAATAACGGGTTATCACTTGTTAACCATACAATCTAAATATTAAAAAATGGTCACATATTGATGGTTACATACTTGTAGAACTTGATAGATATACCATTACTAGAATCACAATCACTATGATCACATTTCTATATAGGAAATAGTCTAGTCACTCAAAATTTAACTAATTCCAAAAATGATAATCCATTGTTTTTTCATAAAATAATTTGGGAAACTTGCATACATAAGTTTAGGTGAACGAGCACCCATCTCCCTCGACATCAATTTCATACCAAATACCACCTATAATGAATCTACATCAGACATAAATCACAACCAAAACAATCATGGTTATGAATACATAAATATCACACACATAAAAAAATACATATTAACTAGTCAAGAATTCCATAGTTGTTGAACCACAACATCCTCAACATTCAATAAAAATGAAGAAGCACCAATCATAAATCCCAGGTTATTTACCCATACATCATGCAACTATCTATCCTCACATGATCGGGTCAAAAAATCGTATAAGATAAATTTGAAGGTGACAAGGCATAAAATTAGAGAAGCTATTTGACAATTTTTGGGTACCCATTCCCCATCATAAATCCCTCTAATGAAGATCCCACTAAGACAATACTCATGGGATTACACAGGCCCCTATGTAAAAATCACCTGGTATCTACTTTTCCAACCACCCAACTAATGGTTTATATATGGAACTCTATCCATCTATCCCCACATACACTACACATGGTCAATACAATACATCGTGTAGATAAGGTATGAACCCAAATCAAGGTTAAACACATTCCATGTTTACAATATTTTAGACTTGACACTTTGTATGATTAAAAAATAGTCTGTTAAATAAACGTTTTTTTCAAAAAAATAGTGAAATACTATTTCTTTTTCTATAGTGATATTTTATTTTACCTATCCATAAAATCCCATATAACTAAAACCTTCTTTATTATATTTCAATGCTCTAGGTTTTGATTATATAATCTACAATTCACATGAAAAATAAGAATACACATTATAGGTTTTTTACCTGCACTATATTTAACAAATACCATCATATAACAATTCATGTAGAATTATTAAATGTTTATAAATCATATTACATAAACTCTAATTTGATTAAATATTTCAATGAATTTGTAAAATAATGTTATTATCTAATTCTATATTGGAAAATGGTTTTTCAGAATCATAATGACACATTATTTAATCTTGATTCTCATAAATCATTTTAAATGTTATTATACATTAATGGATAATCCAGGGAATTTTTCTTCTAGTGTTAAAAAATATGCCAATATAGAAAACCCCAAATGTAAATATTGAGACATTTTAAATATCAACCCATTATTATGTGTTTAAATATTGACCACATAATTGGAAAAAAATGAATAAAATCATTTATATATAACAAAGTGTTGTATGTAAGAGACATCTAACAACCATGTCCCTAACATGATAGAAGTATTATAAATAGCTAAATACTAGAAATCATACATGAAAAATATAAAATCCATCTTTTAAAATCCATAAATTCTCTTTTAATCCCATTAATAAAAAATTTTAAACCCATGTTTCACTCAATAAATTAATAATATATTATGATAACAAGTGATATCCTTAAAAAAATTCCCGTATCTAGAAAACATGGGTTTTTTACAGTTCATTGGTAGATCTCGAGTATGAATGATATTATTAATATTTTTTTACATGTTCTTAGTCTCCGTTCTACCATGCCCAAAACCAAAGATCCACAAATTTTGTGATCTAGGATGGCGTGTCACAAGGATTCTTGAACATGTCCATGTACACCATAATACTGATGAATGGAATAGTGATAATAAGTTTGTATTGGTTTGATTCTATATGTATATATTAATTTCATAATATAAATAAGATTTAATAACAACACACATGTAATATTGAATGAAAATCATTGACATGCCATGAAAAGTGACAACATAATTACATTTTGAATATGTTGTAACAAAGAATAATTCCATATATTCTATTATTGTTCCTGCATGTAGGTATGACATAAAAGTATAGAAAATCAAACTAAACTCATTCCCAAAATTTTATGGACTCTTTCTCGAACCCAAAGACTACAGTAAATGCGAGTAATGTCAAACGAAGGTAATCGACAATCTGCGGGCACCTACCCAAAAAATAAACATGAAATTTATAATGTTTTATATTAGGGTTCCCATGTTCCATGGTTTCCATAGTAGGGTGTGAGTAACACTCAGAAGGCCACCACCAATGATGTCCCTAAATTTACCAATCTAGAAAATAGTTCACATATTACATATATAAATACAAAATAACATTGTTTTATATTTCATATCTATTAACATTAATATTATAACAATTTATATAAATTTATAAAAAAACATTCAATCTTGGGAATTTGGGAGACACTCATCATTAGTATATACATACCTTACCCCTAGTTGGAAAGTCTCAGATGATGATAAACATTTGGCCTCAACCAAATCCATGGTAGAAAACCCTGGAAATAATGGTCTCACAAATCAAGGGAAACCAAGTGGATCCACTATGAATTACTTTTAAAAATTCAATTTAAAATATAAATGATGTGTATCATTATATAAAATTGAAAAACTAGAATAAAATCAAGGAACCATAATTTTCATTACAAGTAATGATTTGAAGTGAATCCCTAGATTATGCTTTAGGAATTCCACTCAACATAATAATGCTGAATTCAGGGATATTATTCGATGGAATCCCTCAATCTCTCCTATATTAATCCATGAAATTATTCATTATCATTATACTCATATAAAAACTACTTGAATGAACGTTTCATACACCAAAGTCAATCACAATAATGAATCTATGGGAATCGAATAGTTCTGTCAAGTTATTCTGGGACATTGGATTTCTATGAATCATATTGTTTCATCAAACCATGTAGTTTAGGAAGGCACCCTATGTAATCCTTGAATAACTCAGGTAATTCAATATATGTCAAGAACTATATAGACTCTATAAAAACATCACATTATATTCTAATACATCATATTATCATAAAAATTTTATTATAAAAATCGCAATTTATTTCGAATAAACACTTTAAATAACGTTATAAATGAAAATAAGAACAAACTGAATGGATATATTCAAGGACCATTCTATAATTTTTTAAAAAAATACAAGGAAAACAATAAACCATAACATATTACATAAAATAACTACCATTTTCAATATAATAAATTATGGAATGAGATAGAACCCGAGTGGCATGGGCTTCTGGTTGGAATCCAAGGGACCTAGGTTCCAAACTGGTGGAGTTGAATTTTGGTTGTACGGTAGCATTTACGGCTTTGTCCTGTAGTAGCAAGAACTATTCACCAGATTTGGGTCTTCGGGCCACTGGTTTGGGCCTATGGGTCTCAAGGGCTTTTGGGTCATCAAAAGGACATAGGGACATAGGGATTTTGGGACATAGAGTCCATGGAGTAGCACAATTCAAACAGAACATCCGCCTGAAGAAGATAAGAGCAATAAGAGTAGGAGCCACTAGAATCAGAGCTTACCAGCTTTGAGGAATGAGAGGGTATGGCATCCGCCATCAGGACCAGGCACTGTGCAACTTTGTACGAGGCAATGCTAGCTGATCAGCACAATGCAAAGTGGGGAGCTATGTGATCAATGATGCACAAGCTGGGGAGGCGCAGTTCTAGTGGGGTGGGACTACGGGTCTTGTAATGGGCATGGTATGCATATAGGCCTTCGGGTTATGTATTGTGGGTCAGTCAAGACTTGAGAATTGGTCCTACGGGTCATGAATGGGTTCCCCTTCAACCCTTAAAAGGGGTATTATCTATAATAAAATAAAAAATAATGCCTTCAGGACATTCATGGATATAAGAAATCCCAAGGAATCATTACCATAAGTTGATTCGATTTTGAAAACCCATTTCAAATTCCATAAAAGGTCCCAATTATTTTCTAAATCCATTATAAATTAAGAGTTACAGTATTATTTAGACATTATGTTTTGTGATATAATTTTTCACAACAATCTAATAAATCCAAAATCCATTAAAACCAATTTCATTCATCAGAATATTTTTTCGTGATTTACTCAAATTTATAAAACCAAATTCCATATTTATTGGCCACTATCTACATCAATCCCATTACATAAAGTATTTAGCAGGGGTTTCTTTTTATATTTTTTAATATATTATAACAATGATTTCACAAATAGAATATGACATTTTATGTAATATTATAATAATTTAGGTTATTTACCGAAAAACATAGCATGTCCACACAACATGGGATATCTAATAAATAAGTGATATTTTGGGTTTATTTAAATGGAATGAATACAACATGAATATATAATATCACTCATTAAATATCAAGTAATAGTTATTCTTGAACCAAAAGAAATAAAAAAACCATATAAATGCTTTAAAATTTGTAATATTAACTAAACCACTCAGAAAAACACAAAAAAGGAATGAATTTCACAATAAAAGAACTAGGGGTGGGGGAAATAAAACGTGATATCCAATGAAACGGATACAAGCATATATAGAAACTATTTTATGGAGAACTATCAATGATGATATAATAGAGTGATGGGCTCCATAGGAGAGTAATTATAGCATTTTGGGGTCCAAAATCACACACAAGCAGTGGAAGGGGAAGCAATGGTTCACATGATGTGGTTAAACTAATAAATTATATCATAGTGAGCTAATTTCATGATATATAGGGCCATCAGCTAACAGTTAACCCAAAAAAGTGGTACTTGGAGTATAAAAAGGCCACTGGTGAGCCGGTGGCTTATCCCTACCTAGCATGTGGATATTGTTGTAGCCAGACTAACCCTGGAATTCATTCAGGGCCCTACTAAACCCTAGATATACTACCTGAACTACATTTCACAACTTTGATGGCCCTTTTGCAGGTTTAAGAAATCGAAACCATCAATTTCAACAGTAATAAAGAATTTGTAGACAATAAATAATCGAAAAATCCAAAAAACCATTGCGATTATAATATTGTTCACACACATGGTTCATAAATACTATGTGTTTCCACACTTGAATACATCCTTGTTTGATAACACCATTCACACATTTCACAAAAAATCCATGATGCACACAGTTTTTCACCAACCATATGCACAACCCAAGTGTACGGAGCATTTATTATTTTCATAAATGATGAGAATAATATCACCCAAAATGTTCCCATCTCTTGCCTAATGAAGAATAATATAGTGAAATATCAACTCAAATATTCTCGCTACTAAATAATAAAATGGGGTTAATGTACCAAACCCGGTATTTATAAAATAATTTCATTTTATATTTTTAGTGATTTTGTTTTAAATTATAATTCATAAAAGAAAAAGTTAATTAGATTATTATTTTTTTATAAACATAAATTTTACTATTATAGATTTTAATATGAAAAAACTATTTTTATTAATCAATTCATCATGATGAATTTATCATAATATTAAATTTGGTCAAATTTCAAACAAAAATTTATATTTTTTGAATATTATAAAATATAGAATTCTATAAATTATTGTATTTTATAGGGATGTGAAATTAATTAAATTTATTTAATAATTAAATGATGATATTATAATAGTAATATTGTAATCAATGATCATTGAACATAAAATACATTTTCTCTTAACTATAAGTATAAAATATTTTATTAGTGTCGACGTAGTGCCCACAAAGAATTGGAAAAGTCAAATTTGGTTCATTACCAATAAACATTCAGTGCTAAAAATTATTTTCCAAAGTAAAATATTATATATTACATATTATACTATTTTTGTATATGAATTTTAAATTTAATAGTAACATAACATTAATCTTATAAAAATATTTATGAAATTCTTGCGTATGGAAGGAATAACAAATTTATGGTATTACATTTGAAATCTATATGAGTAATTATAAATAATAAATGAATATATAATTATATTTGAGTACACTATCGACCCACATGAATCACATTAGTCCCTTTATATTATATATTTAAAAAGAAATAAAACCGGTTCACACTAAACCATTCAATTATTAGAATATTTTAATATTAGGTTTTACTAAAGTGTGTTTTTTTAAAAGACTTCAGATAGATAAGGGAATTATATTTCACAAAATGTTTTATTTTTAATTTTTTTCTCATATATATTTTCTGTAATGGCTTGATAAAAAAGGATGCAGTAAACAAGAAATTAATCAATAAATCAAATTAATTATTTAAAAAACACTATGATTATTATTATGCTATATTTTAAGTCAATTAATTATTTATATAATTATTTATAATATTTATAAGTTATAATATTTAATTTAACTTTAATTTTAATATTTATTTTTTGTTTCTAATTTTATGATTTCAAATTGCACTTAACATGAAAAAATTAATTTTTCTATTTATAAATTTTTTTTAAATAATTTAATAATTAAAACATATTTACCATTAAATAATTGAGAAGACTTGGTCATAAATCTTATATTCTATTCGTTTTCCCCTTTTTTATGTCTTAAACACTACTAGAAATTTAACGTATTTTAATAATTTGACAAATTCCTATGTTCCCCCGCACCTCGGTTATAGAAGGAGGCTCCCTCCTTCACAAAATTTTAACAACATGAAGCCAAATTCTTCATCTAAACATAGAAAAATTCCCATATACTCTTTTCTTTAAACTTTTTTAGCTACTTCTGTTACCAAAAGTCTTCTTCTAAGATCCTTTATGGGGTTATCATGGATAATTTTACAACAAGTAAGATTAGGTTTTCTTCTATTTGAAGTCATTTTTCACTTATAACTTATCCCCACCTCATATCAAATTTAACATAAAAAATATATATCAAATATTAAATTGATTGTGGAATAGTTAATTGAATATGAATCATATAATATATAATATATTTCTTTATTTTTTAAATATCCCAATCGTCGTCCCTACTGCATTAATTCACCACCTTAATGGACGATGATTTTCATTTCACTTTTACTGAAATCAAGGAATGTTCAAATTCAAATTTATTTATTTAAAATGAAAAATATATATAATCAATTATTTATTATTATTCCAATTTTTCAAGGAAGACCATAAACAAACTATCATTTGAACCCATGAAAAGAACAATCCCAAAAGAAGAAAATAACAAAATATTGTTAATTAAAGGGTGGAAAATGATATAAGATGAAAATTTGTGGTATTATAAATATGTTTTTAGTTCATTAATATACTAATAAAATTAATAATAACAATATAAATTAGTTTTTAACACATTTTAAGAATTTATAACACAAGGTAAGGGATGTTCATCTTAAAATTACATTAAATGTCTCTTCAACAAAATTCAAAAAAAAAAAATTTATGGTGGGGGTAGTTTATACTAATATCAAGAGGAATATTACAATGATGTCTTCATTATTTATTTTAATTGTTATTTTTGATATATATTATATCATTATTATGTCAATATTTTTTATATTTCAAAACTGAATTGTTTTACAAAAAACTGTATTTTGAAAATTAGAAAGTGTTTTTCTCAAGGGTAGAAATAAAGTGTGAAGAGGTTTTCAAATGATATGTTTCTTTTACATATTTTAGATTTTTTTTCAGCCTTTATATCTCATTATATGATATATTTATCCAAATTATATCTCAATATATGTTTGTTTTTTTCCATTATTGCTCATGATATGGCCAGTGATTCCCATTATATCCCTCTAATGAATTGCGTACTATAGAGATGGAAATTGAACAAATGGTTATTGAATGTGTAATTATTAATATAAGAGTTAGATGATAAAAATTCCCCATGGATACTAAATGATGTTTCTATGAATTATTTTGAGTTTTCATGAAAAGGGATCATAATGGGTTCTCATGTTTTCATTAGACTAATGTTTTTATTTCATTATATACCATACTGATAATTTTGTTCATATCCCGAGTTTGTTAATTTTTTATATAGTATATGTGTATTTTTAAGAGAAATTGAGAATTATAGTAATATGTTATGAACAATTTTCAAATAAAACATTTTTTTTAGATGTTTTCTATTATGAAGAATGAATTTTTGTTTTTTAGTATCCTGTTTGTATGAATGTGGTTTGTTTTGTATGTATTATGTATTAATATTCTAAAACTATAAACATAAAAACACCTTTAATGTGAAATAATTTATGTTCTTTAATAAAAATCATGATTATGTAATGTATTGGGGATGTTTATTTAAAGTTAGTATCAAGGGATGGTTTAGATAACACTATAGATTATGATAATGTTAATACAATGAATAAATGAATTTTTCCATTATGGATGACTTTGAAATGACACAGAATTTAAAGATCAGCATGTTAATTCATCTATTATATTTCTCTCTATAGTGGTTTCTATAGAATTAATTTGAAGGCAGAAGTACAAAGCTACTAATAGATCGATATCATTCCAAATCTGCAGCCAATAACGGTGGGAACCAAAAATAAGCAGTTTGTGATAGTAATGGAATAGTTGACTCAAGATAATAATAGTTTTCATATCCATTATAAGGAGAAACATGGTATACAATATTGATACATTCCTTTTTGGAAGAATTTTATTAGGCAACGTCATCAATCATTCAGCAGAACCACAATCCAATGACATTCGAAGGATGGATCAATTCTATATAAAAGATATTAGATATAATGGGGTGTTCAGAATATCAAAAGGAAATACATTCAGATTTATTAATTTGAATATTAATATGATCAATGATGGTATTTGGTATGGACTATGAGATAGAGGGAAAGATGATATTTATAGTTTGGAATGGTAATATTTTAAGAGAGTTTTTATATAAAAATATTTTTATTAAATTGTTCATCTCAGAATGGAAAAAAAATTCCTGGAACTGAAGAAGAAACCTGATGATTAGGTAACCGAATATGAAGACAATTTTAAAAGACTAACTATGTAAAAACAATTATTTACTCTAGAAAATGATAGTAAAATTAAAATATTTTACTCTATATTGAATTTTTTTTTGGAAAACAATTGGCTTCATGAAAGTATAATATCTATGAAAAAAAAATTCATTATGATTAAAAAGATGATATGGAGTTTTCTAATATGTACCTTACCCATGATTACATGAATAATTAGCATTTAGGTTGGCTAAAACTGGGGAATAATTTAACAATGAAATTTATAAGTAAGAAAATTAATTTCCCTTGTTGTGAAAACATAGGAAAAATGCATTCTGGAGAATGTCTTTTCAATTTGATGAAATGATACCAATGTGATAAAGTTTGGGAACATGTATCATTAGTGTTAGTAAAATGATCATAAAATTAATGAGAATGTGATGGCATGATTCATTAATTATATGTAATTTGATCATTTTACTAATGTTTGTCTAAGCTAGTCAATATAGTAGAAAATCTACAATATTGGAAGTAGAAGGGTCTGTAAAATATTTTACAACCACATTAGATGATGTTGAGAGGTCAAATTAGGTGGTATCAGATACATTTCTTGTTTTTATTTATTTTTCAAATGTAATGATTGATTTAGGGTCCATAAATTCCTTTAGTGAACAAATTTTTTTTTACAAATTATACATTCAAACGTGTGAAATGAAGCCAGAACACATAGTAAAAAGACATAGTAAAAATATTAAGGAAAATTAAATTATATGAATATATTTATCTATATCATTGGAAAATGGTAACCTATAAAACAATTTTTATAGTCTCTGTTATATTTCGATGTTGTTATGGGTATGAATTAGATTTATTTTTATCATACTAATATATATTGTATAGAAAATGTTTTTTCATATTTTTTTAGTTTTGGTAAAATAATTAACCCATAAAATTTTTAGCATATCAAGAAGATATGATACTATTAAAAGCTAGAAATGAATGTCATATTTTTCACATTTTTGAAAACATGGGAACTATTCAGATTAATGATGTGCTAATGGATACTGAGTGTCCTGATGCATTTCAAGATGATTTCCCTTTTTTTATTCATGATCCATTGTTTGAGATTATAATTAATTTAGATACTAATACTAATATAATTTATGAAACACCTTATCTGATGTATCGAATAAATATTTTAGTTTTCAAGAATAAATTTTAAAAATTTATTAGTTAAAGGCTTCTTCAGACCCAACCCATCACCTTTGGGGGGGGGGCTATCTTGTATTATAAAAATAAATAATTTTTCATTAATAATTTTATTTAAATATATATCCGTGAATACCAATTTTTTTTACAAATATCCTTCTCCTCATGTTGATTATTTCATTACAAATCTCCAATGAGCAAATCATTTTTCAATGTGGTGAATTTTTCAGCTACAATGATTATACATTGAAGGGACGTATTTGTGTTATGATGTGGAGTGATCTGGTAATTGCATATTTTATGTGTAATTTGAATCATCATGAGTTATATTACCAATAAACATGATTTGGTATTTTATGTTTAATTTTTTCATGAAAAATTTTGAGGAATAATTTGTATGGAGTAAAATTCGAAATATATGCTGGCCATAAATGTTTTATGTCTATATTTACTATGTAGAAATTGAACATGAGAGATAGAATATTGAAGGAACTAATTAGGGATTATAATTTCACAATACATTACCATATTAGAAAATAATAAAGAATGATCAATGCATTGAGTTGGAATAAAAATTCAACAATAATCATGATATGTTTGGATCATAACCATTTGGTGAGTCATTTGACTAGTTTTTTCATGGAATATATTGGTTTATGAAATTACACTTTTTATTTATGTTTTTCTGAAATAACATCTTTCTAAAACAATTAAGAAAGAACCAAATGAAGACAATGAGTTCTGTATTGCCCCGACCCTAGTTTCCCAGAGTCGGTGCATTATTTTAATGCATTGGAATGATTACAAGGAATCACGTCCCGAAGGATAGATCAGTTTAGCAGTTTTGGAAACACTAGATACATTCATAATGTTTACATTACATAATAAAATGAAAAATTCAATAACATATTCTCCATAGTCCACACTCATACTATCCCTGCAGGTCATTCATAAATTACTTTTTCACATCCTGGGAAAAATAAAAAATAGAAAGGGGTGAGCTCAGATTCTCAGTAAGGTTAACAATAAAGGGGAATCTTTCATAAATAAGCATAAACATTTATGGAAAAGTATTACTAAAAAGCCTTTTAAACATGAACATCAGCATAAAATGGCAGAAATAAAATGAAATAATGACATTTACTTATTCACATGGATATCCTTCTAGTTGAATAATCAATTGCAATATCAATAACCACTTTCATAATTATGGAATGCATAATTCCAGAGTATCATAACCACATAGCCAAGGCTTCATGCCGAGACTACAAATAAGATATTGTCATGGCCTTGTGCCAAGACACTAGTTTGTCTCATGAGACCTACCGATGCATCGAGGAGTTATAGCGGGCTCCACCCATCACTTACTAAGTTCAATTAATTCCTCATATGAATAGGTTTAAATATAACATAAACATTTGTATTAAAAATAGCATGAAAAATGACAATACTTTCTCCATAAACCATGAATGGTATAAAAATAACACATCCACAGTGAAACATATCACAAAACCATCAATACAATATGTATGTTTTGTATCATAATAAATCTACTTCAAATAAACATAAAATCCATCAATGGATGTGGACATAGATGAAATCAAAACTTTTTTAGAGAAAAATCTCTTTTTTTATATCATTAAAAAGTCACACATTTATTAAAGAAGTAATTTAAAAGAGTTTTTTGAATAAAAATGCCCCTTACCACTTTGAAACATTTGAAAAGAAATATCATTTCAAAAAATTCATGTCCATATAAATATATCTTTGAAATAATTTTGAAAACATGGACATTAATTAAAAATATTTAGAAAGATAAAATTTTAAAACTTTTAAAATTATGATTTTGATAAAGAGTACCTTTCAGAAATTTTTAAAATATTCATTTTGAAATCATTTAAAAGTCATATAATTATAAAATAAAAAATTTACATTGAAAATATCCTTATAATATTGTAAGGGAAGCTTCTATGATTTTATAACGGCAGAAAATAGCTGCACCCACCGTATATGTTAAAAAAACATTCTTACCTTAATTGTGTCGAAAAGTTTAAAAAGGACCTTGTATAGAAAAAGGCAGAAAGATTCATTTATAAAACACTTGTAAAAAGTCAAACAAGTGTATAAATGAATTTAAACCTTATTCCATAAAATATCCAGAATTATTTGAAATACATTTTTAAGAAACATGGATGTGGAGGATAAAGATGTCCTAGTAGATAATTACGTATAAACAAACTCGGATAATGAAGAGATTGTGAAATAATATTTTACCAACTTGGTAACATCTGAAACATAAACCCCATGAAAGAGGTAGCATAAAATTAATATGTAAATACACATAAATTAAAGTGTATTACACAAAGAATACAATTATGGGCAGTACATACACCACACAAAAGGTAATAGTGGCAATATAGCACGAATCTCACCGGAATAAGGGGTGAAATGAAAACCCCTTACCTTGAACTTTTCCTTGGTCAAGGGTAGGATAAAATCATGTATAATAGTTAAATCAATGTTATTAAATTATAAAAGAATCATATACATAAATATGATATCATATAAGATCTTTAAATATTGCATTATTAATAATATTTTAGTATTATCGTCGTTTCGGGTGTTAACTAATTCGTTTTACATTATATGATTTGTTACATAATCCATGTTTCTTATGGATATGTTGTATCTTATTCATATCCATAATGATATAAAGTCCTTAAACATTACTTTTAAACATCAAACGATAATTATTCTTTAATGGATATGATGGGGAAATGAATCTCATCGCGTTCGTGGAGACGGTAATCCATACGTACGCACGAACGCTACTTCCATTTAATTTCTCATTTTAAAAGGACTCAAAACCAAATGATACATAAGTATATAATTATTCCAGTATAATATAATATCTTATATGTGTTACTTAACTTCATATACACCATCTTTATTCGTTCCTTGTATGGTATTAACAAGTCATATCACTTTGAGGGTGCGGTAGTCCGCACATCCTCAAATTAAATTATCGTATATATATACAACATGAAACGAATAATGGTATGATATAAAATCGAATTACAGAAGAATATATATAAAATAAGTATCATTAATATCATATTTAATTATAGTTCCATCATAATTGACACCATGAGAGGTGGTAGGAGATAAATGAACAATCATCGCTTCGTGTGGATTTTGGTTGCCATCCATAGAAACACTATGTTCTTCACTCATTATATTGATGTTGGTGTAAGCATAGTTCTTATACATCAAATTAGAATATCCAAGTTTATTTATGATACTATTTTTGTTACAAAATAAAATAATAAGAATAGTTTAGGGTTTTTAAATGTAAAATAAAAGAAAAGAAGCTGAGAGAAATCGTTACCTTTAATTTTGGTAACTCCCTTTGGATTGAACCAAAAAGGACTCTTGAAGTGCCTTATTCCTAATTAAAGGCTTATGAAAGGATTAGAGAGATTTAGGGAGCTTAATTGGTCAGATTTTGGACGAGCGAAAAGGCTTGAGAGGTGTGAGGAATTGGATAGAAGTGATGTCCTTTCATAAGGAGGAGGAGGGGATCTTTAGTAAAATGTAGAAATATTATTTTATAATAAATTCATATTCAGTTTCTAATGGCTCAAAAGTAGATTATTTAAAGATTAAGGTTGGGATGGGTCGAAAACCACTCAACCAAATGAATTTAGATAGGTTGGGGTCATTATATTAAAATTATATTTTAGTTTTAACTCATAGTTAATTAGATTGACACTTACCATGTTACTTTGTATTTTTATATTATATAGTTAATAAAGGTACTATATACCTCCAAGAGACCCCCAAGGGGTGCATTAATAATATACCTATCATGATATAATTCGTTTTGCTGAACCTTAGATTTTTAGGAATAGATTATAAATAACTAATATAATATTTGTTTTAAAAACTCATTTATGTCAATTTTGACACTACTCAATAATTGAATTTTGATAAATTCATAAAAACATTATTAATTCGAACAAAATCCAATTAAGAAATACTAACATGTCATATTAACCAATAAAATTCGTGCATTTCATCAAAAATTTCAAATTATAATAATTTTAACATTTATAATTTCAATTATTTCATTCATTCATTAATAATGAAAATACTGCATCATTATTGTGTCATATATATATTTTTACTTTTTCAATGTCTAAAAATTATAAATAAAATACCATTATGTATGGAATATTTTTATCTTTCTAATTAATATTTATAATTGAAAATATAACATATATAACCCTACGTAAAAATTGTTTTTAAAAAGATATAAGCTTATGTCATTTTTGTATCCACTTTATCTTAATTAATATAAAGTGTCCCTATCACTTAAAAGTGGCTCTATGGGGTCCCAAAATCGAACCAATGATTCTCGTGGTCGGACATGTATCCACCAATAAGGTTAGGACACGTTTTAGGGTAATTTATATTACCTATAATATTATTTTTAAACCCTTATTTACTGGATTTACCCTTTAACCATGGGAAATAAAATATTTACCGAAGTAATTATTCAAAATGTCTAATAATAAAAGTAATCTATTTACACAATTTAGAAATCATGATTCAAAATATGGAATAAAGTTTTCCAAATACAAATCATAGAAGTGGATGAAATTAATTTAAAATTAATTCATACTGTGAAAATAATAAGCATGTTCTTAAGATATAATAACTATCAAAATATTGACACTTGTTTATAACCGTTTTAATTGTAAAATTATGTCCAATGACCAAAATTGGATTAAATGGAATAAATATATTATAAATATACTTTAAAACCACTCAAATTCTTAATTTATCACTTTTAATTATTTTGATTAAAAATGTTGTTTTTAATTAAAAATTAGTAATTTTCACTATTCATCAAAATATAAAAGTTATCAAAAAAGAACCAGAAATTAAACCTAATATAATTTATATATTCCAAATCAAAAAATTAAGTCCATTATGAATGATATAATGTATAAAATTTCAAAAAGTGGGTATTGCTATTTATAACGACTAGTTTGATTGGTTGTGGTATGTGTTAGAACTCGAAGTTGCATACAACACAAGCTACTGTATTATTCAATGTGAAGTGAACCATGGAAGCTTGGGGTGTTACATTCTTCCATCCTTCAATAAATTGTGTCCTCGCAATTTATGATTAGTATTAGAAACATGGGGTTGACATTTACAAATATCGTAGTTGAAATCCCACATCGAAAAATGAATTAATGAGGCCTCTATTTAAAATAAAGAGTGGTAAGTATGAAGGTTACTGAAAATAACACATTCAATGGTTCCATGTAGAAAAATATTAATATGGAATAGAAATAAAACCGTCAATATCTGATGGAGAGTGGTAGAGAACATGGCCAGGAAAAGGCCAACAATCCCAAAGACATAAATTTGTGATGACCTAAGGTACCATCAAGGACAATATTTTTAGTCTAAGTTCATTTTCTTAATGTTGAGGAATTTATTTATGAGATTTTCCTAGATCATAAGAAGATATACATAATTTATAATTATAGTTTTCTCCATTAATAAATTTATACCACAAACTCATATCTAACCCCAATACATAATACAACTCAAAAATACTCTATTTATCCTAATCTTATAGGGTACCAAATATAATGAATTTATAATGAACCTATTAGACTTTTTATGAAAATAAAATACATTATACCATCCAAGAACTTCACGTAGTCTAGTGGTAGGTGATAAATCCAAATTTCAATATGGTTGTGGGTTCGATTCCCACATCCTTGTCCCACACGAAAGGTCGTCACACGGTTTGCGTGTTGTCCTTTTATAAAAATCAAAAAATAACCTTTCAAACATAATCCCTTCCAACCTTTATACCTATCCAAAATACTTCTGTAAACTCTCAGTCCAAAATTTATATGAAAGGTAATCATAATGTATATCCTTTTTCCCCGTAATGGCTTGTGAATACGTTCATCATGTATTCTTTTAAAACAATGAATCATCCTGAATTACCATAAAACCTTATTGATTACATTCATGCTCAGTTATTCCTTATAGATTACTGGATATACTTCATCCATCCAAAAATGTTGTAAACTCCAACAATTATGGAATATAAAAATCTTTAATCATTTTCAAGGAAGTCAAGAATATAGAATATAAATTACATAAATCAACCATATCTTATTACAAAATCAGTACCTCAATATTAGGACCATATTAAGGTTTATCTTTCCATCAACCATGTAATTTCCAAAAATATTTAACTCAGTGTAGAGTCACTTTTCATAGTACCATAAATTCTCAAATCCTCAATGAAATTGTACTACAATACGATCCTTATTTATTTCCAAAACAACATTGACACAACACTTAAATGAAATAATTCCAAAATAACAACAAAAGAACACTAGTCATTCATATTCATATGTTGTAGTCTCATAACATGATTAGTAACCAATATCATCATTTGTGGCATAGCCTGATAACTGGGACATGGGTTCTCATAGTGTCCAAACTCCTTGAAGATGAAGAATTGTACATTTGAAACCTTTTTCTTACCATTTCAGTCACATACTTGGTGTCCTTTTTCTCCACACTTATAACATACTCCCATTACCTTCAATCATTTTCCAAGGTGATTCTTTCCATAGTTATCACATATGGAAAAATCCTTCTTTACCTTATTCCCTTTATTTGTCCTTCTCTTTACCATCCATTCCTTATCTGTCTTCACTTCAAAGCCATAGGACTCCGAGAATTCTTTACTTATCTTATCAACAAATGATACTGTTTCATCATATGATGATAATACGTGGGATACTATTTCCCTTATAAATTATGGCATAAGACTATGAAATATATGATCATTCTTACTCTTTGGATCTTGTGTATTGTTGGAGTTCTCATTCCTTATACAGGGAACCATTTCTAAATAATGGCATACAGTAGATTAGTTTATGGATAAAAATACCAAATCCCAAACTGTTAAAACACTTAACATAAATTGAATAGTTTATGGATATAATCCATAATCATAAAAATGTTTTCTTTGAGGAAATATATACTAATAAACCCTTCATAATGGTTCGTAATGAAAATGAGAATTATCCAAACCATATCCCCTGGGGGTTTCGTAACCAAGAGTGAAGCAAGGCCCGTTATCGTGCACCAGTTCTTGTTCGAGTCTAGCTTGAATCGGTGTTTTCAGGTTTTACCCCTAGGTACATATGTGCCCGAGATGCCTCTACATGCTCGTATCTAGATAGAGATGTATGATCGAAAAACTCACAAAATCATTACAATATCAAAAATATAGGAATTTCTTCTCTACTAATCCTCAACGTCTATATTAGGGCTATGCCCTCAAATCCGAGTTTATCTAAATCTATCTTCCAAGGTCATTGCTAAATTTCTCTGATACCAAATATAACACCCCGACCCCAGTTGACCAGAGTCGGTGAATTATTTTAATACATTGGAATTATTACAAGGAATCACGTCCCGAAGGACTGATCAGTTTAGGATTCTTGAAAACACTAGATACATTCATAGTGTTTACATTACATCATAAAATAAAAACGTCAACAACATAGTCTCCAGAGTCCACACTCATTCTATCCTTGCAGGTCATTCATAATTTACTTCATCACATCCTAGGAAAAATAAAACATAGAAAGGGGTGAGCTCAGATTCAAAGTAATGTTAACAATAAAGAGGAAACTTTCATAAATAAGGATAAACATTTAAGGCAATGTATAACAAAAAATCCTTTTAAACTTGAACTTCAGCATAATATGGATGAAATTAAATGAAATAATTTCATTTAATTATTCACATTGATATTCTACTAGTTGAATAATCAAATTCAATATCAATAACCACTTTCATAATGATGGAATACATAATGCCAGACTATCATAACCACATAGCAAAGGCCTCCTTCCAAGACTACAAATAAGATGTTGTCAAAGCCTCATGCCAAGACACTAGTTTGTCTCATTAGACCTATCGATGCATTGAAGAGTTATAGCGGGCTCCACCAGTCACTTACTAAGTCCAATGGATTCCTCATATGAACAGTTTTAAACAAAACATAAAAAATTGTATTAAAACTAGCATACGAAATGTCAATACATTCTCTATAAACCATGAATGGTATAAAAATAACACATCCACAGTCAAACATATCACAAAAACATCAATACAATATAGATGTTTGGTATCATAACAAATAAACATCAAATAAACTTAAAATCCATCCATGGATGTTGAAATAGATGAAATAAAAACAATTTGAGAGAAATAGCTCTTTTTTGAAAATCATTTAAAATTCACACATTTATTAAAGAAGAAATTTAAAAGAGATTTTTTAATCAAAGTGTCCCATAGAAAATTGAACATTTTTAAAAGAAAGATCATTTCAAATAATTCATGTCCAAATAAATAAATCCTTAAATTCATTCTGAAATCATGGAAAATAATAAAAAAATTTAGAAAAATAAAATTTTAAAACATTTAAAATTATGATTTTGATAAAGATTACCTTTAAGAAATACTTAAAATATTCATTTTGAAATCATATAAAAGTCACATAATTATAAAATAAATTATTAACATTGAAAATATTTTTATAAGATATTAAGGGAAGCTTCTATGATTTTATAATGGCGGAAAATAGACGCACCTTCCATATAAGTTAAAAATACATTCTTACCTTAATTCTGTAGAAAAGGATAAAAAGGACCTTGTTTGGAAAACGACAGAAATATTCCTTTATAAACCAGTTGTAAAAAAGTCAAACAAGGGTATAAATGAATTGAACCCATATTATGTAAAATATAAATAATTTTTTGGAATACATTTTTAAGAAACATGGATGTGGATGAGAAAGAGGTCCTAGTAGATAATTACATATAAACAACTGGAATAATGAAGAGATTGTGAAATAAACCCTTACCAATTTGGTAACATCTGAAACATACACCCCATGAAAGTAGTAGCATACAATTAATATGTAAATACACATAAATTAATTTTTATTACACAACAAATACAATTATGGGCAGTACATACACCACACAAAAGGCAATAGTGGAAATATGGCATGAATATCACTGGAATAAAGAGTGAGATTAAACCCCCTTACCTTGTACTTTTCCTTGGTCGAGGGTAGGTTAACATACTATATAATAGTTAAATAATTTTTATTAAATTATGAATGAATCATATTCATAAATATGATATCATATATGATCTTTTAATATTGCTATGTTAATAATATTTTAGTATTATCGTCATTTTGGGTGTTAAATGAGTCATTTTCCTTTATATGCTTCGTTACGTAAGCCGTATTTGTTATGGATAGGTTGTATCATATTCATACCCATAATGATATCATGTACATAAATATTTACTTTAATAATCAAATGATAATTATTCTTGAATGGATATGATGGGGAAATGAATCTAATCGCGTTTGTGGAGACGGTAATCCGTATGTACGCACGAACGCTACTTCAATTTCATTTTTCATTTTAAAAAGAATCAAAACCAAATAATACATAGGTATATAAGTTTTCCAGTATAATATAATATATTATATGTGTTACTTAAATTCATTAACACCATCCTTTATACATTCCATGTATGGTATGAACGAGTCATATCACATTGAGGGGGCGGTAGTCCGCATTTCCTCAAATGAAATTATTGTATCTATATACAAGATGAAACGAATAATGGATTGAAATAAAATGGAATTACAGAAGCTTATATATAAAATAAATATCATTAAGATCATATTTAATTATAGTTCCATCATAATGGCCACCATGAGAGGTGGAATAATATAATTGAACAATCATCGCTTCACGAGGCGTTTGGTTTCCATCAACAGAAAAATTATATTCTTCACCCATTACATGGATGTGTGTTTAAGTGTAGTTATAATACATATAATAAAAATATACTATTATATTTAGGATACTATTTTTGTTACAAAAGGAAATTATAAAAGGATTTTAGGGGTTGGAGAAGTAAAATAAATAAAACAAGCTAAGAGAAATCGTTACCTTTAATTTGGGTTACTCCCTTTGGTTTGAACCAAAAAGGACTCTTGAAGTGCCTTATGCCTAAGTTAAGGCTTCTAAGAAGAGTAGAGGGATTTAGGGATCTTAATTGGGAAGATTATGGATGAGCCAAAACTCTTGATAGGTGTGAGTAATTTGGATTGAAGTGGTGTTCTTTTATAAAGGGGTGGATGGTCTCTTTTAGATAATCTAGAAATATTTTTTTATAATAAATTAATATTCAGATTATAATGGCTCCAGAGTGGATTATTTAATGGTTAATTTGGGGATGGGTTAAAAACCACTCAACCAATAGAATTTATAAAGGGTTGGGTCATTCTATTTACCTTATCTTGTAGTTTTAACTCTTAGACAATTAGTATGACATATACCATGTCGCGTTGTATTTTTATATTATATAGTTAATAAATGTACTATATACCTCTAAGAGACCCCAAATGTGGTCCATTAATGATAAAAATATCCTGATATAAATATTTTGGCCGATCCTTAGATTTTTAGGAATTTAATATAAATTAATAATATAATATTTGATTTATAACTCATTTATGTCAAATTTGACACTACTCAATAATTCATTTTTGTTACAGTCTTGACAAATTTATTAATTCGAAAAAAATTAATTTAAGAAATCCTAATATGTCATATTAACCAATAAAAGTCGTTTATGTCATCAAAACATTAAAATTATATTTATTTTAACATTTATAATATCCATTATTTGATTCTTTCATTTCTAAGAAAAATATTGCATCATTATTGTGTCATATATATTTTCTCATTTTCAATGTCTATAATTTATAAATAAAATACCATTATGTAGGAAATATTTTTATCTTTTTAATTAATATTTATAATCGAACATATAGCATATATAACTCTATGTAAAAATTGTTTTTCTAAAATATATAAGCTTACGCCATTTTTGGATTCACTTTAACTTAATTAATATAAAGTGTCCCTATCACCTACAAGTGGCTCCATGGGATCCCAAAATCGACCCAAAGATTCCCATAGTTGGACATGTATCCAAAAATAAGGTTAGGACATGTTTTAGGATAATTTATTATTATTATAATTTTATTTTTTAACCCTTATTTACTGGATTTACCCTTTAACCATGGTAAATAAAATATTTACCAAAGAAATTATTCAAAATTTCTAAAAATAAAAGTTACCTATAAAAAAAATTTAAATCCTGATTACAAATATTTAATCCATTTTTCCAAATTCAAAACACAGAAGTGGAAGAAATTAATTTAAAATTAATTCCCACAGTCAAAACAAAAAGCGTGATTTTAAGATATAATAACTATTAAAAGATTGACACTTTTTTATTTCCGGTTTAATTGTGAAATTATGTCCAATGACCAAAATTGTATTAAATGGTAAAAATATATTCTAAATATACTTTAAAACCACTTAAATTCATAATTTTTCACTATTAATTATTTTGATTACAAAAGTTGTTTTTAATTAAAATTTAGTAATTATCACTATTCATCAAAATATAAAAGTTATCAGAAAAGTACAAAAAATCCACCATAATATAATTTAAATATTTCAAAACCAAAAATGAAGTCCATTTTGATTGATAAAATGTATACAATTTCAAAAATTGGGTATTACTATTCATAACGGCTAGTTTGATCGGTTGTTGTGTGTGTTAGAACTCGAAGTTGCGTACAACACACGCTACTGTATTATTTAATATGAAGTGTACAGTGGAAGCTTGGGGTGTTACAAGTTGCATAAAAATATAGAAAATGTTATGAATGGTATGATTTTTGAATTTTATATTGATAATGATTATTTTTGAGTTTTGGAATAGATTATGTGTTCATAGTTATTTATTGCTCAATAAAGAGTTGTTATGTGATGTTTATAGTTCATTGTTTTCTATTCATCAAAGCTACACTAATATTTATGAGGATCTTCATGTGTATTATTTTTGGGGGGGAATGAAAAATCGATATTGAAGATTTTACCCTAAAATTTATGACATGTTAAAAGGGTAATGAAAATTAGTCGTTACCGAAGGAGATGCTTATGAGTTTTCAACTGGTAGAGTATAAATGGGAATATATATCCATGGAATTCATGGTGGGACTTCCATTTAAACCATGAGGTAATAATAAAATCTATTTTATTTTTGTGTGTTGGCTAAATCTAATCATTTCCTTCCTTTTAGAGTCACTATATATTTAAACGTGATTTTGAGACTATAACTAAATGACATAGTCATGTTTCAAGGAGTACCTCTCTCCATTATATCATTCCACGATCATTTGTTTATATTTAACATTTTTAGGAATTTAATAATTCATTGTGAACCAAATTAAAATTTATTGTATATTTTCATCCTTAATGAGATGGCCAGTCAAAAAGAACAAGTAATACATTGGAGGACTTTGTATGACCCTTTCAACAGATGTCTAGGGATATTGGTATAAACATCTATCATTAGTTGAGTTTTCATATAATAACAGGTTTCATTCGAGTATACATATGGAACCATTAAAATAATTTCATGGAATATTGTTTCTAACTTCAAATTTATTTGATATGCTCATGGAATGGATGTTTATGGGTCTGAATTAGTAGATGAATTTGTATAAAAATCTTAGTTGATTCATCAAAAAATGTGGATAGATCATTTACTGCAAAAAGTAATACAGATAAAATGACGATAGATGATTCATTTTTGGAATGTGATCATGTTTTCCTTGAAATATATCCTTAAAAAGAGTTATTCATTTTATTTGGAAACGAATTTCATCTCCATTGATCATTGGATGTGTAGATGTCTTGGAAAATGTTGGAAGAGTTTCCTATCAAGTAGCTTCACATCCAAATTTATCTCAGGTTCACAATGTTCTTCATGATTCGATGAAATGAAGGTATGTGCTAGATTAATCTCATGTTTTGAGCCCAAGTGTACCCTATCTAGATATTAACCATTCTTATGATGTGAAACCTATTCAAATTCATGTTCATAGAGAGAATGTTTTAAAGAACATGTAAATTTACCAAGTTAAGGTTTTGTGGAAAACCATATCGTTGAAGAACAAACATGGGAATATGAAAAATAAACAAGGGAAATGAATCCTAATTTTTTATAAAATATAATTACAATAAAAAGGAAACATATTCAAAATGGGGAAAGGGATGTAACCAACTATACATTTATTGAAATTGTTTTTATATTTATTAGTATTTTTTATATAATTAGAATTTGTTTAAAAAATTTATTACATATTTTTTTAATTGTAAACAATAGTCCCTTTATTTTATTTTAGAAAGAAGAAAACAACTTATTCCTACTATAACTTTTAATTAATATAATATTTTAATCAGAGGTTTTAAAAAAATATATATTTTTAAAAATAATTTTGGAAATCCAATAGATTAATAATTTTTGTAGAAAAAATAATTTTTTGTTTTAAGGTGATATATAATTACGGTTATGGTGTGTACATTTGTGAAATAGTAAACTTATAATTAATCAATTAATAAAATTAAAAAAATTTAAAATAATAAAATAAATATAATTTTATATTTAAAATTAAATTCAATATTATTTTAGGAAAATATAATTTGAATTAGTTATAATAAATAATTTAATTCCATTTTTATACTTTGTTTTATTGTGTATAATAATCATGACATTGAATGGTTTTTTTTGAAGAAATTCATTTTCCATGAATTAAGTATTTTATTAAATTATTTAAAAATTACACAATTATTTAACAAGGAAATATTTTAATTTTTTTAAAAAAAATTTATATACTATTTTTTATCCAAATTTGTTGTCTTAAACCCTAAAATAAATTTGCTTTTTATTAATAATTTATGTAATTCTCATGTTACCCCTCATCTCACCTATAAAAGGAGGCTCCCTCCATCACATATTTTTACCATGTAAAGCAATATATTTCAAATATAATCAAAAAAATTATCATCTCCTCATCCCATTACACATTATTGGGATCTGGGTCTCAGAATAAGACCATTTACGAGATCCGATAAGAGGTTATCAAGTGAATTTTTCCAGACGTAAGTTTCCATTTGATCCTATTTTAAATTATTATTCACATATTACAAATACCCACCTCCATTCCAATGTTTAATGAAAACATTTTTATGAAATATAAACAAGAGGTTATTTTTTATGTTATATTCATCATAAAATATCTCATCATCTCATTTCCTTCTTAAAAATTGCAATCGATGTCTAGGGTGTGTTAACTCACTGTAATTATGGATAATGAATTTTCGGTTCCCTTTTAATGAAATAATGGGAAGTTTAATTTAAAATTTAAATTATAAACGACTTAAATATTTATATATTATAACTTATGGATAATTATTTCTTTTTTTCTTGGAATACCATAAGTAAAACGACCTTGGAAAACTAGAAAAGAACACAACCAAAGTAGTGAAAATAACAAAATATTATTAATAAATGGGTGGAAAATCAAATAAGAAGAAAATGTAATGTATTATAATCATGATTTTATATCTTTAATATATTAATAACCTTTTTAAAGTCATTATACCAGAGTTTTGACACAATTTCAGGATGTCACCCCCGATGTAAGGGACATTCCTTTTAATATAATTTTAAAAGTCTCTATTACAAAAATCAAATAGATTATTTATTATAGAGTAAGAGTTTTATCCAATTTCATGATTTCATTTTACTATCATTATTCCATTATATAATTTAATATTTATTTTTGAAGAATATTAACTCAATATAATTTTCCCTATTTTTATTTCTTAAAATTGATTTGTTTTATAAAAAAATGGTATTCTTAAAATATGAATTTCTTTATCAAAATGTTTGAAATGATTTATCATGTGTTTTTTTTCATGATATGGTTTTTGGATGTAATTTATCTCAGTTTGATCCCATTATATCTCCATTTATAATAGTTTTATCCCCATTATATCTCAATATATGTTGGGTTGATCCCATTATAGCTAAAGATATGATGTGTGAGCGCCATTATTACTCTCCAATGCATTGGTTACTACGATGATGGAAGTTCAACGAATGGTAATTCCATGTGTAAGGGTTAATGGAAGTGTGATATGGTAAATATTTCATAACAAAACTGTATTTTTTTCTACAGATGCTTATGAGTGTTCATGAAAAGGGTTTGTTATGAGTTTTCTTGTTTTCACTAGACCAAATTTTTTTTGTCCCTTACTGATATTTTTATGAACATCCCTTGTTTTTAATTATTTTTCATTGTTTATATGTATTCTTATTAGAAAAAGCGTTTAACATGTTTAATTTTTAGAATATTTTTCAAATAAAACATGATTTAATTTTTGAATGTTTTATATTATGAAAAAATAGATATTTTTTACTAGTATCATCTTTCTATGAAGGTGTTTCTCCATGTATATATTATATCCTAATCATTTAAAACTCAAATCATAAAAATAAACACAATGTGAATGAATTAGTTTTATTTAATATAGGTAGGATTAGGTAATGTTTTTAGTCTACGATTCATATTTAACACGAGTACTATTTTGTTCCACACACCTCCATTTTTGGTGCTTAAATGATACCCTGAACATTGTTTGTCATATAAAAACTCAATTTCAGAATTAATAGATTTTTAATTGGGTTTGTTGTTGTTAGGATTGTCCACTTTAAACATATAACAAACCCATGAACGAGTGGGTATAATATAGGGTGGGTTAAGAGGGTATAAAGAGTATATGTCCCAATAAATTATAAAATATATATTAAAATAATTTTTTTTGGATGTGGTAAAAATTAAAATCAATGATTTACACCATCATTGATAATAATTAACAATATAACTTATATTAATTTTTACAAAAATTAATAATTATTGAAATTGAAATTCATAATCATGAATATTAATTAACATATTAATTTTCATAATTTATATTAATGTTTTTAATTGTAAATAGTGTGACTTACAAAAATGGTTGATATTAATATTTTTATATAAAAAATTACATTTTATTTAATGATTAATAATTAATATATAAGTACTTATATGTTTTAACCATTACATTATAAATTATTTTTTTAATTTATTATTAAATGAAAAATATTATTTATTATTAATTAAATTATTAATTATATAAATTAAAAAATGATATTATTTATTTTTTATGATAATATTTTTTCTCCATTACTGAATTATATAATAAATTACTTTTAATTATATTTCATTTTCAATATTTATAATTTCTTAGTATTAATGAATATAAATAAATTTATTATTATTAATTTCTATATTATATTTTAATTATAAAATGTTTCTAATTTAAATTAGATTAATATTTCATTATTCAAAAACAAATATTGATTTTTATATTATTAATTTAAGTATTTGAATAAATGGTTTCGTATTGATTTATTTAGGTCGAGGTTAATAATATTAAAAATATAATTTTTTTTAATTTTTTAATATAACATTGTACACTCCCTGTTGAGTTTTATTTTCAATGTCTATAATATATCTAAATCAAGGTAGGTTTGAAAATCCCGCTATGGAAACCCTTTGATGGGTACCTAATCTTGGAATGGCATTGTCGAGGAACCTTCCTGATTACTGTGATATGGGAACTACAATTTCATACTACGAACATAGTCAAATTTGAATGATTTAACGCTCATTGATAACAAACCAATCAATAATAAAATAGTAAATCGTTGTATGTAATGGATCTAATACATTTATAGGTCACTCTTAAAAGAAAAAGTGAACCCATAACAAACCACTTTCATCTCCATCAGACACATAACTACACTAAACATCCCTAACTAATACCATTTAAATCTCAATCAACTATACCAATGATATTCCACATGAATGAAATCAATAACAGTTGTATATACCATGTTGTGTGTATAGGGTATGATTAAAAGTGATCCCAACCAATTTTCCTATTATATTGTGTGACATTCCGATGAATAGAATATTCAAATATTTTCGTTCAAAAACTAATTTAAAATTATGGTTTTCATAAATACAAACATATAAATCTTTAATAAAATTCATTACCATTTAATACATCCCTCATTATTTTTTGATTAAATGAAAATATAACATTGAAACAATTTACTCAATCAAAACCACTTTAACTGAAGAATCTAATTTAAAAAACATTAACATTTAAATTAAAAAATATACCATTTGAAGAAATGTATATTATTTTGAATAAATAACGAAAAAATGTGTATAATATTCAGTTAAATTGAATTACACCAATTCATTAAACATTTTATTCTATTAAAAACGAACATGTTTAATTGACATAGATGACATTCTGGCCCCCATAGGATAGTGATAGGATCTAGGTAATTATATTAAAATCATCAAGAATAATTTATTCTATCAAAATGATAAATATCATGTAAGAAATCGTTATCATTATTATTAATTAAAAATTAAATACATTGGATTCCAATTAAAAAATAGATTTAAAGATTATATATATGATTAAATGACTAGGAACATGACATGAAATAAAAGTATTAATAAATTATAAATGTCCAACAAAATCAACACTAAATCTAAAATTATAAAATATCCATATTAGTCAAACCACTAATGAACTAAAAAAATAATTAAAAAATATATATCAAGATCAACATTTGAGAAAAAATCAATGTTTATCTATTATATTTGGATTCCCCTAAAATATTACTTTTGAAAATGAGTCCAAGCTGTGAGAAATTTCATAATTAGAACCTAAAATTTCAAGAATCGCTCAATCTATATATAGATTGATATTAGTATGTTATAATTATAATATCTAATTTTTGTTTCACAGTTTGGTATATCAATTCTATTTACATGAATATTCATGAAATGTAATTTGGAATATATAGTAATTTAAAATTTTAATTATTCTATTATCCTTATAAAAAATACATGGTATTTCCTTATAAAACACATTTTTAGGAAGAAATTGTTAGAACACATAATTTAAGTGAATTATTTTCCCAAAATCATTAACAACTTCTTTTGTAAAAGTATACCTATTTAGGGAACCCAAAAAAATAAATTATTTCTTCAATAAAATATTCATTACTAATTATTTGGAGAAATATATAACTACTAAAACAAGTCCCTTACATTCATATTAATAATCTTGCGTCATGGATAATCTATAAAATATGTAATTCAGTTAATAATATAATTGAATCCAAGAGAAATAGACACATTTTATGATGGAACAATTGAAAAAGAAATAGATTAATGTAAAACATATCAATTCCAAATAATTCATATAATAACTTCTTTAATACTTTGTAATATATTTTCATGATAGTGAAAGGGAAAACCAAAAAAAATCAATAAATTAAAACCATCTTTGATAATGAAACATAGTGAGGTCTTTTGAGCTAGACATCCTCGAAATTATATGTCAACATAGTAGTGGACTTCATAGTAATATTGCATCTCTCTATAGATGGAGAGTGACATAAATACATCACCATAAGGTATTAATGTGGGATGAATCAACCCACTTAGGTTTTCATACCTAATAACCAAAGGATTATTACAATGTTTAACACATAAGAAACAATTGATTTTAGAAGTGAAATTTTCAGAAAAAAAATTAAAAAGTGAAAGAAAAATATAATAAACGTGTGATCACATAGAGGGGGTGAATTAGTGGTCTTTAATTTTTAATGTTTTTTAAAATACAAACTATTTTTAGTGATAATTGACTCAATTGGAAAAAAAATAGAGCTCTTGTAGGGGCAAAAGTGTTTATATGTTCACTGTTTAGAAAAAAATAGATTTTTGAAGGATCTAGAAATAATTTTAGATCACCCAACCATTAGAAAAGTAATGTTAATGATTTCTAGTAAGCAAGATATATCCATCACTTGGTACCACTATTATCCATCACTTGGTAATACTATTATCCATTAACATGCCATCAATGTCCGACATGCCCTTTATTATATTTTAATTAATGGAATTTATTTTAATTATAATTCAATTTCATGATAAAAAACATTAAAGAACTTCCCCAATAGTAGTTTTCTATCAGGTAAACTCCACAACATATATCGAGTCTAGTACAACTCTCTTTGATCTACATCATTCAGTACATGTTATTCCAAAACCACCAAATTCATTAATGTTCATATAATTACCTGTACCTGGTATTTTTAGTCTAATAATAATGATTCTAATGTTTCATTTTCATATTATGATGATTCATGTTATACTATAAAAATATTATCCCCAACTCTTCACTCGATATCTCAAATCATCACGAATTCACATAGGTCGTTCGAATTATTCATAATGATCATTATCTTTGTTTATAATCACTTCAAATATTATAAAAAGTAGATTATCATGAAATTAAAATTCGATATTCCAACCCTAAGTATTTAATATCATGGTCAAATCATTATTCTATTGAATTTATTTATACCTCCCTTAAAATTGATGCCATTAATCATCATAATAACATTCATCAGGACACATTATTAATAGAAATTTTCACACCATACTGAAATCTCAAATAGTTTCATGATTTATATATTTAGATTATTCTATTATGAAACATAAATATCAACATTATTTCAATTTATCATTTTAAAAATTTATTTAAATGATAATTGAAAACATTAAATGTACGATAAATCTAACATTGATTTTATTTTCCAGATAATTTTCATTTTAATACCCATATATAAGATTCTAGATTGCTTATATGTCCTATAAATCATTGAATCAAAAAAAAAATTATCATGTGGATTATATCTAGAATAGTCTTCCTAATGAATTCACTCAGAGACATTTCTCTGATTCATTTTCTTCAAAACATCATTTTGATGAACACGTAGTAGGGACATCATTATTATTACACCATTTGAAAAAATCTACCCCATATCTCCGCTCAGAAACCAATTTTTGATGTAACTTCGCGTATCTATGGTGAATAAAAATTCCTACTAAAAAAATATTATATTTTATAATTTTATCAGGATATGTTCTATGACTATGTATCACTGCTATGGTGTGGTGGATGATAAATTACTATTAAAGACATCCGAATTTCTGATTTAATAGATTTAATAAATATTTCATTGATCATACTGACTATTTGGGATGTCGATACATCATAAAACAATTTATGAATTTGTATTTCATTGAGTGGAATATTATAATCACTATTAATATTGTTCAATGAGAATGTTCACTTTCCTCATATAAAATATTTTTATAAGGTGTGAAATATAATTTTACAGGATGTACAGTTCCCATACGCAACCCTATGATGTTTATGATTCTTCATCATATTTCACATAGTGTTCTAATGATCGAACCAATAAGGAAATATAGTTGTGTAACCAAATATTTTACTTAGGTGGTTTATCGTCAATCTATGGGATGTACCTCAGCTCATATGGGGTTCCTTCTAGTGTAGTTAATGTACACCACAATATTTGGGTGGAATTGGTAATCCCCTTATCCTAGTTGTAATATTGTGAGGCATGAGATCATATACTTATATATTCAATATATTCGTATTTCCCACCTTATATAGGGTGCCTGATATGCCACATTTTTTGTGTTAGTATTTCTCTAATGTAAATAGATATGAAAGTGATTGGAACCAACTAGTAAAGTTAGTATTCCTCTATTTTATAAGGAAAATGGATCATTAAAATTATTCCATGATAATATAAGTTTTGGACAATGTTTGTATTCCCCCATCCATTTGTGGGCACAAAATTCCCTATTAGTATAATATTAATATGAAGGGTTTCTTTTTAAAATGTATAATATTCTAATGATATACTTCATATCAATATATATACAAGGTTAGTGTCTCACTTATTGATCATGGGAATGAGATCCTCTATCTACAGGTATCTATACATTAGTTGATGTTTCTTATTGTATGGTTTGAAATTTCATTTATGATTTCATTATGATATGGAATTTCAATTCTATTTGTAGTGGTTAGTGTGGTTTTGATCCACCACTAGTGAGATAAATACATCTTTTACCAAAAAACTAATAATCAACAAGGAAAATTTCCATCAACATAGTTCTATGGTATATATGAGTATGGATTTTGTGTGATGTTTTTTTATGATACGTTGATCATGAAAAAATGATTAGTCTTCCATTTTTTGAATTTATTATTTCATATAAATCTATTGTATGGTGTATAATGTGTATACTGACCCATATTCACATTTCATGAAACATCAATATAAATTATTTCCCCCATATAAATTTAATTCAATTTTTTAACAGGAATTTTAATATTGGAAATTTATTGTATGATACATATTGGTTGTGGTGGTATGATTCCTCTTCAGTGATGTGGGTGGATTGATTTTTGATATGCTGTTGTAGATGTCTTAGATCCATATCTATTTTTACTGTAATCATATGTTCTTAAACTAAATCATATGATACCCAGTCATTTTTGTGTGTTTATATGTGGGGTTATAAATTCAATTCTGTTATTTCAATTTTCTGTTATGGGTGAAGGCTTCTCCTAGAGGAAAAAATATACCATCTTCTTCTCTTATCTGTGTGTAAGAGTCATCTAGTAAATAGGATTTCATGATTTTATGTAGTGGATATAAAGACCATGTCATAATGTTACTAGTTATATGTGGACTCCCAAGAGATATTCGATTTTAGAATATACTTTTGTGTTATTTTTCATTATACTATGTGGGATTATGTTTATATATTAATAACTATGACTAGATAATTTTATATTATATATTTCAAGAACAAATATTTATTATTCAATTACTTATAAATAATAAAATTATTAGATGAAACTTTTTTTAGAGTGATATATATTCGTTTTATTAAACATTGATCATCAATTTCCTTATTGTCTCATATAATAAATTATATAGAGATGAAGAACAAAAAAATGTGACGATCATTGTTATATTGAGAATAGGAAAGAACCATACATGTAAGATCATCATTAGAATTGGTCCTAGCTATGACATGAGGGAGTTGAAGGATATTATATAAGAGTTCCCTAATCTAGAGATTTGGATGGACCATATTCTAGTTATCTTGAGTATATGAAATCTATTGTGTGATAAATATTTTTATGATAAATTTTCTATATTCCTCTCAAATAATGATTTAGTTGGGGACCATCCTACATTTTCTCAAATGAGAATAATGGACTGTTTTCAATGATTGAAATAGTATCTCGAGTTGATGGGATTGTTTTCCGATGGTGAATGTGAACCTATGTGAGGTTAGTGATTTTTCTTGGAGTCCCAAATTTTATTGGATATGGATGGAAAAGATAGATTTTTTTTCATTGATACCTATGATGAACATATTTCGTTCATGTTTTCAAGAAATTATTCTAGCAAGGTGGATATATTCTCTATCTTAGTGGTCAAATTCAATGGCTTAGGTGACAAAACCAGATAATTATGGTATTTATTAATCTATATACATTGGTACTCAGCGTTTTAATTATTATGATAGTGTAGTATGACACCCCCATAAATAAATACCACTATTGGGGATCATTATATAACAAATATAGATTTAATTTCTATAAAACTTGTATAAAGATTTATAAATTTCACATTGAAAGTAGATAACGGTAATGTATGGAATTTATTTGAGATGATTGTGTTCTGTGCATCACTATGGTATTTGGAACTCTCCATAATAGGGGATGAAGTGGTTGGGAATTGACCGAGGAATAAAAAACACATATAAAATATCCTAATTTAGGGATATTTAAATGCCAGTCCTTCTTGAATAGGGACATGTTTTTGTGACAGTCATGAGGTATATGCTATATTTATTAAAGATCACCTAAATTTTTTTATATATTTTTCATGTTTTTGGATATTGAGATTCATAGTATTCCATTTGTTCTGTATTTTTTTTGGATATGAAAATAAATTATGGAATGGATAATGTAGTGTCCTCTGTTTTTCCATGAGGGTGATAGATCTCATACTTTATATTGAATTTATTGAGACAATGAGTGGGGAAAATTATAATTTTATCCATGAAAATGAACTCATTATTTTTCAGGGCCTAGTAGACACTTGGATGGAGATTCTAAAAATGGAATGTATATGAGGGAGCTTCTATATAGAGAAAAAAAATTATTTGTAATATTTAAATAAAAATGTTGATTATTATCATGTGTTCATTTATTGATATCATATGGACTGATCTACATATTGAAATTTGGATTTTTTTGGTTCAGTATTCAATGGTTAATTTTTCTTACCTGAGATATAATTTTCAATTGGTTCTGAGCACCAATATACGGAAATGAAATTCAAGTTACTATTCACATATATAGGTTATTTAATTCAAACAAAACCATATTCCATCAAACTAAATGAATGTAACAATCAATTTCTTCATATTCTTTTTTTAATGTAACATGGGAAATGAAGTGATAAAATGGAATGGCCTAAATTATTGACACGTTTGGTTTATAGTATTGTGAACTAGGATCATGGATAAGAGGAGTGATATTATGATTACTTAGTGATCTATCACATGATGGAATTTTTTTTTAAATTTGGATCATTTTTATTAAATAGTGATTTTTATGAGTAATTATATTGATATATACTAGATGGTCATATGAAATATGGTTTTTGGTCAGTTTTGGATTTTTGGAAGGATTTGGGATGACTGAAGGTGTCCAACTTTTGGAAATCCCACCTAAACCATGTGTTGTATTATAAATTCAAATAATGTAATGTGGTCATTCGGCTCTGGTAAGCGAAGATTTCTGAAATGGTTAGGTTTTGTGTACATGCTCTGTAGAATACTTAGGATACATTAAAAAATTTATACACTTATACCGTGCCATACTCTTCTTATAGGGAATATGTCATTTTTTGGTACATTACTTATTTGGTTATATATCAAAAATTGAGAATGAGGTTCAAGAATTGACATTCAATGTGTCTGGAAAAATATATATTCTTGAGACACATTTTGTATTTGGAAAAAACATTCCATATCAGTTTGGGATATAGAAAATGTGTTTTTTGATTGATGGAAGCACCATGTAATATGTGTTCATAAATTTTATAAATCCCATAATTGTTTTATTCACTTTTACACACTAGCCAGTGATTTGGAAAATGAAGTATTACATCTTGAGTACCATTCTATATAAAATTTAATATTGTTGTCCACATATATATTAATGTCCTTTATTAATGTTATTAGATTTAATATATAGATCTATATCACTTTATATAGATTAATGGTTTCTAATGTGGAAACAAAGAAGGTGTGAGGGTAGTTATAAGGCCCCAGCCTTAAACCTTACTTAATCTTGAGTTATTCCAAGATTACACATTGAGGATCTTTTCAGGTTTAGAGATTTAGAGAATTAAATCATAAAACATGCATTACCTTCCACATATAAACAAAGTGGTTACATATAGATATTATTATTAATTCCCATCAATGGAATCATTTTTAAAATAGAACATGGATTATTTCTTGACACTTCCTTGACACTATCATCATATCATGTACCTTTCCCTTGACCTGTGAAAAACATCTCAAAAAAACATGGGATGAGCATAAAAAGCTCAGTAAGGGATATAAAAATATGGAAAGGAAACATGGGTACATATATACATAAGAATGAGATCATAATTTACCCATAAAACATAAGCATTTTAACCTACCTCATCAAATCATGAATAAATAATAGATATCATAAGATATAAAGGTAACTTGAGGCATTCATAACATCCTTATGTAGGGAGTAACCCTCTTGGTTACGTTTGGAATACCCATCATAGTATATTTCCTAAATCTCTTCGGAGAAACCTTAACGTTTCACTCCTTCACATTACCCAATGCATTGGAGAGCTATATCGGGATCACCCGCCCTTAGTTTATCACGGAACCACCCGTCTTCATAATAATTCCCAAGAACCTCAACATAATCGTATCACATAAAAAATGCATGAAGGAAACATAACATTTCCACCTTTAAATAACAAGATATAAATACAACACATTGATATTAAAACATTATGAAAACCATTTTCAATACCAAAATAAAAGAAAATTAAAACATGGTATTTATTTTTCTTTTAAAAAGAAGGTATGGCTTGTAGAGGAAGCCGAAACTCAAATAACAGGCATGACGGCGTAGAAGTCGTTGTCGCCACATACGTACGAAAAAAACATTCCCTATTGTCATTTAGTAAAACACTTCGTATAAAAAAGATTTCTTTTGGATAAACTTAAAATTCAATGGGGTTTATACACTGTATAAAAGAAGGTTGTGTATATAATAAAATATGCCTCAATGAAAGGAGATTGAGACGAAGTCCCATACCTCGGGTCCGGCATGACTCGATCATTCTTTAATGTCCTGAATAATAAACTTGAGTTAATTTCTACTTTCTTAAGAACCTTTTTCAAGTTCATTATTCCTTTTATATCACTTATTTCCACGTCATGAACACTATGTAATTATTTAAGTTAATAACGGTCGTTTTAACGATCATTGGTACTTGAGTCAAAAATAAACCATTTATAATTACAAGTTGTTCATGTATCCATTATATCCATAATTATTATCATGATGTATATATCATATATATCCAGCATATACATGCATTTATAATATAACATAATCATTTAGAGGTAAGAAATGAAATGCACCGTTCATGGAGACGTTAAGCCGTACGTACGCATGAACTCTACTTTCATTTCTATTTCGTATTTTATAGAATGGAATCATAATGATATAGAGGTCTATTATAATTCCAATATAATATCATATATAATATCATAGTTCCATCCTTTATACGTCCCACATATGGTATTTAATGAATCAAATCACTTTGAGGGGGCGGTAGTCCGCACTTCCTTAAATGAAGATATCGCGTTTACCCATAATGGAAACCATAAAGGTATGACCAAAAAGAAAAAAAACAGAAGCTTAAGGAAAACATAAAAATATTATATATCATATATAAATATAGTGACATCTTAATGGCCACCTTTGAAGGTGTTAAAAGAATTTTGAACAATCATCGTTTCGGGAGGCATAAATTCACCATCCACGGAAACAGTATGTCCTTTAACTATTAGATGTAGGTGTGTGTAAGTGTAGCTCAAATACTTCTTATAACAACATCCTAGTATATTGAATATACTGGAGTTGTTACAAAAGAAATTAATAAAAAGAGTTTAGGGGGTTGGAGAAACAAAATAAAACAAAATGACTCAAGTGAAGACATTACCTTAAAATCGGGTAACTCCCTTTGGTTTGAGCTCAAAGGCTTCCTTGGGAAGACTTATGCCCAAAGTGAGGCTTCAAGGAGTAATAGAGGGAAGTGGAGAGACAAAATGGGCAGGGGTTGGCCGATCCAAATGCTTTGGGAGTGTGGGTAAGGAGGTTGAGGTGGGGGCCTTTTATAAGAGGAGAGGAGGGGCACTCTTGGAAAGTAAAGATAAGTTACTTTATTTTAAAATGAGTTTCGGATTCAAAAGGTCCCACATTTATATAACTCAATGATAAGGTGATAAGGGTTCGAAATACACTCATCCAATTGGTTTTGGCCATGTGTAGGTTATATATTTTACATTATCATTCCATTTTATTTAAATCGTTAAATAATGAGGTCATCGCTGCATCATCATGATGTCATTTCCCAACCAAAGTGGATCCACGGGGTCCCCAAGTTGACCCATGTCTTGTCTTGGTCTGCCATGACACATCCAATGAGGGTAGGACATGTGTCAAGCTCATCTCATACTATTTAAACATTATTTTTACCTTAAACTACAGTAATTACCACTAATCGCGATTAAGAACTTAATAAGTTACTATTCACCGAAAAATTATTTTAATCCCATTGAACCACATTTTACTTATTAATGACAAAAATTTATGTTGGATTTTTGAAATTCAAAACACAATGATGGAAAAATTTCATTTAAACGGAAAAATCAGTTTTTATAAGTACCACTTAGTGGTTTCACTATTCATCAAAAATTGAAGTTTTTCAGAAAATTACCAAAAATTCACCCTAAGATATTTTTGATATTCCAAATTAAAAAATGATGTCTATTTTAAAAAATTCAAAACATATAATTCACATTAATTAATTTAATAATCAATTCCCGCTATCATGACAAATGGCGTGTTTTTTTGAAACAATATCTATGAAAAGTTTGGCATTAGATTATGACCAATTCCAATGTGAAATTAATCCTAATGACCACCATTGAATTAAATGGTAAAATTATATTCAGATTACACTTTAGGAACAATTAAAAATATAATCTAACCATATAATTAAATTAAATGAAAAAGCAGTTTTGATGTAAAATGCAGTATTTTTCACTATTCATTAAAAAATGAACATTGTCAGAAAAATACCAAACATTTATCCAATGTAAAATTAAATGTCCCAATCATAATGGATATATTTATTTTGAAAAATATAGATTATAAAATTGTCAAAATATTGATTTAAATAGGGTTTGCCATCAAAAGGCAGTAAAACAATCTTTTAAGAATATTAGTGTTTTCCATTCTTAAGATTGGATTTATTTTCAATTTAAGCATCTAAAACACTATATAATTCATTAATAGACATATATAAAAATATCTATTATTCATTACTTACTTGGTATGTTACATCCTTCCACCCTTTAAAAAATTGCGTCCCCGCAATTTATTTACTTATCGAATAAATGGGGGTACTTATCCCTTATTGCATTTTCAGATTCCCATGTTGCCTCTTCCATCATGTGGTTTTTCCACAAAACCTTTACCTGATTAATCACCTTATTCCGTAACACTTTCTCCCTGTGGTCAAGAATCTGGATTGTTTGTTCCTCATAAGATAGGTTCTCTTCCAGCTGAACTACCTCTGGACTCAAAACATGAGATGGATCTGGCATATACTTTCTCATCATCGAAACGTGAAAAACATTGTGTACCTGAGATAAACTCGGAGGTAAAGCCACCCGGTATGAAACTTATCCAACTCTCTCCAGAATTTCATATGGTCCAATAAACCTTGGAATCAGCTTTCCTTTCTTTCCAAATCTCATCACACTTTTCCACGGAGAAACCTTGAGAAAAACATGACCACCTGCCTCGAAAGATAGATCCTTCCTCTGGTTATCCGCATAACTCTTCTACCTGCTCTGAGCTGTTCTCATGTGCTTCTGAATCATCTGAACTTTTTCTGCCATCTCTTCTACCAATTCTGGTCCCATCAACTTCCTTTCACACACTTCATCCCAGAAAGCTGCAGTTCGAAACCGCTTCCCATATAATGCCTAAAATGGTGCCATCTGTATACTGGAATGAAAACTGTTATTATATGAAAATTCAACCAAAGAAAGATGTTGGTCCCAACTTCCCTGATAATCCATAGAGCAAGAACTTAGCATATCCTCCAATGTCTGAATGGTTCATTATGACTACCCATCTGATTGAGGATAAAAAGTTGTACTAAAATTTAATTCAGTACCCAATAACTTCTGAAGGCCTTTCCAAAAGTTAGAAGTGAACCTGGGATCACGATCAGATACAATGGAGTGGGAACTCCATGTAACCTGACTATCTCTTTAAGATACAAACGGGAAAGTTGATCTAGGGAAAAAGTATCTCGTATTGAAAGGAAATGAGCACATTTGGTCAAGCGATCAACAATAACCCAGATTGCATTATTACCTCGAGATGTCTTCGGTAATCCCACAACAAAATCCATGGATATATTCTCCAATTTCCACTCTGGCACTGGTAAAGGCTGAAGAATCCCTTTCGGTAACTTCCGCTCTGCTTTAACCAGTAGACATGTCAAACACTTCACAGTAAAATCAGCAATATCTCTTTTCATTCGATCCCACCAATAATACTCCCGCAGATCTCTGTACATCTTAGTACTGCCAGGATGAACTGAAAACGGAGAACTATGAGCTTCAGATAACAACTCTCTCTTCAACTGTGAATCACAAGGCACACACAATCTCTTCCCGAATCTTAAAACGCAATCATTATCAATGTTGAATTCAGGCAAATTACCATTTTGAACTAGATCTTCCTTTTTCTGCAACTCACTGTCTTGCTTCTGTGCTTGCTTGTTTCTATCTGATAGAGATGATCTCACTGATACCTGAAACAAAACAGAAGAACTTCCAGCACCAACAACGTCTATGAAAAAGTTCATCAAATCCTTAACCAAAGGATCACGTTCCAAACGCAACATTGCTAATGAAGCATTACTTTTTCGACTCAAAGCATCAGCCACTTTATTTGATTTTCCCGGATGGTAATGAATTGTACAATCATAATCCATGATTAATTCTAGCCATATCCTTTGTCTCATGTTCAATTTTTTCTGAGTGAATATATACTTTAAACTTTTGTGATCGGTATATATTTCACACATTACTCCATACAAATGATGCCTCCAAATTTTTTAAAGCGAAAACAAAATCAGTTAATTCCAAATCATGTGTAGGGTAATTAACCTTATGAGTTTTCAACTGTCGTGAAACATAAGCAATTACCTGATCATTCTACATTAAGACGCAACCATGTCCTTTTAATAAAGCATCACTGTATATAACAAACTCACCATTCCTGGAAGGCAGTGCCAAAACTGGAGCATTCACCAATCTTCTTTTCAATTCATGAAAACAATCATCACATTCTTTTGTCCAGATAAACTTAACACCCTTCTCAGTTAGCTTAGTCATTGGACTAGATAACCGTGAAAAATTTCTAACAAACCTTCGGTAATAGCCTGCCAAACCAAGGAAGCTACGAATCTCAGTTACATTTGTGGGTCTTGGCCAGTCTTCCACAACTTTTGTTTTTGCAGGATCAACAGTTATCCCATCTTTAGAAACAATATGTCCAATGAAAGAAATTTTTTGGAACCAAAACTCACACTTTCTGAATTTCCCATACAATTTCTTTTCTTTTAATGTTTGCAAGATAACCCATAAATGTCTTTCATGCTCTTCTTTACATTTAGAAAACACCAAAATATCATTAATAAAAACCACTACAAACTTATCCAAGAACTCATGGAAAATTCTATTCATTAATTCCATGAATACAGCAGGTGCATTGGTTAGCCCAAAAGGCATTACTACAAACTCGTAGTGGCCATATCTTGTACGGAACGCGGTCTTTGGAACATCTTCTTCCTTTACCTTCAGCCGATGGTACCCTGATCTGAAGTCAATCTTTGAAAAATACTGAGCTCCCTGGAGCTGATCAAACAAATCATCGATATGAGGCAAAGGATATTTATTCTTAACAGTGATATTATTCAAGGCTCTATAATCAATTCAAAGTCTCATTGAACCATCTTTCTTTTTAAGAAACAAGAAAGGAGAACCCCATTGAGATGTGCTATGTCAAATGAAACCTTTCTCTAATAAATCTTGTAATTGCTCCTTCGCCTCTAAATGTTCAATTTGATCCATTCGGTAAGGGGGTTTTGAAATTAGCTTAGCATCAGGAACTAAGTCAACATTAAATTCAACTTCCCGATCTAGTATTATTCCAGGAAACATATCCAGAAAAACATCAGGATACTCATTTACCACTGGCACATCATTAATATGAACAGTTACTTTATTTTAAACGATGTGTGGAAGGTAACATTCATTTCCATCTTTTACAAGTTTCTCGACCTCTTAATAAGTTATCAACAGTAAGGGTTCATTCTTGTACACAAACTGAATGTCTTTCTGAAAAGAAACTTCATTAGCTCTAAAGTTAATCTTAGCATGGTAAATAGAGAGCCAATCCATACCCAGGATAACATCAAACTCTACTAGAGGTAGAAAAATAAGGTTTGCAAGTAGGTTCTTTCCACAGATAAGGATAGGAAGATTCTTATAAATTCTTTTTGCCTCAATATTTCCCCCAGTTGTTTTTACCAAAAGTTCAGGAGTAATTTCTTGAGATGGTATTCCCATTTTACTAGAAATGTTTTCAGAGATGAAAGAATGTGTAGACCCCGAATCAAACAACACACTGGCATAATCTGAAAAAACAAACAAAGTACCTGATACAACTTCATTTGATGGCCCAACATCTGCTGAAGTAGTTGCAAAGGATTTCACCACCCCTTTCTGCTTGTAGTCTAACTTCTTCCCATCACTCAAGCTCTTTTTCGGACACTCGTTTTCATAGTGACCCATCTCATTGCACTTATAACATTTCACTAACTGTAAATCAAATTTCGTCTTTCCATCACCTTGATCCTTTTCAGTGAAATCACGAGCCTTATGTCCCATCTTACCACATCGGTAGCACTTTCTAGAATTTAGAAGACATTCCCCAGCATTCCTTTTTCCACATTTATCACAAACCAGAAACTTAGTTTTCTTACCATCAGACTTTTTTGAAGAATTCTTACCTTTCTACTTCCACCTCGGTCTCTTCTTCTATTGGTTGTTATATAACACTTCATCATCGGGAAACTCCATTTCCACCTTCTCAGCACATCGAACAAGCTTTTCATTACATTTAAACTCACGAGAAGCTAATGCCCTTCGATATTTTGTCTTTAATCTTGAGTAAAAACGATTGATTTTACTATCAAGGTCTCATATAAAATTTGGAGCATACCTTTCCAATCGAGTGAACATTTCTTCATAAGTAGCCACTGAGTCTTCCTCTTGCCTCAATTCCAAGAATTGCTTTTCCATCCAAAGTCGAACAACCATAGGAAAATTCTTCTCAAGAAACATACCTTTGAATTCATCCCAATCAAGAGCATCAATCTCATCGGCGTCCCTGATATTTTTAACCATAGACCACCACTTATTTGCCTCACCCTCCAAACGGTAAATAACAAGACTAACATTTTGATTGTCTGAACACCTCATGACATCAAAAATCGTCTCCAGTGATTTAATCCACCCTTCATCTAGCACAGGGTCAGATGGTCCTCTGAATGATGGGGGATGTTGCCTAATGAAATGTTCCACCACTGACATGTTCCTCTGCGGTGGATCTGGTTGATCTCGTGAATGGATACCACCTCCATTTATCTCTTGAGTCAACTGCGCCATTACTGCGACAAGCTGTTCAGTTCCAATTCTGAACATCTCAGGATACTGAATCCGAAGGTTATTTCCTTCTGTATGCCTTCCTAGCACTGCTTCCCTGTTTCCTCTGCGGAAAACCATTCTGAACAAACATGTCTTAGATGAAGCAACATGGTAATCTTCAAATACTACATCACTTCAATTTGACCATAAAAAAATATTTTTGGATAATCATTTAATAGAATTATAACTCCTAAAGTTATCTAAACCGACCTCTGATACCAACTATAAGGCCCTAGCCTTAATCCTTACTTAATCTTGAGTTATTCCAAGATTACACATTGAGGATCTTTTCGGGATTAGAGTTTTGGAGAATTAGATCATAAAACTTGCATTACATTCCACATATAAACAATGTTGTTACATAAAGATAGTATTCTTCATTCCTATCAATGGAAACATATTTAAAATAAAACATGGATTATTTCTTGACACTTCCTTGACACTATCATCATATCATGTACCTTTCCCTTGACCTGTGAAAAACATGTCAAAAAAACCTTGGGATGAGCATAAAAAGCTCATTAAGGGATATAAAAATATGGAAATGAATCATGGGTATATATATACATAAGAATGAGATCATACTTTACCCATAAAACATAAGCATTTTAACATACCTCATCAAATCATGAATAAATCATAGAAATAATAAGACATAAAGGTAACTTGAGGCATTCATAACATACTTACGTAGGGAGTAACCCTCTTGGTTACGTTTGGAATACCCATCACAGTATATTCCCTAAATCTCTTCGGAGAACCCTTAACGTTTCACTCATTCGTATGATAAATAGAGGTGGTATTTGATTTTACATAGTTTTGATATTTTTAGACCATGGTGTTTGGATAATTACAAGTAATTATCTCACCAAAGTCGATTAGATTGATGTTTTGTAGATGTATAAGAGACTCATTGCATCCTTTATTTATTCATATTCATAGATGGGTCATTATTGGACCATAATGTTTGGAATAAAGATATGGACGAGCTGTCCATTTATTCTATAGTTTTTATAGCCTATATGCCTTATTATTATTTATATATATGATATAAAATCTCTTCTATAATGTGACTTAACTTATGGAAAAATAATATGTAGTTTTTTTTATATATTGTTCTTAAAAATTCATGTTACAGAAAAATATGATCAACAATTTTTGTGGAAGTGGAAGTATGGAACATATGATTTATTATTATTTCTATCGGGTTACATGAAAGAATTAAATGTGATTCATCCTTGGTATAATTGTAGATGGTAGTTCCCTAGATATGATAATATGGGCACTCCAATAAGGGATATGACTATTATGAACTCCCTCCATTGGGTTATAAGTTATTAATTCATATATGTAAATGGAAGTATTATTTCTAGACAAAAACGTTTTGTGATGTGGGGGATCTTCTATAAGGATATACTTTCATAATGATATTGATAACTATTGACTTATAGAGAAAGTTCTGTGTATGGGGTTTGTATCCCCCTGACTAGTTTTTGTATTTTAGTGTTTATTGGGTACTCCAATTATTGTTTTTCAATGTATTAAATAATAATAATGATGGTGGATATCTATGTATTGTTCATGAACACTGTGGCCTATTAATTATGGTTTACTCTATTTATTCCTCTGTAGTATGCTTCATAGAAAAGTGTAGTTTTGAGTAGTAGTTGTCATTCTAATGAATGATGCTTCCTCCATTTCAGTGCATCTTGGATTTTATAATTATATAATAAATTTTTTTGTGGTTGGGGATTAGTTTTCCCAATGAATCAGGGTGTGAAATTACTATTTTAGATTGATTTTTGGTTCTTAGGATCCAATAGTTAATGGTTTGCTTCCCCTTATCCTTTGTGGGTCCTTTTTTTGGAATTATATTATATCAATGACAAATATTTTATTCTGTTATTATAGTTAATATATTGACACAAATATAATATATTTTGTTTCACGTGTTAGTGTACCTTGACTGGATGGATATCCATTAACATATTCTTTAGATTTGATAATTATTTTTCAAAATTTAGTGTCTCATTTTAAACTGCTCATGTGTGGTCTTATGTATTACGACATAGGATGGAATGTATTACCATTAAGACTAGGTAAATTTAAAGTTAATACATAAATATATAAATTGAGTATGCATGAGATTCATCCTTTAAAAAACATTATTGGATGTTATGATGTTCTTTTTTATTACTAGAGTAACAGTTTCTACACATGGTGTTCTTCTAGAGATGATTGGATCTATGGAATGAACATGCATGTTTGATAACCATGTAAGTGATTATTTTTTTGGTGCACTACTCTATATTTTAAAATTCAAAAATATATTTTATCCATTTATAATCGTGGTGTCAACCTAAAGATGAAATATCAGTGTGAGACATTTCAGATATAGTGCGGTAAGGTTGTTGAATAATTGCGCAATGATATTCATGATCCGAACATGGTTCATTATAGCTGGAAAATGGGGTGATTCATGGAAAATATGTTGATACATCATTATAATTTATTGGTTATATTGTATCATGATTTTTTTATCGAAATATTTTTACCCCATATTATCCATATATTTTATTTATTTATAATTGGATTGTTAATGGATTAATTCAGGTATTTATTATTTTATTCTAATATATATCTTTAATGGTTATTCCTATCATTTCAATATTAGTGGGGTATATTCGATAAAATATTATTATGATAAGGCTTCTAATATGTCAATATGTCTATTTGGTTAAAGTCTGTAACCCATATCATGATAGAGGTTGGCTTGGGGTGGTACAAATGGCATATCCTCACCCAGGATGTGTCTCAATGGGTTGGGTCATGAAATTATTCATCTCAATGTTTATTATTGAATATATAACAGAGGGTCCAAATATATCATCCTAATATAAAAGAGGATAACATTTTTCCTATGTAATGATTCAATGGGATCCATCTGAATAAATTAATGGTAACTATTTTATTGGAGAATTCATCCACTGAATAGTGATCCTACCATGTGTCATCAAAATCAACGATGTGTACCTAGAGGATCTCCACTATTTTTGGAATTTTTTTCTCGAGCTAACCATAATTCCATGAGAGAAAGCTTGTTTTGAAGTTATTTGTGAACTAAATTAAATTTAAAATCCATTATATAAATGAAATTTAAATAGTGAATTCTTTTTAGAGGAAGATTAATATAATAATTTATAATGTTTCAAAATATATCTTTTATATAGAATTTTGAGCTAATTGATTAAATAATCCTCTATTATAAAAAATATATGATCTATAATAGTTATATAATACAATACACCCACATTATTTCATAACATAACAGAGTTCCCTGAATATTGGTAAGGAAATATGTCATGATATCATTCCATCCATATAAATATTGTGGAAGTTATTGAAAAATAAACACATTATTTTGTATCTCTTTCATTATTTGATGATACATAAGGGATGAAATAATGAACTACATCATCCATATATTCCTGGAAGGAAAACATACCTTGACATGAATAGAATAATAAATTGTTATGATTAAAATATGTGTATCCCATCAACAAGTGTGAAATTATTTTATCAAATGTTCTGTTATATTAGTTTTCAAAACAAAAATTTTTTTGATTCATATGAAAATGAGTTATCATATAATATATTGTTACGGATCTACAATCCATCTTGTTAAAATGTAAAAATGATATTGTTTTGATCAAATATATGATCATTTTATAAAAACACAATTTAATAACTCGTGATTTTTATATATGGATTTTACATCAATTTTTAGCAATATTCTATAAATACCCAAACACATTACAAATGAATTTATTATTTTAGTGCATTTGGAAACATGTATAAAAACTCTTGTATGGTGAAAGACCTTTAATGTTTCCCACAAAAAACATCCTCTTTAGTAATCCTACAAAATAAATATCTATACTAAATGGGGAAAATAAAACATAGTTAAATTGTGAGTTCAAATTCTCATTAAGGGTTAGAATGGGAGATACATAATAGTAATCATGAACATAAGGTTTGTATAACATGATTCTAACGTTACAATAAAAAACGCCAAATATAAAATATCACATACATCTATCATGGAATTAATATTGGATGTTCAAAAGATTAAAATTACAATTGAATCAATATCATAATCCATGAATGAATAACATAGAAATAATACATGAAATTTTCAATGGACACATAACATGTAATATCATTAACTATAATCCTAGGATCAATTACAATAACAGGGAACATCATCAGGAAAACCTACTGGGTGGGATACACCACCATCCTCAGATATATTACAATCCTTTTTTGCGATCTAGATACCCCATCTTACCGTGATTTATTTTCTTTCCCCATAATCTGTATTAAATTGGTTGTCCCCATCTTCAATTTTTTATCAATCATGTCGACTTGATTCTGAAAATTACCACATGAGATATAAATAATTACCCAATTAATTTAAGGGATTTAGGGATCTCTCCCTTCATATAATAAATACCAAGAAATTGTTAGCATCATGGACATATGTCATTATACAAATTTAATAATAGACCTAATATTACATAATTAATATCAAAAAAAAATTATCATAGATTGAAAATTAATTTTAAATATCACATTAAAACAATTATTTAGGAAAATATCATCTTATATTTAAAAGAATTTCATTTCCTAAAATGAAGAGAAATTATAAAAGAAAAAAATATTTTAAAATTTAAATGGAATACAGTATATGAATATTTAAATATTTATCTTTTCATGATGGAGTAAAATTACATTTCTATTTTATAAGTTATGATTCATTCCTTTTGTACTTTTGTTGAAAATATCCTAAAGTACCTCATTTGGAGAACGATGAAGAGATTCCGTTATATCATTGATGTAATGTGTCAACAATGTGTAAAAACGACTTCAAAAACCGATAAGATAATTGTAAAATAATATTCAACAATTTTGTTTAAAACACTTACATGTTAGATAAATACTCTCACTGGAGAGTTAAAAGGAAACAATAACAAATATTTCAGTGATTGTGAATTAAATGCTCATCTCTTTATTATCATTAGAATAATATGCCCTATAAATGAATAAAAGTTATATTGATATGAAAATAAAATTATATTGTTGACTAATACATAATTGTAAATAAAGGGAATTATATAATCCACATAGATGTAATAAGAAGTTTATAAGGCTTATGTCCCACAAATATAGAATTATGACATAAATTAACAACCTTGTATCTTAACTGTCGTCGTACTCCAGATAAAATAAGATTCAAAAAAATATAAAATTTTCTTAAATATATATATTATAGAACAAAATTCATTTATATCAAAACTAATATTATTTACATATGACATTATATTTCTATAATATTTACAATTCCTTTTTACGTTATGTTTCTGTTAATAACTACTTCGATTATAGAAAATGTTTGGACTTATTATTCTTTGTCCCCATAATTCGACCATGATTTATTTATATCCAGAATGATAACCATGATATTAATATCATAAATATACATTATATATTTATTCATTGTATTATATTAATGATATAAATATAAAATAAAATACATATTCCCTGGAGATATCAGGTCTTTTGTATACATTAATGTTACTTCCATTTCAAGTATTATTGAATGAAATAAAGAAAATTGCATTTACGAATATAATTAAAATATAATTATTTTCTAAATATTATATTAAATATTTTGTATAATTTCACAAAACCCATCATTTATACAGTCCATAAATTTATTAAATGAATCACACATTTTTTAGGAGGTGTTCGTCCACATGTCCATGAATGAAGATAACATATATCCAAAAAATGGAAAGTATAAATAAATGAATTATATAATAAATAAATATAAATAAATGAAGGAAAAGTATAATATATATCTATATTATATAGAATTATAAATTCCATCTTTATTTCCAACATTTAAATGTGGAAATGAAAAAATGAGTGACATCCATTCACATGGTTGTAGTCCAACGTAAACATTAACGATGATTGGGTATCCAATTTTATGGATGTGGTTTTATGTGTTGGTATAAACCAAAACATAGAAACAAAAAAGAATATTTATGATACATTGTTTATTATATAAAATTGGAATAAAATTATTTTATTGGTTTTATGGAAGAAATAAAAAAACATTTGTTGATGAGGGTAAAATTTTATTTTGGAATCCCCAATTTATTTTCACAAAACAACATCAATAGTGGAATTTGTTACCAATGTAATGATTATTGGATGAATTTAGATAATTATTAAAGTTATATGGATATATTTATACAAAATAAAATAGGTTACAATGTGTTAAGAAAATCGAAGGAGTGTTTCCCTTCTATAAGAAAACTTACAACGTAATAGTTCCATAATCATATAATACACTTTGTTAATAATGATGACTCATCAATGCTCCCCACAATAAATAGAGTATCGAATGTTGCGGATCTCATCATCAAAAAGATGTTCCTAAAGAGTCATCCAATGAATATATGATGTCAATTGAACAAAAAACAAGACTAAATAATCCACCATTTCCATAAATCATATATAAATATATTAAAAAAACCAATCATGTCACACTCTTCTAATTATTTTTTCAAAACCATGGTCAGAGGATTCCTACTCATTGCATCTTCCACAAAATTACCAGTTCTCCGGTTAGATGTAATGTTGATAAAAATTTTAGTCCTTACACAGAAGTCCAATGGTTGAGGAATCAATATTTTTTATATAGTGAAAATAAATAAAAATCCTTTATTTGAAAATAAAACTATTCCTTCAATTATGTGCATTCATAATATCTACAAGTTCCTATTCATTGGAAAGATAATTCTTCTCATATGGAATATGCTCTCAAGATAGATAGTAAATAATGATATCACCCAACAAAAGAACACAACCAAATCATGATCTTAATGTATATCATAAGACCACATATTACTTCATGTATTTTGGAAGAGTCTTCATCAATGCATAAGTCAAAATGAATTTTATCTCACCATAATAATATTGAATTTTTTTTATACCGTGAATAAATTCCACCATTTCGAGTTATATTTGTCATCAGTGATTCAATATTCACGAAATCCATTCGGAACCATCAATAATATCGTTATAATTCAAAGAATATAAATATGTAGATTTTTTTGTGATTTATCAAATGTAATAATAGATTTAACATTCTTTGGATCAAATGAGATTCCATCATCCAACACAACATGACACAATAACATCACTTCCGAAATCTAGTAACCAATTTAGGTAGCTTGGAATAATTATTGTGATTTATCAACATATCTAGAACATAATTTTGATGAAAAACATGATTCTCCTCAGAATAAGAGAAACAAGGATTTCAACAAGAAATACTACCATAATCATTTGAAGATACTCATGGAAAATAAATTTTATCTAATATATAAGGACTATTTGTTATACTGAATGGGGTGAATATATACTAAAATGGACATACCTACTAGAGATGGTGGTTTTATGAATTTTAGATTCATATATTCTAATGTATTCATAACCAGATCAAAGATCAATCATTGAAACCCACATGATCTATTTTAATATGTTGAAACAATATATATATTTGTATGAATGAATACATGTAATTTAACGTGAACAAATGATATTTCTGTAATCAACATAAAGGTGATGTGACCCATTTTTTTCCTATGCAATTGGAATATGCCCCAGTCAAGGGGACACAATCGACCGTATAAGGCCTCTCTCTAAAATTTCATCTAGTTGTGTCATGAATTCATTCATTTCATATGGATACATTTTATAAAAAGTAATCGATACTAGTTTAGTACCAATGACTATATAAATATAGAATTAAATAACACTTATTGGAGGAAAACCTGTGTAGATTTATGGAAAATGATGCAGAACACATCAATAAACTAGAGAGAGTGACCCATCATAGAATCTCACTCTAGATCAAAAGATAAAATTGATATCAATATAAAAAATATCGATTTGAAAGACTTTAATAGTTGACATCAGGTCCCATTCACCATAAATGTTACAACACACCCCATCAGTGGTTGTAATGGGTACCCATTGAAAATAAAATTCAATTCATGCATTATTATCAATAATGAAATTCAACCTGAATATAAAATCAAGATGATTATTTATATGAACATGAATGCACCATGAATTATCATATCTGATACCAATAATAATCAAGTTTGATATTGATGACCCTTCTCAATTTTTATTTTGTGGGTCTTAGTGATATATATCACATAAGTTGAAAGCTCGATTGGAATATTAAAAAGATTGAAAGTACACGTTGATATAAATACGGGTGAAAAACCAATATAAAATATAGAAGTAACAAAATGTTATGTAATTGTGATGGTATCTCTCATAATCACTTGAACCATGTCTAATTCCTCTATAGACTCTTCCACTATGTGAAGAATATTTTTTCCAGATACATGAGGATGAAACCCTTATATATTATAGAATATGATTAAACTGTATAACTGTTTTGTTATGGTTTTCTTTTTCTACTAGATGATTTTTAATATAAATTACATAACTTCTTCAATTAAATTTATCATCCATCAAAACATCATATCATCGGTGCCTCAGTGAAATCCCTTTTTGAGTTATTATAATTTCTTTAATGGTAGATAATCAAATGGATAGCTCTAGGATCTGTATAAGGTATAGATGAGCCATTTTTTCAAGATCAATGCTAAGAATCAATGTGAGTCATCTTCCATTTATGAGAACTCGTATAAAATATTCTCTGAGAAAATGAAACCTCAATAAACCTGGTCGTATAGTCTAGGTCAATCACAACCATCAATGATGGATCCAACTTGTCTTCATTAGAGGAGAAGTTAGAAAATAATACCAAAAAATTATTAAATTCCATGTCCATTCATTAACCTCCACATATTCATATTTTCATTTGATACAATATTTGGTGAAAATATCACAAGAACATCAATGTGATTTTCATATTCATTCATAGTCATTTCATCTTTATTGTGTTTGAGAAAATCCATTTTTGAATCCAAAAAAATATATTCTGGTTAGAAATGGATGGTGAAAATAATCTTAAAGTTCAAAAAATTTAATCCCTCATTTTTTTCACCTTTTCCAGCATGTCTAACCATCTATTTATATGTCACTCAATACTAATGATTTCGAACGTCATCATAATAGCATTAGGTGATTCAATGAAACAATCAGAAAGATAAATATTTTTCAACCATTACAATGACACTTGGTGATCATTATATCCCTAGAATGTAGGTGGTCAATAATGAATGAATGCATAATTATGATTCTCTTATATAACCCTCTAAGGTACTAGATTTGGAGCTACATCATGAATGAGTGCAGGTGTCCGTCTCATATCTTGACTGACACACACAATAAACTCAACCAAATTCTGTTCTAAGGGAGGGTTTTCTCACAATGGTTCATTAGAATCTCCCACCAGGTTCATATTATAGAATCTTTTATGAGGCATGGATCGATGAAACAAATACAAACAACATTTAAGACCTCATAATACTATTCAGATAAACACTCAAATAGGTGCTACCAAGAAAATAATTCCCTCATATTGGTGAATAAGATATGAATTTCAACATATCTAATTCATAACTAGTGAAAATACTAGACAAAATCCCTAATATGTCGTTATAAAATTTTACGTGGTTACTTAGGGATCATTAGTATGAGAGACCTCCAGACACTCACTCACAATTACCACCTATGTTTTCTTGAGATCTCAAAATAAATATTGATATCAACACATGATGTTGAACAGACAACATTAATACCACTTATTTATGAACTAGTTTTGATAACTTAGAACCATGAAACCCAAACCTATACTGACATAGGTCATGGATCATTCCCGATCACATGGTTTGGTAACAAGATCCAAAAATAATACAAGATAAAAGAGGGAATAAAGTTTTTCAACATAAAATATGATGTAACAAAAACAAGACAACATTTTCAAAGGAAACTCTTAAGGGATTCTTTACTAGAAGTCATATCGATAAAACAAAACCAATGAAGTACCTAACAATGTAAAAAAACTGAACAGATAAATTATCCTATGTACCAAAGTACACACCATTTCAAGATCCAATGAATCAACTACAATTGCCTCCTGTAAGAGGATCATTCCATATACTAAAACATTATATGTTAAAATCTATAAAGAATTAAATGTAATGGTATGTTTTGAACTAAAAATTCAAATAGGTTCTCACCAAGGGATCCATAATAAACTTCCATAATAAATCTACCAAATTAAGTAGTAAATTTTAAACAAAACATTAATGGAAGTATTTTTTATATTTTGAAACAACAATATCTTCCATTTCATGTAATTATGAAAATTTCAAATATGCATTCAATAAAAATTTATAATTTTTTTATATAATTCATTTGGAATGGGTAAAATAATTTTCAATATATATATATATATATATGTATATATTTTAATAAAACTTTATAATCAATAAAATAAACAATGTATTATTATTAGAGGTATCATAATTTATGTTATAGATATTCACACAGTCATATCAGTGATCATGGTGATGTGAACACACATCCCTTAGGCTCAGGACAAATAAGACCTATCAATATCCCACTTAGGATATGATCCCCCTGTATATGATTTTGTTAGTGTATTGATGTTTCAATCAATTTTTTGGTCATTTCCATCCTATAATTTTTATCCCATATATCTTTCTAACTCAGCTATACTGTATGTTCTAAATCAATGAATAATCAATGGGTAAATCATTTCAATATTTCTACTACTAAAATTTCACATTTCTAATTTCACTAATCCATTTCCAATCTCTAACCAAAGATAGTTTTTAATATCATCAATTCATGTATTTTCAAAGAAAAAAAACTAGTTTAAATCATTTCAATTTATTCTACTTTCCATAAAATGGAACCGATTTAAATCAATAAAAATATTCAATAAAGATAAACCTAACCCTCACATTCAAATTCCATTATAATTTAGGGGTTTTTGTGAAAATAATTATCCTAACAATTTGATTCAAAATTCTCATATATTGGGTTTTTTATAATTCTATTCTAATAAATATAATACTATTAAAAATATTTTTTTATTTTATTCTAAATATTAAAATTTCCCACCTATCATTTATATATAAAAATATTTCCAACAATATGACACACTAATAAAAAAGTGGTTGTCAAAGATCTAGGAACTCCACTAAGAATGAAGAATAAAAAATAGGTTTTATATCCACCAATCCCAAGATTATATTTCAATCAATAAGGAGGTAATATAGATAGATGATGAGAGAAATGGATACAACTTCCCATTAGAGATGCACTATATCTACAATAATGATCTATCACTTAACAAAACGATCTCAAATGGATAAAGGTATCCAAAATCACCAGGGGATGGGTTTAGGTCATGAGAAAGGAAAACAGATAGAAATGTAATAAAATATTATATTGATATGCATGTCTAAACACAACAAATGGAAAATTACATTTCCAATAACCCAAATTCATTTTGAATAATTATCGAGTCCCACATATTGCAGAAAACCCCACAAATTTGTTTTAAATACCAAATTTTTATTTATTCAATATCTATATAATATACATGTTATGTATCCATTCAATGCTTATACCAATTTCATGGAAAATTTTAGGAAATGATTAATTATCATGTAAAAATATTACACAATGTATAAATCCCCATGAAATTACCAATACCATAAGCTTTATGTAGAAAATTACATCAAATCCTTGATTCCGCTATTAAATCCTTACACTCAATGCCTCTCAGATGTTTCTGAAAAATAAATAATACTATGAAAATGATTGAAACATACATGAAAAAAATGAAACATTATTTTTCACCCATTCTCTCATGAATATACTCTCATGATTTTCGAATCACCCCTCAAAGAAGTTGACAAAAATATCTCTCTAATTTCATATTCCTTAACCATTATTGTATATAATATTTTGAATATAATTTGGTTGTGATTTAATTTATTATAAAATGCCCATATAATATCAAATTAGTTTCGAAATATTTATATATCGTATATCCCCTAACATGATAACATTTAACTGTGTTGTTATTATGAAAATATTTTGTAATGGATCCTCTCATTATTCTCTTTATTCAAGAATATTCAATGTTTTATACCCTTTGATTTCAAATTAAAAATTTTGGTATATGATTTAATAAATACATATAAAAATTTTTTTGGCTTGAAAAATATTATAGAATTCATTTGCAATCATTAAAACATTTAATGTGTCCTTATATAATATTATTATGCCTCCAGAATTTCACTGCCATATATCATTCCAAATGAATGTGTCATGAATATTCACCCAAATTCTCAGTAATGTGTATTAAACTAGATGTAACTATACATCATTAGTTTTTCAGATAAATTTATATAATCCATTCACATGTAAAATGGGGATATAATTGATTAAAGACATCCTTATGTTGTATGATCCATGTGGGACATATATGTTTGTACCTGATATGAAATCAATGGGTGCACCAGAAATTATATAGTACTCCGATGCGTTGGGTAACATTTTAGTATCATGGAATGTCATGTATTGGATTATGTAGTTAACCTAATAAATTATGGAACTTTTTCTACAATGCTATGATGTAATGACAGTTATACTAGACCTATGATTATTTTGTTAGGTTTAATTTTGTTGGAATATTATAAGTATTTTATTATTTTATCATGTTATATAAATCATCCTTGTTAATATTTCTAGTTATGTCCATGTTTATGATCCATTAAAATTCCTATGGTATAATATGAAATAAATTGATCTTTTCTGGATTTTATTCTTCCATTTCTATGCTTAACTTCTAACCTCTTTCAAATGTTTGTCCCCATGTTATCCAATTTTCTTTTAAGAATGATTAAATATTAGGATTATGTTATGGAATTTTAATATATATTCATTGTTCCACATGTTTTTATACTATAATGCAATGAAACTAATTAACCAAATACTATAGAAATATCAATAATAAATATTTTATTTTGAGTATTCGTATGTAATAAGTCATAAAATAGTCAGTAATACAAAAAAATATGGTTTTAATATCACTTTTAACACAATATTCAACAACAATTATAAAAATCATGAATATTTATAGGCTGAATTCCGAGTCTCAAAAATTATATTCCCACATTACACGTATACCCTATAACAGTAATTATGATTCATTTCCTTTAATTTTTTTAAGAAATGTTAGGGATTTAAACACTTGTGTCCCATATTGATCTTACCATCACAACCACTCTGTAATACATTGTAATCAATTACAGTTGGTAAAAAAATAGTGGGATATGTAATACACAAGTGAGATTATTTTTTCCACATTTTAATGATGAAATGAAAGTCATGGGGTTAAGAACTAAATTCTTCCTAAAAATTCCATCAATGGGGTGTAAAAAATCCATTAATGTGTTATGGTTTAATTAGACGTAACTATAAGTAAAATTAATAATGACTTCCAAGAGATTTACATGAATTATAATTCCATAACAACTCCTAAATCATCTAAAATATTCACATGTCTACAAGAATATGTATATTATTATTCCAATAGAGTTTCAGGAAATAATTACCAAGTACCTATAAATTTTATCCTAATTGCACATCGTCTCAATAAATTATTATGGAGAGCCGATGATCCTCGGATGCATCCATAAATGAAAAGATAGAAAAATTAATAACACATTCCACATATTATATCTATCTGAAAATAACCATAAAACAACTCTTATACATTTCATTTATAATGGATAAATAAATATATACATGACATGGGAGGTCCCCATGCATTTATTGGATATGAAATCTCAATAAGTGGTTAACACCCTACTACTAACAACTTTTCAGTGACTAATTTTTTTTATCAAATTCTTTATCATATGTGCGAAAAAAATACGTAATGACTCAAAATAGATTGCAAGTAAATTAGATTTATATAATGTATTTATAGATGTAATTCCCTAAAAGAGTATGGTCAATACCAATATACTTATAGAGCCTCACCTCATTATCTGAGATGACCCATTGCAGTATACACATCAGAATCTGTCACACGTACCTATAAAATTTATACACTAACAGATATGTGTATATATACATTAATATGTATATATATATATATATATATATATATATTTCTCTAATAAATGTATTCCATACGTATACCATCCTGCGAGGGGAACAATACTAAGGTATAACGTGATAGGGAAATATGGAGATCTTCTATTTGGGAATTAGCATATTTTTATAAATATATGCGTAATTATTAAAATATGTCTAACCTCACACCTATTAATTTACTCAGGGGTACCTTCACATTCTTACATACCAATATATATATGTATATATACTTTTAATAGGAAAATAATATCAAAAAGACAACAAATAATCTAAACAATACTCATGACATTAAAAAATTATATGAATAAATTCACCTTACTAGCGATTGGATGTAGTATTTAATGAATATATATATTCACTAATATATTTTTTTAGACATAAAGATTGATCCAAGATTCATCCAAATTTAAGAAGTATATGAAAATTATTTTCCACATATTTTGAGTAATAATGTCAACAACTACCACGATAAGGGAAAGTAATCCACATTTGGGTTTAAAAATTATTATAATCGTTGAAGAATTATAAATTCATTATTTTTTTTGGGATCACTAGTATCTATAAATATATGAGATAAACTTTATATAGGTATTACATAAAATAGTTGTACACCATTTTTTAGGTTTAATTATTTTAATTATTTTATATATATTAAAAAACATATGTCTCTCATAAGATTTCAAGTGAAAGTGAGATTTTTAGAAGATGATTTATGTATTAAACCATGAATGTTTATGTATTTAATTCCATGATGTTATCATGGAAAATGAAAAAAATAATGTTATTAATAACTATATAATTTATTTTTCATGATCACATAATTATTTCATATACTAGTAATATGGAGTAATGAATCAATTTTCTCAACAGTCACATCTAAAGATGAACATAAGAGAGAAGTAGGATATGAGTTTCCATCTAATTATAGACATGGAAACATGTATAAATATACATAAAAACTATAAATTAGATTCATAGTATATTATTAACATATTTACAATTTTTTAGAAATTATCCAAGGAGTGAAAAGTATTTTAAATACAGAATATCTTGTGGAATTATCTTGGGTGAAGTTAAAAAGTGATATTATTTGGAAATGGTTTTACGTGAGTCAAAAAAATTATCTTTTTTAAGAGTTCATTTAAATACTATATTAAAATATAATTTATTCTAATGACCAAAAAAAATGTAATTTAAGAATTTAGGATTCATTTTTATAATTAAAATGATCATTAAATGTTGTTTTTGAATGATATGTAAACATTTGAGGAAGCATGTGAATTTTTTATTTTCCAAAATAATATTTTATGATTTAATAAATTAGCCATCAACAAAACCCTTAATTATAATGGTAATCATTATATATTGAATTTATATAGTATACATCATCATTATGGATGAAATATTGTTTTCTAATAAAGAAAAGTGTTTAATGAATGAGTGAAATAATCAAATAAATTTTTATACATCATGATACATTTACTCTAACATAATATAATCTATCACCATATAACTATATTATTCCAGTTGGATGAAAATATAGGTCTATGTATGTAAATCAATCTTTGAAGATGAAGGTGAATGAAGGAATCGAGATATTTGAGAATTGTTTTAGTAATATTGGATATAATAAAGATGATATTCTTTCAAAATATATAAAATTTATTATATAAATATATTTTGAGTATTATATATGTTAAATGTTTTTATAAATTATGATAAAATAAGATATCATATGATAATGAAAATAGTGGTTATTCCTGATCCCAATATATCTAATAATCAAGAATTCTGGAATGATGATATTATGATGAATTCTATCCATGAGATTAAAAAATGTTATTATGTCATCACTACATCATCATTATTATACAACCCACTCTCAAATTATATGTTTATAATGGAGGGTTGAATGTTTTACAAAACATGATATATAACAAGATCACTATTAATATTCCTTGTTAATGATAAAAACAATACTGAATTTTAAAATATTAAAAGTTATTGTTGAGTAAATGAATATATAATCAATAGAAATTTAGTCATTTATGAAGTAGAATCGTGATAGAGTGGAATATTATCTAAGATGATCCATACTAATGAAATATTATCTATAGTATATTGATTAAATAAATGATGATGAACATAATTTAATTTTGTTCCTTAGTATATTTAATAGTGTTTTTAGGAATGCAGTTTTCTTGTTAAAATGGATTCCTTCAAAAACATTATCGTCCCTAGTTTGTCTAAATTATGTCAATAATTTATTCTATGTAGAAGTAAATTAGTGTGGATAAATTATATGAAATAATATTAATCTATGAACGAAAAAATTGATAATTAAAAATAATATATATTTTGGTAATTATAATGATGTCAATCTGTTATTAAAAACAGGAAATTATGCAATTTTAGTGATCCTTATTGAAGGAAAACTTTCCTGGCTTGTAAATTTTTTTATTTGGTTCTATAAATATTAATATATTGACGATTATATTAACACAAGGAATTTTATTAGTATGAATCATTATCAGTGGATATAAAAATCATCCATCCATCCTTATAACAAAATTGGGTTGTACTAATTTAGTGATAAAATGGGAGTTGTAAAGTAAAATCGACCTTTAATATGGAATAATTACATAATTAGATAACAAGATCTATTTAAAAATGATAGAAATGGAACATTATATTTCATAACCATTAAAAAATATAGTTTGAATGAATAATAGTGTTGATACCACTATTTCATTATGACTATGATGTACAACAATATAAGATAGACAGTGCCTGAATTTGATGGCTTAGCCAATAGTTATTTTCTATGTTCATGTTTTTTCATTCTGAGTTTTAGAGAAGTGTATTTTAGTGGATAACGAAATTAAAATTATTTCGATGATCATGATATATAAACAGAGTACTAGATACTAATTCATAAGTAGTGTTCATAGATACCTAATAGAAATTGATGACTCTAAGGTTAATTATCATTTTATTGCTTTCGATTTAGATTCATACCTAGAAAATTTCATATCAACATTTATAATAGTTATTTAATGAATCTCATGGAGATTATTATAGAGATTCCATGACAGAATTATGATTTCACATATGAAATATTTTCACTAGTGTCATATGTAATATGGTAACCACACAAGGGAAATATATTTTAAACATACATACAATATGTTCATTAGAAATGCAGTATAATCGATTGTGTAATTATTTTGAATAAATGTTTACTCAATGGGAGTTGACAATATAATGATTAGGTTTCACAAATTGGATCTAAAAAATGTAATTATATAGTTTTATGATCATGTTTTCATATCAAAATTTCTTGTGGGTGTGAGAAATTGGTGATATTTACAATGATCTATTATTATATTTACTAGTTACTTGTGTTGAAATAAAACATTGTTTACGTAGGATGATTATTTTTTTCATGGAAAAATATATTCTCATCAAAAATTTCACCCCCTCAGGAGTCAGTCGACGTGGTTCACTCGGTCTAAAACATTGTATTAGTTCCTTTGTATTATATGATCTGATATAATGGATAGTTAGAATTTTTATTGGAGAAAAGGGTTACTCTGAAAGAAATTATGATCTTATCCCACATTTTTAAATTGATATATCTGATTTTTATTATTCAAATACTTGAATGAGAGCCTCAGGTAGAGAAATCAGGATACATATATTTTAAAGATAATTTAAATATATCACCTAATAAGTTAAAAAATTGATAGAATATAGAGGTAGATAAATAAATAATGTTTTTGAAGATGAAATAGGAATAAATCCTAGAAAATGTTTTTAATTTCTACAATTTTTTCATGTCATTCTTTGTAGTAGTTCCTCTAGTATGTGATGATCAAGGTGTGATGATGATGGTTTAGATGTGTCACATAGTGACTACAACTCTAAAATTGTAGATTAATAAAATATCATCCACTTGAATTTTCCACATATAAAATTTTTCTCATCTTGGGATACATTTATTAAAAATAATATATTGATATATAATCTATTTTATAGGAGGAATATTTAACAAGGAAAATAATTCTTTATAACACTCCAAAAAATTGTGTAAATGGATGGTACCGCCACAAATTACAATTAATTATTATTTCATGTTGAAATATTTTTTAAAAGATAACTATTTGGTATTTTTTAATTTTTTTAATTAACAATTCAATGCATTGGATATGTAACCTGATGTCCCTATATTTGTTTAAGACTCTTATATTTGTGTTTAAATAAATAGAATAATGGATCATGACAACAATTTTTTTGAGACAAGAATGATCCATGATGATAAAATTAGACAAATTAATAGGTTATTGTTTGGAAGGATGAGATAATTATAGGATTTTATGTACACTGACAACCTGAAGATAATTGATATAGATATTATGTTTGGAAATTTGGAAACTACACTACCATAATGTTCAATGTATTTTAAATAGAAGAAATTTTATTTATAAATTATTTTATATCATTTAAAGCACTAAAAATTTCTATAAATTGTTCTAGATATATATTGACAATATCTAATGAATCTTCCATGTGTAATTCATATAGTTTTATCCAAAAAATCAATTGATTCTATTAATTATGATTTTTATTGAATTTTATTCAATAAAAATCAGCTTTTTGATGATTATAATGATTAATATTTTTTAAATACGCACTAATATGATAAACCTGGTGTTAAGAATATCCATGAAGAGTTCCCCTAAACAATTTTTTTTTGGATGATACATGAAAAAATAGATAATATTTTCTCGTAGATAAACTCCACCATGAGTAATACGTAAGAAGGGTAATTTGAACACTTTTGTGTTATTTGAGGTTCTATTGTAAAATAATTTATCTCCAGAATAAAATATCATTATAAAAATTCCTAAATAAATTGGTTGAATATTTAAATAAAATATCAAACCTACTTTCTTAATGAAAACCTCATTATTAATGACAATTTCTTCAACTAGGAATGGTTTAAGTCACATTGTTACTTATATATGTTTTTAAAGACCATTGGTTGTTGATGATATTAATATTGGTACAGAAAAACTAGGTATCATTGATATTATGTATAGAATATAGAAAAATCATAGAATAAGATATATGTAATGAAAGTGTGAATATATTCTTTAATAGGTAAACAATTAACTGGGAAATCTGGTTCAAACCCTCCCATGAAGAAAATGAAGATCGATGATTTGGTACATCAAAATAACATAATGTAGAGCTCATATTATCGTATGATAGGATGTAACCTTCTCCATTTAATGATGTAACAAAATATTAATCTTAATGGGGAAATAGATAATTAATACATAGATCCATCATAGAGATATGTTATAAGATTTTATTTGGTCTTGGATTTATAGATGAAGAGGCTAAGATGATACATAATAGTGGTATCTTATAGGGTGCTGAAAAGTTTTAATGTAATTTTATCAAATATGAGTATATTAAATAAATAAATTCCTTTGATACATCATTCATGAACAATAGAAATTATCATATAACATATATTCCTATGAATTCTTCTATTAAAAAATGTATTTACAAAAAATATGAAGTATTACCTTGTGAGGAAAAATTATTTTACAATATGAACATCAATTTTATAAAATATCTTGATACTAGATAATTTAAATGAAATTCAGTATTCCACAATTGTTAAAGTCTTAATTTTTAATCCTTCTATATTGGAGATGAAAAAAATAACATATATTTTGTTCGAAAATAAAGAAAAACATTAATAATGTCAATAATGGAGCATCCATGTAGATGTATAGACTTTTGAAAAACCAAGAAGAAGGAATATTATGGGGTGAGATATCCATCACCATTCAATTTCTAATATTAATGATTTATGTCATGATCATCATTGTTCAAAATAATTTAATTATTTTTTTATATTTTGGAATAGTATTTTTAGAATAATTGAGATAATGAATTTTGGGAACAATTTAAAAATTACATAAGGATTCCAAAATTTCATATTTTATGATTAATCATAGAATCCAGATATTCCCATATAAATATTTACCAGAAGGTGTGATTTTCATTCTCCTATGATTTATTTGTTTTATATTGATTATGTTTATCATGGGGTGAGTAATTAAAATAATTGGAAGCATATACATCACAAATGACTTTTATGAACGTATGAGTTCAAATAATTGTAGTTTCATAATAATTATATGCAATCTATACTTGGACCCTCTTTGAATTCAAACTCTAATGTTGAATCACATTATAAGAAAATTTTGTACATCACTATTTTCTAGGTAAAATAATATTGTCTTCTAATGTAATGTATCAATTATAGACATATATAAGATAGACTATTAGAGGATTTCTTATAAATGAGTCCATATACTCTGAAAGTTGGTGATGATAATCTATTTTGATGATCAAATATTGTCATGAATTTTGTGATCAATTATTATTTTTGAAAACCCATTTATCATGTTGACGTTTAGTGAATATTAAAATAAAGGGGGGTAATATTAAAGTGTGGATATATGTTTCAAATATTATAATAGTTATATGGAAATGATAAAGGCCTTTCATTGTGCATATAATTTCAAAACAGGGGATATACACTCTTAATTCCTTCATTATGTTTTGATTAATATTTAACTAGTAAATAAACAAGTTTTCGTCCATATTTATGATGTCAATAATAAGGGAAATATTATTGTTTCCTCTTTTTTAAAAAAAAATTATGTGGTGAATAACATTTAAATTTATGACTTTTTTAAAAAAATCAATCATTTGATGGGATGATAGATGTTGGTAAATTTTTTATTTTTTATTTTTCTATTGAATGTTATATTTTATGATAAATGTTTAATATTTTGAAGTTATCTTGGAGGAATATGTGTGTATCCACCCATGAAATAAAATATACACGCTGAAATTATGTTATACAATAATGGAATATATGTAATTAACAACCAATAAAATTACATTAAATTTTTTCATAATAAATTTATTTTCATTATAAATTTCCATGCATGAATCATCAGTTATAAAAAATATATATATTAGTCACACGTTGTAAAACTAATTTAATGGCCGAAACCTCCACATTTCTTTAAATTGCGAAAATATGGTGATAAAGATGTTTTGGTTGGAATTCGTGACTCATATCATGAGTTATTAAAAATCCAGTTTTTCAATGGTAGTTAATATAACCGGCTTTCAAACTGATTAATCAAAATGGTGAGTTAGTTATGGTAGGCTGTGATTTTATGTCACGACATTGTGTCATAATAGTGAATCACTGTAACACCCCGAGATTTTATGAAAAATATTCTTTTTAATTTCATTAATGTCTTGTGTTATATGCTACACCAAAAGGAGCTTGCACAACCCGTATCCTTGACTTGCCTTTCATTACACGCAATCACGACCTTTCTCGATAGCGTGTGTAGTATGCAATAACGAGTTTCACTAAACAACAATATGCTATTAAAATATTATTAAAACTAGCCGTTATGAATAGTAATAACCACTTATTGAAATTTTGTAATTTTTTTTTCAAAATAGAATTTATTTTTGGATTCGTAATATCGAAATTAGCTTAGGGTGGAATTTTGGTGATTTTCGGATAACTTTCATATTTTGAGGAATAATGAAAATTATTAAATTTTAAATAAAAACAACTTTTTCAATCTAAATAATTAATAGTGATAAATTATTAATTTGAGTGGTTTTAAAGTATATTTATAATATATTTTTACAATTTAATACAATGTTGGTCATTAGATGTAATTTCACATTTAAACCAGACATAAACAAGTGTCAATCTTTTGATAGTTATTATCTCTTAAGAACACGCTATTTGTTTTGACGACGGGAATTAAATTTTAAATTAATTAATGCAACTGATATGTTTTGAATTTGGTAAAATAGAAATCATTTTTGAGTTCATAATATCAAATATAGCTTAGGCCTAATTTTTGGTATTTTTCTGAAAACTTTCAATTTTTGATGAACAGTGAAACCACTAAGTGGTAGTTAAAAAAACTGAATTGTTCATAAAAATTAGTTTTACCACTTCTGTGAGTGGAATTTCAAAAATCTGAGAGACACGGTTGATGTTAGTAAGTAAAATGTGGTTCAATGAGATGAAAATAATTTTTTGGTGAATAGTTTCTTTTTACTTTTTTTTACCAGTGTTAAAAGTGAATGGGGTGATTAAGGGTGGAAATGATATTATTATTACCCTAACACATGTCATAATTCTATTGGACAAGTGTAATTCGACCAAAAACAAACTTAGGAATAAAATATGACCATTTAGGCCCACTTGGATTAGATTAGGATATTTATTATTAATTTATTTAAAGAAGGGTTAAAAGAGTTAAAATCAATGTTTTTTTACTAAAACATTTTTAATATGGGGTTATACATAAGATAAATTCGACTATAAATATTCATTAGAAATATAAAAAAATTTCCTACATAATGTTATTTTATTTGTAATTTTTATACATTAAATAATTTAATTTATTTATGACACAGCGATGATGCAGTAATTATCTTATTAATGAAATATTGACATAATTGATGTTATAAATACCCAAATAAATATAATTTGAGACTTTTTAATAATTCCACTAATTTTATAGGATAATATGAAATGTTAGTATTTATTTAATTAACTTTTTTCGAACTTATCATTCTTTTATGATTTTCCTAAAAATCAATTACTAAATAGTGTCACAATTGAGATAAAATAGTTTTTAAAACAAATAATATATTATTAATTTTTATTTTTTTCCTAAATATCTAAGGTTCGGCCAAATGACTTAAATAAGGTTATATATATATTAATGATAAACAACTTGGGGTTCGTTTGGCTTCTTAAAGTAAGTTTATTAACCTTATAATGTAAGAACACAAGAAGACACGGTAAAAGTAAAATTATTTAACTAAATGTTAAATCTAAATGATAAGGTTAACATAGGAACCTAAACTTGTCTAAATTCAATTGGATGATATGATTTAGACCCATCCCCACCTTATACTCCAAATAAATCAATTTTGAGGTATTTAAAACCGAAAATGACTTTATAATAAAATAATATTTTTAGTTATTCCAAAGGTGCCCCTCTCCTCCCTTATAAAAGGGAACCTCCTCCCTCTCTTCCTCACACAACTTTGAGCCTTCAAGATCGGCCAACCCCTGCCAAATTCTCCTCTACACTTACCTAGAAACATCCTAGAGGTTATGTTCTTCCTCAGAGACCAATTTTAGTTCCCTAATAGGAGGTCTCAAAGAGGCGCTTCAAAGAAGAGGTAATTTCCGTTACCGATTCTTTCAACTTTATTTCTTCTTCCACTTCTTCTTCATAGATTGTTTAATTATGAAGTAATAAAATCAGTATCACTCATATACTTATATATTATTATAAGTATGAAACAACCCTATTTCACCATCTATCCATCCTACGGAAAACAAAATCACCGCACGTGCGTACGTACTGAATACTGTCTCCACGCCGTGGTGTAATCTGTTTTTCCACAAACACCTTACATGGATGGATATTATGGTGTAAAGAATAACTATACATAGTTATTATAACATCATAATGATTCTTATATATTTTATCATCCACTCCAATTCAATTAAATTATTATAGAAATGATATCTTCGCTCGTGCGTACGTACGGACTACCAGCTCCACGACGCGATGAGATTCATTCTCCATGTTAACCATTTAAGAATGATTATAAAGTATATATAAGCAATAATAATGAAATATATGAAATTATAAATCTACTGGATTTATGTGTATAAATATGTATGTCATCTACTTAATTCCACTCAATTCAATAAGGAAACGAAAACAGCGTTCATGCGTGTGTACGGCCTACCGTCTCCATGAACGGTGTATTTCATTCCATTTATCGATCCATTATATATATGTATATTCTGAATATATATTATATATAAATCATGTTTTTTATTCTATAATTAAGTAATAATTATCTATGTAATCATATGAATAATTACAAGTTAAAACACGAATGACAAATGAGACGATTTTACCCAAAACGCTACTTTAACATGAATTTACAATAGAACGGGTAATATATAGTCATAATTGAACCATATATGATATAATAACAATGAATATGATTCTGTAATAAGTCAATTACATTATTTAAATCATTATACAGGAGGTTCGGACACTTACGAGGCAAATCGGACCTACGGTAAGGGAAATATCACAATCTCATTTTTATCCGAGATTGTATATACTTTGGTATTTACTGGGTTGTATTTTATCATCCACATCCATGTTTCTTCAATATGTAATTTTATTTCCATCCACCTACAATTTTTTAAATCCAATTTTACCCTTTGGTGAGTTTTTAGTAAAATATATGAAAGGAATCTTTTGTCGTTTCTCGTACGAGGTACTTTTTTGACTTTTCCGACAAAAGTATGAAGAATGTTTTTTTCAATTATACGGCATGAATGGATATCTAAAAATTTATTTCCAAGAATATTCCTATACAAGTTTTCATGTTTATTTTTAATCAACTTGTTTTAGTTTATAATTGTATGACATGTTAAGAAAGGAAAAGTGTTTTTGAAGTAAAAAGGATATTTTCCTCAAGAATGGAGTTCAAGTGTTTTATCAAAATTATTTTTCCATCTAAGATAATAAAGGGTTCTGTTTTTATCCCTATTATTACATCGATTTGATTATGTTGTGATGGAATCATCTTTATGAATTTCTTTATCTTATATGAATTGTTTTATGATGTCACGATGTTTAAGAATCCCATTTTTATTACATGTGTTATGAAATGATGTATGATTTATGATTTTGTGGCACACATAAGAATGGTATCATTATGAGATGGGTGGGACCTATATCTCCCTCCAATTCATTGGGTAAAGATTTTATATCTCAGGAGATAGACATGGATGGAATGGTAGGTTATACCGGTTCAGTGAAACAGGACTGAAACGAGGGTGACTCGGTTCAGAAAGGGACTTTGTCCACTAAGATAGTCTTGGCAATGAGTCTTGACTAACAAGAAATGATTCTCTATGATTATGTGTGTATGCCACAAAGTATCAGGTTTTAAGTTATGATTATTGGGATTTCATTTCAATACTATGATTTATCCCATGTTATGAAATTATGCACTTTTTTGCAGGTTAAGATTTCCAAAATGTTATGTTCTTATTAATATGATGTGATTGATATTTCATTTGTTTACCCTTACTGATCATTTGAGCTCACCCTTTTATGTTTCTTTTCCCCAGGATATAAAGAAAGGTTTTAGGTAAAAAAAAGGGAAGATCTTTATGGGAGATTTTGAAGATCTCTCACCACGATTAGAAGATTACGTTCCGAGTTTCCAAAGACACTAAACTATTACGATCCTTGTGTGTGAATTTTTGTTATGTACTAAGTATTCCGCAGAAGTAATGTAATGTATATGTACGTCATGATACGGGTCTCTACAGTTGGTATCATAGGAAAGGTTTAGTCAACCTTTGGAAACTAGGATGCGAAAACGTTAGTGAGATCCCTAGAGATATTTCTAAGGTATGACTAGGGATTTCCCTAAGGTTAAGTATACGTATAGGTTATAGTACTAGAATTACGCTAACGATCATAGAATTAAACCTAAGATGTTAGATATTGAAGGTACTTCCCCTTTATTATTTTGTTTTCCCTAGCATGAATTTTGCCTCTCACACTATTCTTTTTGGGTTTTAGACGACGGCTGGAACCCGAAGGAACCATGTTGATCAATGCAATGGACAATGAAATGATTTCCCTCCTGAACAAACAAATGTTATGGGCGATGGAGTGCAAAATCTTATTGCTATACTTAAACAAGCTATGATTCATTCTGGACATCCAAATGAGCAGAGAAGGGAACAATATTATATTGAGTCCTTCATGAGGCAACGTCCACCTTATTTTAGTGGGTCTTCCGATCCACTTGTTGCTGAACAATGGATCAGTACCACTGAAAAGATATTTTCAGTTCTTCAATGTTCTGAGCATGATAAATTCATCTTAGCAGTATATCGTTTGGAATGTGAAGCTGATCAATGGTGGAATCTTATCAAGAATACGAGGCCAAGAGATGAAATTGAGTCCATGGAATGGGACAAGTTCAAGAACTTGTTTTTCAGTAAGTACTTCCCTCGTATTCTTCGAACAAAAATGGAAAAGGAGTTTCTTGAGCTGAAGCAGAAGGATGATGAATCTATTGGTATATACGTAGCAAATTTTACAAGACTTTCAAGGTATGCATCTGGCATTATCATCCAACCTGAAAGTAAAGTTGATCGATTTTTCAGTGGCTTAAAACCAAGTCTTCGTAGGGAATTAGCTATAAAAGACTTCAGTATCTATGAAGAAATTGTGCGTTGTGCTATAAAGGTAGAAATGGAAGTTGGTGTTACATATCCATCTCATGGTTTTGAAAAGAAACGAAAGATGGAGTTCAAGGAGAAATCTCAAAATAATGTTGAAAAGAAGATGAATGTTTCTTTATGCACAATGTGTGGAAAGAAGCATGGTGGAGATTGTCTTAAAGGGACTAGAAAATGTTTTAAGTGTGGAAAAGAAGGTCATCGAGCAGCTGAGTGTCGAAGTAATCGAAAAAGGGTTTCTAATTATGTGAATAAAGCAAACACTGCAGAGAACGCACCACCAACACTTCAATGCTTCAAGTGCAAGGAAATGGGCCATTATGATAATAAATTCCCTATTCCAAGGGTTAGTGATGATCGACATGAGCAACCGCTTAAGGAAAAGGACAAAGGGAAGTCACATGCGATCACTATTGGAGATGTTGAATATGAGAACGATGTGGTGGAATGATTAAGTGTTTATGTAATGGGATTCCAAAATAATTTTGTATCATGGAGTATTGGAATATTTATGTATTGGTATAATGTGGTATTCAAAGTGATTGAGATATTTTTGGAAATAAGATGATATGCGCATAATGAAGGGAAAATGAGAAAATGAAATGTTTAACAGTATTCCTGAGCTCATGATTGATATAAGGACTAAGTGATATCATGGTTTGAGTATATATAATTTTGAGGATTTAGGTATGTGGAAAGTGTTGACTTTTAACTGCATTCATGTTTTCACTAAGGTTAAATGGGTATTCATTCTTCAAGAAAATACATGATTAAGGTATTCACATGTTTGTAATGTGTCCAACAAAACATATCTTATGACATATGGGGATCAACGATGGTATTAAATCTCTGGTAATCGTTTTCACTATGTTATGAGAGTGGACTGCAGTATTATGGATAAGCCTAAATATTGGAATGGATTATGTTGGACATAAGATTTTATTGTTTAAGGATAGAAGTTTTTTCGATATTATTGATGGGATGATATAGTAATATAGTATTAGAAAAAGGACAAACTGCAGGACGGGCAACAACCCATCGCGTCGGACAAGGCTGTGGGAATCAAACCCACAACCGAAGTGCGACTGGCCTTTATCGCCTACCACTGGCCTACAGGAAGTCCTTGTTTAGTAGAAACTAGTTTTATTATATTATGCAGTATAAGTCCATTTTAGGAACTATATATGATTAATCTCACTATAGAATGACTTATGTATATTTAAAAACTTTTTCTAACATTTTGTTTGAGACAGATGGAATGACCCGTCATTCTATCACATGATCTGCTAACACATCACGAATTACAAATTCAACTTCATTTCTTTAAGAGATGAAGTGGAAATTGTCCAAAGAACGACAAACGGTGAGACTATACCAAAATCACGAAAGTATTTCTTCTAATTCCAATTTGATCAACTTTAGGGAAACGATATTGAAAACCAAAAATGATGTCCTAGTGCTCTTATATCTGATAATCAGATGGTACCTTAGATCATCACAAATTTATGGCTTTGTGATTGCTGGCCTTTCCATAGACATGTTCTCTTCCACTCTCCATCAGAACATGATGGTTAGATTTCTCTTCCATATCCATATTTTCACCTATGTGGAAACCCAGTGACTAGTTTATTTGGGTAACCGTTACGTTTCATACTTTTTTTAAAGATTGGTTTTGGTATTCCTTTTTATGATGTGGGTTTCGATTAAAGAAACTTTCTAATAGTAAACTATTTATAACCCCGATGAATTTCGAGGGTGAAATTCATTTTAAGGGGGGTAGAATGTAACACCCCGAGATTTTATGAAAAATATTATTTTTAATTTCATTAATGTCTTGTGTTATATGATACACCAAAAGGAGATTGCACAACACGCATCCTTGACTTGCCTTTCATTACACGCAATCGCGACCTTTCTCGATAGCGTGTGTAGTACGCAATAACGAGTTTCAGTAAACAACAATATGCTATTAAAATATTATTAATACTAGCCGTTATGAATAGTAATAACCACCTTTTGAAATTTTGTAAATTTTATTTTTCAAAATGGAATTTATTTTTGGATTCGTAATATCGAAATTAGCTTAGGGTGAAATTTTGGTGATTTTCAGATAACTTTCATATTTTGATGAATAGTGAAAATTATTAAATTTTAATTAAAAACAACTTTTTAAATCAAAATAATTAATAGTGATAAATTATTAATTTGAGTGGTTTTAAAGTATATTTAGAATATGTTTTTACAATTTAATACAATGTTGGTCGTTAGATGTAATTTCACATTTAAACCAGACATAAACAAGTGTCAATCTTTTCATAGTTATTATCTCTTAAGAACACGCTATTTGTTTTGACGACGAGAATTAATTTTTAAATTAATTAATGCAACTGATATGTTTTGAATTTTTAATATAGAAATCATTTTTGAGTTCATAATATCAAATATAGCTTAGGCCTAATTTTTGGTATATTTCTGAAAACTTTCAATTTTTGATGAATAATGAAACCACTAAGTGGTAGTTAAAAAAACAGAATTGTTCATAAAAATTAGTTTTACCGCTTCTGTAAGTGGAATTTCAAAAATCCGAGAGACACGGTTGATATCAGTAAGTAAAATGTGGTTCAATGAGATGAAAATAATTTTTTTTGTGAATAGTAACTTTTTACTTTTTTTTACCACGGTTAAAAGTAAATAGGGTAATTAAGGGTAGAAATGATATTATTATTACCCTAACACATGTCCTAATTCTATTGGACAAGTGTAATTCGACCAAAGACAAAATTAGGAATAAAATATGACCATTTAGGCCCACTTGGATTAGATTGGGACATTTATTATTAATTTATTTAAAGAAGGGCTAAAAGAGTTAAAATCAAATTTTGTTTACTAAAAAATTGTTAATATGGGGTTATACATAAGATAAATTAGACTATTAATATTCATTAGAAAGATAAAAATATTTAATACAAAATTTTATTTTATTTGTAATTTTTAGACATTAAATATTTTAATTTATTTATGACACAACGATGATGCAGTAATTATCTTATTAATGAAATATTGACATAAATGATGTTATAAATACCCAAATAAATATAATTTGAGACTTTTTAGGAATTACACTAATTTTCTAGGTTAATATGACATGTTAGTATTGATTTAATAAACTTTTTTCGAACTTATCATTCTGTTATAATTTTCACAAAAATCAATTACAAAATAGTGTCAAATTTGACATAAAATAGTTTTTAAAAAAATATCATATTATTAATTGTTATTTTATTCCTAAAAATCAATATTAGTCCAAATGACTTAGATAAGGTTATATATATTAATTATAAACAACATGGAGTTTGTTTGGCTTCTTATAGTATGTTTATTAACCTTATACTGTAAGAACACAAGAAGACACGGTAAAAGTAAAACTATTTAACTTAATGTTAAATCTAAATGATAAGGTTAAAATAGGAACCTAAACTTGTCTAAATTCTATTGGATGAGAGGATTTCTACCCATCCCCACCTTTGCCTTGAAATAAATCAATTTTTAGCTATTTGAAACTGAACTTGACGTTATAATAAAATAATATTTTTTGTTATTCTAAAGATGCCCCTCTCCTCCCTTATAAAAGGGCACCTCCTCCCTCTCTTCCTCACAAAACATTGAGCCTTCAAGCGCGGACAACCCCTGCCAAATTCTCCTCTCCACTTACCTAGAAACATCCTAGAGGTTATGGTCTTCATCAAAGACCAATTTTAGTGCCATAAGAGGAGGTCTCAAAGAGGCGCTTCAAAGAAGAGGTAATTTCTGTTACCGATTCTTTCATCTTTATTTCTTGTTCCACTTCTTCTTCATAGGTTGTTTCATTATGAAGTAATAACATCAGTATCACTCATATACGGATATTTTATTATAAGTATTAAACAACCCTATTTCACCATCTATCCATCCTACGGAAAACAAAATCACCGCGCGTGCGTACGTACGGAATACCGTCTGCACGCCGTGGTGTAATCTGTTTTTCCACCAACACCTTACATGGATGGGTATTATGGTGTAAAGAATAACTATACATAGTAATTATAACATCATAATGATTCTGATATATTGTATCATCCACTCACATTCAATTCAATAATTATGGAAATGATATCATCGCTCGTGCGTACGTACGGACTACCGGCTCCACGACGCGATGAGATTCATTCTCCATGTTAACCATTTAAGAATGATTATAAAGTATATATAAGAAATAATAATAAAATATATTAAATTATAAAGCTACTGGATTTATGTGTATATATATGTATGTCATCTACTTAATTCCACTCAATTCAATAAGGAAACGAAAATAACGTTCATGCGTACGTACGGCCTACCGTCTCCATGAACGGTGTATTTCTATCCATTTATTGATCCATTATATATATGTATATTCTGAATATATATTATATATAAATCATGTTTTATATTCTATAATTAAGTAATAACGATCTATGTAATCATATGATTAATTACAAGTTAAAACACGGACGACAAATGAGACGATTTTACCCAAAACGCAACTTTTACATGAATTTACAAAAGAACGGGTAATATAATGTCATAAGTGAACCATATATGATATAATAACAATGAATATGATTCTTTAATAAGTCAATGACATTATTTAAATCATTATACAGGAGGTTCGGACACTTACGAAGCAAATCGGACCTAAGGTAAGGGAAATATCACAATCTCATTTTTATCCGAGATTGTTTATAATTTGGTATTTACTAGGGTGTATTTTATCATCCACATACATGTTTATTAAATATTTAATTTTATTTCCATACACCTACAATTGTTTAAATCCAATTTTACCGTTTGGTGAGTTTTTAGTAAAAGATATGAAAGGAATCTTTTGTCGTTTTTTCGTACAAGGTACTTTTTTGAATTTTCCGACAATAGTACGAAGAATGTTTTTTTTAAATTATACGGCATGAATGGATTTCTAAAACATTATTTCAAAGAATATTCCTATACAAGTTTTCAATTTTATTTTTAATGAACTTATTTTAGTTTAGAATTGTATGACATGTTAAGAAAGGAAAAGTGTTTTGAAGTAAAAATGATATTTTCCTCAAGAATGGAGTTCAAGTGTTTTATCAAAATTATTTTTCCATCTAATATAATAAAGGGTTCTGTTTTTATCCCTATTATTACATTTATTTTATTATGTTGGGAGGGAATCATCTTTATGAATTTATTTATCTTATATGAATTGTTTTATGATGTCACGATGTTTAAGAATCCCATTTTTATTACATGGGTTATGAAATGATGTATGATTTATGATTTTGTGGCACACATAAGGATGGTATCATTATGAGATGGGTGGGACCTATATCTCCCTCCAATTCATTTGGTAAAGATTTTATATCTCATGAGATAGACATGGCTGGAATGGTAGGTTATACCGGTTCAATGAAACAGGACTGAAACGAGGGTGACTCGGTTCAGAAAGGGACTTTGTCCACTAAGATAGACTTGGCAATGAGTCTTCACAAACAAGAAATGATTATCTATGATTATGTGTGTATGCCACAAAGTTTCATGTTTTAAGTTATGATTATTGGGATTTCATTTCCCTACTATGATATATACCATGTTATGAAATTATGCACTCTTTTGCAGGTTATGATTTCCAAAATGTTATGTTCTTATGAATATGATGTGATTGATATTTCATTTGATTACCCTTACTGAGCATTTGAGTCACCATTTTATGTTTTCTTTTCCCCAGGATATAATGATAGGTTTTAGGTAAAAAAAGGGAAGATCTTTATGGGATATTTTGAATATCTTTCACCACGATTAGAAGATTACGTTCCGAGTTTCCAAATACACTAAACTATTACGATCCTTGTGTGTGTGTTTTTGTTATGTACTAAGTATTCTGAAAAAGTAATGTAATGTATATATACATCAAGATACGGGTCTCTACAATCACTATGTTGAGTCAGACCCCAATAGCACAGAACGTTGAGTCGCTGACAGTAGGTCACCGGTGGTGACTCGCAATGGGGACTCATTTGACGGTGGCTGATGAAATAGTGAGTCTTCCCATAGTGGCTCACATAATGGTGAGTTTCCAAATGGTAAATCATATTAGTATGAGTCATTCAATTTTAGGTCTTTGAGTGACTTGTGATTTCCATAGTTTTTCAAATTATCTATTTTTCCTAGTTTTTGTAGATTCCCCCCTTTAATGTTTTATGTGACGTAAAATTAGTGTAAAACCATATTTCAGTGATTTTAAATATATTTCAAAGGATGTAAAATTTAAAATTACATTAATACCATTTTGTAGGCATTTATATAGTCAAAACACATGGACTAGATCATGATTTATATTTAATGGCCATTGAAAATGATTCATATGTTGAAATAAGATCTATAGTTTCTTTAGCCAAGACCCTTTATTCCTTGTATTATTATTTTTTATTTATATATAATCTTTACCTAAACCAATATTCTCTAAGGAACCATGTATATGTGGTTTATCCTTGGATCGTGTTTCCCATGATCCTTGGACACCCTATGGTATGAAATAATGATAGGTTGTTTATCAATGTAGGGTTTCCATCGACTCTCGTTTATTTCTGTATCATGCGGGGAATGTATTATATTGTATTATATTGTAAGATAGTAGAATAATAATTAAAAAATATAATTAATTTAGTTTAAATATCAACAATATGGACGCGAAAAAAGATACTTCTTTTCTCATTTTTAATGTGTTGACATTTTTTTATGGGATAATCACCCACTGAAAATCATTTTCATTAGTGACCTTTGATTCTTCTTCTGAAATGTATTGTGAATTATTATTATTTATCTTATATTGAATATATATATATATATATATATGCAATGGATTAGTGATGTCTTCCCAATTAAATAAATGGATACTATGGGATATAACTTGTTATACGATCACCCCTACATCGATAAAGTGTAATAAATGAATGAGGGCCTTGTTCAATCATGTTGTTTTACTTATATGGTTTTGTGGTGCTAATGTTGAGCATAAATTTGTTTGTGGGGTGGTTTAGGTGGTGTAATTGAATCTCATGGTCAGATATTGTTTGGTTATTGAATGGATGAGATGTGTTGTATAGTGGGACAACATCCAGGTTGATTTTCCTTCATATTGGTTCGTGTTGTGTGTTTTTGTGGTGGAATATAGATGAATATGATAATTTTATTTAATAAAAGTTTCATTGAATGGGTTGTAGTTTCTTTTTTTTGAGACAGTGGATTGGGTAGAATGATTTTGAAGAAAGATGATAGCAGCGGTTGACCTAGGAGTATAGTGGAGAGTAAATGTTGAGAGAGCCATTTAAACATTATTCTTCTTCATTTATGTGGATTATGTTTTCTATCATGAAAGGTTTTGTGGTTGGAATATTAATTTTTATTGATGAAATGAATAGATGTATTTCATAATAATGGATGTTAATTTGTTTAATGAGTTGGATGGGTTTATTAATCAAATTACAACTAGTTGTGTAGTTGTGCATTTAGAGGTAGAAACAAGGGTAGTTTATTGGGATGGTTGTTTTTTGGAAAATCCCATAGGGGGTTGAGTGTTTGATACCTATGAATATAATTTTACTTCCTTCAAATACTTATACTAACCCCACTATAGTAGAGAATTATGTTCCGAACAACCGCATTATAATGGGGGAGGTTTTCATTTCTCAACATATTAGTTGGAGGATGAATCAGTGGTTATTATATCTTCACTACAACCACTTCTATTCCTTGTATTCCCATGACTCTTCATGTTTCATGTGGTGGGGTTGTATGTACCAGTTGTCGTCAGGGGTGGTGTGTTTTTCTAGGTGTCTACAGGATGAGATTTTGTGTGATTTCCTAGGATTAATTGAGATGAGGTGTCATTATGGCCTAGGTGTTTGTTGGTGTGATATGTTAAGGTTGGGTCCCAGGTTTGAGAAGGCAAGATGTGGTGAGATTAAATTTCACAGGATGCAAAACTAGTTCTGAGGCCTTGTATTGTGGGTGCGGGATGCGACATAGGGCATGCAGAAGAGTGTCGAAGTGCTAGGACAATTCTCTTTAGGTTATGAGTAGTTAACCATTGGGAATTTTTTCGGGGTAACCATACATAGATGTTCTTATAATATAACCTTATAGTAGTTACTTTATTTGTGATAATACCTTGGTGAGATAAGGATGGGTAGTATCCTTTGATAGGTGTTGTTGGTTTCTTTAATTTTCACACTTGGTCATTATTAGGACTCTCCCACTTGTGGATGAGAGAATTTTGGTTATCCCAACTAAGTACACTCTAATTCTAAACATTCACATATAAAACATCTCTCAGGTGTCTAGTAGGACTATGTGGACCATACATAGCATTTCTATCTCATACATTGTTATAGTATTTGTTTCACTGTTTATCCTTGTTTTATTATTTACATTAGAGATTTTTGTTTTTTTAATTTATATTTTAAACCTACATGTGGGATGGTTTTAGATTTATTATATATATATATCATAGATGTTTTTTGGAATAAAATTTCTTATCTCCAAATAATTATTTCTACTAAAGTGTAATGCCTCTAATATTGTGGGATCCAAGTACCCTTGGTTCAAGTCACCATCTCAGGACATACTAGAGGTGGAAAGATGGGGTCATTTTCTCACTTCCTCCATTTCATACTCATTAGGGGAATCTTGGGTAGGAGGGGGTCATGATAAAATGGTATTAGAGGCTGATTTCTATGAGGTAGGATGGATTTTAGAGTTAGGAATAGTGAGGATTTGATGAGATCATTGGTAAAAAGTGTCAGATTACTTGGATTGTGACATAGGCCACAGTTGTGCAGCCATGAAAAATGAAATTAAGGCCTCCATGATCTTATGAAAGGAACCTATGTCTATGAAACGACCAAGTGAGGCTACACTCTTTGTATAATAGATACCATAGGAATGTTACAAGCATCATAATAACTTGTGTTATTATTTAAATTGGGTACTTTATTTTATTTATATAAATTATTATTTAAAATGAATCTTAAATTAAATTCCATTCTACTCGGGATTTTGAGTACCTTTTTTACCATTTTCATCCATGGAACCTAATCATCATTTGTGGGTAGTGTACATAGTGGATGATTAGTAGGCTGAGAAAATAGATTGATAGAGGGTTGAACGGTTAGAGGTAGATGATCAGTGTTTTAAGACACTATGTGATTTTGGAGGTAGACTATTGGAATGTATTAGGGTAGCATTTCATATATGAAGGTGGAGACATTGATTGGGGAGCTTGTGATCACCTTCAGCTTGATCTGGGCTAAGAAAAACTTCCTTAGTTCCTTTGGAAGTAATCCATATTTGGGGAGATATTAATTAGTGTTGGATGTTGTAGCTACGGTTGAGGAAGGCCGATGATGTTCTGTGTGTCAATTTTTAGAACGGTTTTTGAACTGAATTTCATTCATCCACCATGAAGGATGAGAAGAAGCAAGAGCTTCTCTCCTCTGGAATGGGAGTGTGTTGGTATTAGGGTTGTGGATCATGTCCACGGTCCTCCATCACTTTTCTCCAGTTATCATTATATTCGAGGAGTATCAAGTGAGACATCTAGAGGAGGAACTTCATCCTTCTCTCTAGTAAGAAGTTACTCTATTTACCATGTCGACATACATGGAGGTCCAGACGAAGGAGTAAGTAGTTGGTCGGATGCCCTCGCGAGGAAGAATACATTGAAAGGTGATCCAGAAGAGTTATTCAATGGTAATGTTATCCAATAGTTTGTATCAAGTGCCAGGTCATTCATGGTTTCTGCTAGTAGGGAGTCAACCACACCACTTCATGTTTCTTCCATCATGTCCACGTGCCACTCCTTTGAACTTAGGACTGATGTGTTTCTATTGTAGAACTCGTGGAAACATTCAAAAATAGTCACTAATTATCATTCAATGTTATTTTATTGGAGTTGGGAAGGTTTAGCACCCACCTCAACAATATTTTATGCCCATTACATTTCCCTAGTAGGATTATCAGGCTCCCTCTCCTCTGAGGGGTGAAAGAGTAGTTGGAGGCTAACTTGAGTTAGATCCATAGGGACCTAGTTTTGGCATGGTTTGGGAGGTTTTCATTAGTAGAGGGATGTGGAGCTAGGCATGGTTTGTTTAACTCTAAATAGGAACCAGTTCTAGTAGGTCCATAAATCGTTCGAGGTGTTATTAGATTGATTAGAAACATCGGTTGTGCATTATTTTATTCAATAACATCAGACACTTTAGTTGTACCGGGTCTATACCATTCCCTTGGGCAAGAAATAGAAAGGATTATCATTCCTCAAGTGCTTAGTACACAAGTTAGAAGTCAATCTAGCTTTTCAGATGTGTTTCAGGGATGTATACTGATGATGGGATCACATCAATCCTATGGGGAGCTTTTATTTCAACAGATACAACAAAATGATTTTATTCATCGCATCGACTGTACGTATTTCATGATGCATATATTGAATTCTTTTTTAGGAGATTAAGGTTTTTAGACGTCGCTGTACATCATTTGATATTCATTGGTGACCATAGTTTTCAGATTGCAATCTAGAATTCTGAGCTTGTTCTTTCCATCATGGGAATGTTGTTGGTGGAATTAGTGGATTATAGAATGAGAAGGTTATCAACAATGATGGGGAGCTCTTGGATGTTCTACCTGAGGAGGGTTTGACTCTACCCCTTAATGTGATGATGATTTTGGGAAATAACTATAGCCCAGTGATTGAAAAATTCTGATAGATCCTTATCGAATGACACTATTGGAGTTTTTGATGGTAAGGATATGTATAGATGATCTTATTTCATAGGTAATTATTCATTCCATTGTATCGCTGTGGGTAGTTATATTCTTGTTCAAAAAGAAGTTGGATGGTTATATGAGGATGTTCAAAGTCTACCATAGGTTGAACAATGTGTTTGTCAAGATCCATTTCCCTTTACTAAGAACATATGATCATTTCGACTAGATTTGATGATTATGTAGGTATTCTATGATAAATATATGGTCTAGATATCACCAGATGAGGCTGAAGGAGGGTGACATCTAATAGACTACCTTATAGTGTATTTATGGGAACTTTAATTTAATGGATTTGTTGTTTGATGTTATGAACATGCCATACGTGCTCATGGGGCTCATGAAATCCATTTTTTGTGAGTTTCTTGACTTGATCATCATCATATTCACCAATGAAATCAAGATCTACTATAATATAAAAGATCAGTATACCAAGAATCTCAGTAATATCTTGTATTTTCTTTGACACAACCAACTCGATGGGACGTTGTACAAGTTTAATATATTAACCCAAGTGGTATATTTTCATGGGCATGTGGGGTTGAAGAATGTTGTAGCCGTGGAACCATCAATGGAAGATGCAATTGTTTCATGGGAATAACATCAGGATCTACTCTAATATATAAGATCAGTATACCATGAATCTCAGTAATATCTTGGATTTTTATTGACACAACCAACTCGATGGGATGTTGTACATGTTTAATATATTGACACAAGTGGTAAAATTTCTTTGGAATGTGGGGTTGAAGAATGTTGTGGCAGTGGACCCATCAACGGAAGATGTAATTGTTTCATGGGAATAACAAAAAAATGTGGTGGAAAATCACATATTCCTCCATCTTGTAAGATTTTACAGGAGATTCCTAACAGATTTCTCAGTTGTTGTAGCCTTATTGGATTCTATTATTAGAAAAGATCATGATTTTTGGTATAGTGAAATGTTCCAGAATGCATTCATCTATCCTAAAGGGAATTTGGTTAGTGCTCTAGTACACCAGTTTCTAGAGGATGGAGTGATGTTGAAGGTGATTTTTGATACATCCCATATAATATTGAGATTTATTTTGATTCTATAAAAAGGATTAGCCTCTTATGCGCGTACATAGTTATGTCCCCATGAATGTAACAATGCCACCCATGATCTATATCTTACATCTGTCATGTTTGTGCTGAACATTTGGCTGAATTTCCTCATTGAGGAGCTTTTTGTGGTCCTCTTAAATCACAACAACACCAGCTATATCTATTCCCAGAGAGATCTGAAATTGTGAAAATGTAGGTGAATGGAGTTTGTTCAGGACTACAACTTTGATATCACTTAGACCTTTGTAAATTAGAATGTTGTGGCTGATGATTTTTGTAGAATATCATAGAAGGAGGTAGTTTGAGAATCTATTGATGATTGGAAGGTTATTTTCAGGTTTTCCAACATGCACCAAGCTGTAGGAATTGGAGGCTGAAGAGAACTTTTATTTATGAAAAATGTGAAATCATCTCTAATGTGGATAGCAGTTGAGTCTCAGTGGGGATACTCGGAGGTATAGGTCATGTGTGATCATGCTGACCAGGGAGATGCTCTGAAGGGATGGTCATATTATAATTATAATTATAATTTATTTCCTGGGAAGTTTTTTTATCCAGTGGCGATATGGGAGGGAGTCTACCAAGAGTTTCATATCTCAATATTGGTAGTGTACATAGGAGTTTCCAAGATGTACTATGGATTGAAAGATAATTTTTCTTGTCCTAGGATGAAATGGGATGTAGTTGAGTATGTGGAGATATGCATGGTGTGTCCACTAGTGAAGGATGATAAATGTGCTCCCTATGGATTGTTGCATCCCCTAGAAGTCCTTGAGTTGAAATCAGATGACATATCAAGGAAATTCCTCATAGGGTTACCTAGAGATTATGGATGGTGTTAATAAATTTATGGAGTAGTGGATCGGCTTACAAAATCATTTCACTTAATAGAGACCAAGGAGTCTGGTAGAGTGCATTCCTTGGAAAAGTGATATTTTGATGATGTGGTGTGGCTATATGGAGTTCTGAGGTCCATTTTTGTATACATATATAATTGGTTTACCTCATGATTCTAGAGTGGGTTTCAACATTCTATTAGTACTCAGATACGACACATCACTTCTTTCCACCCTCAAATAGATGGATAGATATATCGGACCATCTAGACATTGGAGGAGATGTTTTGGGAATGAATCATAGACATTAGATGTTCTTGGGTGATACCCTTTCTTTTGGTGGAGTATTCATTATATAATAGCTATCACTCATCCATTATAATGGATCTATTTGACGGTTTTTATCATAGACCATGTTGTTCAAAACTATTCTAGGTAGAAGATAGGGAGACATATATTCATGGAATATAATTGGTGAAGATAAAAATATTTTTGGTTTAACGTGTCCATGAGAGGTTGAAAAAATAATTTGGCTGTCAGTAGTCATATATGGATTGTAGGTGGACACCCTTGGAGTTCTAGGTTAGAGACTAGATGTTCTTGATGGTATCCCCTCGATGTGGTAAATGAATTTTTAGTAGAGGGAACAAGCATTCTCATTGGTTTGTGGGACCCTTTGAGGTGTTGGGGTGAGTTGGCGAGGTGGAAAACCAGTTCGTGCATCGTACGGGTTTGGATAAAGTACACGAAATTTTTCAAATATCTCATATTCGTTTGTAACTTCACGATGACTCACACGTCATTGACAAGGGATATTTTTTATGTTGAAAATGACAAAAAATTCATGTAGTTTCTAGTAAAGATGAAGGTTCAATAGGATAACGTGTTGTGTGGATGGACCATCCCCTTGGTTCATGTGCTGTGGAGGATTGGTGTCCTAGAGGAGAGTACATTGGAAAAGGAGATGTAGATGTGTGCCTTGTACCGAGAGTAGTTTTGGGTTTTATTTTTCTCTATTTCTTCTTGTTTTGTATTTTTTTAACCTTGATTATATGATACGATTTTGTCCTTACATTGTAATGTGTGTGGTGGAATGTATGGTAAATTATTTCCAGGATGAAAGGGTAGGACTGGATTCATAATCTTGTTAAATTAATTTATATGTCATTAAACCCATCCAAGAAAGGAAGTTCCAAATGAAGATTGTATCTTGAAATTGAGGACATAATTTTATGATTCATATAACTATATAGGATGGATTTTGGTTCTTGTGTGTTGTGTATTTTTCTCGGTTGAGTTAGCAGGTGTCAGAGGAGGTGTTCATAGATATTAATATTTCAATCCAAATTTTGATCAATAAAAGGTAGTTTACCATTGGGAAGCGGGGTCTCCAATTAATAGATTTGTTTCTAGTATATCAGGATAAATTGGAGGTATCTTATAGTTTGTTTGATCGAACATCTCTTTCTTCTCGTATGGTTTTTTATTATTAGGGAAGTTAAGAGTTTGAGTTTTATCTTATGTATCGAACAAACCTCTCTAGTAGATTACATTGTGAAAACATGGTGGTTGAAATGTTCTAGAAGGAAACAAAGACTCTTTTAAAGAGTTTAAAAATCTTATTTTTCAAATGGTTTCACATATAATAGTGAGTTAGATAGGTGAATCCTGGCAGTAAGTTCGGACCGGTAGGTGGTGAATGTAGGTCACGATTTTCAGTCACAACAATGACTCAAAATGGTGATTTATCCATTTTTAGCATACAAAATTGAATTTTGATAGTGAGTCGCAATAGTGACTCACAATGGTGAGTTATCTTCTGGTAGGTCAGAATGATGAGTCGTAACATAGAGTCGCTGAGGGTAGGTCAATAATGGTGACATAGGACTGTGACATGTTTAATAGTGAATCATCCGATGGTGAGTGATATAACGATGGATCATAGAATGGTGATTTGTCCAATGATAGCTCACCTAATGGTGTGTTATCAAATATTAGTTTGTCCACTGGTGAGTTATTTCCAAAGTTACTCAAATTTCAAAATGTTACCAGTTTTTTTAGTTTCACCCTGAAATTTTTTTATATGATTTAAAATGATATTAAAACCTTATTAATGTGATTTTGAATCCATTTTAATGGATTTAAAATGTATATATAAATTTGTAATTATTTGGATTCGTTTAGATAGTCAAAATGTGTTGTCTTGATCGTTATCCAGCTTTAATAGTTGTTGAAACTATTTTACCCAATGATATCAGATCTGGCCTTTCAAATAATGTGAACAATTCATCCATGTATATTTCCCATTACTCTTGATATCGGGAATCTACCACCCATTCTTTCCTGAGGGACCATGACTCTATGATGCACCGCTCGATCACATTTCCTAGGAGCCTTTCACACCCCTAGTTTGGTGTTTGGAGGTGGTGTTGATCATATATTTCTCATTGTAGGGATTCCAACATCCCTCTTTTATTTGTCTATGAATTTGGGTTGGTGTATGAATGTACTCATTAGGATTATAGTATGATTAAAAGTTAATAAATGTAATTAAATCCTTTTTAAGATCAACATGTGGGCATGTAAAAATGTTATTTGGGTTCTACGTTGTTATTTAATTGTATTGTGGTTTGTATGGGCTAATCACCCACTGAAAATTGTATTCATTAATGGTATTTATTTATCCACCTATAATGGATTATGAATGCACGTTTCGTGACTTATTTTTATTGAATATATATATATATATAGGGAATTTATTAACCTTGTACAAATGTTATATTAATGGATTCCCAAGGATCAGACTACATATATGTTAACTACTGAATTTTAGAAGAGGAATTATAGAATTTGAGCCTTGTTAAATCTTAATTTTATTCATTATATGGTTGTGTGCTGATACTTTTGAGTGCATGACTATGAGGCGGGGGGAGGGGTTGCTGCTCTAATGGAGTATCTGGTGTATATATTATTTTATTATGGAATGAATGAGTAGTGTTGTGTAGTGGGACTGCCACTAGGTTCTGTTTTGGTTGAGTAGTTGGGAGTGGTTGGTTTGTATATCACGGTTACCAATGGTTACGATAAATGGACTTAGTGGGAGTGGTTTTGATTTTGTGGTCATTTCTTATGGATAACATGGTGTATTGGGTATAATGACATTGAAGAGTGATGACAGAAATGGTTTCCATGTTCATATAGTGTTTAAAAAATTTGGGGTGAGCTTTTATAAAAAATTTCTTTTTCTTATGGATGGTTCATGGAATGTGTTTTTTAATTTGATGTGGTTGGTAGATTAACTAATAGGGAATGATTGAGTACATTTTATTCTAAATTTTAATAATCTATTACTTAATTGGGGGTACTGATGTTGATTTTTCCAAATATTACGTTGTTGTTTTCTTAAATATGGCTTAATTTGAAATCAATTTGAGGTCATGTGAGGATTGTCGGTGTCTAAGGTTTGTTGGGAAACCTGAAACCAACTCTTGGGTGTTTTGAGCCTTCCGTATTGTTATGGGATATTGTGATCTACTAGCCAAAAAACCCTATGGTAGGTCTGCCAAAATTACATACTGAGGTAAAGACTACTGCACTATAACCCATGGTTTGTAAGACCGTGTGGGGTATCCATTTGAGTTCTGTTGTGACCTACATTGAGATATTATATGTTTTCTAAGGGTTTGTAAAACCTTACGACTAAACCATGTGAGACAAATATTATAGTTTCAAACCCATATTTTCCCCTAAAATGTTATTAACCATAGGTTTTATCTCCTCCACCCACCGTACAACATCCTCTCATGTTGGGTGCTATCCTTTGGCACATACCCTTGACTTCGACCCTCTTGCTCCATCTGATCTCAGTTTCAACATTCATTTTTCTCCATGAATCCTCAATGGTATTTCTTCGATTATTTTTTAGCCATATTCGATTCTTCTTCTTATTGACTGTCATATTGGGTTTTACGAACATATTCACAAAGATCATGTTCTTCATAATTTATCAAACTTTTTTTAGAAACCTAGGATAATGAGATGTTGACAATGGATGATCTATCTATATTGAGCCTAATGTTGGTGGATTAGTGCCTTTCTCTAGTTATCGAGCTGTTTATATAAAAAAATGTGTCGAAAACATTTTTTGGGGTTTTACCTTTTTTTATAAAAGCATACATTCTCTTTCATATCACTATTTAGGTAATTAATTATTTTTGTTAAAGCATGTAATAGGTTTAGTTCCTGGAATGACGGGTACCCCATGGGTGAGTTCCCAGTTTGACCATTTTTTGGCCATTTGTCTTAGGATACCAATGAGGCATGCCTTAAATTCAAATTCATGGGTTGTTTAAATTGGATTTGATAATTAAAGGGTATTTCTATTTTGTTAGATGGTATTACATTTTGTAAAGGTTATGGGATTTAAGGTTCTCCCATTTGGCATTATCCATATTCTGTGAGTTGAATGTATAAACAATTTGGTGATGACCCTAGCATATCTAATGAATCATTAACATGAACCTGTTATAATTAAATAGTAGAAATTTTTATCTAATTCATTTATTCTGTTAGAATTCCATGTAAGGGATAATTTTTCTTTCTTATCTTAGTCCCTTGAGTGAACCTTTTATTACATTCTAATTCCATGGATGGTCTCAATGGGGTTGTTTATAATTGTAAATCCATGAGTGAACCTTGGGAAACATGGAAGGGCTCATTGAGGAAATTTACTCAATGTCGAGTGAATCATGGATCCTTATAGGGTTCCAAGCACTATGAAAAGATACATGGATTATGTCATGAGTGAATATTGGGGACCCCTACATGATCTCCATTGATGGGCACAATTGACATGGACAAACCACACCTAAAGACATACTGAGCCTCTATGATGTTTTTCGGCACATTCTTGATTTGTGATGGTAGATTTTCCCCTAGATTGATATGTGAATTCCATCATACGAATTGTACGAATCGAAAGAAGTTAAAATGTAAAATTCACATTGGTTGTGATGCGTCTGCCAAGTAAAATCACAATCTTGGATCCAATCATTTCTTATTATTAACTAGATATACTTCTAAAGTTCTTTTCTTGGTATCACTATACTAGGGATTATTGTGGCTAGTTTAGATCTCGAGACTAATAAAACTAAATGTAAATGAATTTTTAATTTAAAATAAATAAAATGTAAATTTAAAGAAAAAATTATTTAACTATTAATTTTGGGTACAACCAAGATTACTAGTTTAATTATTCACACTAACAATTACATATATTCACTGACGGATTAGAAAATAACAAGAGTGGTTTCCTACATGGATTTTATCTCAAACTATTTTTGGGCCATTTGTTGGAAAATAGTAAATTATATGATTATATATAATTATAAGGGAATGATCCCCTCTATAGGTACCTGATATGATGGTTAGAATTTTGAGTGAATAGGATGATGTAATGGAATATGATGATTTTTTTTTCATTACCTCCTTTTTTTCATTCAGTTCTTGTATTGTATATGACTGCAGTGTAATTTTTTTTAGATATATTCAAAAACATTAAAAATGTAGGATAATCTTTTTTATGATGTTATTTTGGTTTAATTATACTAATATACTCCTTCTATTTTCTTTAATTATGATGAATTACTGCTTCCTCTATTTTAATGTGTTTTGTTATGTTACACTCTACTAATGAAAGAATTTTATCCCAACTATCAAACATCGCACCTTGCTATAATTTAGTAGCCTTTGGAATTGAGGTATGTTCTCTCAAGGCCATGTTACGAAACATGATTGGAGATCTACTGGGCGGCAACTAGGTTAATGGCAATTCAATGTCTTATCGGAGGAAATTTTCGGTTTTCGTTTCTATTTGGCATTGATAGACTAGGATATGAAAGAATTGTGATTTTGTAATATTTTTTTCTTGGGAGTATCTACCCAATGAACATGGGGAATCTAGAGTGCTTCGAACTAAATAGTTGATTTTTTTGAGCTATTATAATTGATTTGATATCTCTTTTAGGTGATGCAGTTTTATAGAACAGATATTTGGTATATGATTATTGTTCTATTTGTTGAAACCACATGAGATTAGGGTATAACTTCTCATGCATCATATAGAAACTAGTAAGTATTTACATTCCATGAATTATTACATTACATTTAGGGAGAATTACTAATTTTTTATTTTTTAAATAGATATCGTGAAAGATATTTCCACTAAGTTGTTGTCATACATATAATGGTATATATTATGGTTTGGATTAGATGAATACCAATATTTGTCCCCTGAGGTGCCTCGCAATTTTAATTTTTCTGGATCATGTTGTGGCCTTAAAATTTAATTTTGTCATGGTATACTATACATAGATTCCAATCATAGATTCACGGGGATTATGGACCCCAAAAGATAAGAATTATAAAAATAATTTTCAGAAACTTCATGAATGTAATGTATTTAATTTTATGTGACTGAAAATAATTCATTTTAATGTAATATCAGATTAAATGTGTTGAATTGAAAAAACAAGTAAAATAGAAAATGGATTTTCACAGAGGCATAGACCAGATCTGATCTTAGTAGTGGGATTTTGGTAGTCCCTCCTTTGTATGAGACCTATAACAGAGCAATGGTGTATCTAGAGTGGTGAGTTATCATGGGATGTATTTGAGCTGTCTAATTTTGTAAATACTGTTTTGAGTTACAATCCATTAAATGATAATGAACTGAGGAATGTTCATAAATTTATAGTGTCATGGCCCCACAACGATCTATAGAAGAATTCTTGGATGGTGGTTACAATAATTTCACCGAGGTGTTTGGACCTGGGATACTAATTTACCATCCAATCATGCCAGTTGGGACACCAGCTATTACATATGATCTGAGTGAAGATGCACATTTCCAGGAATGCATTATGAGGTTATTGCAAACCTTTTTGGGTGAACCAAAACCTACCATGTCTATGGATGAGCTGATGTGTTTGGTCCAGTTGTAGAATCTAAACATTATATCGAGGGATGGTATACCACATGATGAAGATTCATTGATCAAGGCCATGTTAATGATCATTGAGCAATTAAATATACCACTTATGTGGAGGATAAATCTTGTTACATACTTACTATATGATTCATCCAAGATATAGTGGGATGTTATCACTGAGGTAATGATCCATCAGTAATGTTATATAGAGACATCACGAATATATTATACAATTATTATTATCCTCAGATGACGAGGGATGATAATTCCTAAGAGTAGCTGCCTATGGACCAGGGCACTACATAAGATATGGACTACTCGGACAGTTTCACTGAGCTCTAGTGCCTCATACCTGTTTAGATGCGTGGGAATGTATCGAATGCTAGGAGATTTGATGATGGATTCAGATAATACATCTGTTTGTACATGAAATTTATTATGGTTGGCTATTGTAAATATTATATGTAATAAAATGATTATTATATAGTGTGACCTGATGGAATATGGAGGTGCGAGATGAGGAAGTTCGACAAACTTATATAGAAATACCTTGATCAATATTATAATTCATCCTCTAGTGCATTATCATCATTATATAAGTAGTTTTAACTTTTATTTTGGGTCTCTATAGAGTTGATACTAGTGCGGTGGGTTGGAGAATACCATTACATAGTTCCATCAGAAACCATCTGAATACAACTCTTTTAGAAATATAGGACGCCATCAACATTTGTTTACGGTTTTCCCTACAGAAGAAAATGATTGTGTGTCTGAACCATCTCCACATTTAGGAGCAGTGTCTGCAATTTCTCACCAGTTAGGGAACTGGAAAGCATCAGGCTGCTCAGGCTATGGTGGTACTTTTGGCCTTGGTAGGCAGACCCTAGGTTCTCATAGAAAACGTTGTGGATCAATTTTGGTTATCCATTTAGTGACACATGGTCATGGTATATGCAAACAATTTCTAGAGAAATATTCATGACATGAGAAATATCTCCAGCCATCTATTTTTATATCTACTATTCATGAAATATCTATTTTAGCATTGACTAATCATTAATTATTTGTTTCACATATATTCATACCTAGAATGTTTTGGATGTCCTTTGAAATTTTTTATGTCTTTGAATGAAATTATGATTTTAGAATATCTATTTTGGAATTGAATGGTAGGCGTGCGTCAATGCAAGGTGTCCCCATTGAGGTTGGTGGATGTTATATCTAATGGGACCTCTATATATTATTGATGATAGGATAGGATGTCATCCTTGGGATGGACTAGATGGTTTTATTTAATTCCATTGATTATTTATATCATTATATGGTGAATAATAAATTACGAGATGATGGATCGGTTCTATAGAATGGTGAATGGGATGTCCATGAAAGTCGAGCTATACCCAAGCATAATTGGTTGGGTAGGATGATAACCTAGATTATGAGAATATATTTAGATGAATGGTGGTCATGATTAATGGATTTTCCTCCAGTGATTCATCATTTCATGGATGTTTTCCCATATGACATTTTAGTGTTATCTCCCGTGAGAAAGGTATATTTTTTATCGAGATACTGCAAGGAGCTGCACCAATATTCATTCCTCTTTATAGGAAGACTACGAAGTTGTTGCAATATATCAAGGGGAAGATATAGGATTTAATGGAATATGGTTTCATCAGACCCATTACATCATCATGGTGTTCATTGGTCCTTTTTATAAAAAGAATGATGATAACCTCATGCTGTTTGTAGATTATAGAAAATTAAACCATATTAAAGAAAACATTCTGTATCACATACCATTAAAAGAAGATCTCTTCGACCATCACCAAGGAGACACTCTTATTTATTAAATATCTAGCCGATATATGGTTATCATCATGTGTGCGTTTGATAATCAGACATACCTCTAACATCCATTGAGAGTAGTCATGGTCTGTATGAGTATCTAGTTGTGTCGTTCAGTCTCACTAATACACCAATAGTTCTTTGTACCTAAGCAATATTGTGTTCTATTATTATATTGATTATTTTTTCTAGTTTCATGGATTATATCATGGTGAAATACCACAATTACCATGAACAAACCAAATATATGGAGATTGTATTGTGTATACTGAGAGGGAATCAGTTATAATCTATGATAACAAAGTGTCAATTCAAGATGGACCAGATTCACTTCCTACTTCACGTCATATTAGAGACAAGAGTATTAGTGGACCCATATAATGTGAGTGATTTAGTATCCTAGGAGAATCCAAAAAAACATCTTAGAGGTGAATATTTGTATAGGGTTGGATAGTTACAAAATTTGTTTTATATTGGAATTCTCATGCTTAGAAGTGTCATTTAGGTGCATGAATATGAAGGGTGTGATGTGTGTATGGAAAAATTCTAGTGAGATGGAATTTTAATAGATGAAAGGGAGATTTTCATCAGCATCAATACTTATTCTTCCAGATCCAGGTAGGAGTTAAAATGTCTACTATGACACCTCAGATATCTAATTAGGAGGAGTCATTATGTATTGGATCAATTAATTTTTTAGGGTTCTTGGTAGTTGAGTCCATAATAGAGGAATTACACAACGCATGATCTTGATATGGATATAGTTTTTCATGATTTACCCCCTTCAAGGAATTACTTACTAAGAGATATGTTTTTGGTTATTACCGAATAAAAGAGATCATGAACATATTTAAACTACATGATATGAATTTTAGGTTGAAAAGGTCGGTGGAATAACATCAATCATTTGACATCGGGATTGCCTAAATGCTTTTTTATGGAAATAGAGTGGCCATTTCATTGAGGATGAAGAATTAAAATCATATAGTGTATCAGTGTAGTATGGTGTGGTATCATATGTCTTTGTATTGTGGGATGCACTTGGAGGTTCCTGACAGTTAGGGGAAGATTTTTTATTCATATTTATTTGTTACCTGTACCCTTATGAATAAAATTTGGATCATGAAGATATCATATATTTAAGTCCTTGTTCTGCTGGGGAGTGGGGGAGGTGGGGACACTCCTCTTATTTGGGACATAGGTGAGGATGTCATTATGTGATTCCAGGGTCACTTATGGGTTTCCGAATAAATAAATAAAGAGATCTCATTGGATTTTTAGGCTTCATCTTGGGGGGTTCATCTGGGTGTCACCATGATTTATAGGGATTTACATTATTAGTATTGGTTTTCATGTATGAAAGTATATGTAGCTAGTTTTGTGGTGATATGTTCCACTTATCAGCTGGTGAAGGGGGAACATCGACAACTATCTAGATTTTTACAAGACATACCCATTACGAAATGTATATTAATAAATGTTATGATATATTTCAGGACATGTTTACCAAGATCACCTCAAGATAATTATTTTTTAAGGTTGTTTCCAAAATGCTCATTAATGTTTTACATTTCATTCCAATCATGGAAACCATCAGTGTTGATGAGATTAGGACTCTATAAATTTATAAGATTGTAAGGATACACAGTGTCCCAATATATATCCTTCCAGAGAGGGACATTTAATTTTATTCTCATTTTTGGAAAGTGTTATAGAGGTTCTTGGTACACATTTTCTTCTGACCATAACTTACGACACTCAGATCGATGTCTAGTTAGAGCACATGATTCCGGTGCTAGAGGACATGATTCCATCATACATCTTTGATTCTGGTGGTTAATGAGAGAAACACAACAATTTAGTAGATTTTTCCTATAATAAATTCATTTTGGATACAATTCAAATGGTCATAAAAGAGGATTTTTACTAGAGTCCATGCCTATCACCCCTGTGTTGGCAAGAGGCTGGAGAAGCGTGTATGTTGGGACCTCATCCTGTATAGGGGAGAATAGAACATGTGTTATTGATTCATATAAGGATTTCTACTATTATGTATCATCATAAATAGCACTCTAATATTTGTAGAAAACATCTAAGGATTACTGGGAAGGGTAGGGTTTTCCTACATGGTTCACCATGACAGGGGAACAAGTGAATGAATAGATAATATATACGTTCATCAAGATATTTAAGGTCATTTCATATTCTATAGAAGGTCATGATAGTTTCCTATCGGTTAATGTTACTTTAGAGGTACCAGGATGTGAAAAAAATATAACCTTATTTCCATGATGTGATGTTACTTTTTAGAACTATCTCACACTTTTCATCACAAGGAAGTTGAGCTTCATAAGGATTCTTCCTTTGAGAAGCAACCTATCTCAATTGTGGATAGTAGAATTAAGGTTCTCCTAGGATGGTCTGTACAATTAGTATGGGGGTTGTGGAAGCGTGGTCTATTTTATGAAGATACCCAAGATAGGGAGGCCAATGCAAGATCTTTGTGGCCGAAGTTATTCAAATATATTTTTTCACCGCCCTTGGAAGGAAAATTTGCGGATGAATTTTTTAAAGTTTGGAGGAGGGTTGTAAGATCCTAGTTTGTCGTTGATGGGTGGTTATTGGGTTTTCAATCCTTTGATGAAGGGTACTTGTGAATTTTAAAGGGTGACTAATAATGAGTTTTTCATGGTTTCTGAATGGATTGACAAAACCATGTGGGTAAACCATGCAACCTAAATATTATATGTAAAACAACCATTTTCCCCATAATTTTTTTTATTTTTATGTTTCTTATCATCCTCCCATCACACAAAAACCCTTCATCATGGGATATCTCATATGTACCCTACTTATTATATGACCTACCTTCCACTTCTGATCTCCTTTTCGACAACCATTCATCTCCATTGATCCACAACCATTATTCATAAATTAATTTTTTCAGTATTAAATTATTATTCTTATTAATTAGGTAATTTTTATTTAGTCTCCTATGTCCTAAAATCTCATTATTCATCCATTCATCATATTTCTCTCTAAATAGGTAGAATAATGTGTTGATACTATAGGATAAATCCATCACGATCCTATGGTAAGTTGTCTCATTGATTTTTCTATTTGTCGAGCTATTTATAAATGTTGGAGTTTCAGGAACCCATTTTTGTGGTGTCTATTTGACTTATAAATCATATATGTGGTTTCATATAATTTTTTACATATATTATTAGTTGTTGCAATGAATTAAGTAGGTTTAATACCTGAATGAGGGCCATTGGATGAGTGAGTTCCTAGTATGACCATTTTCTACTATTTGGATTAGGATACCAATGTAGTATGAATTTAATTTCCATTAATATATTTTTTAAATTTGAATTTGAATTAATGTGTATTTACATGTTGTTATTGGTTATTACAATTAACTAGGATTTTGGGATTAGTGATTTTCCACTTTGAACCATGTTACTCCTTGTCTTATTTAAGCATGTATGGACTTTTATTCTCCAATTATGAACCTCCCCTGTTAATTATGTTATGATAAAACCTTATAGTAGTTTATATTACATCAATGGATTGATATGATTTAATTACTCATGTGATTAATTTTTGTCCAAACATTAGTGGGTTTTCATAGTTGAGACAATATTATTGGTGAGATGTATGTTGGATGCTTTTTGTGATGACCATATAACGTCTAATGAATTGTTAACTAGATCACATCCTGGTTAAATAGTAAATATCATTTTGTAAATCATTTATTTTATTGGAATTCCATGGATGATCATATATGTCCATCTTACCATAGTCCCTTGAGTGGGACTTGGATTAATTTGGAATTCCTTGTATGTGTTGAATAGATTCTTTTTATAATTTTAAATCCATTAGTGAACAATGGACATGCTCTTGGAGGTTATGTACTATATGCTAAATAAATCATGGATTCTTATAAGTTGACATGGATGACTTCAAGAGGCATAGATTGTTTCATGAGTAATACTTGGGGATCCCTATTTGAAATCCATGTATGTGTTCAGTTTACATAGAATTACCACACCAAAAGAGACACATGGCTCCTATGAGGATCACTAGGATGGGCTTGATTGGTGTTGGTGGATTTTTTCATTTAGTGATTCTAGAATTCTTGTTTAGAAATGCCAATGATGGGATCATGTTATAAAGTATATTTGGAATTATTATTGACCCACCATCCAAGACAATGCACAAGATTATATTCCTTCATTTATTCGCCATTCATAGATTACCTTATAAGGAATCATTTTATCATTATTCTATATTGGGGATTATCAGGCATGGGATAGATCATGAGACTTATTAAGATAAATGTAATAAAATATTAATTGATTATAAATGGAATGTAAATGGAAACTAGTCATTGTAAGACTATTTACTGTGGGTACCTCCTAGCTTACATCATTCATTATTCACACTGCATATTATATATATTCACTAATTGTTTGGAACATAACATGGGTGGTTGCCTATTTGGATTTAGTATTATGCCATTTTTGGGTAAATTTTTAGACTGAATTGATTATTTGATTGATGGTAATTATAAGGGGAATATCTCCCCTATAGTTATATGATAAACTTTTTATGATTAGGGGAGAATCAGGCCAAGGTAAGGCTTGTGATGCTTCATGAGTTTATTTTTACCATTTTTTAATTTTGGTACCTATATTGTATATTAATTTCATGCGACCTATTTTGGATATTCCATATAACATTGTATAGTTATCATAATATTTTATATGATATGATTTTTTGTTTATTTATACTACGGGTATTTTGGAATTTAGATGTGGTTTATGGTATAACTTGTTTCGATATTTGTATCTTTTATAATGTTTTATACACTACTAATGAGGGTATAATCTCCTCACTATCACACCAAGGCCTTAACTTATATTTTAAAACATCTGGAGTTTGTGGAGATGTGCTTGAATCTATGTGGATAACTAGGTTCAGAGTATTTATTCGGTGGCATCTGGGATGGGGACGTCACATTAATAAAAGAATATAATGATTAAATGAGAGGCTTGTGGTTTAGTATTGAGGCACATGGGTTTGTTGTTGAGGTGTTCATTCATAGGTGTCTATGGAATGATATGTGGTGTTCTATCATATGTGTATTCAGGATATGTTTTGGTTGTGGATTAGCTATCATCGGGCGAGATGTGGTGTGATTGTTCAACATCTGTTTTAGGGTAGGAGGTGGTGAGATTCGTTTTACATGGTTGTGAGACTAGTTATGAGGCCTAGTTATTGTTGGGTGGGTTTTGATATGGGGCTTGTGGACTATTGTCGAATAGTCAAGATGTTTTATGTTAGGGGATGCACAGTTAAACCGTGGGAAGCGGTTTTGGGCACCCAAATATCTATGCCCTTATTAAATTACCATACATTACATGTTCAATTTATTGAGTGTTTCTTGGTGTGGTAGGGATAGATAATATTTTTGTTAGGTGTTTTTGGATTAATATGATTTCTCAAAAGGGCATTAAAATGTGTCTTCCACTCTTTATAAGATAATTTGGATTTCCCCTATTAGTTTTACATTTATGGTCACCATATGTATATAAATCTAATTTCATGTCTCCAAGATTACTACGGGGACCATTCATGGTTTTTCTAGCTTGTACATTGGGAAAATCACTACCACAAATAGAGTTTTCACAGCGCCACCCTACAACGATGCAAAAAAAGTGCTAATAAAGGGGGTTCCATTATCTGTGCTAAAAATGAGGATAAAATACCCCCTTTATCAGCGCTTTTTTCCGCACTATTAATGGGAACCCCTTTATCAATATTTTATTTAGTAACACTGATAATGGAGGGCCTTATTAGAGCTTTTTTTCTTGCACTTATAAATTGTATATTCCAAAAAATATATCATGAACAATAATACATTGATATATAAGTATATTTATATTGATATAAATATATTATATATTTTTTATATATGTTTTAAATAAGTATAAAAAACAATTAGATTTAATATATAATATATTTAGAGAAATTTGATTTAAAATTTTTAAAAAATATTATTAATTAACATTTTCCGAATTATAAATGACTAATAATCATTTAATAACAAATTTAGGACATAATAAATTAACAAAAAAATTAATAAAGGATTTAAAATAAGTTGAAAATGTAACACAAAAATCAAATGGACATAACTTTTGTTCCATGTGTCCATTTGAGCTTTACAACATATCAAACTGAACCCTCTGATGAGGTCATTGCGTTAGTGATCAAATGGAACCTTCTGTCACATTTATTGAGGAAAAAAGGCCCAGAAAGTCTCCAAAACTATGTTTTTAGTCCCCATACCGAAATTTATTAACATTAGATGAAATTTCAGCCTCGTTTCAAGGGGTTTTTTTGAAATTTTACACCAGGGACTGAATTATTTCTGAGGGGTTACATTTATATTGATATTATGGCTTTGAAATTTTATCATTTTTTATAACTTAATGTTTGTTATCATCAATTATATAACAATATATACATATTTTATTAAATCCACCCATAAAAAATTATTTTATAAATAAATAACTAATCATATTTATTTATAATGTATATTTATCAATATATATGGCTTATCTAGTTAAAAAAACTAAAATATATTATATTTAAAATAAAAATAAAAATTTATTTATATAAATATATGATGTGTTTGAGTGTGTGTATGTGTATATCTGTGTGCTCCTGTATTGAAAAACGGATATATATTATCTATATATTATAAACATATGTATATACATATTAATATATTAAATATGTAAATATATATAAATAGGTCTAATTACACGTACAAAAAAATATAATATGTGACTTTGTGTTGTATATATGTATTCATTAATTTATAAATAGACTCAAAAAGGAATAATTTAAGAATATATTTAAAACTGATCTTATAAATACATATTAATATACGAATAAATATATTCATATATAAATATAACTATATTTATATATATCAACATGCAGATATGTATATATATAAATATATATTAATATACAGATATATATATATATATATAACTATATATATATGTATATTAATATAAATATATATATACGAGTAAAGATAACTATATATATATATATAAATAAATAGATATATAAATAAATGAATAGAAAAACAATATGGTGGAGTGGTAAATGCTTAGGCACCGCAGGCAACAGGTCATGAGTTTGAATCTTTGGGGAGACATGTCACATGTATGGGTGGGGAATAAGGCTTAGCGCTGTAAAAAGGGGGTGGGGGAACTATTAAAGCCATGGGGGTGGCAAGGATGTGTGGGATGGGGTGGGGGAGGGGCGCTGTTGAAAGGGGGGATTCAAGAGCTATTTAGACACCTCCTTGAATTGTGGAAATAATTTTTTATTTATTTTTTAAAAAAATTTATATTTTTTTCAGAAATTTTTGAATGTGCTGATAAAAGGGGTCTTTAATAAATGATAAAAAGTGTGCTGATAAAAGGGTCATTTTCAGTGCTTTTTTATCACTGATAAAAGACTCCCTTTTTCAGTGATTTTTGTTAGTGCTGATAAAAGAAGCCTAAATCGGCGATTTTATGAGATCTGATAAACGAGACCCCCTATATTCTCTTCAATTAACAGTTCTTTTTGACTGTGGTTAATTCCCTTTTATGGTGTTGATAAAGGCCATATTTTCATTAGTGAGTTGCTATGTCACAACTTACCATTGCTATTTTGTATTTACCTTGGAGACTCTTTTTTTCAAGAGTTATATTTTAAACATTCATCTGAGATTGATTTTGCATATATATATATATATATATATTTGTGTTTCATGGAGTTTTTTTGAGATAAATTGTCATATCTCCCATTCCTGTTTTCATATACTGTGAAAATGCCTTCAATTTTGTTATATACTTGTACCCTTGGTGTTAGTCCCCACACAGGGGCCAAATAGTTGTGGGAATTAAGGTCATTATATATAATCCTTTATTTCTAGCTCAGTGGGTAATCATTGGAGTGGGGGAGTCATGATAAAGTAACAAAATTTTCTTATTGTTAATTTTTGGTTATTTTTTAGTGACGTTTCATTTTTTATCAATAGAGAAAAATCATGAATAATAACCAAAAATTATCATTTAATTTAAATACAATAAAATGTTACATTATATTTTTAACTGTTTTAATGTATTGTTGCAACGAATTTTATATAGATTAATCAAATTTATGTCAATGGAATCATTTTCATATAATATTTATTTAAGAACACTTTGAAAACATATGAACATTTTCATTTGAAAACCCGCTTCATGTCACGTCTGCAAGATTAATATAAATTTAATCATTTGAACATATTGGAATTTAATTTAAAAAAAATTATACCATATTATTATGTAAAATAAATTATAAGGATTAATATTATTATCATATTATATGACCAAAGTGATTTGTTAATGCATAAAAAAATTAACTACTTTGGTTACGAAAAAAACTGTTTACTGATGGGATAAAAAAGAATGATTAGCGTAAAAAATACCTAAGAAATTCTGTTAAGTTTATTTTATGATATTTTTTTCCAACATGGAAATAAAATAATATAAAATATCTAAATAACATTTCAAAATGCATTGACTATGAAATATATAATATTTAATGTAATGAAAAATATAAAAGAGATATTTTCCATTCATTAAATATCTATAATTCATTAGGATAGAGACAAAAACCATTTTGTTTGGTTTTAGATATTCATAATAAAGATAATTTAGTTTTTTAATCATATTAATTTATCTTTAAATTTTAGGGATTAAACAATTACATTGAATTCATATGAAATGACAACACAATAATTATTTAGATAACAGTTAAAAAATACATGATATAAAAAATAGAGATAAATGATGTAAGGAGAATAGGTTATAGTTATTAATTATTATTATATATATATATGTAATTTAATATATTTGTGGATAAATAAATTAAAATGTTATAATTTTTTAGATATTTTTATATTACATTTAATTAATCTTTTTTAAATTGAAAAATTTATAATTTTATGATAAACATTATTTTTTAAATTGATTAAAAATTTTATATTATGAAAATTGGATTGTAAATTATAATAAATATCAACTATGATCCATATTTACATATTCAATCATTATAAAATAAACTATTGACAATCCACAATATTATTAATTTATTTATAATATTTATGGTTTTGTTTCATAATCATATCACCTTTTATTACCCCATATTTTACTATTGTTATTTATTAAATCTTATGTGTTTTAGATAATTTTCTTGAAATATTGATGATGACATGTTTATTAATATATTTCAATGTAAAAATTACATTAAGGAGTATCAAGATTCACCCATTATTTATGATTTTGTTTCCCTGGGATATGAGGTTGTAATCTTGGATTGATATTATAGGATACGCTAAAGGGATAGTGGAGTTATCAATGAATATTCTTTGTGATTTTTTATATCATAAAATAATTTAAATATCATTTATTTATCCAGTTTACCAATACTAAAAAATATTGGATTCTATCGAGATATGATTCATGATTCATAATTCCAATGTAATGTGGTACACCCTCAGATTTAGGCTATCCGGGTTTGGGTTTCTATTATTGTTATCGAATTAAATTTAGCATAAACCATGGGTATTGGATTTCTGATAAAGTTTATTAATAAACATAAAAAGACTATAGAAATTATAGATAAGTATATTAGAACTTCCAAATGATTTCTATGGTACTGATTGTGTTAGTCTTCCTTGAAATACATCCCAGTATAGATATTTTTAGTGGGTGTGGGTCTTAAATAACAGTACATGGGGGTAATAACACAAATAATGGTTTTTAGGGAAGTGAATGATAATTACTATGTACCCAAATACATGTTTTACAAAAAATAGATTTTTAAACTCCTTTGAGAAATTATTAAGTTAATTAAAATTTTCGTTTTGACCAATTATAATGGATTGAAAAATAATTATTTCCCCAATGGAAACATGATTATGATTATGAAATTAGTGACTCATAAATATTATCAATTTATATTACTTATTTCAATAGTTTTGGGATGTTATACTATGTTTCATAATGATATAATATGGTTTTGTGTTTAGAATCATTTAGAAACAGATCCTAGAATAAGGAATGAGAACCACAACAATGAAAATAATCCAATGAATATGATTGATTGTTTCTTGGAAGAAATAAAGAAAATATATCTAATGGTACTATTCTCCAAATATTCTCATCATATGATGACATAGTATCGTGTGATTATAGTAAAATTAATTTTTTAACTAAGTATTATGGATTCAAAGTGAACAACAAGAAGAATATGATATCAATTAAAAATATAGATAGACAAAAAATAGGAAGGATTTATTTTCTCATCTGTGATAATTGAGGAAAGAATCACTCAAGTATATTATTAAACATAATGGGAGTATGATAATTCTTTTTAATGAAAGACCACCATTCCCAGTATTTATTTAAAATTGAAAATGTTTTTAATGAATGATTATTAAAAAATCGGGGTATGACGCACTATAGATACAAATTTATCAAGATGTAATTAAATATACAACAATAGATTGAAGTGGATCTTCTATAGGATTAGGATATCACCACAAATGATGCAGAATTTTTATTTTTCATGTTATTGGAATCATAAATTATCTGATTTGATTATTTTATCAATGACCTCTTGGTTATAAGAACAATGAAATATAAAAATATTGTACATCATTACATTTTCATTATTGATCTAAATGGTTGTGTTGAATTGTATTAGTAACAATAGTAAATGAATTAATGCCAAGATAATCATCATTGAAAATACATAATTGGGGATACATAATATGTTGGGGAAGTTGAATTACTGATGATGGGATAAATGGATAAATGATATGAATAAACTAAATTATATTGTGATGAATACCTTGGAACTCAATTACGATCTCTTGAAAAAGTGGTTATTCTGTCATTTATGGAATATGGTGTATTTCTCGATTTATCAAATATATCAAATAACATATGTTTATTAGAGGAAATAAGGATGTATTCATTTTTTCTATAAGGTTTTACGGTATTTATGGTTGTAACTATATATTAAGATAAATCGTGATGAAGGTAATATCTAGTTTGGTATGTGATGGTTAAGGACTAATTCATGTTGTTTGAAACATTAATTTTATATTCATTTGAAAAATTTATTGACCTTTATTATAATGTTCTAAATCATATTCTTTTGGTAGGGTCATATGGGTTACCATTTGAAATTTTTTTTGATGAACTACAAATGTTTTTAATGACTATTTATTACAGCACCATATGAATAATTATGAAATATAAAGGACATATGATAATTATTTTTTATAATAAAAATAAATATTGAAGGAATGACGTTTCAATCAATTAGGGATAAAAACAATCCATATTAGTGATTTAGGCATGAAAATTACATTTTTGGAATTTAAAAATAAACCAAAGGATTTAATTCTCATTATGAAATTGTAATGTATCAAGTAAGTATATTTCATTATATGAATATAATATAAAATAAATCAAAATAATTGATAAAAATTATATTGAAATAATATTTTATCTTATCACCATAATTTTGGATCATATCAACGAACTTTTCACACATATTGGATAATGTTTTTATTGCCATTAACCTTCTCTTAACTAACCACTTTTATGTGATCAATGATATCTATCACACCTCACATGTATTTTGGGATTAATATTCAATTTAATGTCCTTGTTTTTATTTACCATATATTTTTTCCTATATGGAATACTAGTTTTATTATAAATTTAAATGACATTTTTATATCCATTTTTGTTTAATTTTTTATTAAAATTTATTAACCACATTTCAATGGTAGTTTTCCCTCAAAGTACTTTTCAGATATGAAACACTTGATAAACATTAACATGTTTAAATTTTGAGGAATAAATTGAATTACGTCAGGGATAATGTAACACACCAATAAATTAAAATATATTTCTATTAGAATAAATATAATTTCCCAAATAGATTGGGATGAACACAACCGTTAAATTAAATAAAAACTTTTTTAGTCATTATTTTCATTTCGAATTTAAATTTGAAGATTTAAAACATATAAAATGACTATTTTTTAAAAATAAAACTCATTTTAAATGAATATAATAAATTTACTTAGGTTTAAATATTTTATTCTTTTAGAATATTCATTTCATAATGAATTGTGAATTATACTGATATATAATTGAAAACTTATTTTTCTCAAAAAAAATTATGATGAAAAATTATATTTTTAATTGGATTGAATGTATATTTAAATATAAAATATATAAATTATTTTTATTTAGGTCATTCAAATCATTTTCATATTTAATTTATATACATTAATATTTTTAACATTTTAACATTTTCACATTTAATACACACTTTCCCACCACGTCTTCATTATCAACTCTAATTAAATTTCCCACATCTGTGAATCAAATTTCAAAAGATTCATTCCATATTTGGAGACATGTTTATTTATAATTTTAAATATGTTCAGTATAATTATTTTACAAAAATGAACAATGAAATAAATAAAAATTAATCACGACGGTTATGGTAAAATAATTTGTTTAGTGGGGGTTAAATAAGAATGATAAGAGTGAAACTAACAAAAATATTATATTATATTAATTTGATGAATATATGTATATATATATATATTAATCACTACAAAAAAATTCCATAAAATATATAAATTACTTTCCAAATTCATTTTAATTAGACCCATATATTAGGTTATGTATCGAAAAAGAAAAATAATGAAAAAATTTTCTTTTTAATATAATTGTTGTTTTGGGATAGGGGCAACAAATTTGTTAAATTATATATATTATTTTTCATTATTAATTAATTTTTTTCATAACAATATATCTTTAATTTTATGAGATTATATATTTAATTATAATTTTAATGAAATGAAAATTTAGTATATATTTTTTTAAAAAATCATACTGAAACAATTAATTGCGAGATAAGTGATGTGAATTATTTTGATAAATTATTATTTTGATGAATATTAAATATTATATGGGTGTTCAAAACATTAATTTAAGTTGGACATTTTTTTTCATTTATTTAAATTCAATTTAATTGAGATATTTTAAAATTGAACTTATTGTCATTTATACTAAATTATATTTTATTTAAAGAATAATCATACAAGATTAATGACAGAGATTATACAAATGTTTATTAATACAATATATGTTCCATTGAAGGAACATTTTTTATTTTAGGAAAAAATATATTATCCCATAATTATTATAAAAAACATTGTTACTGTAGTTGAGGATAAAACCGTTTTTTTTTCATGTTACAAGCACTCGTGTTAAATTTAATTGTAATAAAATATGAGTTTTTTATTTTAAAAATATGTGTAATGTTCATATTTAGTTTTTATAAATTGTGTAATAATTTTTACATAAATTTAGGTTTTAATGAAAAATTTCTTTTTTTATAAATTTTATTACCGTAGTGAAAACAAAAAATTGATGAAATTTGGAGAGATTAATGTTAATGAATCATATTATTAAAAAATGTGATTTAAAGTACCGTGGATGTGTGGAACGACCATATAATCCCCAAACTAAAATTATTAATAAAAATTGTTCCATAAGAGGTAATTTAGATCCACAAATATTGAATAATATAGAGTACTTACAATAATGCCACTTCTCCTCAACTATAAATGGGAAGTCACTCACCTCATTACATCACTACTCTAAACCAACACGAATATTCCAACCCCTACTCCTATCACATATCAAATTCACTACCATCACTCTAGATTAACTATATTTGATATGAATCTATCCTATTAAAAATATAGTTCAAATATAAGGAGTATTGTAAAGGATAAAGAGGTTAATGGATGTTTATTCCATAGGAAGTGTTGGGTTTGCGTATCTCATGTAACATTTAAATTAGTGAGAAAAAATACATATTCACAACATATATGTTTTTTTTGGGTATATACATAAATTTTTTTGATATATAATGCTTTAATTTTTCATTATTTTATTTAGTGGTTAATTTTATGTTTTTTCATTACTTGGGTTAACGTTTGACGAGATATCAAATCATTAAGTGATTTCATTTGAATTTAATGTCCATTTAGAATTATTTCTTATTTTTCAACCATTCACTCTTATTTGGTGTATATAAATCATATTTTACATGTAATTTCACGATTCATCTGTAATTAATGGTGGCATAAGATTCACTTTGAATCAATTCAACTAATTGGATTTCAGTTCAATATTACAATGGAAGAAAAGTTATTGCACAATCTCACATTATTTTTGGATTGTTAAGTTCCTATTATTAAAATAAAATTTTTATGATCATTTAACATGTAAAATAAATATATCATATATATATAATTTTTTGTTATCTATATGAATAATTGGTAAAATATATACTACTTTTTACATATAATTATTACATTATATGCATTTTGATTGATGGATGTAATATTAAAAAATATTTATTTATTATTCAATTCAAATACAATATAATAATAAAAATAATATATGTATAAGATAAATTTTACACTATTTGTGGAATTTATTAGACTTTTTACGTGAATTATGAGGCCTACTATATCCTCTCGATGCATAGGTCGGTTTTTTGAGAAAAACATTAAGTGTGTTTTTCAATTATCTAACCCTTTTATTATATGTCGGCATGAATTTATTGTGGTATTAGATTCATGGAACAAAAGATTTATGAAATTTGATTAATGTAATGAATCATTGAAATTACATTATTCCTTGGATTAATTAATTGATATAATGTTTTATAATTCTATTTTTATGATTTAGATCATTATAACTATAATTATCGACAGTCCCTATGGATTTTGGATTAGTTATATTATTCATGGTTTTGATTCATTCTCATGTGATTATATATATAAATATGGACTTATTTTATATCCTTTTATTCCATCATTATTTACTCATTTTATTGAAAAAACATCATTTTTCAGTTATATACGTTTCCATTGTTATTATTCATTTTTTTATTTTTTTATTTCACTATACACTAACCCATACCAATAATCATAGACCACTCCTTTATTATTATTTACTAATCCCAAAATACAATTATTTATTTTTTAATTGATATATAGGGATACACTATATAGAATAGTGGAATTGTAAAATAATTTTGTTGTGTATTTTATGCTTTATGTTAATATACATTTCAATTATGTAACCACATTGAAAATACAACTAAACCATTTGGTCTATCACGTTTTGATTACTTGTATATTATTCCCACTTAATGAAGTATGATATCTACTCTATGTTTACGCGATTAGGTTAACTAAAAATATATTCATTTTACCATGATATATTATAGTTTTTATATGAACTTCATGCAATAAAATATATCAAAATTATATAAAAAACTATCTCTAATGATAATTTTTAATGTTAAATAGTTCAGTGAATCTGTGGATGTTATGGTGGGAAAACATGAACTTGACAGACTATATTGATATTTTTCCAAAGTATAAATTTGATTTAATGTGTTAGACGAGTCATGTAAGAGATTCAGAAATCAATCCACAGTGTTCTATTTATTTTTATAAATGTAATTAGTGAAATATTTTTAGGATAAAGGATAATTTTATATAACAAGGCACAATATTTGTTGGCCTAGGGTAAAAATAACCATGAAATCAGGTTCACTGAAAAAAATATATTTTTTATATTCTAAAAAACATTAGTGCAGTTTTTGAGATAATTATTAACTTTTTTTATAATTTTCATCACTATTTGAAGATGTTAAGAGATGATTTTTATAGGTTGGAGAAGTCCTCAAAAGATTTAAAATCACTCTGAGATTACTTATATATTTCTATATTTTTTGTAATAAAGTGCAAAACATTATTAAGTATGTTATAGTAAAAAACAATTATGTAGAAATAAAAATGTCTTCAGATGTATAATGGATCCCGGTGTTAGAGAATTTGTATATATATTGTTAAAATGAAAAAAACCGTGCAGCATATGATATTTATACCAATGTATTATAATGTATGGAAATATAATTAGTCAAATATACATGGATTAAAATAAATTATTGTGTATGTAAATATAGTTACATTTATGGAAATGGGATTGGGAATTGTGCTACAGGATTAGTTTATACGAATATATAGTTATAAATATAGATACATGTTTATCATATATATAAATTTAGTTATAGGAATGTGAATTAATTTTACCATATGTAAAATTAGATTCAATATTCTTATAAAATACAATATTATAAAATTATTCACATAGTATTTTTTGGGATTATAGATAAAGTCAAAATCAGTAATTCTTCAATTGTATTAATTGGATGATTCATTAATGTATTGATTCTAGAAAATTTCTTATATGATTAAAACAACATTAATATAATATAATCCATGACACGATAATGAGATTAATATTTAGGTCTAGTAATCTTACCAATCAAAAAATCGATGTTTATCACCACATATTTTCTTTGATCGAGGAAATGAATTCATTGAATTCTGAACACTAATAGAGTTATTTTTGAATCATATGATTATTTTCTTCATATAATTAGACATCTTTGAATCAAAAGTTTTGTTAAAAAAATATGATGTTTAAAATTCTCTACAATGATGAAATAGATAAGACACCATAGTGTCTAATTAATCATATAATTACTGATCTTTATGAAATGTATATAGCAGTTTTGAAGTGTATTTTAAAAATTGAATATTATACTAAAGAAATAGAGGGTTATAAAACCCCCTGGTCCATTATTGGTGACCTTAAATGAGAATCTTGTAGAGGAATTTTAATTCAAGGATCATGAGAAAAATATCGAAATATATATAATGATGTGTTGAGGAAAATTTAGAATGAAATATCAATGGGGATTCATGAAATTATTTTTTATAACAGATTTTATAAAAAAGGGGACATTCCATGTTCATGGTTATCAGAGGAGACATTAAATATTCTTGTTACCTAATCCTGTAAGTTATATTGTTTTAATTATTATTGATTAAATAATTACAGGACAACCATATAAATTTAATAGGGAATAGATCTAAATGAGTGGATTGATAATGACTTCATAATTCTATATAATAATTTTTCTAAAAAATGTGATGATAATATGTTGTGTTTTAGAGTGAACTGAATATTTATAAGAGAATAAATAAAATACAAGAGAAGAATTTCTCTTAAATAAAATAAATTAAAATAATAATAATGAGGATCCATTATAATAGGTTATGAGTAATATTATTAGAGTTGATCATATTGGGTCTTAATGATGAAAAATAATAATATGTATAAATGATGTGTTTATGAAGCCATGTTATTGTGTTGTAATTATTTTGAAATATTAATCTTACAGTTCTTATATTTATAGACCATAATTTGGGTCATTTATCTCATTATAAATTCTGTAGAAAATCATTTCGTTGTGGATAGTGTAACATAGATATTCTTAGAATTAGTGTTATTAATGATTTATAGTTAGTAAATGAATTTATATTAATGAAAAATATCAATATTTTGGGAATAGATTCATATCATGCATTATTGTTATATACAAAAAATGGGAATCACAACATGAATTCATATGAGATAGTATACATAACCCACAATATCATCATGATATCAGATTCTTAATTGTATGATCACTGAAATATGTAATATAGTGACCACAAAAATGTAATATGTTTTTATGTTTCTTAAAATATTACCATCGGAACGAATTGAAAATATTGATATGATTATAGTGTAGAATTCATGAATCGACTATGGTTGACAAATAAGGGAGCTATTTTCCCACAATGGGTCATATAAATGTAAAAAATATTCCATGTTGGTCTAGTTTATATTTATATATTTGATGTCATTATCCATTTTTTGGTAATGGTATAATGTTATTATTTTACACTAAATGATTACATCGATTCAAAGAACAATGGGTTTACTTAAAAAAATAAAAAATTTTCTTCAATCGAATTTAACAACATATGATTCACCCTCTCCTAGGTGTTTCTATATGGTACAATAGGATAAAACACCAACCAAATATATTACAGACAATCCCTTAATGTCTAATAATAAAAATGATTAAAATAATATCTAGATCACCTCACAGAGTTATGGAATTATTTCAACATCCCACCTTTCTTGTGGGGATGTCCCGACCTGTCCCCTAGGGCCTATATCTTGACTGTCCCAAGCCCACCTTTTATAGGCCAGGGGCTCGTGACTATCACCAAAGGTGTAATTCCCTATAACTGGGATGGAATTTCCTTTATAAATCGTAAACACACACAACCAGAGCTCAAGAAGAGGAAAACTGTAAGTATAATCTTTATAAAATGTATTCTAAAAGCAATGGGGGGCCAAAATATAAGCCCAACTATAAAGTAGAAATACAACTGAAAGCAACTAAAACTGAATAAGGGAGAACAGCTGGATGGTGAAAGCAGATCCTGGTTCATCCTCCAGGGATTATAACGACCCATACTTTACATACATTGTTAATACTTCAAAATTGAAGCACACTTATTACAACATATGACAAAACCACAAAGGACCGTATAGGTATAGTGTCTTTAGAAACTGGGAAACATAAACAACTGGTTCATAAATCTTCTACAGTGTCTCCCATTTATTTCATCATATCTAGGGTACCTTTTAGAATATTCTACTTAATATCCATCTTCCTGGCCCGGGGAAAAGAAAACATACAAAAAACGGTGAGCTCAAATGCTCATCAAGGGCAAATACAGGAAATAAAAATCATATCTTATCTTTTTGAAAATCATAACCTGTAAAAGAGATCATAATATCTTAACATGGAATAAATCATAGAAGTGAAAATGAGATCCCCATAATCATAACATAAAACTTGAAACTTTGTGGCATGCACACATAATCATGGAAAATCATTTCTTGTTATTCATGACTCATTGCCAAGACTATCTTAGCAGTCAAAGTCCATTTATGAACCGAGTTCACTCCTAGTTTCAGTCCTGTATCACTGAACCGAAATAACCTTCCGTTCCAGCCATGTCTATCTCATGAGATATAAATCATTACCCAATGCATTGGAGGGAGATATAGGTCCCACCCATCTCTTAGTGAATCCTTTCTTATGTGTGCCACATAATCATAAATCATACATCACCGCATAACACATGTAACAAAAATGGGATTCATGAAACATCATGACATCATAAAAAAATCATATAAGGTAAATGACTTTATAAAAATAATTCCCTCACAACATAATCAAATCAATGTAATAATAGGGATAAAAACCGAACCCTTTATTATCTTAGATTGAAAATAATTTTGATAAAACACTTGAACTCCATTCCTGAGGAAAATATCTTTTCTTCTTCAAAAACATTTTTCCTTTCTTAACATGTCATAAGACTTTAAAAAAAAGTTGATTACAAATAAACCTGAAAACTTTTAAAGGAAGTTTCTTGGAAATAATGTTTTAAAAATCCATTCATGCCGTATAAGTTTAAAAAAACATTCTTCTCGTACTTTTGTCGGAAAAGTCAAAAAGTACCTCGTACGAAAAACGAAAAAAGATTCCTTTCATATCTTTTATTAAAAACTCACCGAAGGGTAAAATTGGATTTAAACAATTGTAGGTGGATGGAAATAATATTACATATTGAGGAAACATGGATGTGGATGATAAAATACACCCCAGTAAATACCAAGGTAGAAACAATCTCAGATAAAAATGAGATTGTGATATTTCCCTTACCTTAGGTCCGATTTGCTTTGTACGTGTCTGAAGCTCCTTTATAATGGTTTAATAATGTTATTGACTTATTACAGAATCATACATATTGATATGATATCATATATGGTCATGTTATTAGCTTCTTATTAGTAATATTTCATTGTTACTTGTTACTCGGGTCTTTATTGCCTTTTGTTCTTATGCGTGTTTTGCCGAATAAATTCTTATTCTTATTTTAAGGTTATAGATACCTTATATCCAGAATGTTATTAGTGTAACATATATCATATTTATTCATTCAATTCATTTATATAATTACTATTTAATGATGATCATGTAGAAGGAGTCACATCACATCGTGGAGACGGTATTCCATACGTACGCACGAGCGATGATATTGTTCCCATGATCGGGGAATTGTATTTAAGTGTATTTATACTATTTCAGTATCAATATAAATTTATAATAATCATATATAGTTACTCATTACACCATTATATCCATCCTTTTAAGGTGATGGTGGAAAATAGATTACACCACGGCGTGGAGACGGTATTCCGTACGTACGCACGCACGGTGATTTCATTTTTCCGTAGGATGGATAGAAGGTGAATTAGGGTAGTTTCATATTTATAATAACATATCAGAATGTAAGTAATACTTACGTTATCAGTTTATCATGAAACAACTAAAGAAGAAGAAGTTGAAGAAGAAAGAAATTGAAAAGATCGGTAATGGATATTAACTCTTCTTTGAAACACCTCTTTGAATCCTCCACTTAGGGAAATAATATTGGTTATTGAAAAACACCAGGACCTCTAGGATTATTCTAGGGAAGTTGATAAGGGATTTTGGCAGGGGTTGGCCGAGCTTGAGTGCTCAAATTGGTGTGAGAGGGAGGGGGAGGAGGTCCCCTTTTATAAGGGAGGAGAGGGGAACCTTAGGAATATCTCAAAATATTATTTTATATTAAAGTCAAAATCGGGTTATAATGGTTCCAAAGGGACTTATTTCGAAGGTAAAGTGGGGATGGGTCGAAATCCTATCAACAAATAGGATTTATACAAGTTTAGGTTATTATTTTAACCTTATCAATTGGATTTAACTCTAAGATAAATAATTTAACTTTTACGATGTCTTTTTGTTTTCTTACACTATATGGTTAATACACTTACAATAACATGCCAAACGAACCCCAAGTTTTTTATTATTAATATATATATCCTTATCTACGTCATTTGGCAGAACCTTAGATTTTTAGGAATTAAATAACAATTAATAATATAATATTCGATTAAAAACTATTTTGTGTCAATTTTGTCACTAGTTGATATATGATTTCTGTGAAAGTCATAATAGAATTATATGTTCGAACCAAGTTGATTAAATCAACACTAATATATCATAGTAACCTATAAAATTATTGGAATTCATAAAAAGTCTCAAATTACATTTATTTGGGCATTTATAACATCAATTATGTTAACATTTCCTTAAAAGGGTAATTACTGCATCATCATTGTGTCATAAATAAATTAATTTATTTAAAGTCTAAAAATTATAAATAAAATATAATTTTGTAGGAAATCCTTTTATCTTTCTAATTAATATTTATAATAGAATTTATCTTATGTATAAACCCATATTAAAAATGTTTTAGTTATTAAACTTTGATTTTAACTATTTTAACTATTCATTAAATAAAATAATATTAAATGTCATAATCTAATCCAAGTGGACCTAAATGGTCATATTATATTGATAAGGTTGTTTTTGGTCGAATTACACTTATCCAATAGAATTAGGACATGTGTTAGGGTAATAGTAATATCATATTTACCCTTAATTACCCTATTTACTATTAACAGCGGTAAAAAAAGTAAAAAGTTACTATTCACCAAAAAATTATTTTTATCTCATTGAACCACATTTTATTTACTGATATCAACCGTGTCTGTCGGATTTTTGAAATTCCATTCACAGAAGTGGTAAAATTATGTTTTATGCAAAATTCATTTTTTAACCTACCACTTAGTGGTTTCACTATTCATCAAAAATTGAAAGTTTTCAGAAAAATACAAAAATTTCACCCTAGGCTAATTTCGGTATCCCGAATCCAAAAATGAAATCCATTTTGAAAGATAAAATTTCAAGAAGTGGTTATTACTATTCATAACGGCTATTTTAAATAATATTTTAATAGCATATCGTCGTTTAGTGAAACTCGGTATTGCGTACAACGCAAGCTATCGAGGAAGGTCATGATTGCGTCTAAAGTAAGACAATCTAGTGTGTAGTGAATTATTCCTTTGATGATATATATATAACATAAAAACCAAATATTACTCATAAAAATCTCGGGTGTTACATTCTACCCGCCCTAAAATGAATTTTGCCCTCGAAATTCGTCACTTTGTAACAAACAGATGAGGATACTTCTCCCTCATCATATCCTGAAGCTCCCATGTAGCTTATTCAAGTTGGAGGATCCTCCATAAAACTTTCACCAATCGAGTGGTCTTGTTTCGTAGGACTTTTTCGCTACGATCTAGAATCTCTATCGGTTGTTCTTCATAAGAAAGATCTTGCTCCAGTGGTACAACTTCTGAGCTGAGTACATGTGAAGGATCAGGTATGTACTTTCTCAGGAGAGATACATGGAACACATCGTGAACTGGAGAGAGATTCGGTGGAAGTTCCAATCGGTAAGCTACCTTTCCAACACGATCCAGTATTTCAAAAAGACCGATATATCTAGGGCTCAACTTCCCCTTCTTTCAAAATCTCATAACCCTCTTCTAGGGAGATATTCGTAAGAACACTTTATCACCCACTTCAAACTCTAGGTCTTTTCTTTGGTTGTCGACATATCTTTTCTATCGACTCTGAGCTTCTCTTATGTGTTGTTGAATAGATCTGACCTTTTCTGCCATTTCATCAATGAGATCAAGTCCTAATAGCTTTATTTCCCCAACTTCATCCCAGAAAGATGGAGTCCTTCATTTCTTTCAATAGAGAGCTTCATAAGGATCCATCTGAATACTAGAGTGAAAGATATTATTATAAGAAAATTCCACCAAAGGTAGGTGTTGATCCCAACCTCCTTTGAAATCCATAGAGAAAACTCTCAACATATCTTCTAGGGTTTGAATTGTTCTCTCAGACTGATCGTCTGTCTGAGGATGATAAGCAGTGCTGAAACTCAACTCTGTATCCAGATTATGCTGAAGACATCGCCAGAACTTCGAGGTAAATCTCAGATCCCGATCAGATATAATAGAAAGTCGTACTCCATGCAATCATACCACTTCTTTTACAGATATCCTGGCAAGCTGATGTAGAGAGAAATCCTCTCTAATATCAATGAAGTGTGCCGACTTTGTACGACGATCAACTATGACCCAGATAGAATTATTGCCTTTGGATGTTTTAGGAAGTCCTGTGAAAAAGCCCATAGTGATATTTTCCCATTTCCATTCGGGTATGGGTAATGGTTGTAACATACCCTTAGACTTCTATCTCTTATCTTTAACTTGTTGACAAACCAAGCATCGAGAGACATATTCAGCAACATCTCTTTTCATGCCATCCCACCAGAAGTACTCTTTCAGGTCCCTATACATCTTCGTGCTTCTAGGATGAATAGAAAATGAAGAACTATGAGCCTCATCCAGGAGCTCCATTAATTCGGGGATGGGAGGAACAAAAACCCGATTCCTAAACTTTATTATCCCATCACAATCAAGGTTGAATTCAGGAACATTTCTCACCTACTTTTGTAACTCGACATCTTCTTTCTGTGCCTCTTTAATTTACACATGTATAGATGGTTGAACATTCATTTGAGAAAGATAAGATTTTTCCCCTTCCATTATAATTCCAAGATCCATCCTTTGTAAATCCATAAATATTGGATCTTTCGTGATCCTCATCATGGATAAACTTGCATGGTCTTGTCGACATAATGCATCTCCCACCTTGTTTGCTTTCCCATGGTGGTAATGGATTGAGAAGTCATAATCCTTAATCATCTCCAACCATCTTCTTTGACGCATATTCAGCTCCTTTTGTGTGAAAATATACTTTAAACTTTTATGATCAGTATAAATATCACACCATTCACCATAAAGGTAATGCCGCCAAATCATTAATGCAAAGATTACTGCAGCTAACTCCAAATCATGAGTTGGGTAATTTTGCTCATGTATTTTCAACTGTCGTGAGGCATAAGTTATCACCATATCATTTTTCATTAGAACACACCCCAATCCCTTCTTGGATGCATCACTATAGATCACAAACCTTTCTCCACTACAAGGCAGTGTGAGCCCAGGTGCACTGGATAACCTTCTTTTCAACTCCTTGAAATTCTCTTCACATTCCTCTGTCCAAACAAACTTAACACCTTTCTGAGTCAACTTGGTGAGTGGATTAGATAATCATGAAAAATCTTTCACAAAATGTCGATAATATCTAGCCAAACCAAGAAAACATCAGATCTCAGTTACTGTTGTTGGTCTCGACCATCTTTCGATAAACTCTATTTTTGCTGGATCCACAGATATCCCCCTTTTGAGATTATGTGACCCAAAAAATGCAACTTTTTTAAGCCAAAATTCACACTTGGTATATCTGGCATAAAGCTTCTCATTTCTCAGTGTCTTCAATATAATTCTCAAGTGATCTTCATTCTCTTCCCTGCTATTTGAATAGACAAGAATATCGTCTATAAAGACTACCACAAATTGATCAAGATAGTCTCTAAAGACTCTATTCATTAGATCCATGAAGATAGCAGAGGAATTACTAAGACCAAATGGCATCACTATAAATTCATAGTGTCCATACCTTGTACGGAAATCCGTCTTTGGTATATCCTCCCTTTTGACCCTTAATTTATGATACCCTGAATGAAGATCAATCTTGGAAAAGTATTGAGCTCCGTGTAGTTGGTCAAATAAGTCATCAATGCGTGGAAGAGGATATTTTTTCTTGATAGTGATCTTGTTAAGTTCTCGATAATCAATGCAGAGCCTCAATGATCCAACATTCTTCTTAAAAAATAGAACAGGTGCTCCCCAAGGTGACTCACTAGAGCGTATGAATCCCTTATCAAGATTCTCTTGGAGTTTCTTCTTCAATTCTTGCAACTCAATTGGGGCCATTCTATAAGGTATCTTTGAAATAGGCAAAGCACCCGGTACGAGTTCTATTGAAAACTCAACTTCACGATTTGGTGGAAGACCCAGTAATTCCTCCGGAAAGACATCATCAAACTCCCGTACGATGATCATATTCTTAATCGTGAGTTTCTCACCAACCATTTGAGATAAATAACCTTCATTTAGTGGAATCAATACCCATAAAATGGAAGAAATTTCCACTGGAAGGTTATGTTCATCCTTGCATTGATAGACGATCATAGATTGATCTGGAATATGAAATGTGACTTTCCTTATTTGGAAATTGATATGAGCTATGTATAAAGAAAGCCAATCCATGCCATGAATCACATAAAATTCCACTAAAGGAAGGATCACAAGATATGCAGGAAGTACTTTCCCAAAAGCGTCAATTGGAGAAGAATTATAAACTTTTGATGTGATTGATGTGCCATTAGGTGTTGTCACAGCTAACTCAACATCTAATTGTTGAGGTAATAAGGTGATACCCTTAGAAAATTCTTCAGAAATAAAAGAGTGGGTGGATCCAGAATCAAATAAAACATTTGCTACTTTAGAGTGGATGGTATGTGTACCTTTCACCACTTCGTTATCATACTCCACATCGCTGATAGAATTTGCATGTGACTTTCCTTTTTCTTTAGCCTTGAGAGTTTGTTGACGTCGACCATCATCATCAACCCTTGGATTTGGGCATTGGTTGGCATAATTCCCCATCACCTTCAACTTGAAACGTTGAAGTGTAGTAGGTTCATTCTGCGTATACCTCCCTTTATTTGCATCATTAGAAATCTTCTTCCCATTATCGCGGCATTCAAATGCCCGATGACCTTCCTTTCCACATTTGAAACATTTACTTGTCCCTTTAAGACAACTCCCTCCATGTTTCTTTCCACACTTTGAGAATAAGGGAAAGCTCATCTTCTTTTCAGTGTGCTCTTTAGATTTTCCTTTGAATTCCATTTTCCTCTTCTTATCAAACCCATATGACTGATGGGTTACTCCAATCTCCATCTCGACTTTGAGAGAACATCGAATGATTTCCTCGTAGCTATTGAAGTCCCTTATGGCTAACGCCCTTAGAATACTTGGTTTTAAGCCACTAATGAATCGATCGATCTTACTCTCAGGTTGGATAATAATACATGAAGTGTACCTTGAAAGTCTTGTAAAATTTGCTTCATAGGTACCAACAGATTCATCATCCCTTTGCTTCAGTTCAAGAAAATCTTTCTCCATCTTTGTTCGGAGAATATGAGGGAAGTACTTATTGAAAAATAAGTTCTTGAACTCGTCCCATTCCATGGACTCAATTTCATCCCTTTGTCTTTTATTCTTAATAAAATTCCACCATTGATCAGCAACTCCTTCCAAACGATACACTGCTAGGATGACTTTATCATGTTCAGAACATTGAAGAACTGAAAATACCTTTTCAGTAGTACTAATCCATTGTTCAGCAACTAATGAATCAGTAGACCCGCTGAAAGAAGGTGGACGCTGCCTCATGAAGGATTAAACAGAATGTTGCTCCTTCCTTTTCTCTTTTGGATGTCCTGCATGATTCATAGCTTGAGAATGTTGTGTGAGCATGGCTACAAGATTTTTCATTCCAGCTCCCATATTGTTTGGTTGCTCAGGGGGACAATCATTGCATTGCCCATCGCATTCCGCATTAACACGGTTCCTTCGGGTTCCATCCATTGACTAAAACCAAGAAAAATAGTGTGAGCAACAATAATTATAATAGGAAAACCACACAATTCAAGAATAAAATTTTCACGCTTAAGGTCTTATCCAAGGTTATTCATGGCCATTTCTAAAACACTATGATTGTGTTCTATGCTTAGACTTATCCTTAGGGTTATTACTAAGGCTTTCACATCCTAGTTTCCAAAGGTTGACTATTACTTTCCTCTGATACCGACTATAACAACCCATACTTTACATACATTGTTAATACTTCAAAATTGAAGCACACTTATTACAACATGTGACAAAACCACAAAGGATCGTATAGGTATAGTGTCTTTAGAAACTAGGAAACATAAACAACTGGTTCATAAATCTTCTACAGTGTCTCCCATTTATTTCATCTTATCTAGGGTCCTTTTTAGCATATTCTACTTAATATCCATCTTCCTGACCTAGGGAAAAGAAAACATACAAAAAAGGGTGAGCTCAAATGCTCAGCAAGGGAAAATAATAGAAATAAAAATCATATCATATCTTTTTGAAAATCATAACCTGCAAAAGAGATCATAATATCTTAACATGGAATAAATAATAAAAGTGAAAATGAGATCCCCATAATCATAACATAAAACTTGAAACTTTGTGGCATGCACACATACACATGGAAAATCATTTCTTTTTAGTCATGACTCATTGCAATGACTATCTTAGCGGACAAAGTCCATTTCTGAACCGAGTTCACTCCTCGTTTTAGTCCTGTATCACTGAACCGAAATAACCTTCCGTTCCAACCATGTCTATCTCATGAGATATAAATCCTTACCCAATGCATTGGAGGGAGATATAGGTCCCACCCATCTTGTAATGAATCCTTTCTTATGTGTCCCACATAATCATAAATCATACATCACCGCATAACACATGTAACAAAAATGGGATTCTTGAAACATCATGACATCATAAAACAAATCATATAAGGTAAATGACTTCATAAAAATAATTCCCTCACAACATAATCAAATCAATGTAATAATAGGGATAAAAACAGAACCCTTTATTATCTTAGATGGAAAATAATTTTGATAATACACTTGAACTCCATTCTTGAGGAAAATATCCTTTCTTATTCAAAAACATTTTTCCTTTCATAACATGTCATACAACTTTAAACTAAAAGAAGTTGATTAAAAATAAACTTGAAAACATGTAAAGGAATCTTCTTGGATATAATGTTTTAAAAATCCATTCATGCCGTATAAGTTAAAAAAACATTCTTCTCGTACTTTTGTCAGAAAAGTCAAAAAGTACCTCTTACTAAAAACGACAAAAGATTCCTTTAATATCATTTACTAAAAACTCACCGAAGGGTAAAATTGGATTTAAAAAATTGTAAGTGGATGGAAATAATATTACATATTGAGGAAACATGGATGTGGATGATAAAATACACCCCAGTAAATACCAAGGTATAAACAATCTCGGATAAAAACGAGATTGTGATATTTCCCTTACCTTAGGTCTGATTTGCTTTGTACGTGTCCGAAGATCCTTTATAATGGTTTAAATAATGTTATTGACTTATTCCAGAATCATAAATATTGATATCATATCATATATGGTCATATTCTTAGCTTCTTATTAGTAATATTTCATTGTTACTTGTTACTCGGGTCTTTATTGCCTTTTGTTCTTATGCGTGTTTTGCCGAATAAATTCTTATTCTTATTTTAAGGTTATAGATACCTTATATCCAGAATGGTATTAGTGTAACATATATCATATTTATTCATTCAATTCATTTATATAATTACTATGTAATGATGATCATGTAGAACGAGTCACATCACATCGTGCAGACGGTATTCCGTACGTACACACGAGCGATGATATTGTTCCCAGGATCGTGGAATTGTATTTAAATGTATTTATACTATTTAAGTATCAATATCACTTTATAATAATCATATATAGTTTTTCATTACACCATTATACCCATCCTTGTAAGGTGATGGTGGAAAATAGATTACACCACGCCGTGGAGACGGTATTCCGTACGTACGCAGGCGCGGTGATTTCATTTTTCCGTAGGATGGATAGAAGGTGAATTAGGGTTGTTTCATATTTATAATAACATATCAGTATGTAAGTAATACTGATGTTATTACTTTATCATGAAACAACTAAAGAAGTAGAAGTTGAAGAAGAAAGAAATTGAAAAAATCGGTAATGGATATTACATCTTCTTTGAAACTCCTCTTTGAATCCTCCACTTAGGGAACTAAGATTGGTCTTTGAAGAAGACCAGAACCTCTAGGATTATTATAGGGAAGTGGAGAAGGGATTTTGGCAGGGTTTGGCCGAGCTTGAGTTCTCAAATTGGTGTGAGGAGGAGGGGGAGGAGGTCCCCTTTTATAAGGGAGGAGAGGGGCACCTTAGGAATATCTCAAAATATTATATTATATTAAAGTCCAAATCTATTTATAATGGTTCCAAAGGGTCTTATTTCGAAGGTAAAGTGGGGATGGGTCAAAATCCTATCAACCAATAGGATTTATACAAGTTTAGGCTATTATTTTAACCTTATCAATTAGATTTAACTCTAAGATAAAAAATTTAACTTTTATCGTGTCTTTTTGCTTACTTACACTATATGGTTAATACACTTTCAATAACATGCCAAACGAACCCCAAGTTGTTTATTATTAATATATATATCCTTATATAAGTCATTTGGCAGAACCTTAGATTTTTAGGAATAAAATAACAATTAATAATATAATATTTGATTTAAAAACTATTTTGTGTCAATTTTGTCACTATTTGATATATGATTTTTGTGAAAGTCATAACAGAATTATATGTTCGAAACAAGTTGATTAAATCAACACTAATATATCATTGTAACCTATAAAATTATTTGAATTCATAAAAATTCTCAAATTACATTTATTTGGGCATTTATAACATCAATTATGTTAACATTTCCTTAAAAGGGTAATTACTGCATCATCGTTGTGTCATAAATAAATTAATTTATTTAAAGTCTAAAAATTATAAATAAAATATCATTATGTAGGAAAGCTTTTTAGATTTCTAATGAATATTTATAATAGAATTTATCTAATGTATAAACCCATATTAAAAATGGTTTAGTTATTAAACTTTGATTTTAACTATTTTAACTATTCATTAAATAAAATAATATTAAATGTCATAATCTAATCCATGTGGACCTAAATGGTCATATTATATTCATAAGGTTGTTTTTGGTCGAATTACACTTATCAAATAGAATTAGGACATGTGTTAGGGTAATAGTAATATCATATTTACCTTTAGTTACCCTATTTACTATTAACTGTGGTAAAAAAAGTAAAAAGTTACTATTCACCAAAAAATTGTTTGTATCTCATTGAACCACATTTTACTTACTGATATCAACCGTGTCTGTCGGATTTTCGAAATTCCATTCATAGAAGCGGTAAAATTAAGTTGTATGCAAAATTCAGTTTTAACCTACAACTTAGTGGTTTCACTATTCATCAAAAATTGAATGTTTTCATAAAAATAACAAATTTCCACCCTAGGCTAATTTCGGTATCCCGAATCCAAAAATGAAGTTCAATTTGAAAGAAAAAATTTCAAAAATTGGTTATTACTATTCATAACGGCTATTTTAAATAATATTTTAATAGCATATCGTCGTTTATTGAAACTCGGTATTGCATACAACGCAAGCTATCGAGGAAGGTCGTGATTGCGTGTAAAGTAATCCAAGCTAGTGTGTAGTGAATGATTCCTTTGATGATATATATATAACATAAAAACAAACTATTACTAATAAAAATCTCGGGTGTTACAGGGTTGCTACCCCATGAGAAGTTACATATGGCCTCCTGGGCACTCCACATCCATCAGACTCTATCGTGTACCAATACGTCGTAAGGTCCTCCTCCGGGTATGGACCAGTCTAGGCGCTCTCGGCCTCCGTATGCGTTGTCCATTGTCTGCATCCAACACAATGAGGTGTGGGAATAGCCAGTGAAAGGGTGTGTATAATGATACAAAGTAGAGACCCTAAGACCCACAAGGTCTCATAGAATCCAACAAGGATAAACCAAAAAATTGATTTCACCAGATATAAATTACTTAAGAATATGCCCATACATATACTTAATTTATCAAGTAACCCATCTCAATCACGAGGCAAACACAAAATTCATTGACTCAGCTCAAACCAGGATTTTCATTATCAAAACCACAACTTCTGGAGAACTCATCCCATGTCAAGTAAAGTAGACCTATCGCAACACTGAGTAACTTCTCGTTATCCTTGTATTGATGAGGTACTCCTCCTTTACAGTACCGCGTGTCTACTGCCAAATACTGGGAGTTCCGTCTGCTATGGTAATGAAACCAAATACTGGGTGCTCCACTTAATAGCCTACAGAGGTACTCCTCCTATAGAGTACCACGATTCTGCTTCCAACTACCAGGAACTCTATTCGCCATGGGTCTGCTACCAAATATTGGGTGCTCCCCAAAGGGCTAGTCGAATCACTCTGAGTCGAATCGGTTAAGTAGTCGTCAGGTCTATCAGCTACTAGGTCTCCGCACTCAGTACACTCATCTCTGGGAGGATCCTCTCCACGATCTACTAGTCGATACTCCATGTCTCAAGAAGTCTCAGGTGGAATTATCTCAATGTACCTCCACGTTATAGGGGTCTCAACGCAATATACGATGTGTCAATCAGACGCCCGGTCTATGAGTAATTTGCATTTCAATTCCAGAGGCCCGGTTGGATTTTATGTTCAAACCAACCCAAACATACCCCAAATGTTTCCAAACCTCAAGTGGGGTATGCCAAAGGAATAATATCGCTCTATGCTTACCGTCACTGTAGACGGTTTGTTAATGGGACATTTGTGGCCCATGATACGAGGTAAAAGGCGTAATCAGGCCATAGTGGGTCCGGGTCCAGTCCGACCCCGTCGGACCGACCCGACCTGGCCCGACCCGGACTGAACCGGGCCCTGACCCGGTTTTTTGGTCTAACTAGGTCTACGGAAGCCGCTAGGCCCGAGTTGTCGGCCTGGCCCGAGTGGGAGTCCCTAACCGAGGGAGTGCCCCGACCTGATGGGGCGGCCTAACCTGAAGGTGCGGCCCAACCCGATGGCAGCCCGACTGAGGGAGTCCCATCCTGAAGGCGGCCCGACATCCCAGTTGGCCATGCAACCAGGTCGGCGAGGCGACCCGGTGGCCCAACAGGGGTCTGCCCTAGCCGCGACCAGGGGGGACCGTGCACCCCCTTGGCACCTGAACTGCTTATCCATTTGGGTATAACCGAACCTGCTCCTGGTGGCGCCGATCTAGCTCACGCATGACCCCACAGGGTCCCACACCTCTCGGATGGCCCGAGCGGCCAGTCTTTCCACACCACGAAGCAATGCTACAACGCCGTGCCCCTCCGCCGTGACCCGGCTTGGCTGCAGTCTCTTTCTGGTCTCCTCGTGGCCCGACGACACATCACTCCCCGTCCGACCTCTATGGCCCTCATGGTTTTAGCCCTTCCATCCGGCATGGTGCGATGGTACCACACCCCTCTGGAACCTCCAGGGCCCACCTGGTCGCAGCTTGGTTCATTGCGTGACACGGTGTTGTTGAGCCCTTGTGGCGACCCCGCGGCCTTGCGCCACTAAATTCTTCATGGTCGGCTCATCTCCAGTCATCGCGTGTACTGCCATCATCGTCATCAAAATAGAACAAAAAAAGGGGAGGGTCAGTCCGTGTTCGTGCGGTCCGAACCCTCCTCATCATGGTGATATCATTCGGTTCTCATTCTATAAATTTGAATGAAGAGGAACGACTATGAAACAATAAAAACCACCAACCTTGATTTTCACTCGTTGACGAAGTCACGGGAAGTAGACATCGTTCTATTGACTTCGGGTAGAAGACGAAGAAGTCAAGGAAGAAGGATTCGAGGAAGATGAGTTGAGATGACATCGTTAATGATCTTTGTGGGCGTCGTTGTTTCCTCTACTTACTCTGGTTGAAGAGGGAGAATACTGTTCCCGTCGTTCTTTGTTGGTGACAATCGTTCTTCATTGAGAGGACAAAGTTCCCTCAATTCTCCGAACCCTCTCTCAAGCTCCACCAATAGATTATGCAAACACCAAAAATAATAGATATACTATTATTTTAATGGTTGGAAACAATTAAAAAGAATTCAAAAAATTATATAAGTAATTAATTGCAAGGGTTTAATTAACTAATTTGTTGAGAGTTGTCAAATTAATGTAATGGTGGAAGGAAGAGAGTTTAACCCACATAAATGGGGGGTGAGAGGTGTTCCAAAATTATTGGCGAGTTAAAAGAGTTATGAAACTTATGTGGTCCACACTAAATAAATTCTTCCCAAGGGAGGTTATGTGCGGGTGGCCCCCACCAATAATTTCCACTTTGAAGTTTTATCCACCATAAAATAAAAATATGTTAAGTCTTATTTTTATTTAATTTTATTTAAAATACCCCAAAAACTATCGTCCACTCTAGTCGAAAAGCAACTGTGGTGAAGGTATCACTATGAATCACCGAAACTGTGAGTTCAACAGAGACCTGGGATTTCAATTTTGAGCACTTGTTCAAAAGATATAAAATCCCGCTTGTACGTTTATAGAACGTACCCAAATAAAACATCAGAAATTGGTTCTGGGCACACCAGGCCTAAGAATCAAGCGCTATCAGAAACTGCGTACTCAAAAAATACCATGTATTATAAAAAATTCCCACTTGAAATACAGGTATTTAAATTCTCCCCACCTCGAGGATTTACATCCCCATAAGCTACGACTCGATCTAAGGGAACGATTGAGGGTACTGAGCACACATCTCGGCATACATCTCCCTTGTGCTCTCCTAGAGGTTCCAGTGGTGCCAGCGAACCTCCAACAGAGGAATTGACCATCCATGATGGACATGCTCCTATCAATCCTAAATCTGTACTTGGACCTCCATGAATGTCCCTTCTTTAACGATGTCCAACTCTACATGGTCGATGATGTGGGATGGTACGTGCATGTATCTCCTCAGCTGAGATACATGGAAGACGTCAAGCACCCGATGTAGCTGAGGTGGAAGAGACAAGCAGTAAGCCACCTCCCCTACTCAGTTGAGGATGTGGAAAGGTCCAATGAACCATAGATATAACTTTATTCCATGGCCAAATCTCTGTATACCTCTTCTAGGTGAGACCCGTAAGAAAACATTGTTTCTATCCTCAAACTCCAGAGTTCCCCATATACCGCCAACAAAAGACTTATGCCTACTCTGTGCAGTCTTCATCCGATACTAGTTGATTTGTACCTTCTCCGTGGTAGCCCGTATCATCTCTGGTCTCACTAGTGCTGACGTCCCTGTGTCTGTCCAGCACAATGGCGATCTACAAGGTCATTCGTACAACGCCTCGAATGGGGCCATACCGATGGTGGAGTGATAACTATTGTTGTAGGCAAACTCCATCAAAGGAATGTGGTCCACCCAGATTTGACTGAATTCAAGGAAAAAAGAATGAAGCATGTCCTCAAGGGTCTGGATGGTCCTCTTGAAGACAATAAAAGACATTAATCAATGAAAACACATTATCTGCTGCACATAGAGGAATCTGAAGTTCTCTACTGAACTCTATTCCCTGATTGGAAGGAAGTGGGATGACTTGGTGAGTCGGTCGACGATCACCCAAATTGAGTCGCAACTCCTGGAAGTATGTGGAAGACTCATCAAAAAGTCCTTGGATTTCCCATCCCATGTAAACTCTAGAACATCTAAGGGTTGAACCAATCCTGTTGGTACATGGTGCTCTGCCTTCACTTGGTGAAAAATGAGGCACCGTGAGACAAACTCTTCTACCACCTTATTCATACCTCGCCCCCAACGATGTTGTCGAAGGTCCTGGTACATCTTCGCCACACCTGGATGTACCGCTAGAGGGTAAGTGTGGAACTCCCTCAAATGCTCCTCCTTATGTGATACGGGTACCATGGTACATCCTCTGAAGAGGATGATGTACTACCCACCTTCATAAAATCCATCAGGTTCCAGTACTTTGGATATCTGAGCACGTCGTGTCTCGTAGTCAGCGTCCCCATGATGTGCCTCCCAAACATGATGAAGAAGTGGGGGATTGACTGTACGATATTATAGATAGGCCACTCCATCTCTATCCACAAAGGATATATGTAAGGAATCTAGCTGCTCTGTCGCCTCAACTAAAAGGTTAATGCCTGATCTTCTACTAAGAGCATCTGCAACAACGTTCCCCTTCCCATGAGTACAAACTATCTCAAAGTCATAGTCCTAGAGTTAAAAAAACAATGTCGATGTATCAGTATTAGGTCATTATTAGAGATGATATACCTGAGACTCTTGTGATCAGAGTACATGGTAAAACGTTCACCCATTAGATAGTCCTGCCACATCTTTAAGGTGAAGACCACTGCTGCTAAATCCAGGTTATTGGTAGTATACTTCTTCTCATGATGTATTAGCTGACAATAACCATATGAGATCATTGCTCGCTCCTGCATCAGGACACACCCAATTCTGGTCCCTGATGCATCATAGTAGACTACATACCATATGCCTTCCACTGGAAGCCTCAAGATGGGGCACTAGTCAGCCTCTCCATCAGCTCCTGAAATATCCTCGGGAATATCTAAGACCACACGAAGGGTTTCCTATTCTTCATTAATGATGAAAGCGGTGCTGTGACTCAGGAGGAGTCTGGAACGAATCACTGATAGTATCCAGCAAATCCCCGGAAACTTCGAACCTCTATCACACTCTTGGGTGGCTCCCAAGAAAGTACTTCCTCGTTCATCACTAGATCCACTTCAACACTAGCCTACGAGATGACGTGTCCCCAGAAATGAACCTCTCGAATCATAAACTGGCACTTCAAGATCTTACCATAATGCTGGTGCTCTCAGAGTGTGTCCAGTACTACTTGCAAATGTTAGGCATTATCTTCCTCAGTAGACGAGCAGATTAGTATGTCATCAATGAAGACCACAAAAAAGCAAACTAGGAATGGCTCGAAGATACTATTCATGAGACTCATGAACATTTCTGGAGTGTTGGTTATTCTGAAATTCACAACCAAGAACTCATAGTGGCCGTAATGACACCTGAAGGCCATCTTCTCCACATCCTCATCTCGAACTCTGAGCTGTTGATAGCTTGATCTGAGTTCTATCTTTGAGAACCATTGTGCTCCCTTGAGTTGATCATAGAGGTCTTAAATCCTTGGGAGTGGGTACTTGTTCTTCATGGTCACCTAGTTCAGGATACGGTAGACGACACAGAGCCACAAGCTACTGTCTGACTTATTGGCGAATAGAAGTGGGCCATCCTAGGGAGAAACACTTGGCTTGATGAATCCCTTTCCTCGCAAGTCCCCCAGTTGTACCCTCAGCTCGCGAAGCTCTGCGGGAGACATCCGATATACAAGAGTAGATATCGGTGTAATCCTGCGGTACTGGTCAATGTAGAAGTCCACCTCTCTACAGGGAGGTATTCCTAGAACATCGTTAGCGAAACCATCTCCGTACTAGTCCACCACTATAGGATAGGTCTGACTCTCCACATATACTGCTTCAGGGGTAAGGCAATCCAACGGGTGAGTGATCGGCTGCACCCTCATCTATGTAAGTCTGTCATGCACTGCAATGGTTCCCTTCTCACTGGTGAAGGTGATCATGGCCCCATCTGTGAGGACACACCACACTTTGCACATAATACAATCGATCTGATAATGGACTTTAGATAACCAGTTCATTCCCAATATGACATTGTAAGGCCTCGATACTGCAACGAGGAGATCCCAGTTGAAGCTCTCACCTCCTAGAGTAAGCTCACACATCCATAACTAGTGTGTAATTGTCAATTCTGCTCTCGTAGGTGTCTATAGATTTAAGAATCGAGTCAACAGCTTTGTTGGAATCTCTGAACTTCGAACTAGGGAAGGAGAAAATAAAGAGTGGCTGGAACATTTGTCTATATGAACTGCAACTATGGTGGAGTAGACACAGATCTTACCTAGAATCATCTTTAGGACACCATGGTCGTATGCCTCATCTTCCTGAAGATGAGTTCTCCCCTCTCCACCCGGTCCACGTGGTCGGGGTGGACCTCCTGGTGGTGGTAGTGGTAGCACCTCGCAACATCGTTCATCGCCAGATGCATGGTCAGCTCCTCTGCCACGTCCGCCTTCACCCTGCAGATAGCCTCAATCTAACCTCTTCCTCTTCCTAAGAGGTCATTCAACTGTATGCTGATCATCAGAGTGGTAGGTCAGACAGTCAGGAGCCATGTGACCAAGCCTACCGCAGGAGTGACACTGCCCTCTCCTGACATGAATGGATCTGTCTCCAATCTATGTGCCCCGCAAAACCAATCCTGAGAAATATAGTCGACCAACTATGGGTCTGGTCCTCTTGGTCCTCTGTTTCATCTATCTACTGCCCGCTGCAGAAGACTCCACTGTATGTCAACTAGTGGTGGGTCTCGCTGCTGGAGACTGCTCAGCAAGGAAACTCTCTACTAGGAGGGCTCGCTCCAACACCCCTGCATGGGTCAATATGCTATGGGAGAAAACTGAAGCTCTGATCTCTCACCTGAGTCCCTGGTCAAAGGTCTGGGCCCTAAAGAGCGGGTCCCATACCATATCAGTGGAGTTTCGCGACAGGTCTGTGAACCACGATGTGTACTGAGCTACACTCATGCTACCCTGCTGGAGATGAAGTAGCTCCTGTATCCGCACCACTCAAAGGGTGGCTTGTACAAACTCCACTCAGAACATGCTCTTGAACTCATCCCATATAAGTTTTCCATCATCATTCTTCTATGCATCATGCTCCATCATCTGCCTGCTGCTGCCTGAAGGAGGCTGGCATCAAGGATCACCATGAAGTTGGCTGGTGTCCCTACTAGTATGAAGACTCTACCGCCCCTCCTGGCTAGCCTGAATGGCCAACCGCTCCACACCATGACACGGTGCGACGGGCAGCGCCCCTCTGCTGTAGGCTGGCGTGGTATCGGCCTCTTGCTGGTCTCCGCGCGGCACGACGGCGCCACAGTCCTCATCCAACAGTAGTGGCCCTCCTAGCTGTGTCCCTTCCTTCCGGCACGGTGCGACGACACCGTCCCCCTCCAGCAGTACCATGGCCCACCTGGCCTCGACTCGGTTATCTGTGGGGCACGGTAGTGCCGATCCATTGTGGCAACCTAGCATCCTTGTGCCACCGGCTTCTTCACGGGCGGCTCGTTGCTAGTCGCCATGTGTACCACATTCATCGTCATCGAACAAGAACAAACAAAAGGGGTGGGTCGGGCCATGTTCGTGCTGTCTGAAGCCTCCTCATCATGGTGATATCAATCGGTTTTAATACTAGATATTTGAAAGACGAGAAATTAGTACAAAACAATAATAACCCCCTACCTTGATTGCCACTTGTTGAAGATGTCACGGGAAGAGGATGTTGTTCCATTGGAGTCTGGTAGAAGACGAAGAAGTAGAGGAGGAAGGATTTTGGGAAGACGAGTCTAGATGACATCGTCAATGTTCTTCGTGGGCGGCAGTGTTTCCTCTACTTAAACTAGTTGAAGAGGGAGAAGACGGTGCTCGTCGTTATTTGGTGGTGGTGGGCGTTCTTCACATTCTTCGTTGAGTGGTTGAAGTTCTCTCAATTCTCCAAACCCACTCTCAATATCCACACAAAGACTATTCCTACAAAAAAAAAATAAACATAATATTATTTTCATGGTTGGAAAGAATTTAATAGAATTCAAAGAGAATCTAATTAATTAATTTCAAGGGTTTAATTAATTAATTGTGAGAGAGTTGGCACATTAATGTAATGGGGGAAGGTGGGGAGTTTAACCCACATAAATGGGTTGTTATAGGTGTCGCAAAATTATTAGGGAATTAGAATAGTTAAGAAACATGTGTGGGCACCTATAAATTATGTCCTCTCAAGAGAGGTTATGTGTGGGTGGTCCCCACCACTATCCTCCACTTGGAGGTTTTATCGACCATAAAATAAAAATAACTAATATCTTATTTTTTAATGTTATTTAATAAACCCCAAAATGTATCTTCCAATCTCATTAAAACACAACTATGGTGATGGTATCAATAAGCAATCATCGACGCTAATAGTTCAACGGTGCGCTACGATTTCAATTCAGAGCACCGATTCAAAAGATTTAAATTTCCACTCGTACGTTTACTAAACGTACCTGAAAAAAAACTTTAAAAATTATTTCCGGGCACACTGGGCATCGAAATCAAGTGCCGTTATAAATTTCGGACTCGAAAAATTCCCATGTATTAAAAAAAATCCACTGGAAATTCAGGACTTTACAGTGGAGGTTCAGGAAACCCTTCCACACGATCTCCATTGATTCTCCTAGGCAAATAATATGCATCCCATAACCTAAATGGAACATTATATATTAATAATATGTCACTAAACACCAATTAGGGATGATTATTTATTCACATGATATATTAATGAAAATGGATAAAATGAATTTGTTTGATGATCCATTGATTCATTAATGTAATGGCTTTCCTGAGTGGGAACAAAGTCCCCTTGGTGTGTGCTAAGAAATATGATTCTCTTATAATGAATAAGGAATGTACATATTAAAAGGGAGTGAAATGGAAAAAAATAAACTAAGATCATGATCATGTATTATATTAGTTTTGATTTTTTATTTTCAATCAACAAATATTAAAAATTCAAAGGTCATTTTACCCATGATGTTACTGAGTTCCATGTTCTATGAAAATATGCATTTGGTGGTTCCTGACAAACCAACATGAACCCTACGATCCCTACTATGTACCTTGTTCTAAGATAACATATTACTACTGTTACTTACACCTCACCCCTACAATATTTTCTTTTATCGTATCCAAAAAAATATTAATAATATCATATTTAAAATTTAAACTAGAAATAAAGTACAAATGGAATGGAATTTTTAGAAATCATATACCATAATAGATATGGTTTTAAATTACATATAATATCAATTTTTCTATCAAATAATTTTTTTTTTTGAATTTGTTGAGTGAAATTACACTTTTTAAATTGAGAGAGTATTGATATCCACAAAATAACATTGGGAAGACCATCCTCATTTTTCAATGTTTTGAATAAATTTTTTTAGATACTTCCATGTTAAATCATTTTATCATATATATTTATCTCTAAAAATTTATTAATCTCAGTCCAAAAACTAAATTATAATAATATATATTTTCAAATATATAAATATAAATCAATACATTATTAATTGGCGGGGCTGAAGCGTCAAGGTTATATATGGAAATATCAAATCACACCTATATATATTGATACAGGCAATCTGGTCAACAAATATGTCGTATATATATATATTTACAATATGTCATTATATATTCATATATAACAAAATGAATTAAAATAAAAAAAATTATTTATATTTATATCATTATAGCACACAAATAAAAACCTATAATAATTACTTATATATTAAAAACTAAGTTACCATATATTTTTATATATAACTATGGAATATATATTGAAAAAAAATCTTAGTCATATATATTAACAACATAGTAATAGGGATGATTCATGCATACAAATTTATGAAATTGTGTATCAATGTTATTATGTGCATAAATAAATAAATATAATATATTTATTTGAATGGATAAATATTTATTTATTAGACATATGTTTATTATAATGATATACATTTTTAAAAAAAATTATGTGTTATTAAAAAATAGAATGGAAAATAAATAATTATTGATAAAATTAAAATTACCCTAATTAATATATTATTATTAAAAAATATGTAGTGTATTTTAATATATTTATAAAATTATTTCTATAAGCATGTGTGCAGAATTATAACTTCTATGTAAATATATATAATTTATATAAATATTCTTTTTTATATATTTTTAATATAAGGGTACATTAATTTATTTAGGTGACTTACTATATCTGAATAAATATTTACTTATGTGTATGTAGTTATAATAAAATTAATTTTAATAATAATTATAATATATTTAATTTTATAATGAAACCAATATGTGTAAATATTCAATATATATATGTCTTTGTGTGTGTTTTTTTATAATTTTATTTCTACTTATTTATAAATGGACTTAAAAATAAATACAATTTAATTTATTTATGTTCACAATTTCAATATATTCGGTCAGATGTTTTTATACATACATTTCTATGAATATTTTTTAATATTATTGTCTCAATTTATATATAAATATGAAAATATAAGTATACTAGCAAATATATATATATATATATATATATATATATATATTTACAACTTCTATACATAAGTCTACATATTTATAAGTTTTAATTTGTCTGTGTATATTTATATTCTGTAAAAAATCATCATTATATTAATTATATATGTATTTATTTAAAAATATGCATTTCATAAATATATTCTATCTAAAATGACATAAAGAGTGTTTATTTATATAAAATTAGATAAAAATAGTTATTAAAAAATATAGACATATATTTAAACAAAAAAGAATATATATTTCAAGTATTCCTTTGTATACTATTCCAATACTCACTTTAACGCATAAATCCATAACGGCCATATATTTAATAAAATTTAATTCACTCTCTTTTTTCAACATATATATTGAGTTAATTTCAATATTAAATAATATTAGTTTCATTTAATTTACAAGAAAATCTCTAAAAAATTGATAATTTATTTCAAATGATCGATGGACCAATCCCTACAAATGGAGAACAGAACAAAATTAGTTTTCTAACAATTTTATAAATTTCAAAATCAATTCAACACATATTATTATTCCTCATCTATGTACACAATATATTCCATTTCCTTCGCCATCTTATTAATAACATGAAAATTTTATTTATACATTTGGAAGTTTTCAAAATAACCATGTTGAAAATTAACAAATTTTATGGAAAATAATATTCATTATTTCACCATAGAGACAGACAATGAGAGATAAATATGTATAATATTAAAAATTAATTTTATATACCTTTTATAGATTTTGATTATTTAATTATTTTAAATATATAATTAAGATGACAAGTGTTTAAATTTATTATATCGTATGGAATTTAATTCATTTGAAATGATTGATTTCATATTTATTATATAATGAAAGGTCTGACCCTCACCGTTGATAATATATATGATCATTAAATAAACTCAAATTGTGTAGGATAAAATTTAAATATAAAATATTATCACTCCTATGATTTTTATTTATCGAATCCAATATTTTTTATATTTATAAGTAAATTATCGTCTGTTAATGAAACCTTCATGAGTTTTATTCATAAAAATATTTATTTCCATTAAGGTAGTCCTAAAATTAACATAAAACATTATCCATAACACCCTTTTAAAAGAGAGTATTCATTTGAATACCTTATGAATTTAATTATATTCATTTTCCACATTTGATTTCCATGAAAATATTATAGTAATTATAATATACTTTATATAATAATTGTCCAATATAGAAAATATATTAAAACATTATTATAGTAATAATAAATTAATGATCAATAATAAAAAATAATTATATTTTTATTTAAAATGATTAATAATATAATTTATAAAAATTAATATAAGAAATACTAAAATTATATATAGAAATTATCATTACTATAATTAGTATGTATATGTGTACATGGAAATTAATTACACAATCACTTATGTACATTAGTAGGTAATGAATATAACCCAACCATATGGAATGAAATGTAATTTTTCAATCAATTATATTACATAGTGTGACCTAATGGTCCAATTTATGATGGCCTTATGTCCTAGATGAATGTATCTTATTAAAGCTTCTATGATATTACCCATCAACCCAAATGAGTTGCCTACATCAAATAATGTAAATAGTTTTTTGAAAAACTACCCTCATGTGCACAACAATCCTTAATTTGAACCATTATGAAATTTAGGCCACTGCTACTAACAAATGATGCATCCTGATACCATCCATTACATAAGGTATGATACCCAACTCTCATATATATGAAATACATATTGGAAGAGGATGTGATGATATGTGCCGAGGCATTTAATTTTCTTTTGATTCATCCCATAATGAATTATAAATTACTCCCTTCCAAGCCTCCATACATGTCATGTACTTTTCACACTAGTAACACAATGATTATCCTAAAATGGTAAATAACCCTTTAATCATAGATTAGAAATCAATAAAGGACGAATTCATGGGAATATACAAATTAATTTTACTTTTGATCAACCCATTATGGGACTCCTATAGTGACCTAACATGGTATCCACCAAAAAACTTATTCATGACAATTTACAACATGACCTAAAGTGTGTCTCATTTTATTCAAGAGCTATATGGAAATCATCTCATGTATGGGGTTATGTATTGGGGACACTATATCGTCACATAAAATTCACACTAGTGTCATAAATAATAATAAATAAATAAAATACACCAAATAACTACTGTAAATTGGATAGGGAGAGTTTGAAAATAACCACAGTATCAAAACGATACAAGATTGAATGATTAAATCCATTCCATACCTGATCCCTGTTTTTAAGGACAACTATATGGATGAAATTTAAAAATATAAAATTAAACTAAACATATCTTCAATCACATCCTGACTCATTGCTAGTCACTTCACCTGTAGTCCAAGAATTCCAAGACAAACCTTATAAATAATCAAACCACTAGTGAATGAAATAAATGTACACTCTTTTTTTATATTCTTATTCATGGTTACAAAATTTCTACTGTATCAATATTCGAGTCTAGGTAATTCATTGTAGACCACCATTAAAAATTTCCTAATATTATATAACCCTCAACAATGTGTATGAATAGTTTATATAAAAATACATTTACATTTTTAAAATTTTCATCATTATAGTGTTATACATATTGAAAATTCAAGTAATGGTCGTACATTACAACTAATATCCCAAATCCAAAAAAAAACTCAACAAAAGTCTCTTATATCCTTCGGCCTTTATATTTAGTCTTGAATTATACTACATATTATGTAATGACTATTTATAAGTATACACATAAGTAAATTATGTTCATTCTACTCGAGGGAGTCTATATGGATACACATGGTATTCCAATTCAACAAAACCCATTCAGAATCTATAGGTTGAGTGATCCTTGTCATTTATATAATAAGAACCACAATTATTCACTCAAATATCTATCCTTGATATTTGGAATAATTTCATGATGTGAATTCTGATCATAGACATAGGGCATTCCACATAATAGAACCTAGATAAATTTAGGGATCCCATCCCAAAATATTCCCCAACATCCCTCAAAAGTATGGTAAAAACTAATAAATAACATTAAAATAATCTATTCCCTGGTCTATTGTAATGGTTTTATACCTATGAAATTCTTGATAATGAATATATTATAATCCTATGGATATCCAAATGCAATATATTTTATTCTACCTAAATGGATACATGGGTATCATCATGTCAATGAATAAAAATATGTTGCTTAGTGAAATACATGGCTCACTCACAACATTCCACCATTTTCAAGATCTATAAATACATCACTAAATCCTCCCAAGTCATTCTCATCCATTATAATATCCCATGAAATTAATTCTACAATTCAAAAATTATATCGTTCAATCAGATTCCAAAATGGCATAACATTAAAGAAGAAAAAACTCTATGTTCCCATTTATTGACTATTTTATCATTTTCCAATAATAATTATATCAATATAAAAACCACAACCCATAACATACATGATTTACCAATTATAATATTATCATTCACAATAAGTCAACACCATTGGTCGAGCGACATGATGAATCCAATTTCCAATTTCCCCAAAAGACCATTTAATTTAAATTGTTTAAATATATAGATCAAATAATATTTATATGATTATGGTTGTGAAATTACATTACATGACATTATTATTAATTAAAATACATATATTAAATATTTCAAATAGAATAACATGTTTATATAGTTCCACCAATATCTATAAAACCAATTTCTATCCTTTTTTGTTACACTCCACAAATACCATTACATAATATTTTGACTAAGTGATACCTTTTTTAAAGATGTAACCATTCTAAATAGTCGTAGAAATTGTATACATATATCATGGATAATTCCTCATTAATTTAGTTAAACACCAAAATTTCCCACAAGGACACATGAATTTGTAACATTAAGAAATAAGTGAGAATATTGGTCAATTTACACCGAATAAATATCTTATTCCTAGTGAATCCCAATCAAAGCATATCAAGGACCAGTGCATCATATATTATAAGAATTATTGCATTTGGAAAAATTCCATAGAAATAGGTAATATTAGCTAAACTAAGAAGAAAAAAACCCAGTTAATAAATATCCAAATGAAATGAATAGGATAAATTTAATTATCCTAGGTTTTCCAACACAAGTTAGGGACTCTAATATAGACATTAGATTTTTGATTGAACTGCAAGGAGTGGTGAATTGAGGGGATGCTTTTTATGAGAGTCTTATTGACTATTTGGGGTCCTAAAACTGACATAAGAGGAAGAATGAATGAAATTATGAGAATATTTATTGCATACACACAAAAATAACTCCCAAATGGGATAATTTTTAGTATGCAGTAGGCTATTTTGTACCCAATGTGTTTTTATGGGGTCTCATGGCTTATAAAAAAATTAATAGAAGAACTAATCAACTCTATAGTAACTTGGATTTCCCTGACCATCACCTGTTTCCAAAGCAAGATCCACAATTACTTACTCAATAATGATCTAAAAATCATAAAATATTTTTTTAGTGGTTCCAATCATTAAAAAATAATAATATGAACACTGATTAAAAATAATTCATCTCTACTAAACAAAAAATAAAAATACCCTCCTTGACTCAATGAATGTATGTACACCGAAACCTAATAATCAACCAACCACAACCCTTCTCAAACATGAAAAGACTTAGTGGATATAAAAATATAACTTATGTTCTACTAAATTCACTAATTACCCTACTTATTTTTAATTCGATTTACGAATTTCAAACACATTTCTACAAAATAAATCAAAACATAAGAGAAAAGGTTACATAATCTTATGCCAACAAATTAATATCACATTGAACATTGAGATGACACTCCATGGCTCCCACATAGTCTGACATCGAAAAACGTCATCATATATCTGATTGACCATCTTATGGTGATCGCTCGCATAGGAATCTACCAATGAGGTCAACTGCGAACCTCAATGCCTTTCACCATTGTAAATTTACCATCATATCTTATACTAAATGGTCCATAGAACCAATAAAAAAATTCATATCCCACCATATATAATTACACATGAGAATGCTCGTCAACACCATTACCCATATTGTTTTTATACTCGATAGACATAAAATAAATGAATCCACCACATATGAACAAACAACATATTTTAACACTTCGTTGGAAATTCATTTTAATCACCCAAAACATAATATCCACATCCTAATTACCATGGAATGAAAAAGAGAACCTTCTATTAAAAAATTACCATAAAACACCCATCTCCAGAAATCTATGACTACAATTCTGGATCCTAATTTCTAAATCTGGTAGAATCTAATGCTTCCTAAGAATATAAATTATAGTTTGAATCTAACCCCCAGTATAATTTCTTGGCTAAAAGTTATGTTAATGAAACCCAAGAATTTTAAATTTGCTTTATTTAAATTCTTTTATTTAACATGATCATATTGATATTCTCACTAGAGGATTCACATACTAACACTTTTACCTGTGGTAAAAAATGACCCCTAACATGATTATATGGCCAATCCCCAACAACTCACATTATCCACTATAAATTCATCTAGGAAACGATGTACAACCACACCTAACCCAACAACGATATCAACATTTTACCATGGGAATTTAGCATCCCCTGGATATAAACCCATTATATATGGGTAAATAATTTATAACTCTTCAAAAAAAATATAACATCAAATTAAAATGAACAACAACATTTAGTTCCATCACAACCATCCAAATACTATCTTTCACGTGAAAAACACTTTTAAAATTACATACACACACCAATTAATAAAAGTATAATCCCTACCATAGAACATTATTCTTACATATTCCATTATTTAAACTCTTGGTCTCAAATTCTATAACTCATCCACAACATAACACAATGATCATATGTGTCTAAAATTCCTCACACAAGTTATAATTAAAAAAAAATCTATCAACATATGTCTTAAATAAGACCATCCATTTTAATTTCAAAACTCATTCAAGATAGGGTCCCACACTCCAAAACATATTGTATGATCCCCACCTTATTTATTTCCTTAAATTACTCCATGTGACATAGTATTAATGGGAATTTACCTTACCAATTGCATGATTCTCCCGCTGAGAAATTTTTATAGGACTTTAAAAACCACAATAAAAATGATATATAGGATTACATGTGTAATGTAATATTTGTTTCCAACAACATAACCCCTCTCAAATGATTAAATTTCCCAATTTCCACCAATACATTAAAAATCCTAGTCTAGAACACTAATTCATTATTATCATCTCTTGGACCTCACCTGGTTAACAACATACCCATATCCTCAAATAGAATAACATATACATACACATAATATTAATTCCTTGAATAAAAACAATATTATACAAAAATTCACCCCTAAATCCAGCAGCATGACTCTTTATCACGTGAGATGCATCATTTGAAATATTGGCATTTATTACAAGGCAACATACCATACCCATTCACAGGCCACCATTATTATAGTAGTAAAATACTCTTGAATCTTCCATATATTAACACTTCACTTGTTCAAGAGTTCAATAAATAACTACTTATTAGTGGGTTTAATTCCAAAAAAATCATGTTTCCCTACAAAATCCATGATTTAATAAACCCAATCTGATGTTGATTATGATAATCACTCAATTGATCATTTTCTTTCCCTATAAATTTATTCCATCCACCAAAACCCAAGATGGACTCATATTAAAATGACTCCAAGGCATTTCCATATCTATATCGTAAACCCATTCTCATATCATTCCCACCGACCTAATCTCCAAGAATAATTATGAATATATCCAATCGATTGGGCTCACACAAAGACAAATTTTCCCAGAAACCGAATGTCATCACTCTAATAAATCCTTATTATATAATGTTTTTCATTTTCCTTGAGTTGATTGTCACCAATCCAATGATCTCCAGACTACCCATGATATGTACCATTCCCTAACCATATAATATCTATTATAAAGTGATAATAAATATGTTCTCTTACAATTGTCATGACAGACAGTATGTGTAATGATTAGTGCACAACCACCTATCCACCCAAATACCACTTTTAGAACTACATAAAAACTATATATTCAGACACCATATTCTTAAAGAACCACAAAAAAATATAGGAATGTAATAAAAATGATATTTCACATCAAAACCAACCATGAATCAAGTGCATAACATTGTGGTTGGTATCCTCCACTTGATGAACACGTGGATGCACCAAACCTATACCAACCACATAATCCCCAGTATCTACTCATAGACCACCCAAATAAGGATTAACATAAAATTGGTCAACCCCTATCATGGGAAACCTTCAAATGTCATGAGGTATTATATCATTGCACTAGATTCACATTTGAGGGGTAATGAGGCCCCCCTCTAAGAACACCAAATAATATCCAACAAATACACCACTCATCTAATGACATTCACCCATTCTATAAAATCACATGAAATATTCCATGACAAACACCAAATGTTGGGATATCAAAAATCATTATCTAGATAGAGAAGCACATAACCTACGTAGTGTCAATATAAACACATGAGGAATCTATTGAACTAAATTTCCTAATGGGTTAATACCTAACACATTTATCTAATTAAGGATATATCAGTTTATATGGTTTTGAAAACTGTTTGGTTAAATATAATTCAATTCATAATATATATTGGAATACAATTTATTGGATGATTAGTATAAATTTATTTAGCATTATTTTCACATTACAAAAAACACACACATTCCCTATTATTTCAATTTCATATATCCATGGTTTTTATAAATATGGATCTGTTCATAATCTATATTGGAATATGGATTATTGTTTTTTTACTCACATTCTATGTAATTAATACCATTAATTAATTATACATTTAAATTTTTCATAAATTACACCCTCATTATACCCATGATATAATAGGTTTTTATATTTCCTTGAAATGTATAAATAATTGTTCATTTACAAGATTTAAGGGATAAACCCTAATGATTCATAATGTATCCTTATTTAATCAAGATACTCATCAATAAACTTATATCCACCAATAAATCAAAATAACATATATGTAATTTTTCATTTACGATTCCACTATATTAATATTTTTAAATCACTATATATGAAAACATTTATATTTAAATACAAATTCATTTATTATGTGTTGAAATAAGGACTATAGGTATACATAAACATGTCTAATACAATACATCAACTATAATTAAATGAATCTGGATGTGGAAATCTAAAAACCATGTCTGTATCATGAAGAATATCCTAACAATCACTTTTTTCCAAAAATGATGCATGAATAGAGTCCCATCTGCATTCCATACCCAACTACGATTCTTAATTACACAATACATTATATAATAAACCATTTTTATGACTCATGTTTAAAATTGTATTGAAATGTAAAATGTGAAATCAAAGAAGAAAAAAGTGTCATCCTTAGTAACCTAGGGTATCCCACTTGAATGGGTTGATTAATTCCATTCAATATCTCATTACAATATTATGACATTGCACAATTCTCTTTTCTAATATGATCAAATTGTAGGAAAAAAAAACAGTATAGGATACAAATTTTCAAGGCCCCACCAAGGGATCGACATAATTAGGGTTCAAATCAATTCTTCACCATGTCTTAAAACACATCTCTATGTGGACCAAAGTCTACCAAATGTAATAGTGATTCTATGGTGGTATATAGAAGAGACTATACACATATATTAGAGTAAATATAATAGAATATATAATAAAAAATAATAATTTAGATAATATATCTGTCAATGATAATATATTTAAATTTCCAATACAACTAGAATTTTAATAGGCTATAATAATTAATAAATCTATACATCAAAAAATTTGTCTGTATTGGTTTATCACATATTGATACCAAAAATAATGAATAAAATAGAACGATACACATAAATAAAATGGTTCCAACTCCTACCTAGTACAGACTACCATTGTCTCTAGAGTCCATGAAAATGAAATCAAATATTTAAACCCTTATCACATTCCCGCACAAATTTATGAAATAATAGTTGTATTCTACTCAGGTACGCTTATATCATGGTGGCCTGATTAGAGTGTGAGAAATACTCAGTAGTCCACCACCAATGATGTCCATTTATTTTAGATTCTATAGAATGTTTCATATATTTGTTCAAAAAATACTTATCTATATAGTATACTATTTGTTTTGTTTAACAGTTAATATATTAATGATATAAAATAGTTATTAAATGACCACTGATGCTTTGGGTCTGGGGTAACACTATACATCGATCTATACATACCTCAGCCCTCTTAGGTGAGTCTGTAGTTATGTTATACATCATGCATCTAATGTTTCAAAGGTAGAATACCATGGAAATAGGGTTACTGATCTCGAAGAAACCCTAATAGGTCCAATACGAATGTCTTCATAGATTTAAAAAATATAATCGAAGATATTTTTCACCATTTGAATTCAACTAAATCAAACAAACATTGTGAAATAAAGGAATATTTTTTGAAATTTAGAAGTATGACATAATGGGAATCCATATCATTTCCCCAAGGAATAACAATCCATACAACATGGTCCAGTAATTTGAGATTGTCCTGTGACATTCACAATGTTTCCTTACACGAATAAAAAACAATAATATAATGTAATATGAATTACATATACCCCACCTAAATTCAATGGTGTTCCTTCCCAAGAATCTACAATAAAAAATATAAAGGGAAGCAATGTTCCCCTCCATGAATCCGTTTAAATTCAAACTCAACGAGTCCAAGGGTATCATCACATAGAGGAATTGACACATGTCCCATAATATAATTCTAGCCTCACTCATCATGTTCCTACGAATTCATGATTCATATATAATCCAAGGTATTATCCAATGGAATAAAAATTTATCATATTACTTTAATATATTTATTTAAAAAATTATAAATTATGTTGAGTAAATAATTCCTTTAATGGAATGAAAATAAAAAATAATAAAACCCATAATCTTCATCATGAACCATTATATAATTTTTCAATAAATATAAAGGAAAAATAATAAACATAAACCCTTACGTTTATGATTTACAAATTTAGATCATGTAATTTATAAAACACATTTTTATAAGACAATATGATTTTTAAATCATATTTCCCATTTCATAAAAGGCCACATTTATTTTCTATCTCATTTATCCATATATTAACCCAATCTCGTTAAGAAACATATGGTTCTAAAATTCCATTTCACACTCACTAAATTAATCGTACGTTCCTCAATAAAAATCCCAACCATTATAACCCTTTTAACTTGGTCCACTCACTTTAATAATACCAAATTTCATCATTTCTAGATATAATCTAGTTCAATCCCATTCCCTACAATATTTAGCAAGGGTTCCACATTATACAATTTTCAAAACGATAGAAGGATGTTAAAGAATAGAAATAGATATTTCAAAACATTAAACAAAATTTTATGTAAAATCCAAGAAAACCGATTTGGCCGGACAACATATGAACTATAATACATAAGTTATAGAATGAGTTAATTTTAATGGACCTCATACCTTATTCCATATGACTATCGCTTTTAATATATACTCTTCCATTATATATTAAACAAAATAAATTAAAAAATACATAAATATTTGATAGAAATAAGGAAAAATTTCCAAAATATATAGAATATCAGCGAAAATAATATTAATCGATAGAGATATATTAAGAGTGGTGGAAATATGATATGATCTCCATTATAAGTTATGAATATAAAATGTAAAATAAGATTTTTGAGAACTATCCATGGGGATATAGGGAAATGGGGGATCTATGAGAGAGTATTTCTGGAATTTCTGTTTCAAAAAAGCAGCATTAGTAGAATAAATGTGTTGACATGGTGGTAATATGATGAATCATTTTAATAAAGACACCCCAAATGGGATTCCATATTCAAGAAGGATGGTACACAAAAATTAATTTTTTTTCATTTTCGAATTAAATAGTTAAATACCTTATTAATATATAATAAAATAAGTCGTATTTATAGAAATTAATGAATCTATACTAATATAATAGTAACCTCACATATGAGAGTAAAAATATGTTGTGTTCATATTATATTTGAATATATTACATATTTATATCATAGAATAAGTAAATAATTGTTTTTAAAATGATTATTTAAGTGTTGGCATATTTGTTAAATACTAATGGTTATTTATAGTTTTATAAATAAAATAATGATTTAATAGAAAATTTACCTCCATAAAATAGATTCATAAAAAATATTTTGGTTTAATTTATTTATAAAATAATTTTATAAGAACATAATTATTTTTTCAATGTGTAATAAAATTAGTTATAATTTTAAAATCTGTATTTCATGAATAAATCATGAATTCAAATTAAAATTAAATTTCTATTATTAAGAAAATTATTTTCCATTCATTGAGTGCATATTTTACTTATACATGTTGAATAATAATTAGGGTGAATTGTTTGTATTTTTCTAAAATAGTTATATATATTTTTGAATAGTAAAATACATTAATTAATAGTATATATAAGTTATATGTTAAATAAAACATTCGTTGCGGGATCTATCATATGAATCACCATTGGTAATTCCTTAAAAAAATTGGAATGTCTTTACAACGTGGAATATTTTGAAAAATTCCAATAGATTGCATTGAAAATGATCTTATGTAATTTATGATAAAAATATGTAATGTTTTTCAAATGTGTTGAGAAGAGGAAATATGATAATACATGCCCAATAAATGACCCGAATGATGAAATGTTGAAAAATTATATTTAGAAAGGTATTGTGAAATACTTTGTGAATAGATCCATATAATTTCGGAAATACACTGTCGTGGAATCAGGTACATTTTTTGTGAACTCATAATTTACAAATGCGGTGTTTGATTCAGGGTCTATAAATTCCATTATTTCAAATAGAGATTTTTTTGAATTAAAATTTTAACATAATGAAATGAAAATAGATTTTAGTGTTAAAATACTAGGGAAAATATAAAATGAATATTTTATTATATGAATATTCATATTATTTTTAGTTTAATGATATTACCTAGAAATCCTTGTTTTCTTCTATAGTTGAGTATGATGTTATTCTATATATGTATTAAGTTTTTTAATAAAAAATGTAGAAATGCTAATATATATGGATATTTTTTTAGATTAATTGATGTCATTATTTTTCCATGATTGAATAGATATTTGGGTACGATCAACTGACATTGACAGATTATGACATCCCAAAAAACAGTGTTCCCAACTAGATTTGGGATTTATGAGTGTAACACCCTGAGATTTTATGAGATATATTCATTTTAATTTTTTCATATTCTCTTTTTTGTACAATAACCCAATATTATATTGTGTTATACACAACACCATATGAGCTTACAGTATATGCAACCCTAACTTGGCTTGCATTACACGCAATCGCGACCTTACTCGATAGCGTGGGTTGTACGCAATATTGGGTTTCGCTAAACAATGATATATGTTTATAATATTATTATGAACTAGCCTTTGCGAATAGTATTAAATAAATTTGGAATTGTATAAAATTATTATTCATCTTAATCATTTTCTAGAACATTGTATCAGAACAAAATATAATTTTCTGGTATAATAAGTATATTTCAAAAAATGTAGTTTTGTCGCCGTTCGATGGAGCTCCCACATTAAATATAATTTTTGACATATTTATAAGTTCAATTTGAGAGAATAATGTTCTTCTTTGGAATGAGAATATAATAATTTACATTTGATAAATTTGTCATATTATACTGATAACTTTCAGATTTTAATGAATAGTAAAAGCACGCTATATTTTAATTAAAAAAATTTTCATCATTATAATTTATATGGTTAAATTATAATATTTAATGGATTTAAAGTATACAGATAATTAATTTTTACCATTTAATATAACATAGGTCATTTTCATTGATTTTACATTAAATTCATAGGTAAAATAATTTCAATCTTTTGCAATGTTTTAACTTCAAAATGCAGTTTTCTTAACAAAAAGATTAATTTTTAATTAATTTCTGAAACTTATGTGATTTGATTTAGAAAAAAATGGTTTCCATATTTGTAATGAGTAGGTATAAATGATATTTATGGGCTATTTTATATTTTTAGACATTATGAATAGTAACTACTATAAATTTTATTTACCATAGTTAAAGGTAATTAGGGTAATTATGGGTAAATATAATATTATAAAATTACCCTTAAACATGGGTTAATATAATTGGATGATTATATTTTTCCATATATCATACTTGGGTCGAAATATAATCTAATGGAACCCACTTGTATTTGATCAAGACATTTAGTTTACTTTATTAAAAGGAAAGTGAAATATGTCTCACTCAAACATTAATAATTAAAGTATTTTTAATATAAGGTTATAAAGATTATAAATTCGGTTATAAATATTCATTTGAAAGATAAAATATTTTTCTTTATCTTGATAAATTATTTTTAATTTTCATGTGTTATTTAATTACCTTATTATCTTATACATTAATGATGCAGAAATTATTTATTTAGTGAAAAATCAATATTGACGTTTTTATTGAAATAGTAATACATATCAAAAGGCCTAAAATCTGCAAAAAAAACTTATTTTTAGTGTATATATATATCCTAATCATCCACTTGCCGAATTCTTGACCATTTGGATCATTATAAATGTGATTATGACAATTATATTATTTTATTTTAAATGATTCCAATGGTGTCACCTTCATAATTTAATAAATATAACATTTTAAATGTAGTGAATTTAAGATAGTAAATTCGAATACAATTATTAATATGAAATCTATTATATTTATCTTGATCATAGTATTTTATTTTAAATTTTTATGCCACAAATCAGTATAATAAATAATTATACAAAAACGATGTTGTAATTATTTTATTAAGATAAATATAAAATAAATGGTTTTAAAATATTAAAATAAATATTATATAAACTATTTAATGTGATAAACTAATTTTCTAGATAAATATGGCATGTTATGAATCTATTAAATACTTTAGTTCGAACATATCTTCTGTGTGGATTTTATTTTAATTCAAACAAATTAATAGTGTCAAAATTGACACTATTGTTATTTTATAAAAATAAGATAATAAAAAATTGTTTAAAAATCACAAAAGTATTTAAAAATTATAAATTAAAATTTATATGGGCGAAAATGTCATAAATTATCAAATTGTTTACAAATAACAACTCATAAGTAATTATATATTACAATTTAAAAATTACAATCTTATTACCACAAATAATATTGAATAGACCAAATAAAGATAAATTAAGTTGATAATGTTTAAAATAAATTCCCAAAAAGTCTAAATTATATTGGTTAATGCGATACCAACCCTATATCATATAATATTATGATTTGAGTCATTTATTGAGGTTTTTATGTGGGGTTGAATTTAATATAAATTAATATTTTTTATGATTCCAAAGGTGCCCATATACTCCCTTATAAAAAGGGCACCCCTTCCCACTACTCTTAACACCCTTTTGAGCCTTGAAGATCAGCCAAACTCTGAAAATTCTTATTATAAACCTCTCTAGTTATATCATAGTATTTCTAGTCTTATAAAAATACCATCCCTAGTGCCATAAGAAGATGTTTAAAGGAGGTGCGTCAAAGAAGAGGTAATCTCTTCTACCGATTCTTTCAAGTTTCATTCTTATTCTACATTCTCTTATTTAGTTGTTTCATTATGATGTAATAAAAAAATTATCACCCATCTAATTATATGTTATTATAAATATGAAACAACCCAATTTAACTTTCTATCCATCCTATGGAAAATGAAATCACTGTGCATGCGTACGTATGGAATACAGTCTCCACGCCATGGTGTAATCAGTTTTTCCACCACCACCATACTTGGATGAGTATAATGGTGTATATAATAACAATATATGGTTATTATAACATCATAATGATTATGAGATATTATATAATCCACTCTAATTCTATTCAATAATTATGGGAATGACATCATCACACGTGCGTACGTACGGAGTACCGTCTTAACGAACACAATGAAATTCGTTCTTCATGTTAACCATTAATGAATGATTATAACATATATATACTGAATAATAATTTTATATATTACATAATAATTCTACTAGATATATATATATATATGTGTGTGTGTCATCTACTAAATTCCATTCAATTCAATATGGAAACAAAAACACCGTTCATACGTACGTACAGCCTACCGTCTCTGTGAACTTTGTATTTCATTCCATTTATCGATCTATCATATATATTTATAAGCTGAATATATATTATATATAAATCATTTTTCACATTCTTTAATTATTTAAATTAGGATATATGTAATAATATCAAGAGAAAAAAGTCCAAACATGTACTATAAATGAAACGATTTTACCCAAAACACTCCTTTAACAGGGAATATAAAAAATATTGGTAAATATAATGTCATAAGTGAACCATATATGATATCATAACAATGAATATGAAACTTTAATAAGTCAATTACATTATTTAAATCATTATACAAGAGGTTCGGATACGTACGAAGCATATCGGACCTAAGGTAATGGGTAACTTTTCCAATTTCGTTTTTATCTGAGATTTTTTATTCGTAATTATTTACTAGGGTTATATTTATCATCCATGTCCCTGTTTTCTACAAATGGTTTCATGTATGTTTAATGTCCTTTTTACCCATTTTTTACTTTTACTACATGGTATGTAAGGAATCTATCTTTTGTTTACCATGCAAGGTACTTTTTTACTTTTCTGAAAAAAAGTACGAGAAAAAAGTTTTTTTAATTATACGGCATGAATGGATTTTTATGATTTCATAATTCATTATTTTCATGAAGCTTCATGTACAATATTTAATGATAATTTTCAACAAAATACTTTTTCTTTAAAATTGCATGGAATTTTGAGAAAAGAAAATTATTTGGAAGAAGAAATGATATTTTCCTCAAGAATTCATTTCAAGTGTTTTATCAAAACCATTTTCCATATAAGTTGGAATTATTTCATATTTTTATTTTTATAGTATAATGTATCTATTATTTACATGGTTTAACTTTTCTTATGATGATATGATATCCATTTTTTTATATGGACTATGTTATGATGGGATGATCTTATTGATAACCATCTTATTCTTTAGGTAATGCTGAATGATTTATGTTCATGTTGTGGCACAAGTAAGAATGAATTCATTATGAGATGGGTGGGGCCTATACCTATTTGTAATGCATTGGGTAATGATTTATATCTCATGAGATAGACATGACTGGAATGGAATGTTAATCTGGTTCAGTGATACAGGACTGGAACGAGGAGTGAACTCGATTATGTAAGGGACTTTGTCCCTTAAGATAGTCTTTGCAGCAATGTCTTGGCTACTATGGAAATCATATCAAATTCTTAATGGTTTTCCACAATTACATGATTTATTCCCATGCTATATTTTGATGATTGATCTCCCGTTATGATCTGTACCTTACGTACTGCTATGTTTTATGTCATTGCTCATGATTTTGATGTTTAAACATTATGTTCATGTTTTTATGTTCAAATGTATATGGTTTGTTTTATTTTCTCCATGCTTACCGATACTGATCATTTAAGTTCAGCCTTTATATGTTTTCTTTTCCCCATGATATAAAGAAAGGTTTTAGGTAAGATAAAAAAAGTAGAAGATCTTTATGGGGAATGTTGAAGATCTTTCACCATGATTAGAAGATTATGTTCTGAGTTTCCAACGACAATATAGTATTATAGTACATGAGTGTTGGTTTTTGTTATGTATTAAGTATTCCAAAAATGTAATGTAATGTCCATGTACGTCATGTTTTGGGTCTCTACATTTGGAATTTTAGGAAAAGATTAGTCAACCTTTGGAAACTATGATGCGAAAACTATAGTGGGATCCCTAAAGTTATTTCTTTGGAATGTATAGGGATATACCTAAGGTTATTTATCTGTTTAGGTTATTGTCTTAGAATTACGGTAACGATCATTTAATTAATCTGAAGATGTTAGATATCAAAGGTACTCCCCCTTGATTATGATATTTTCCTTGTATGATTTTTTACTCTCAAAGAATTATTTTTGTGTTTTATTCAATAGAGGGAAGCAGAAGGAATTGGGTCAACATTGAATCTAATGGGAAAATTGGTGACTATGAGCAACGAAATTGGGTAATTCCTAGAAAGAAAGATTTTTTGATTATGCAGAATCGGTCATCGTGATATAAGATTAACAAGGTGAACTTTTGTGGTATTCATAATTCATCAAATAAGAGTAAGATGGGCTGTTATGCATGTTCTCATGTTTAGGAGCATAAAGAAAGGAATATTGTGATTTCTAAAGAAGGGAAGACGAACCTTGATAAATACATAAAATGGAGGGCATGATGTTATCTACGTGGAGAGAAGGGTCATAGAGTGACAAAGTATTATGGAGTTCAATGTCTTATTTGTGGAGAACATAAGCATTACCCAACTCAATGCCCTGGCCAAAGAGGTTAATTCTAAATCACGGAAGTACATATTCAATGAAATCATTGAAGAGGTTGGATTGAAGTGTTTATGTATTATAATTCAAGAATAATGTTGTTGAGGTACTTTTATGGAATATTGGAATATCTATGTATCGGTCAATTTTGGTTTTCCATTAGAATATGGTACTGGTAACCATGAAAAGTGATTGAAATATTTTTGGAAAGAAGATGATATGCGAATAATGAATCTATAAGGAGAAAATAATATGTTTGGTAGTATTCATGAGCTTATGATTGATATAAGGACAAAGTGATATCATGGTTTCAGTATATGGAATATTTGGGAATTTGGTTTGTGGAACGTGTTAAATTTTGAAAGAATTCATGTTTTTAATAAGGTTCAAGGGGTATTAATTTTTCAAGAGAATACATGATTAAGGTATTCACATGATTGGAGTGAGATCATCACGATATATCTGGGATAAATGATGATATTCACATGCTTTTTATGTTACCTTTCTAGTAATTATTTTCATTATACTATGAGATTGTTGAAATGTATTTTGGATAAGTCATATGGTTATGCAGGATTATATTGGGAATCAGATAGTATTTTTTAAGGCTAGAACTTTTTTCTATATAATTTCTGTAATGTCATAATAGTGTAGTTTTAGAAAAAAGACATCCTGCAGGATGCACGCCAACCCGTCGCGTTGGACAAGTCTGTGGGAATCAAACCAACAACTGATGTGCGACATGCCTTTATTGCCTACCACTGGCCTAGATGAAGTCCCTGGTTTGTAGAAACAAGTATAATTTTATATAACAGTATGATATATGAAGTATAAGTTCATATTTAGAGTCATATACCATTAACCTCACCATATATGGGATTATGTATATTTGATAACTTTTTCTAAACTATTGTTTGATATAGATGGAATGACCCATCATTCTATCACATGATCTTCTAACACTTCACAAATATCAAATTCAACATCATTTCATTAATAGATGAAGTGGAAATTGTTCAAGACACGAACAATGGTTCCATTATACCAAATTCATGTAAGTATTTCTCTTAATTCATCAACTTTAGGGAAATGATCTAGAAACCCAAAAATTTTGTCCTATTTCCCTCATATCCGATGATTTAGATGGTACCTTAGATCATCAAAACTTTATGACTTTGTGATTGTTGGCTTTTTCATAGCCATGTCCTCTACCACTCTTCATCAGAACATGATGGTTAGATTTTTCTTCCATATCTATATTTCCACCTATGTTCTCCTACGTGGAAACCCAGTGATGAGTTAATCTGGGTAACCGTTACATTTCATACTTTACTTTTTAAAATTATGTTTTTGTATTCCTCTTACAATGTGGGTTTTTATGAATGAAAATTTCATGTATTAAACGATTTATAACACCGACAAATTTCAAGGGCGAAATTCATATTAAGGGGGGTAGAATGTAACACCATGAGATTTAATGAGATATATTCCTTTTAATTTATTTCATATCTTCTTTTGTATGATACACCAATATTATCATGTGCTATACGCAACACCATATTAGGTTGCAGCATATGGAACCCTGACTTGGCTTGCATTACACGCAATCGTGACCTTCCTTGATAGCGTGTGTTGTACGCAATAACAGGTTTCACTAAACAACGATATATGGTTATAATATTATTATGAACTAGATGTTATAAATAGTATTAACTAAATATTTAATTTTATAACATTATTATTTGTCTTAAACATTTTCTAGAATATTTTATGAGAACAAAATAAAAATTTCAAGTAAAATAAGTATTTTTCAAAAAAATGCAGTTTTTCTGCCTTTTGATGGCTCATCCACATTAAATATAGTTTTTGACATGTTTATAAGTTCAATTTGAAAAAATAAAAATCTTCTTTGGAATCAAGATATAAAAATTTACTTTGGATAAATTTTTCATATTATTCTGATAACATTAATATTTTAATGAATAGTAAAAACACACTATTTTTTAATTATAAACATCTTTTTTCATCAAATTAATATATATGGTAAAATTATAATATTTAATGGTTTTAAAATATAAATAGAATATATTTTTACCATTTAATATAATTTATGTCATTATCGTTGATTTTACATTGAATTCGTAGGTAAAATCATTTCAATCTTTGGCTTTGTTTTAACTTTTAAAACCAGTTTTCTTAACAACAGGATTAATTTTAAATTAATTTCTGAAACTTCTGTGATTTGATTTAGGAAAAACTGGATTCCATATTTGGAATCAGTAGGTCTAAATGATATTAATAGGCTACTTTTTATTTTTTGGCATTATGAATAGTAAGTACTGTAAATTTTATTTAATATAGTTAAAGGTAAATTAGGTAATTAAGGGTAAATATAATATTATAAAATTACCCTAACAATTGTCTTATTATAATTGTAAGATTATATTTTTAGATAAATCATTATTAGGTCTAAATTGAATCTAATAGAACACACATGTATTTGATCAAGACATTCAGTTTATTTTTTTAAAGGAATGTGGTATATGTCTCACTCAAACTTTAATAATTAATGAATTTTTAATATAAGGTTATACAAACCAATATTTCGGTTATAAATACTAATTAGAAATATAAAATGTTTTTCTTTATCATGGTAATTTATTTGTAATTTTTAAGAATTATTTAATTACATTATTATCTAATACATTAATGATACATAAATTATTTATTTATTAAAAATTCAATAATATAGATTTTATTGAACTAGTAATAGATATCAAAAGCCCAAAAATCTGAAAAAAACATATAGGTAGTGTATATATAAACCCTAATCATCCAATGGCGGAGAATTTGACCATTTGGATCCTTATAATGGTGGTTAGTACTCTTATATGTTTTCTATTTTAAATGATTCCAACGTTGTCAGCTTCATAATTTAATAAATATAACAATTTAAATGTAGTGATTTTAAGATGATAAATTCTAATAAAAGTATTATTATAAAATATATTATAGTTATCTTCATCATAGTATTTTAGTTTTAATATTTATGAAACAAATAAGTATATTAAATAATTATACAAAATGATGTAGAAATTATTTTATTAATATAAATATCATAAAAATGGATTTAAAATATTCAAATAATTATTATATGAACTATATAATGTGATACACGAATTTTATAGACAAATATGACATGTTAGAATCTATTAAATATTTTATTTCGAACTTATCTTTTGTTTGGATTTTATTTAAATTCAAAGAAATGAATTTTGTCAAAATTGACAATATTGTTATTTTATAAAAATAACATAATATAAAATTGTTTTAAAATCACAAAAGTATTTAAAAATTGTCAATTAAAATTTATATGGTCTATAATGTCATAAATTATCCAATTTTGGAAAATTAACAACACATAATTAATTATATATAACAATATAAAATTACAATCTTATTACCACAAATAAAATTAAATAGATTAAATAAGGGTAAATCAAGTTTATAATGATTAAAATAAATTCCCAAAATGTCTAAATTTTATTTTATGATGATATTACAACCCTCTCTTATCTTATATTCATATTTGAGTCTTATATGGGGGTTTTTAAGTGGGGATTAATTTATTATAAATTAATATTTCTTATGTTTCCAAAGGTGCCCCTATCCTCCGTTATAAAAAGGGCACCCCTTCCCTCTTCTCTTCACACCCTTTTGAACATTGAAGCTCATACAACCTCTGCCAATTCCTATTAACAACCTCTATAGTTATATTTTAGATCTTCTGGTCTTCTAAAAATATTAACCCAAGTGCCCTAAGAAGAAGATTAAAGGAGGTGTGTCAATGAAGAGGTAATCTCTTCTCCTGATTCTTTCAAGTTTCTTTCTTGTTTTACATCATCTTATTTAGTTTTTTCATTATTAAGTAATAAAAGAAGTATCACAAATATATTTATATGTTATTATAAATATTAAACAACAAAATTTTACCTTTTATCCATCCAACTAAAAATGAAATCACCGCGCATGCGTACTTATTGAATACCGTCTCCACACTATGGTGTAATCAGGTTTTCCACCGCCACCATACATGGATGTGTATAATATTGTAAATAATAACTATATATGGTTATTATAACATCATAATAATTCATACATATTATATCATCCACACAAATTCTATTCAATAATTATGGGAGCAATATCATCGCTCGTGCGTATGTACAGACTACCGTCTCCACGAACGCGATGGGATTCATTTTTCATGTTAATCATTAATGAATCATTATAAAGTATATATACATAATAATTAAATATATGGCATAATAATTCTATTGTATTTATGTATATATTTATATATATTTCATCTACTTAATTTCATTCAATTAAATAAGGAAATGAAAACAGCGTTCATACGTACGTACAACCTACCGTATCAATGAATATTGTATTTCATTCCATTTATCGTTCTATAATATATATTTATATTCTGAATACATATTATATATAAATCATGTTTTAAATTCTATAATTAAATAAATCGGGATATAAGTAATAATATCAAGAACAACAAGTCAAAACAAGTATTATAAATGAAACGATTTTACCCAAAACACTGCTTTAACATGGAATTTACAAAGTAACGGGTAATAGAAATTCATTAGTGAACCATATATGACATCATAACAATGAATATGATTCTTTAATAAGTCAATGAAATTATTTAAATCATTATACAGGAGGTTCGAATACGTACGGTGCATATCGAACCTAAGGTAAGGGATAAATTTTCCAATCCCATTTTTATCCGAGATTGTTTATTCGTAAGTATTTATTAGGGTTATATTTATCATTCATGTCCCTATTTTCTAAAAATCGTTTCATGTATGATTAATATCTGTTTTAATAATTTCTGACTTTTACTACATGGTATTCAAGGAATCTTTCTTTTGTTTACCAAACGAGGTACTTTTTGACTTTTCCGAAAAAAGTACGAGAAGATTGTTTTTAACTTATACGGCATGAATGGATTTTTACGGTTTCATAATTCTGTATTTTCATGAAGCATCTTGTACAATATTTTATTATTAGTTTCAACAAAATAATTTTCTTTTAAAATTGCATGGCATTTTGAGAAAATAAAATGATTTTTAATAATAAAGGATATTTTCTTCAAAAATTCATTTGAAGTGTTTTAACAAAACCATTTTCCATATAAGATGGAGTTTTTTCATATTTATATGTTTCATGTATAATGTCTCTATTGTTTACATGGTTTCACTTTTATAATGATGAAATGATTTCGATTTTTTATATGTATTATGTTATGATGGGATGACCTTTATGAATCCATTTTTATTTTTTGGGTAATGATGAATTATTTATGTTAATGTTGTGGAACAAGTTAGAATGATTTCATTATGAGATGGGTGGGACCTATAAATCCCTCAAATGAATTTGGAAAAGATTTATATCTCATGATAAAGACATGGTTGTAATGGCATGTTAATCTGGTTCAGTGATCCAGGACTGGAACGAAGAGTTAACTTGATTCAGTAAGGGACCTCGTCCACTAAGATGGTTCTGGAAGCAATGCCTTGGCTACTATGGAAATCATATAAAATGATTTATGGTTTTCCAAAATTACATGATTTATTCCCATGCTATTTTATTATGATTGAATTTTCATTATGATCTATTCCTTACATAATGCTACGTTTTATGTCATTTCTCAAGATTTTTATGTTTAAACATTATGTGCATGTTTTTATATTCAAATATATATGGTTTATTTTATATTCACCATGTTTACCCTTACTAAGAATTTGAGCTCACCCATTATATGTTTTCTTTTCCCCCAGGATATAATGAAATGTTTTAGGTAAGAAAATAAAAGGGGAAGATCTTTATGGGTGATGTTGAAGATCTTTCACCATGATTAGAAGATTATGTTCTGAGTTTCCAAAGACACTAAACTATTTAGGTCCATGAGTGTTGGTTATTGTAATGTATTAAGTATTTCACAAATGTAATGTAATGTCCATGTAAGTTATGTGTTGAGTCTCTATAATTAGTTTGTTTTTATAACATTTGTCTTGATAAATTATGATGTTATATTCATGAATATTGTTATTATAATCATCGAGGAATATTTTTATAATATCTTAATTGTTTTAATTGATGATTTATTGGTTTATTAAAAAATTAATTACAATCTATAAGGACATATGATTATTTTCATGAAAACGCTAAATGAAAATACGTTATATGTTAAATTTAAAAATTGAAAATTATTATTGATACTAAATTATTTTAGTATGACCAATATAAATAAGGATGGAATAACAGTTCATCTCACTAAGAAAAAGGGTTGAGGAATATACTAAACCAAAATATTATTTAGATATTCATAGTTTTCTCTATTATTTGGTTGTTATCGATGGATTGTAAAAACATGTTACTATTATCTAGACTACCATCTATATTATCATAAATGTTTTGTAAATTTTTTAGATATAAAAATTTGATGATTTTTATAGTAACTGAAATGAATATTGGTGAATGGTCCAATTTTGTATTTTCCTTCTAGAAATAGAGTTTTTTTTATTTGCAGTGATTATTCATTGAAGGGACTTGGGTGAATCCTAATGTATATTAATAAGGTAATTTCTTATTCATTATGAAAACTATATCCTCATCAGTTAAATTATTCCACACATGATCTAAAATTAGCATCTATGATTTTTCATTTAAAAAATATAGATAAATCACAAATCTAGATCCAAATGTGAAATATATACAAACATTAAATGTTCAGTGTGTATATTCAATTAAAATTAAATGAAAATGATGCATAGAAAATGTATTGAAATAATAAATTATTAGTATTGAATAATCAATTACAATCAAAGAAAAGAAAACATAGTGGTAAAGACTTGAGTCGAAAACATCACAAACCATTAACCATGTTATTTTTGGAACATGAATCTTGTTTTATGATTTCTTGAATTTTGGATTGGAATTTATTAGTGTGGGAAATTCATATGTTTTCTCTTAGGTTTTAGTGTATTTGTCTCTCTCAAAATGAAATAATATATAATAAAAGGAAGATCATGAGTTAAACAAAATCTTAAATTGGTTATGTAATGTATGTCTCAAGAATTAAATATTGATAAGGATTGTGTCCAATGATTTGGAAATAGATTTTGGGTGAATTGTGAGTCCCCACTAAAGAATGAATTTTTTATTTATGATCATAGATCTCGAATATCAATTCATCCTCACATCACATAGTTGTACAGAAACCCCAATGAGTATTACTGTATGGATGGAATAAAAATAAATATTTTTTATTTATCCTTGAGATGTTCGAATTCAGTAAATGTTAATGTAGAATGAAAAATACCCAAGTTGAAACATCATCATCATCATGTGGAAGATTGAAAATGGGTAAATATATATTTAGATTTTGGGGTGGGAATACCGAATAATTCTGTATGCAATAATACAATTTTGGTTACTATTTATTGTCTTACTAAATAATTACATTTCTTTACTACTGTAGACAATGTTTTTTCTAGATATGATTTCTCAATTGTTACTCAATGATATTTTACTATTACATTGAGTTCCTCACTTCATTTTATATGATCATGATACCAGGACAACATCTAAATTTTGAAAAGGCCTTTATTTTTTTTGGCAACTGCATTCAATTTCATCCTACCATTTTATCATCAATATGATATAAATACCAACAATACAATTAAGACCCTGGAATAAATGTTACATTCATGTTCAATGGATTACCAGGGAATTTGGGATAAATATATTTTTTTAGATGCGTTTTATTAAAATATCCTTTTCATTATATTATATAGATGGAATATTTTGAAGAATAATAAGGAATGTGGCGTAGAACTCTTTCATTTTTTTATGTTGTTCTAGAAGATGATGTTGATGAGGGTATAATTATTATAATATATTGTTGAGAAAGATAAGATGATCCATCAACACATGAGGACATATAATATTAGTCAAAATCATTAAGAAAATATAATGAGGAGTGAATTTTTCTTTTAGTTGGGTGATCATGTTTTCCTAAAATTATCTCCACGGAAATGTGTTTTTGTTAGAAATGAAAACATAGTCCATGGTTCATTGGACATTATAAAATTTTGGATAAAGTAGGAAAACATTCTGATAGATTTTCGTCTCTAAGTATATCAAATTTGCATAATGGTTTTCATGTTCGGATGTTAATAAATTATGTTCTATATTAATCTATATTTTTTAACCCATAATTAGTTCATCATGAAATGATCCATATTTATGATGAAAATCATGTTCACATTCTAGATCGTGGAAATGATGTTTTGTTGAATAAGATAATTCACCAAGCTAAGGTTATATCTAGATATCACTTGGATGAAAAAGGATCAAGGGAATCTAAAAATGATATGAGGGAACGTAATAATCCCTTTTAATAATTAAATAAAATATTTTAGGATTCAATTTCTCAAAAGGGGGGAGGGTGTAACAACCCAAAAACATATAAAATAGTTTATATTCATTTTAGACTAAAAGTTTTAAATTCATTAAAAATGTATAAGGAAATAACTGATATGTATAAAAATTTAGGAATCTATATTAATAAAATAGTAAAATAAGCAATGATTCTAAAAATAATATTTATGTTTATTAAATGTAAATATATTATATGTTTATAACATAGAATAAGTAATGATTTTTTTGGAAAATTATAAATTATGTGTTGGTATTTTTGTAAAATATAAATCATTATTTATAAATTAATAATTAATATATTTATTTAAAAGAAAATATAGTTTCATAAACTCGATTCATGAATTAAAATTTTTTATTTTAATTATAATATAATTTCATGAGTCTCAAATTATTATTTCAAATTAATAGAAAATCCATTATTATTTTAAAATCATTATTTTTTGAATAAATGATTATATGAAATTAAAATTAAATTTATTAAATTTATGAAATTATTTTTCAAAAATTGGGGTGCATTTTTTATTCTAAATGATGGAAAAATATTATGGTGATATTTTTGGAATTTTCTAAAATAGTGGTTTTTTTGTGAATAGTGAAAATGGTAATTTAAGATATATATACATTATATGTTTAATAAATATTTACTTGAGTCATTAAAAAAGTAATAACCATTATCTGGAACTCAAATTCATTATTTTAATATATTTATTTATAATTATCAATCGATTAATATTATTGAGCCAAAATAATAATCTAATAAATAAAATATTCAAAAAATACCACTATGGTCCCCAATAAATACCACCACCTACATATTATTCTCCAAACGCCTCCAAATCCTCATATCATGTTTAATTTCTGAACTATTCATTTACCAGGACACCTTCCAATGTCCATGGCATATTGATCATAGTAAGAAGCCTAAAGAAGGCCTTTTGGGGGTTCTATAGGTGAAGAATTAAAGAGGATGTTTTAACATTTTTGAAGGAACTCATACACAAGGTAAGGGATATTCCTTAAAAAAATCACTCATACATTTCTATTTATAAATCATTAATGATGATTGTTTTTATGATTATAATATTCATGTTTTGTGATTACAGTCTGGTAGTTGTGAATTATTTTCAACAATGTGTCATACTTATATCTCCCTCCAATGCATTGGGTATCATTATTGTTGTATGTTTACCGTAATGGTTTTTCCTAGTATAACAATGCGGTTACACCATGAGGTAGTCACGAGGGATTTATCATATGGTATATTTGAGAATAACATGTTATGGTGGTCTATATTGTTACAAAACATGTAGTAGATGTGACATATATACTCATGTGTGTGTAATACCCCATGTTACATTTTTAGATTTATTTAGGGTCTTATTTTCTTATATAAATAAATTATTATCAAAATTTAAGTATATGATACATTACAGGTAATATGAATGTATTTTTTAAAATTATTTTTTATTTTTATAAGTATTCATTGTCTAATAGTTTATTTCGTTCTTTTTTATTCCCCTTGTAAATATATTTTTTCTCATCCCAAATATTAAAACATGTTCACAATGTATAATGATGGGAAGGAGAATAGTGGAAGCCAAGGTGAATGTTGTGAATATTTTTAATGAAAATTTTTCATGTTTTTTAAAATATTTGTATTATGGATAAAATATATAAAATTTTATTACTACTGAATATTTATACTTTTGGGTAGATAATAATGAATTTTTTCTTAATATTCTAAAACATGAATCCTAAATGATCTATAGGAATGTAAAAAATTAATTTCTCAAATAATTTACTATATTATGTCATAATTATGTAAAGGTACATAAAACATATCTTTTATCCAAAAGAATTAGTATTTTTATTCAAGGAATGAGATACAAAGGGAGATGGTCAGGAAAGGCCCATGGAGTCCTATTGTAATGAAGACTAAGGTAATTCAATCAAATCATGCTTACCCCTCATGTTTAAAGAAAACTATGTTAGATAAGCACATTACATTGGAGCCTTTGTCGGCTAGAGAAGACATTTGGTTATCTAGTTGTCACCCCTCATGCCATGTGGGTGTTACCCTTACATTACTATTGATTAGAGTTTTTCATTTCTAGACGGTGTAAGAAATTGATCATGGAGTGGAGCCTCATCCATGCGTTGAGCCATGTGTGATCATGGAATTTGTTTTGACCTAGGATATGTGGATATCCTCTTCCCAGCAAATTTTGATACCATTTTAAATAGATGTGTATTATTCTTGTATGGAAGTATCAGTGACATATTGTGCTATAAAATCTAAAATCATGCACTTCTGGAAGTCCAGAACGACCCCCCCTCCCACCATGCATGTTTCCTAAGATAGATGATTCGTCCAAATTCATATTGAAGCTGATTGCTGGGGGGATCCAACAAATTCATCACCCATGTATCTTAGAGTTGGTGGTTTAAAACACATGGGGATAATCATACAACAACTATAGTGAGGGATATTCTATCTAGTTATTAATTTGAGTCACCATGTCAACCATCAGACTCATTGTCATCCTGGTGACAGACCTCCATGTTCTAGAACACACATCGTATCATTCGAAGTTTATAGCATGAAATATTCAAAAACACACAATACATAAAACCATTGATCTCACCATATTATCTACACGCATTTCATCCATTCCCATAAACCATCATTACAAGAAAGTGTAATCACTTAGGTTCTATGAGAAAAATGTCATAAACTCAACAGTGGAACTCCACTTGTCTTGAGCCCATTTATAGTCAAAGAAGTATTGATTTTTTGTCTCCAGACACCTATTTTTGTAACATTGGTAGCCATAAGTGAGATTTATTCCCATCCTTTTTAGATTTTCTTATGATGATATTTCATGGTTTCCAACAACCCATGTGAGAAACTATATTTCATTGGAATCTTGATGAATCAAAAAATTCAATTCCATCTTCTATGTTGGGTTGGATTGTTGGATGATCATCACAAGTCCTATCAATGGATTTTCCATAATCTAGAAGGTGTGAACAAGTATCTATTTGGTTCCAAGTTGATGGAGATTAAATCAAACACATCTTCAGACTTCTTTTCAAGAACTGACATGATGAAAAAATGATGAAGTCTCGCCTCCATTAAGTATATGGTATGATATGGGAATCCTTGATTACAAACGAAATTTACATCATAGGTTTGATTCCAACAAATAATATTACCACCCTTACGACGCAATTTGAGTTCAGTTTGAGGTTCCAAAAGAGGGTGAATCTTTCAATCCATATGGGAGAGATTTTCACTGTTGTAGTGTTTCCATGCCCCTTCTAGTTGAAAGACATTGTCTTCCCTAACAACCTACAATCATCGATTGTTTCAAAATAATGTTTCTCATTCATGTAGGATATGGTATCGGCTAATCTCTTGAAATTAGTCCCTTTTCCAGGGATGTGCATTGAAATGTCATCCAATGATGCATCTAATGAAGAGGTCACAAGCCCATGAAGTGAATACATTATGCTAAGATCATTGTTGTTGAATACCGATTCAATTGTATCATATTCCATATTCATGTCAATCATAATGGATATATTATATCTATGTGTCATATGATTTATATCTCCAAGATTCTCCATAGACATTTCAATTGATCCGTTTATTGATAGAATCCTGAAAAAAAATCCTCCTATTTGTGGGAGATCCACCATGGGAGATGCATGTGTAGCCTTAAATTTATGATACATAATAGAATCATGTAGGGATAATAACACAAAAAAACATGTCTATAGTGGATGAGGGGAGTGGGGTCCTTGTTATTCTTAATAAGAACTAGGTTCATTGAACCTGAAACCCATGGTATGATTCATCCATGAATTATGTCTTCTTTCACTGAAGTGATATCACAATTGAACACTACCCAAGATACCATGTATAACGATCATGGAATGGTGTTCGGTCCTGATGCACTCTTCGGATTTAAACTCATCATGGCTGCCTGGATCTCTTCCTCCTTCGGTACACCATCTATATGATCATTATCATAGGTTGAAACAAGACCTAGAATAACATCTGAAAACACATCTCCCTCATCCGGGTAACAATTTGGCATGTTTAGGTTCAGTCATCCAATATGGGTTTTAAAGAACATGAGATACATTCCCCCCATGAATTATCTATCATCGTTGTATGTTCCATCATCAAAAGAAATAGTGGGCTTGATTGGGAATCTCTCATATATTTTTTTCATTCATAGTAATACATTGTATTTTTTATACATTATAGAGTCATTTTATATTTGACCTCTCATTTCCCATCCATTACTCGGAGATAACTTATTATACCAATCTATCATTTTTTATCAAAGATTTTATAGAAAACTAAGTCATACCAATCTAACTCCAAGGTGGTTTCCATCTACTCAATTTCTCGTTTGTGATCTTGTATTTCCCGATAAGTCAAAGGTATAGCCCTTTCCCACACATGAATATCCTCCTTGATCTATCTTATCATTTTATAAAGTCCCACCCATGTCTGACCCTGAGTCGGCTCATTCCACATATTCAATTCCAACTGTTGATAGGATGGGTCTTTTTTCAACTAAAAAATGAACATGAATCTTTCATGAGAGACCAGTCATGGAGAAAAAAGAGACCTAATATAAAGTGATCTGAAATACCTTGAACCAGGTGGTTTGCAATGGAATTTGGATTAATTGTAAGGGCATGGATTTTGTCCAGGCATCGGTTGATATGGATTCAATATCATTGGATCCATTTTTTTGTTTCACCATGTAAAATGTTCTACGGAATACCCTTTGTACAATAAACCCTTTCCATTCATAAACTAGATTAAATCCATGTTGTACTTCTAGGGGTAACCCCACTTTATCTTTATTCTCCAATGAAACTATCATAGAGTCGGATCTCCCACTATTACCTAAGGAAACCCCCTAGGTTGATCCCTTAGATATCGTTCCAAATATCATCACTTCAACATATGTCACAGTTACCATATACAAAAGACATAATGTGGAAGATCATACCACTACCGACACTAATAATCATATAATGAAAACCAAACCGAATAAAATAAACTAATATTTCCTTGTCCTGAAATATCTATATGTTCTTGTTGATTAAATCTACATGAATGGATTCATGCATTACGAATTTCCATGTGAAATCACTGATTTTATCTAGATTTTGTTTGTTTTTAAAAACCACTACAATTTTAGAATAGTTTATCATAGACTGCGGAACTATGAAATCCATTTGTTCCCATTCACCAATGTCGCAGGAGATATATATGACTATAGGTATCACTAAGAATATGATGAAGTGACATTGTTCCTAGGCACCATGGTCTCTTTTAGATGAATGAAAGAGCACTACTATGACTTCATTTTCTTCAATCACAATCTTATGGATACACCCAAAATTTTCTCAGGTGAACCAGATGTTGGTGGGTTGTGATGAGTGATTAGTTTGTCTATATTTACACTCACAACACTATGTGGCGACTGAACCCTAGGGATAGAAATTCAAGAGTGGTGATAAACTATAAGACATGTTATTATGTTCTAGGGGGTGGTTGTAACCTCCGTGATCCGCCCACCTTCTTGGATAGGGGAGAGGAAGGCCTCCTGAAGACCTACCATCTAAGACTCCTTCACTTCACATGATCTAAGGGAGGGATCAGGCATGGGAGGGAGAAGATATGGTGGCCCAGAATTCTTTTTGGATTCCTTTGAAAGAATTACAAAATGTCTCCTTCATAAAACATCTGGGAGGGGATAAGTAAAGAGGCCATGAATTTGGTAAGAAAATACTAAGAATCAATAGAGGCATAAGGAATGTTAACTAATAATGTTTACATGTCATGAAAAGTGGAGGAGGGGTAAAGAGTCCAACACTATATTAGATGGGAATCCATATCAATGATTGTACAATTAGAAGTTTCATATCAACACACTATATGTGCTAATCCAGCACTAGGTCCATCCATCATTTAGGTGGTTTCTTCTAGTGGATCCTCTGTGATCTCGATGACTTCCACCCTATCATTCCGTCATATAAGACTACAATATATGTCCTTTGAGGATATTGGATGAATAAAACCCAATGAATGTAGTGTAGATTGTGTCTTGAGACCATTTTATGGAATCATGCGCCTTCATGGATATATTATATAGAATTGGGAGTGATAATTTCAGCTCAAAAAATATTTGATCCACCGATGCTTCCTAACCACTATAGGTGCGATAAGCAATGTAGAGAAAACCACCAATGTAGTCTTCGATGGCCTTGATAAAGGAAACTTTTTGGATTGTTTGAAAGCGGCTAGGAAAACTATTCCATATAGCAGGGCGATGGATCCCATTCCATTTTTAATCCGTCAATGACCACAAATCCATGTCTAAATTCCATCAACACTAGAAGCTTGTGTCTTTGGACATAGTCTTCATGAAAAACAATTTCAATGCCATAACTAAGAAAAATGAGCTCATGTGAAGGTAATAGATACGTGTCAGGGCATGCTATTCCCATTAGTGGGCTAGAAACCATATAAGTAGAATAAATTAATACAAATAGGCCATAGATGAACTAGCGGAGATTCACTGCTAGGCATGTGGCTGCTACAATGACCTGAACCAAACCATACATCATATAATCCTTTTAGAAATCCATATTCTATTAAATAAACCACATCTCCTAGTTAAAATGGATTTTTTAGTTGCTATAAACAACTAGAACATGAATTTGAGTGCTTATATAAAATACGACCCCTATAGTAATAAAAAATGATAAAATATCATAGAGACTCAATACTTGTCAATATAGCTTGGATTTACCACTACCATTTGATTTAATGTTTCAAATAATTTTTATTTCGTTGAACTAAATATCAAGTTTCAATATACGACTCTTGTTCATTCTTCTGTGAACCCACACAATCCATAAGTTAAGTGGTTGGTGTGGGTGGATTTTTAATGTAATAAATGAAAAACATAATTTCCCACAAAAAGTGATTCCATTATTTGATCTTTAGTTTCATTAAGAGTTACATTATGAATATCCAAATTGGGAAAGTTCCCAAAAACACTATGAAGATTCCCTATGGGATTTTTTGGCCAATAATCTCTCCCGTTGGGATTGTTAAAAACTATGCACAAATTTATACATAGTTAATTCTTCATAAGCCTTCTTCTTTAATTTTATTATTGTGATTAAGATAAGTAATATGAGATTTACTCGACAAACACAATAAGATAACATGAGAAATGCTTGGTGCATGAAACAAGATTATCATGAAAAGTTTATCAATGAGTCAAATCATTCCATCCATATAAACCATGAAACTGGTTTCATCAAAAACCTCATATGTCTTGATAAACAATTATTGATTAATCACATTTAGCATCATCTGATTTAACACTCCTATATCTCACTGATCACCCATATCATCATCTCCCATATCTTAATTATGAAAAATTTACCCCTTGAAATAGATACATATTCTCAACCTTTGTAAAGAAACATAGTGGTCACTTGTTCATGGCCTCACACAAGGTAAGAAAGACATATCAACAAATTTGAAAAAAAAACACCATACATGGGGGAGATGGGTCCCACATCCACACCATCTCTTATTTAGGGAGAGGACTAAACTTCTAGAGCTAGTAGAAAAATTTCAAATTCTTATATGGGTAATTGAATTGTTAGAATATACTCAACCATTTGTTCTAATGGAACATAATCCACCTTTACCGGGACATTCACCAACATCTATTTGATAAAGTGATACATGATTTAAACTTTCATTTTCCCTTTGCGATCATAAAGAATTTTTTCTACGATTTATAGAACATTAATTATCACAATGGATTCTGATTAGATACATAATTTCAAATCATGTTTCGCTTATATGTTTCTTCATCCTTAATAACTTTGTTCATGTGTATGTAGTCTAAATATATTCATATAATGTGGTTCTCCATGAAATGAAATCACATTTATTTTTTATCAACAAAAAAAATAATCCTCGAAGATTGAAATAAACTCTTGAAATTATTTTCCTTTTATTTACTGATCCTACATATTTTGCATTTATATAACTCAATAATAGTGGAAGTGATTTTTCATTACACATCTAAAAAAAATCTTATATCTGTTGATATAATGAAGAATTCATTTCACAAAAAACATGCTTTCCTATTTTTGAATTAGTTAATATCTTTCAACAAGAAATATGGAAAAACAAAATATCCAGTCGTGTTGTTTTTATGTAAAATATGATTTTAATGATATTTTAGTATTCTATGACATTTATAACTCTTCCTTCTTCATACTATGATAGACTCATCTGGGTAACCACCCAGTTTTTATATTCATGGTATTATCCATTCCAATTCATTTTAAGAACACATTTGGATATTTTTATTATGAAATTAATGTTTTATTCATTACATTTATTACCTGTAATCCATGGAAAATGTAAGTTCACCAATATTTAATTGATCAAACTCACTTATCATAAATATAAAAAATTGTGTACAAAATGATTTGTCTAATCAATCAATGATTATGTTCTCGATCAACACCAACATCGTCAACCATTGATTACCATCAATATTGAAATACATATTTTAATCGACACCACTATGAGAAAATTTGAGATTCTAAAAAATGTATCTAGTGGTGAATAACATTATCTTGCATCTGTATCAAAATAATATAAACCCTTATTCAGCCAAAAAAAATTATTCTCAACTTAATTAATTAGAAAATCATATAGATTCTCAATATAAACTTATTCATCTAGAACCCCATAAAGAAATGATGTCTTGAAATTCATAAGGACGACCTTGAAAATTCATATTACTTATAAAAAACAATTATATGTTTTTCTTTAGCTTCACAATAGGTTAAAATGTTTCATCTACATCTATAACCTCAATCTGCGACTAACCTTCTCACAGTAGTCATGTTTTTTTATTACATCACCATATTAATTCATTTTTTTGTCAAATACCCATTTAGTCCTAATGAAATTATAAATTTTGGCATAAATACTATCTCCAATGTGTGATTCTCTTTATTTTGATAAAACAAATGATTAATAGACTAAACCCAATTCACATATCCATCTACATCCTCATAATATTTTGGATTGATCTATGACAAATAAAATGATTTATTTAGAGTCTTCATCCTCCTTATCAACAAGAGAACTGTCTGATCATCAATTATATTATGTCTATTAGTATGATCTCTTTTCTCTATGATCTTTTTTAGGTAAAAAATTGTGCTCATCCTTTTCTTTTTTAGACCCATATTTTAAATCATCCTTAGTAACTGAAACATCTTTTGATATACTTATATCTTCATCACTAGCCTCCTTAAACTACACATGTTTTTTTTGAATATTATTTTCATTCTACACATGTTTTTTATTTTCATTAAACTAGTCACCCCAACTATTTTTGAAGAATTTATATGAATTTATTTTCATTGTGTAGAAATGAAAAAGACCATAATCTCTTAGAGATAAAAGATAATTTTGTTTGTCCATATAATGATGAAAAATATACTTAAGTATAATAAATTTTTTTCAATGATGGCTCCATTCCTGACCAATTCTCATATGGAGTGTTCCATTATTTCAGACATAGAGACTATATTTGATGTGTATACAACTGTCATCACTATAACATTAAAATACCTCTCTAGAAGGTATTTCACAATGAGAATTGTACTTGCCATATTTTTTATAATTGAATTTCTTGTCTCGTCTACTCTATTATTGTGTGGAGTTCTTACTGATAAAACATTGTGTCTTATATCATGCTTCTTGTGAAAATAATCAAAAAAATTGTATTATTTATCTTAATTCCATTATCTGTTTTGATAATAAATATTTAATAACCAATCATATTTTCAACTTCCCACTAAAATGTTATTACACAACTGAACACGTCAGACTTATACATGATGAATGATACTTATCCCACTATTCTAAAATAATACATTAATATAACATAGTATATATTCCCATCAATAGCTCATGGGGAAATAAATCCACACCCGCTAATATGAACCATCCCAATCACTCTTGTTGACAATTTCTATTTTCCCTTAAACATCATTGAAATGATCATTATTGTGGAAAAGCATTAAACATATGAGTAAAATAACATGAAAATTTATGTGGTTATTTAGTAGAATCATATTTTCTGAGATTTTATAATGTTTTTTGGCTCATGTATACAAGATGTTCATTCCATAACTTGTTTATTCCCTACTTTTTATATAATGAAAATTCCTTATTCTCCCCAAACAAGGTATATATTCTATTTCATACCATTTCCATAAAAAAACTAGTGAACCATATTTTTCTTTGATGACACATAATTTCATTGAAAATATTATGGAATGTCCTGAGTCATAATGATGAATACCAATAAGAAAGTCATGAATGAATCCTTCAATGACTATGACATCACCATGTCTCATGCCTTTCCCCCCAAACATGGGTTTTCTAAAAAAAATCACCAGGCCACTATCAGTAACAAATCATAAAATACCAACCTTGTCACACCTAATTATGTTTTCCTGCTATTTATTACCTTTCATATGAGATGTGTATCCACTATCAATAATCCATATTCCAGTGTGATATGATTCTTTAAAATCAATATCTTGAAACACTACTTGTTTAACTACCTTCAAATATTTTTTCCATGTTTATGACTTCTTACCAAGTATAGATTGATAATCATCATATACCCCGATATATGATATACCAGCTTCAACATGAAATAATGCTAATTTATTTTTCATTTTAAAATATTTTGATGCTACATTTAATATCTTTTTATGAACATATTAATAGTATTTCAACACATTTATCATAATTTTTGATGAAAAATATATTACCATGTTCTCGAATCCTATGCACATGAAATAGTGACTATCAAATGATGTTCTGAATTATTGATTTCTATATTGATGCCTCAATTGGTCTTTTTCACTTCACTACCTCTTTGATACGAAACATACATTTTGTGAGGGTCCCATACTTCCAAAGAAATAACATATCATACATGGTTCATTCATATATGGAAATTCTAACCCACTTGTTCTCCCTTGGGTTATCTAAATTTAAATATTTTGATTCATTCCCAAATAAATCATCAACCATAGAGAAGGTTATTTTGGACCATCTTCAACCATTATTTTTTTTATTTTTTATCAATCCCCATTCTTACCCTTTCATTTTGATTTGATTATTTATTTTTCTCTTATAGATCATTATGTTCAAATTATTTCTGGTCAATCATCTAAATGTTATTCATTCCTTATGTGACACTAGATATCAAAAGTTTTTTATCATCTTTATCTTTTTTCTGCATGCTAAAGAATTCATCTTCAAGCACTTCCATACGTTTAGTTTGTTCTTTCACAACGATAGTAAAAAATTATTATTTCATTTATCAGTTCTTCATTTTGGGGCATTTACTGAACTGCATTTCCAAATATTTCAGGAATTTACGACATCAATTTTTGAATTTCATCATTCATATCAGTATTCTATTTTTCTTACATCTTTATAAAAAGTTTTCCATCTTGAGCTTCACTGTTATATATTTTCATTTTATCATTCAAAATATCTATCTCTTCAAGAGCTACCTCTAATTCATCTTGAATGTGAAATATTAATTCTAATTCTCCTCAATCATTGTAACTTTCCTCCATTCTTGGGAAATTTCCCACAACATCCACCATAGCATATGCTTTATTATAATTATAGTCTACCTACTTTTATACTTAATATTTCATTAAAATGTCATCTTCCTCTTAATGACTTTTATATTTTTTAAAGAGTTTTATCTTAATCAATTTCTTTCCTTTCATGAAGGATATGAAATTTTTCATTAGAATTTGAAATTCATCATCTTCATCCTCGTGGATAATCATGGGAAAACATGCTTCTATATGTCGAACCATTCCATGTTGAAATCAAGCCCGAAGGATTTCCCCCTCAAGAATTTCTTTCCATATTTGATAATTTTAGGGAATTATTTACATTACATCATCCATTTATACTTCTTCATTACCATCTCTAGTGGTATTCTTCATCATTTACATGAATGAAACTTAAATGGATTTACCTTATTCCCTATACTCAATATTAAAATTTCTCATATTTTATGAAACAATATTATTGTACAAGCCATATAATGTCAACTCCATTGGTAATTTTTATTCCGATATAGAATATTTAAAATTGAAATCGGGTGGAAATTTTCTCAAGATACACTTTATAGTAATTATATAATATATAATTTATCCAAGACTATGCTAGTCTTACACAACAAAATTTAACTAGTTAAATAATCTATCAACAGAATCATTACGAATAATTCATAGAGCCTTTTACTTGTTTCATAGAAACTTATCTTTTTATTCTATCACTTTTGAGTCTCCCTCAAATTAATTAAAAATATTTTCCGATATTTCATTTCATGACATTCATTAAATAATTATCATATATTTGGAAGGGGTTAGGTCTCTACTTAAATCATCGATTTATTTGGAATTTTCATCCAATTCACATCAGCCAAAATCTAATAAATCACCACAATCGATATGGGATGAATGTACATTCATTTCCACTACAAATATATCCATTCCTAACTAGTGTTTCATATTATTCTTCCAAAATTGATAATCATTACTATTAATGATTATAAATCATTTTTATTAAAAAAAGTAATATCCTCTATTAAGAGAGAACCACTGAATTTCAACCACATGGATTACAATTAATATCCCAATTAGGTTTGATACCATATAAGGGGGTTGAATCATGGTATGATTGAATAAAATAAATATAGCTTTAGATATTACTTCTTTGTAAAAACAATCTTATCTCTCTTTCTTGTTTCAAAATTTTAACATAATATAAATCTTTTAAGAGTTAGATAAATTTTACAAGGATCACACGTTTAAGTATATATCTAAGGATAATACAATCATTATGTGTTGATGTTCCAAATACACTAAGGCTTACTATTAAATTACATGTTTCGGGAAAGGTCACTTCAATACCAATTATAACTATCATTATAATATTTAGAGTCATCTCACATATTTCCCAAGGGTCACTACCTATGTATTATTAATTTGATCACTATCAGTTGAAATGATCACTATATTAATCATAATTTCCTCATAATTTTAGAAGGGATTCATCAACAATTTATTAACGTTTAGGTCCCTTCATTTGAAAGAATGCATTCTTCCGCAACTATACGTAGATTATCAGTTGAAGAACCATTTTCACCCATATATGAAATACTTTGTTTTGTGAACTGTTATTTTGTGGAAATTTTATTCATTAACTATGTTTGATCCTAATATCATTGATTTAATCATTCATGAATAACATTTCTTCATCTGCAGATTCTGTTTCACTATATGGTGTGAGTTATTCACAGACTACATTTTCTTCCATGGGATTCCTCTTCTTATGTAGACCATATCTCCTTACATGGACCACTTATTTATCTACAATACAACTATTCATTTATGTGACAATTTACATTCAATGATTCATATCCCCATGAATTTTTTTAAACTTTTCCCATGAACTGCATCACCCTTCACATAATTCTAACACATGGAGTACTTTAGAAATCACTGAATTTATCTCAAAGTGATGATGTTTTTAAATGAAAATATTTGAACCTAATTATCAGGTTATTAATCATTATATTAGAATATATATCGAAATATCATAATAATCTGATTTAACATAAAACATTGATGTGTTATAGCCTTCACCACAAATGATACTTTGCATCCCCCTAGTTTTATTTATCATTTAGGACAATCATTATCATCCCAAGTTGAATCATATACTCTTAGAAGAAAATGAAAACCAGATATTAAATTCAAGACTCCCATGATTAGAGATCCACTTATGAATCATTTTTCACTATTTGACACCCTTATAGTGATTCACATTCTGTGTAGCATGATTTTTGGTCCACATAACAATACTATGAATAAATTATTCCTTTCCTGAATTTCCATCACTATTCTGCATACATCCTTTATATTACATGAACAATCATTCATGATAAAAAACATATTTTGTGAAAAATTATCCTTTTACAAGAACCAAACTCCCTATATTTGAGGAAAAATAATTTAACAAACACAGTTAAACTACGCCACTAAAAAATCATGCTTTCGAAACACCTACCATACATAGTCACAATCATCTAGCATTGTCAACAAACAAAATCACCCCAAAAATACTATGAGGATACCATGAAGGATATAATCCCAAAAAACCATGAAATGGAAATCTCAAACAAGATGAATAAATAAAGTGCGCACAAATAAATACCATTAGAGCATTATAATGATATTCTGAATAGAGGGTATGAACAATAATGGGGCCTAAAAATATTCACCATATATATATTTATATTCCATTGAATAGATAGATCATTTATTATAGTTACAAATAAAATATAACTGTAATCAATACATTAATATATATATATAAATACGTCATCACATTTATTATCATATAAATAATCATTTTCATATTTCTCTTAAATTAACTAAATTACATATAAAAACATTCCTCATCCAAAAATATTTTTAATAAAAATCAATTTTATAAAATACATTATAAATTCACATTAGAAACCCAATTTATTTAATTTATAAAATAATGATGATCAACTCTGAGGATATAAAAGAATAATTGTATGTAAAACAATAATTCATTATTTCATAAACTAGTTACATCTATTAGTAAATGAACCATATAATGTATTGTAGTGAATCCTTATACCAATGTGTTAGAGATACCTTATGTCAGATCATTTTATAATCAGTTGAATATTTTTACCAATATTAAATCATAACTAAAATAAATAAGAATTTTACCAAATTTCTAATATGAAATTTCCATTATTTCATTTACCCTACAATATTAAATAATGTGAATATATATAAAAATAATATAATAAGAATGTGACATGAATCCAATGTCTAATTCAGAAGAAAATGTATAAAATAAAAAAAATATTTAATCTATAAACAATGATGATTAAAATCAGTGAAACCACTAATAAAAGAAAAAATAGAACTAATATACTCAGATAAGGATCACTATGTGATAAATTTTAACTATCTATCTAACGGTTCATGAATCCCACACAAAAGTTCATTGGAAAATGAACCCAGGAAGCAGAACGCCTCAAAATCAGATCATTAAAATGATAATGCCATGAAATATGTAGTAAAAAATTTCTACATATATTAAATAGTCAGAATACTAGATTAGGGTTTCATAAATGGGTCTATGAATTATCTTTTACACAAATAGCCATACATATTGATTAAATAATACAGAATATCATGTATGATTATTTTTCATTTTCTTTGATAAAAAATCATTGGAGTTTCAATCTAAAATAATATTTATAAAAAATATCATTAAGACATGATTTAATAAAAATGATATATAAAATCATGTTAATTTCATTTTTAAAAAATAATCTCTTTTGATAACTGATGATTCTAAAATAATTCTTCATTCAAATAATAAATACAATGATGTATAATTAATAAATGATTGATACTAAATCAATGCCCATTTAGTCATATTTATAAGTATATATTCATGAATAATATCTAAAATGAGGACTACATTTACATACTAATGGAAACCTATATAATGGGGTGTAATGCTTGGATGATTAACATGGAAAAAAATATGTCTAATAAAAAATATAAAATTCCAATGTATTTTATGAAAAAACCTCTATAATCATGGTAAATTCAATATAAATATTATTCAAGGGGATAAAAATTAATCGAAAAAAATTATAGTGGGAATCAATGTCTGTTGTACTTAAATACCATGAAATTATATGACACTATTTTTTTGGATTTATGATTAATATTAAATATGAATTTGTTGGGGGGACTACTTAATTGTTTCCATATGATGAAAAAATGAGTGGTAACTCATCTCGTATAGGTTAACATTCTCATGTACTAATGTTTTAAAAAATGTATTAACAAATAAAAACAACCATTATCATAAGAGACATCCTTTAATAATCATTAAAATTAGGAAAGGGCTATTTTGGACCTATTTGATCACTATGAAGGGGTGTGTTTTGGTGCATCATTGATCTTCCATTTTTTTCTTTAATATTTTTAAAAAGATAATTTCCTTGGGTTATAAGGAATTTCATATGTTGGAAAACAACATACCATCACACCTCTATGGAAAAAATTATTTCCAAAGTTAAAAAATTTATAATAATATCACGTCCATGGAATGATTTGGAAATATTAAAATACCAAAAAATAATTATAAACACTTTTTTGGGTTTTTGTATAATAAATGGAATATCTATCATATTTATAACTCTATAATCCTCATAAGGATTGTTTCTGAAAGAACAAAATATTAAGATGAATCCATTTATATAATAATAAATCGATCCATCACCCACATTATTCAATTTTTTGTCACTATTATAATTAAAAAATATCCAAAACATCATTCAATTATATTTTTCCACCCCATAGAAAATTATTTCCCAATATTTATCGTAAACATCATGATATTATATCTCTTCTTCATGAAAAAACAAGCAGGCATAGTCATCTTGTTCTAGTCATTTTGACTCACATTGCCTAATAGTTGTTTCTTTTATTCCAAACTAACTATTATCCTCTATCTAATAACCTTTTCATATATCTTTTATATGATTTCCACTATTAGGTGTGATTTTTTTCTTATTCTAATGAATTTATTTTAGTGAAATAATATATCTCTAATGACCTTCGATGGTTTCCTCAAAAATTCATTAATTATCTCACATGGAACATCATTTTCAGGATTCCCATTCTCTACCATTATATAGTATTTTATTATATGATAAAATGGTAGGTGTATGAATAAAATTTTCAATTTTAACAGTTGACGTATTGGATATCTCATCCAAACCACTATTGTGATTACTGATTTTATACCTCTATTAAAATAATTGTCTCAAATCATCAAAAAGACATTATTTTAAACAAATCATCATTAAAAAAATTCATTCCTTCAATAAATTTCACATAGTTTCATGGAATTTTCTTCTATAAAGAATAAATAATTGAACATCCAGATCCATATCATCACAATGTGTGAAATTACAAAATGTATTTATAAATATTCCCAAAACATGGATCATCAAACACATATTATTACAAATATATTTTAATAGTAATGTTATGTCTACTTTAAATTTATAATGATGTAGTTTTTTTATATTTAATCAATCATATAGACACTCAAATATTTATTTATAATTGGATTCTCATCGGAAAACTATTTCAAATTGTTTCAATAAAAAAATATTTGCAAATAAATTTTCTATGAACATTTTTTCTTATAAACATCACAATGTGACCACTCTCTGACTACTTAATTAGAAATATATATATATATATATAATATGTTTTCTTTGAATCATATATCTGATGTCTCCACAAAAATTAACCATTTATCAGTTTCTTTCAAGAAATATCTCTCTAATGGACTCAGTAACATTCTTATTTATGAGGATCATATAAAATGCAGAATAGATTTGGTAGAAATATTATTCTATCTGAAACAACATCTTCCATAATATCAAATGAAGTATTATTCTTCTAATAACCATTGTTTCACCATATATACAAATAAAACCATTTAAAAAAATTAGTTAGTATGCTAAATTTCTTTTTATATTCTGAATGTTTAGAGATATGAGGAAAAATAAATCATCTCTTGATTTATATATTTATTCATATTTTTCCATTGTAAATTTTAATATAGTAAAAAAACATGTGGATTAATCTTTCGTACTGTCATCTCGATATGTTAGACTCTATTCCTTTAATATTTCAGTTATGTATCGACATTGTAAAGGGATTTATATTTTTAGACCAAATGAAATGGAAAATCGATCATTTTTTTCCAACAGTACATCTAATTATTCATGTCCTGATAAGATTCTCCATTGGATTTTCGTTAAAACCAAGAAACATAACTCATAGAATTCCAAAAACTCATGAAATTTATGAATATAGAATAATTATAATCTTATTTGATAGAACTACTAGTTATATATAAGAGGAATTGATCATATATAACATGAAATACAGAAATATATTATTCACAATTATTCCACACATCATCAATTCCCAAATATTTTCAATATAAAAAAATAAAAAACTATTGGAAATAATTTATACAACCACATCAAAAATAAAACATCACCCAAGATATCATCTCTCTAGATATTATTTAATATCTTTACACATATATATAATCACAATTTAATGATAGTAAACATATTAGTGTATAAATTTTTGTTAAATATTTTCATACACATTGATCACAATATTAAAAGAAATGGTAATATAGTGTACATATATAACAAATTATATCATTCATGATACTGAGTGTGAAAACCCGTAATTATCCTCATTTTTAAAATATTTTCATCATCAATTGTTTATTTAAGATATCATAGACTATTACTTTTTTTGGTACAAACTACATCTTCTGTTCAACTGTTTGTAAATGTTATTAGGAAAACTAATATTTGAGAATAATGTGATCTTAAATAGACTGTTGAAAATTATTATTGAGGATATTGATAGACCATTTATTATAATATCCCAAGATAAGGGAAAACTTCAAATTCGTAAATATATCATGCAGAAGTGTATTTATCAAATTAAGTGTATTATATGTTGAGTGAGAGCTATATAATAATACTATGTTTTATTGATACATAGTAAAAATTATTTTTTCTTTTTTATAATATGATATTAATCCCTGACCATAAATTAATATTTCATAAGATGTTGATCTTCAATCATCAACAAAACCATCCAAATGATCATCAGTACAAAAAATAGATCAGACTCTTTTATGATATAATATTTTTATATAAAGTCAATAAAACATTTTATATAACTAATAAATCATTTTATATCAAGAATATGATACTCCTCTACCACCCTATGATACATAGATCAATGTGTATTGGAATAAAATATTTTTGTCCTTGATGTTGTGAGATATAAAATACCTCTAATAAAATATGTAAAATATTAAGGATCAACATTAATTCCGATATATTTAATTTTCAATTTATTCGTATGGAAATTTTTTTGGGAAAAGTCATTGAATATTATTTGAATATTTTTACATGTTAATCGATATAATTATATTAAGATAGGGAAATAAATATTTTTTGATGTTTGTTTTTCAGAAATGTATTTAATTTCTAATATTATATAAATTTATAATAATGTTTTTTTATGCACAGAAATATATTCAGAAAATTCACCATCATTCCCTATGAATATGTCATAATCTATATAAGTATTAATATTGAAGAAAAAATCTTGATTCTCATTATTTAGTGGTTTTTATATACTCATTTATAGAATGAAACTTTTATGAAATGTTAATGTATTTATATCATTGATATCAAAGGGACTATATCAACAAAATCAATTCCTTGATCAACAATAAAATAAAGTACTCATTCTAGATAAGAAATTGGATACATGGTTTCTCAATATTACCTTCTTCTTCTAGCTATCCAATAATAAAATCCTAATTCTCATTAATATAAAATGTATTTTATATCTACAGTGAATCAAAAGTAAGAAAGAAAATAATTTTTTTAATTCTTACTTTTGGGTAAATGTTTACATCAAAATTAATTCCTCCATATTTTTTGTAATCATTAGAGACCACTCTATTCATGTTTCGTTTAACTCCAAACATTTCATTGATTTTATTTCAAGTAACATATTTTAAACCAATAAAATACTTTTCCATTGGTTTGAGAACATTTTCTCATGTATCATTCATCTCAACAAGATTAAATTCATCATTCATGGATTTAATTCACTCATGAAAATATGAATCCTCATAAACATATATTGGGCCAACCTATGAATACAACAAGATGTGTGAGGAAAAGCTAGATGTTCATCTAATTTTATTAATGTTTTATTAGTCACAAATAATATTTCTGACCACACATATAACCCCAATCTCAATTGAGTTAAAAACACATACCCATAAACATATAATATAGTTGAATCAATATCATCATCCTTTATAGATTATATTTTATTACTTCTATAAAAATGTTTATCATCATTTGAGACTACTTTGATTCCATATTTTCATCTTCTAATATCATCATCTTAATCTGAAAACTATTTAAAATAAGTTTCTAGTATATTTAAATTCATTGAGGCAACAATATTCTACATTTACATGTCATAACACATATATACTCTACCATTATCTTTTTTATCATGTAAAATAAAATCAGAAACTATTTTATAATATTTTACAACATTATAACATTTCCTTTTGATAGTTAATGTAATCTATAACACTATTATGTTTTCTAATATTGTGTTATATTTGTAATACAACACATATGGATCAATATCATAGTTTTACCATTAGAAATAGTGATTCTGAATGGGGACTGGTGGTCTAAAATGATGTCTATAGAATTATGAAAAAGTATCATGTCTATTCATCATTATTTGAGCCATATCAAGAATAGTTAATCATTTTAGAAACCCAATTCTTTTATGGCATGTATGGACCAAAAAGTTCTTAAATAATTCCAATCCATTCATGATAATAATTGAACATAATATTTTTGTACCTAAATTCAATTGTATTTCTAATTTCCCTCTCATAATATTGAATATTCCTTTTTGAGCATCTCCAAAAATTAACATAAATATTGAGAGAATATGAATTATATTTCAACAAAAGAACACATGTAAAATGATTGAAACCCTCCTTAATGGATATAATGTACCTACCATAAATTTTCAATTACATTACAATGAACCAAAAATGTATTAAATGATTATGATCTTAGGAAAGAGTTTCTTGTATATCATCCCCTTATGTAGTGAAATTAAGATAATCCATTAATATAATTATGAACAAAACTAATCACTTTATAATTTATTTGTTATTAATATCAAGAATAAATTACAATATTTTTTAATTTTTCATATTTTTATATAACAAATGTCTATTTATCTTACACCAAAACATATTTTCATCCCTAAATTTAACATAGAATGATACATGTGAATCTAGAAACAAAAAATATATTCCTTGTAATTTTATTTGTAATGGTTTTTACACTACAATTTATAGTATATTTAAAAATCCATAGCTTCTGAAAATAACAATCTATACTTCATCCAAAATATTTGAGATGTTCAATAAATATTGTTTTATCCAAACAAAAAATAATGAAATTCTAAATCATAATATTATTTTTAAAATAATATATAATCCAATTCAATTGGTTGTCTAGGACTCACTATAATTGAATGTCACTATTCAATATTTTCAATCATTTAAATACATCAATAATTTCAACTCTGTTGTTAACTGTGCATAACATCTATTATAAAATATTCAATGTTTTTATAATTTTTTTAAAATAGGACTATTTCAATATCAAATTTCATATTCATTCCCATTATTTCCTTCCCAAAATGTTTCTTAGAATATTCTAGGATACATTTTCGAGTCGGTAGATTTCGAAGCTATCCATTACTAATAAATACAAGATTATAAAATATATTACAATTATTTTCTAGTCGTTGAACTATATTTTGAGTATAAAAATTTATTTCTCATGAAATCTTACATGACTCAGTTAAATCTACCTCAAACACTACCACCGGTACCACTTAGATTCATTATAGATTTAATAATTGAACTTTAAAAAAAATTATTCCTGAGGCCTCCAAAATTTCTAACATATATATATATATATAAATAATAATGTTTTATTTAATCTACATGTTTTCAGGAACAAGGTTCTAATTTTCTAGTGGTATATTTGACATTGAAATTTAGTTCCTAAAATCAATATGAATTGTTCAAATTGAATAATTTAGATATTAAATTGGTCCTCTTAATAAGTTTCTTCTAATAAAAATTTTCAACAATGTTTTTAACCTAGAAGGATGACAATTTTTGAAATTATTCTGTTTTAAACTTCTATAATATTTGAAAAAAATATAAAACTATGTTCAGGATGATAAATATTAAATTTTATAGATACAAAATGAATCCTCTGAAAATGATAAAATTATTTCTCCATCATTTTTTAAATTTATAAATTCAAGATGTGGACATTTTTATCTTGATCATGTTACATGATCACATCAGGAACCTATTCAACAAATGTAGATTTTTCATTAATAGTAGATTTATGGATTCATATTGATAGATCATATTTATTAATCTTTTTCTCCATAATTATTTTTTAAAAATTGAATAATTAAATTATTTCAATTAAATTAAAATTATGAATTCTATATGAGTCTTATATTCTTATTCTTATGTGTTTTTTCTTTCATCACACATAAGGAACTCATTATTAACCATTTTAATAAGTAAATTCCTTGAATAATCATCACTTGAATATCCCTCTTCCACAACACTATCACCATAGACCTTATATTGGGGAAAACATAATCTATTTCTAGATTTAGATGTTATATTATAATTTACTATTGATATTGAATTTTATTGTCATAAATTCTTGTAAAGATATCATCATGACATTCAATTTTCTCTATCAATATATGTATCAACATTTATCATTTGAATCTCTATAATGAAATGTTTTATAGCTCTTTATCCAATGTAATTGAACTATAACATTTAATTATACCTATATATTCCTATGTTTATAATTTTTTGTAATAATGAAATTAATACAAATAGACTTTTACATTCTATATATTTAATGTCAGTTTAATTTACTTCTTCCTTAGGAGAATTTTTAGAAATCCCATTATATCCCTCTTTGTAAGAGATTTTTAAATAACAATTTTTATTATTATTTAACTTTTTCTCTATTATCATTTTATATATGTTTAATATTTAATATATATGATAGAGAGGGGGATATTGATTTTGGATATCTATATGATAGAGATGTTAACATATCACTAAATCTTTTACAAAGGATGTTATAATAATTTCTATATCAACTAAATCAAAAAATTTATCATCAAATCAAATTATTTTTCTTATAATATCATTATCAATTATTATTAAATTAAAAAACTATTACATTCCATTAATTGATTTATATTCATAAACCTATAAATATGTAACTTTTAAATTTTTAATATCACATTTCTTTGATAAATATTCATCAACATTCAATTTATTACACTATTTTTCCCATGTACATTAACTCTCAAAAATTAAAATTTAGAGAGTGGGGTGATTATTGTATTTCTAAATAATCCATAATTATCTATATTATTCTACTACGCTTCTATTATAGCATGAAGAGTGAAACCATCTTTACCATTATAATGAATTCAATAACATATGAATAATTTTTAATGAAACAACATGCCATTATAGATATGATCATTCTTCCCCTGTAACAGTAGAATTAAATAACTATTGTATTAGATATAAATATATATTTAAACCACAATTTTCACCTAACATTACATATAATAGATTATAGGAAGGAACCTCCCTCAAATACTGATTGGATGAAAAATTCATGATCTATTATATATTTTTATGTTGCATTATTCTACATCCCTTTTTTAGGATTTATTTCATTGAAAAAAACTTTGATCTCTAGTTAGCGAGATTTGAATCAACTATAAAACAATAATCATGTTCACATATTGGAGTGCATTTATATACAATTGTCAATACTCAATAATTGTGGATAGTCAATGAAATGGTTATCAAATAACCTATGACCACAAAACCATATAAAACTATCTATTTTTGTAAAATAAAAATAACATTATTTCAATCACTTGAATACTTTCATATCTCATTGACAACACATATTATCCATGATAAGGAAACCGTGCATATGGGATAACCTCTGATGCTCTCCTGTAGCTGGTAACGATGGCGGTAGCCTGCCAGGATCCTCCCCCCTATTGCGGGGGAGGGGAGTTCATCGTTCCCTAGGATTGAAAGGTCGTCGTTTCAGCCCCCTTCCAACCCTGATTCTTTCCGCCATTTCCAAAAGAGTTTGTGAGACCTAAATTTCCAGATCACTTGGATGGAAACCCTAATCTTCAGATTTCGTCTTCCGAGTTCACAGAATCTTTTCCATTCTTGAAGTTTACTCTGGTTGCTCGGTTCAGACAGAGGAGGTCGTCTGTTGACACCTTCGACCGGTTTGTCTTCTCGTATTGGGATCTTCAGGAACGGGCGACCGTCGGGTTGATGGACAAATATCATATTATAGTTCGTTTTGCGTCGGAAGAGGATCTTTTCATGTCTTGGTCGAGAGATCCTCGCAGCTACAACAGAAGTATGTTCTCACTTCTTCGTTGGTCGTTCGACTACCATATGAAGCGCGATGTTCCTTCAGCAGCGGTTTGGGTTAGTTTCCCAAAACTTCCCTTACTTTTTCAAAATCCCTCTATCATAAGATTGTTGCGTAACATCGTGGGTAGATTTCTATGTTCAGATTCCCATACTGAAGCAGTATTCCACCCGATTAATCCTTGTATATGTGTGGAAGTGGATGCCTCTAGAGCTCCATTTGATTTTTTTGGATTACAATTGGTGAGGAATATAGGTGTAAACATCATGTTATTTATGAGAGTTGGCATGACTTTTTTTTGAATTATAACCGCTTTGGAAATCCTTCAGAGAGATGTCGGCGTAACTCATCAACCTAGGAGGTGAAGTTTAGGCGTGAGTTCCAGACTTCGGTTCAAAGGGGGTCGCCTGTTCTTGTGGAGAAGGGTTCAAAAGGGAAGGACAAGGAGGCCCAACCTGTAGTGGTGGCCGAATAGCTGGCAGATGCGGGCAAGGAGCTGGAAGTGAATGGTCAATGCAGTAAGGATTCAAATGAAAAGGGGGTTGCTGAAACCAGTTCATACCAGAAATTTATAGGGGAGGATAGGGGCTTGGACCCTACGGCCAGACCTTTGGTTTCCTTAAGTAATAAGTTTGATTGCCTTGGTAATGTTAGTTCTGATCCTTTTCTAAGGGTTATTTCAGGATATGGGGGTGATGGTATGGGGACCTCCAGGATTGGTGGTGTGAAGGAGGTCCCTACAGTGACTGTGGATGAGGAGATAGCAGAGCGTGTGGCCCTGCCTTCGATGGTGAATGAAACTCCAGAGATAGGTGTGGATGAGGAGATTTTAGAGGGTGTATTACTGCCTTTGATGGTTAATGAAACTCAGGAGGTGCCTGTGAATGAGATGATTCCAGAGGGTGTGTCCCTACCTTTGGTAGTGAATAACACTCCAGAGAGGGAGGTTTGTGCAGTTAGTACTATACCAGGCTTGGGGAAATAGGTCTGTAAAGGAAAGGTGAAATATGGGGAAGGGTTAGAGTGCTTGAGTGGTCCAGTTGGGCGCTCGTTTAGTGATGTGGTTCAAAGTGGGAAACAGAAACCTGCTTCAGTTGACAGATCTATTTCTGCCAGTCCTAGACGTCGACCATGGAGAGATTACTCTAATCTCCCGCAGCTGATGCAGACTCCCTCCTCCTCCAAGAGGAATAAGAAGGTGACTGTGACCTTTTCAAAGAATATTAACTCTAAGAGTAAAGCTCCAGATCAGTCTGTTCTTGAGCAGCTCAAAAATCAAGTCTATAGTTTTAATTACTGGAGGACATCAGGATGGGAAACAACCACAACTACCGGAGATGATGAGTCCGGATGGGGATGCAGAGACTAGTATGGTTTGGATTAAATGTAAGTCTGTGTCGGTGTGATGTCTGATCATTGTATGACTGTGTTGTGTGCGAGTTTGTGGTTGTTTCCTAGGGTACCAGATCCCGTTAAACCGGATTTTGAAAATCAAAAAAAATGCTTGGAGGACATAACATATTATCCATGCATGAATAAGGATATGAAACAATTTTACAACATAAATATGAAACATAATGAACATTATTTTAATATATTATCATGGAAAAACATCAAAAATATTTACATTCCCTTTAATGAATATTTATAGTATTATTCATAAATATCATTTAATGAAATTACAATGAAATTTTCCATCCTGTACGTATCTATCCATTAAATTACCATTTGGAATACTAAATTTAGATTAAATCACTATGATCCCATTTATTCGATATTATTCAATTATATACCACTCTATACATTATTCATTATATGATAATTTCTGTCTTGAATCCTCTAGTTAAAACCTTATGTGTTGTTTTTTTATGTGTCTAATTGAACAATATAATAATCAATGTCATTAATATATGTTAGTATTTTTTGTTGATAGATAATTTCATCATAAATTTTCCATGATGTAATAAGAACAAAAAAACACACCTACTCCCCCATTACAGAGGTAGCAATTCATTGAAAAATCGAAGGATCGTGAATTTAAATTATAGTTTTTTTGATTGATAATTGTAATTTCCAAGTAATAACTTTTTCAATATATTTATATTAGATTTATTAACATATAAGATTCCACAATTTCCAAAAATGAATTCCTCAATACTCATTCTCAATAATTATATTATCACATTCCTCAAATAGTATATATAATAAGGAATTTTTATTTTTATTTATTGATTAATTTAACACCCATATAAATAATTTCTCTATTAATGATTTTACAAAAAGGATTTGTAAAATATAAAAAACATTCCACATCAACTAGATCAATACATGGACTCATTTTACTACTAATTATATTCTAGTTAAACCTTTATAGGGATCTCCATTTTCTGTATTTCTAGACTCTGATGTACTCAAAAATATTTTTCATCTAGTTGATTCCCACTTGAATAATATATCTTATGTATATAGTCATGAAGATTTATTTTATTCCTTTAGATATAAATGTATATTGGAAGAACCTCACTCATAAAGGTATATCCAATGACATTATTCTAAAAAAAGTATATTGAAATTCTTCTAAAGAACAACTTTTTATGGGTCTACAAACATTTATATTTTTGGTGTCCAATAAAAAAATATCTATATAATTCACAGATTGTAATTCTTCTATATAATGAACATATAAATTTTTTAATGACTGTATCATCATATATATTTATATAAAATATAAATTTATCCAAAACATATATAATACTTCTCCAGGTCCATGATATATATTTCCACTAACATCTTTAATGGAACAACTTATCTATAATATTTATATTCATTTTAAAAAATAATTTCTAGAATATTTATGATATGTAAATAATGACCTGATTTTCAAGGTTAAAAAATTTCCATATAATGGAAGTCAATAATTAATCTGACTTAACACTATATTTCTTTTCAATTATAATGAATCAATCCTCTATACTCCATCTATAGTAAAATGAATTAAATGATAAAAATTTCCATGGGACTAATATATAAAAAATAAAGGAAAATATAACATTTAACATGTTATATGTTCATCCATACATCATATCCTATGGTTAATTACATAACATTCTCTATAAAACATACATAATTGAATTTAAACAATTCTACTCAATTGGATGCCACGGTAAAATGTTACCTTTTAAATAATAACTTTAAATAATACGAATGTACCTTTAAATTGAAATATAATTAAATTTCACTAAAATATACTAGAAAAACATTAAAATTATACTTTTAAAAAATAGTAAATATCCATTTGAGAATATAAATAAATATGGAATTCAAGAATCAAATAAAATTTTTTTATAATTACTATATCATAATTAGTGTGTGTATATATTTATATTTAAATATATATACAGAAATTTACACAAATATATAAAAATAAATTCTCATATTCAAATGTTATTAAATATATATATATATACACGAATATATGAATAGACACTAAACACAAAATGATACATAAATACATAAACTATATGTGAATATGATATTAAACGAATAAGTAATCATGAAAAAATTACCTATAATGGGAATCCCAAATATAGTATTCTTTGATATTTTTTTATCAAAATATCCATAATTTAAATTAGGACTAGTATAATTTCTTGGTTTATTTAAAAACTGCATTTAATAAAACTATTTCTCATGGTATTCTATGTAAATGAAAAATAATAGAATAAAATACATATATCTAGAACATCATATGGAGAATCTCTATGTAGAGAGAGAGAGAGGACTGTTTGAGTGGTAATCCACACACCATAGAAACCAAATACCTGTGAAAATAGGATGGAATTTTACCGAGTGTTCAGAATATAATATGATAATGTGTGAGGGGGGTTTGAATCATTATGGAGGGGAATGTGAGAAGTAAGATTAGTGAAAAAATCTTAACATGAAAAAATTGTAGTTGAAATCACCCTAGGAAGGTACAATAATGGATTAATCAGAAGGTAGTTAACATGGGTCCTCCAAATATTACTAGTCCATTAAGCTCAATGGTATTTTATGGGAATAATATTTGTGTCTTCATTCACAAGGGGAATTGTTGGGAACTGAAAATTTAAAAATACATCTGGAATTGCATGGTTTGGAAAATTTTTTGGAGAAACAATGTAGACACATGGTTAGAACTATGTATTCCCCAACAGTGAGGGATATAGAAACATATTAAATTATTTAAAGATAAAAAGTAAAACACCTATAATCAATGAACATAAATGAAAAAAATATAATATAATATAATTACAAAAAATGGTTACTGTTTTAAAACAATAACCACCATGAGTATATTGGACATAATAACGAAAAAAAATTCATAGAATACAACATAATAAAAATAAGTGAGAATTGAGGGTCCAATTATAGAATGGTCTATTGCATATAATAAAAACCCAATTCATATAAATTCACACTAAAATACCTCTAAATAACACTCACTCCAAAAAAATTAATTTAAAAGGAAATTTGTAGAGGCATGTACTGGGTCTCCCAACCATATATGGGATTATATTTATTGGTGAACATTTATTTAACAATACATAAATAGTTACCATATATTATAAGAAAAATTTGCAATTAAAAATAATCAAGATGAAGAATATAATTTTTTGAATATTTATAAGTTAAAAATTAATTTAATTAATTATCTATATAAGAAAAAAATAAATAATTCTCATGGTATTCTACAATCAATAGAACCACCATGAACAACTACTTGTAATATTATAAAAATAATTCAAATGACGGATTCCTCAAAATTTTAAAGAGCCACTATCACGATCATGTAGTGAATTATTACTCCACATAAGAAAAAAAGGATTAATGGATATTTATTTGATTACCACTACCAACATTAAACACTATAAAAAAGATTTTATGTTTCATGAACCAAACACATTAGTATAAATAAGTAATTCCTTAAACATGACTATATCTTTTCAAATGGTGTCCCTAATAAAATGATTAATTTCCACAAAACCCATAGGTGAGATAAGAAAAATTAAATTGATAGTGAGTCCACATCTCATGTATATTATAAAATAGAAAATAATTAAATCCTTCAACAAATATATTTTGAACAACTGAACATAGAGTCTTGGTAGGCTTAATAAACTAAAAATGTATACTTAAATTCCAAATAACACTAACCAAGAAGATAATCTATTATACAAGAAAACAAGGATTCGACAAGACCATCATGGGAAGATTAACTAGATTCATTGTAGTTGAGAAATATATAATTAATAATTACCCACAATTTATATTTTATTTACTTAAAAAAACACCATCAATATATAACTAAAAAAACAATCCACAGAAAAAACCCTATACAATCCAAATATTGAGGAAATCCCAATGTATACTTTCAAAAAAAATAGAATTTTTAAATATTTGTAATTTCAAAATATTAGCATAAAAAAATTATAAGATAATAGATAAATATTATTACATAACATTACAATTTCAATTCATTTTAAAAAATTATATTTTATATATGAAATAATAGCAATAATAATAGAACCTAATAGTATTTAACGCATTTTAAATAAAATAATCAGTAGTTATTTAAAAAATCACTTTTACTATTAATTAACAATATAATATATTTATATTTTATTAAAATAAAAAATTTCATATCAATATTCCTTTAGATAACCTAAAAAAGACAACATAAAGAATTAAAATTCCAAAATAACATAAAAAAATAACATTATTGGGAAAAAAGTCATTCTTAGTATAGCAATAATTTTTAATTGAATATGTCTCAAAAATGATACTACCACAATGAGTTTCAAAAACCAATTCAAATGGGATATACATTGTTTTTTTAGGCCTTATCACATTATAGTGTACCTCTGGATTTAGCCACCATTTCACCTCAAAGAAGAGAAAATAGTCAACACCACAAAAATAAAAAATAATTAAATTTCCTCATTTCAAAATGAATCCACTAAAATTAATGTAATGATAAAATTAAAAAATTGTATCCCAACATACCATGGTAACACTTATTCATATAAGAGTACTTATAATTATATATCGACTCACAACCAACCATTTTAGCTTGGGGGATCTTATATCATGTATAATAGAAATCCGATAAATGTAACTTGCATTCATAATATAGGTGTTCTTAAATACATTTGTGGTGTATAATTTTACTTTATACATTATAAGGCCCTTTGAATCAATATTATTTGAATTGCTAAGTGGTATTCATGACCCCCATGTACTTATAAGCAGTGTTAGATAATTATATCATGCTTAATGAAAATTTATTTCTCTTGAATACGTTATTAATAACTTCAATTGAATTTCTACGTCAATTATAGAATGATTAAACTATGTATTCGGCGCATAAGAAAAATTAGATAAGAAGATTAAAAAATATAAATTAAACTAGAAATAAAATAAAATCTATATTATAAGAAAGTAACGTACAAGGAATATATACATAATATGAAATTATTGAAATTATAATTTATACAAACAACAAATGAACTAAAATTAAATTTATCATAATTGATTCATGATCACCATGTAATACAATGAAACTAAAATACAAACATCTCAGGAATCCAATATTATCGTGGTCTAGAGAATTTATCTAATAAGTTGTGTAAAGACCCGTAAATTTCAAGGAAAGTTTTTTCTTAAATTCTTTGGGATTTTATGAGTATGCAGTTTATAACGACTCATGATTATGTGGCTTGGTGTGCCCAGAATCAATTTCCGAAGTTTAGCTCAGGTACGTTCGCTGAATGAACGAGCGAGTTTTTCTATCATTTGAACCAGTGCTCGGAATTGAATTCTGAGGGCACCGATGGAACTGCATCGCTGGTAATTGCTTAAGAGAACCTTTACCGAAGTTGCGTTTTCTTGGGAGGAGTTAGAAAATGTCGATTAAATGAAATGTAAAATAAAATTGTGTTACAATTTTAATTCTTTTTCTAATGTGGTATTAATCGACATGGGGAAGTTTGTGTGGGACCCAAAATTCTCTAACTACTCATGTTAGGATATTTGTGAGGTGGGGCCCACACGATCTCCAACCAATCACATTCCCTAACTCATTAACTCTCCCCCCTTTAAACTTGATAAACCCCCTTGTAAATAACTGGGTGACTTCTCCTATCCCCACCTTCCCCACATTAAATCATACCAACACACATAATCAATTGAGAGTGTTATGTGTTTGAATTTAAAAATTTAAAATTCATTTCATGAATTAATAAAATAAGATGAAATTTTTTTTATTTTGGGGGTTATCTTGTTATGATAAGAATTGGGGAGAGAGCTGTAGTTCCATCCGCGAAGAACGTCACCCTTCGACGAAGAACACTGTCACCATAAGTAGTGAAAATGTTCCTTTCCTTCTTCTCTTCGTAGCTAGTGTGAGATATCATACCCTCCTTGGAAGCATGCCAACGTGGTCTTTGAAACCTCACCCCGCGACGCCGTCTTCTGCGTCGCCGGAAAACGACGTCGTTTATTGAGTTAGGGTTGTGTTTTTATTAAGCAACATTGGATTTCCTTCCATGATGTTGTTTCTCATAAAACCACTTGATATCGTACTAATGTGGACGGAACAAGACCAAACCAACACTGTCTGATTCCTCCACCATTCATGTTGTTGTATGGTGTTCTTCAACCGTTCTTTGAGTGGTGAATCAATTCATGTTTTCAGAGCCGACTGGAGGACCGAAAACATTGAAAAAGGCATAAGAGCATCGGGGCGACCTAGATGCGGATGTTTCGTAGCAAACCGACCATCAGAATGAAGAACAGACTTCTCGGGAGGTGTGCTGGCCAGAGGCATCATTTCTGGAAAATTCCATAATACACGACATGTACTCCAGGAGCACACGTTGTAGTACAAGCATACTGAGGCTTCTGTTTCGGGCGTTAGAAAATAAGTACATGTCATTAGACTCTAGACACACAGCATGTACTCTCCACACTATTTGACAGAGGAGGATTTGATGTACAAGGTGTGTATTTCAGAAAATACATAGACATGTGGTCGAGTACACGGGCATGTACTCCACCACACGACCAGACATGGCCAGCGCACATGGAACTGACCCTAGAGGTTTGGACACAGCGTGTAACCATACTACACACCGTGTACAAAATTATCTACAGGACCAGCCATGCGACACGGGCCATATGACACGAGCAGTACTCGGTGTCTAATGAAATGACGTTTATCGCTTCCCTACATGTCGTGTAGTATAGAAAAAAAAGGCTTGGTCGACTTTTTCTCCATGACATGGGCACGTTTTTCTTGTTTTTTCCCTATGGTGTGATACGGGACTACAAGATAAATCAAATTTTTTCGTCGTGACATTTGATGTATCGATCTATGACTTTGGGATCGGACCCTCCGGAAATCTAGTGGGCTGTGTGCAGGATCCCTAGAGTTGGCTGCGACTGCGACGACGATGGCGACTGTACTTGCATCATACCTGGGTTCGGCAGCGAGGACGACTATACTTGGATCCTACATGGGTTAAACATCAATGACGATTTTAAATGGATCCTATGTGGGTTAAGCATCGATGGTTGTTGTACTTGGATCCTACGTGGGTTCGGCAGCGACGACTTACGTACTTGTATGCTACGACGTTTTGGTATAGGAGAAGTTTTAGAGGATATATCTAATCATCTCCACCCCTCTTCATGAGTAGTATAACATTTTTAATTGAGTATTGACTTTCAATAATTATCTATGATATGATTGACTTGCATTCTTGTGTGGATTGGGTTGTGATTTCCTATGTGGATTGGGGTGTACATTCCAGTGTGGACTGGGTTGAGCTTGGGCTCAGATGTTGGTGACGAACTGGAATTGATGACTTAGGTATATGTATGGGAATATACCAACGTAGTGTTGGTTGATACTTCGTGTTTTTCTATTCTTTTGTGGATTATTTCTGTTTAGATTCTGGGAGACCTTGGGGAGTCTCGGGGTCCCTACTGAGTATTATATATTGACCCCTGCACAGGCTATGCCCGCACTACGTTGTGTTGGTTGCGGATGACAGAAAACACTTATCGTAGTGGATGTTTATGGAGTGGGAAGGTATCTGAAGGTGGACTATCAGATAGGACGTACATGGTGTGGACAGATTGATTCGGGGAGCTGAAGAGACCATATGTATCCACCCTTCATGTGGGTTTTCCCTAGGATGTCTCTCCATTTTCTACTTTACTTTTCAGTTTCTGTACTTTTAATTTCTCAGTTGTTCAGTACTTTCATTTGGGTTTCTATACTGGCCCATTAATATCCATCACTTACTTTTTACTCAGTTACATTGAATTTACTTCAGCATGCATACTCTGTTGTTTTTGTTTCCTTATATAAAGGCAATTCCATCCCTTTTATCGGGATATACGCCTTTGGAGCTAGTCGCCAGCCCCTGGCCTAGGGATGGCGGGTTTGGGGTAGTCATCGCACGGGCCCATGGACAGGTTATGAAAAATTGGTATCAGAGGAGTTGGTTCTACCGTAGAACTCAGGACTCTGATAATTTCTTCTATGTGAATCACTAGTGTTAAGGGTATTAAGTGTGGTTATCCAACCAGGGAGTCTAGTGTTGGTGCGACGGCTGACATATCCATACACAAGGACCCTGACTTATGATTTCTGACTCAGTGCATGAATCCATTGATTGCATGTGTGTTTCAATGTATTCATTTGGATTACTTTTTTTTAGCTCACCAGGTATAAAATATTAACCATGGAACACCTGTTTCTTTTCAGGATGGCCCCATGATGGTAGCCAGCTAGGGTTCCATGCTTTGTGTGAGATGGTAGCCCACCAAGCGACGGGGCCTCAGTGCAGGGCCCCATTATAACAGTGGCACGGGCGGTCCCTCTACCATTGAGCCACCGATGCCACCAGCCCCAGCAGTTGAGAGTGCACATCAACTGAGTGCACTGCATGAGTTTTAGCATCATAGATCGCTTAGGTTCCATAGGGAGAAGGACCCTTAGGCATTCATGGATTCATTTTAGGCTATTGTTAGAGTCTTCATATTGGTAGGGACACCAGCAGATGTTATAGTGATCCTTGTGGCGTGTCTCCTACACGCGACAATAGGTAGATGGTGGAGCCTGATTCTCCAGGTTCACAACGAGGTATCTCATCTTTGGACAGACTTCAAGAGCCTCTTCCAATCGGAGTTCGTTCCAGCCACCCTCTGTGTGGTGCGCATTCAGGAGTTACTACAACTGCGGCAAGGCATCATGACAGTAGCCCAGTACTGGACGAGATTTATCGACCTCTCTCATTATTCCACTGACATGGTATGTGATCCATTCTTCTCGGCCTAGACCTTCGAGCATGGACTAAGGCATGAGATCAGGGCTTTTATGATCTCCCTCAGAATTTTGACACATGCAAGAGTACTGGAGCGAGCCCTTCTTGTAGATAGCTTTCAGGTTGTGCCAACATCAGTAGTGAGACCTACCACAGGGTGGCACATAGAGGAGTCTTCTGCAGCTAGCAGTTGACAGATGTCATAGGGGTATAAGAGGACCAGACCATTAGGTGGGCACACTCCGGAAACGGGTTCGGAGGTGCGGGGCACATGCAGTAGAGCCAGTCATAAGAGAGGCAAGTAGTGCTATGCATGCGGCGAGTAGGACCACATGGCTCGTGACTGCCCGAACAACCATGAGGAGGTGTAACAGACGGCTGAGGGACCACCCATGCAAAGGTAGAGGTTCGACCGCGGTGGTCCGTAGGGAGCCGGTGGACGAGGCAGAGTATCTGGCCGAGCAGCGGGTGGTGGGCGACTCTTTGATACTCTACCACCATCACCAGGAGGAGGTCCACCCTGACCACATGGAGCTGACGGATAGAGGTAGGATCATCATCAAGAAGTTGAGGCCTACGTCCAAAGTGAACCTAAGATTATTCAAGGTACTATCAGTGTATACTACACCCTTGATGAAGTTCTTATAGATACAGGAGCGAGTCATTATTTAATTGCTGATGCTCTTGTTCGGAGCTCAGAAATTCTGATAGATCTGTTGGCTCGATCCTTATGGCTATAGACTCATACTGGAGCATACTTGACGATTACTCACTAGTACCGGTAGTGTGAGCTTAATCTAGGTAGTGAGAGATTCGGATGGGGTCTTCTTGTATCGGCATCGAGGCCTTACAACGTCATCATGGGCATGGATTGGTTATCTACGGTCCATGATATGATCGAATGTATTAGGAGCAAGGTGTAGTGTGTCTGCACTGAGGGGAGAAGGTTCACCGGCAAGATGGGAGCCTTTGCAGCATAAGATGGAATTACGCAGATGAGAGGGTAGCCGATCACACATCGATTGTCTAGTCTCATTCTCAGAGCGGTTGATCTATGGAGACCGAGTTTTCCTATTGTGGTGGATCAGTATACAGACGTTTTTCCTGACGACGTTCCAGGACTACCTCCTCACAGAGAGGTAGACTTCTATATCGACATGTACCCCGGGAAAACCCTGATATCCACTCCAACATATCTGATGGCTGCCGTTGAGCTTCGAGATCTACGGGTACAGCTGGAGGACTTGCAGGGCATCAGATTCATCAGACCCAGTGTTTCACCCTGGGCTTCCTCGATATTGTTCGCCAAGAAGGCAGACGGGAGCTTGGGACTGTGTGTCGACTATCGTCTCCTGAACCAGGAGACTGTGAAGAATAATTATCCACTTCCAAGGATTGAATACCTCTTTGATCAGATCAAGGGAGCAGGATGGTTCTTGAAGATAGACCTCAGGTCAGGGTATCATCAGCTTAGAGTTCGAGATGAGGATGTGAAAATGACGACCATCAGGTGTTGGTATTAACATTATGAATTCTTTGTTATTCCTTTCGTCATAACCCAAACTCCAGAATTTTTCATGAGTCTCATGAACAGGATCATCCATCCTTACCTCGATCGATTTGTCGTAGTCTTCATCGACGACATATTGATTTACTCGACTACTAAGGAGGAGAATGCTTACCAATTTCAGGTTGTCCTGGATACACTCCGAGAGAACCAGCTTTATTGTAAGCACTTGAAGTGTCAGTTCTGGATTCGATAGGTCCACTTCTTGTTGAAGGTCATCTATGCGGCGGGAGTTGCGGTGGATTCCATGAAGATTGAGGCAATGAATGCTTGGGAGCCACCCATGACCATGATGAAGGTGCGGAGTTTCCTAGGTCTGGCTGGGTACTATCAGAGATTTGTGTGAGACATCTCCAGAGTTGCCACACCACTTTAAGCTTTGACGATGAAGGGGAAACCCTTCGTGTGGTCATATATATGTTAGCAAAGTTTCCCGGAGCTGTGACAGAGACTGACCAGTTCACCCATCTTGAGGCTACCAGAGGAGGGAGTAGAGTACGTAGTTTACTGCGATGCATCAGGGACCAAACTCAGGTGTGTCCTGATGCAGGAGAAGGTAGTGATCGCCTATAGATCATGACAGTTGAGGCAGCATGAGCAGAACTACTCTACCCATGACCTGGAGTTAGCAGTAGGGGTCTTCGCCTTGAAGATGTGGCGACACTATATATTGGGTGAGTGCTTTACAGTCTACTCTGACCACCAGAGTCTCGGGTACATCTTCTCGTAGAAGGACCTGAACATGAGATAACGGTGATGGCTCGAGTTCCTCCAAGACTATGACTTTGAGACAATATATACTCTTGGGAAGGGGAACGTAGTAGCTGATGCTCTCAGTAGGAGGTCGGGAATGTAGCTACTTGGAGAGGTGACAGAGCAGCTAGTCGTGTTGCATATATCCTTCATGGATAGAGTTGGGGTATCCATTTTGTAGTCTCTCATAGTCAATACTCCACTAATTCACCGGGTCAGAGAGGAAAAACGTGGGGACATTGACTGTGATATGTGACATTCACAGATATCCTCAGGACATGCACTTGATGGATTCTTTGTAGTAGGAGAGCACATAATCCTTTTCAGAGGACGTACCACAGTACCAGTTGCATTACAGGAGGAGATTCTGAGATTGTTTCAAACATCCCCATTGGCGGTACATCTAGGAGTAGCGAAGATGTACCAGAATCATAGACAACAACACTGGTGTCTAGGTATGAAGATGGTTGTGGCAGAGTTCATTTCACAATGTCTCACATGCCAGTAGGTGAAGGCAGAGCCCAAGGTACCAGCAGGTTTGGTACAACCCTTAGAGGTCCCGGAGTGGAAGTGTGATGGGATATATATGGATTTCGTTACAGGGCTTCCACGTACTATCAGAGGACATGACTCCATCTGGGTGATCGTAGACCGACACACCCAGTCAGCCCACTTGTTGCCTATCAAAGTGCAGGGGACCAGTGGAGAGCTTTGGACGCCTCCACATTCTGGAGATCGTACGACTTCATCGTGTGCCATCAACTATCGTCTCTGATCGAGATGCGCACATTACATCCCAAATTTGGAAAAGGTTGCAAGAGGAATTTGAGAGGCAGCTACGCCTGATCAGTTCCTTTCACCCTTAGACGGATGGTCTGACTGAGAGGACCATTCAGACTCTCGAGCACATTCTCCGTGCATGTGTCCTTGACATTGGTCACAGCTGGGAGGATCAGAGACCCTTTTTGGAAATTGCATACAACAACAGCTACCACTCCACCATCGAAATGGTACCATATGAGGCATTGTACAACCAAACTTGCATATCACCTCTGTGCTGGACAGACCCTGGGGAGTCAGCACTTGTAGGACCAGAGATGGTCAAATCCATGAAAGAGAAGGTAAAGATTATCCAGGAGCGGATGAGTACTGCTCAGAGCCGACATAAGTCCTATGTTGATAGGAGGCGTAGACCACTAGAGTTTGAGGATGACGACAACGTTTTCTTACGGTTCTCACCTAGACGTGCATTATGGAGATTTGGCCAGGGCGCCAAGTTATCTCCGTGCTTCATCGGACCATTCCTGGTTCTCACCAGGATAGGCGAGGTGGCTTATCACCTAGCTATTCCACCTCAGTTGCACCGGGTGCATGTCTTCTTCCACATATCCCAGCTGAGGAGATAAGTGCACGACTCGACTCATATCATCGACCATGGGGAGATGGAAATCAATGGTGATGCTACTTTTGCAGAGGTCCTAGTGGAAATCTATGATCGACTGGAGCATGTCCTACGTGGATGGTTAATTCCTCTATTGAGCATCAGGTGGAAGCACGAGAACTTCCAGGTGATCACATGGGAGCGGGAGGCTCATATGTGTGAACAGTACTCTAATTGGTTTCTCTAGTTTGTAATGTATCTTTATGATGAAGTAAATCCCCGAGGTTGGAGTATTATAAAGACCAGTAAATTTCAGGGAATTTTTTTTCATAAATTCTTTTGGATTTTACGAGTACGCAGCTTCTGACAGCACTTGATTCCGAGTCCCGGTGTGCCAGGAATAAAATTCTGATTCTTAGCTTAGGTATGTTCCGTGAACGAACGAGCATGTCTTTTCTATCGTTTGAACCAGTGCTTGGAATTGAAATCTGAGGGCACTGATGGAACCGCAGCGCCAGTAATTGCATAATAAGACCTCTAATAAAGGTGTGTTTGCTTTGGAGGAGTTAAAAAATGGGGATTAAATGAAAAGTAAAATAAAATTGTGTTGTAACTTTATTTCTTTTTCTAAAGTGGTTTCAATCTACATGGGGAAGTTGGGGTGGGACCCAAGAATTTCTAACTACTCATGTTAGGATACTTGGGAGGTGGGGCCCATAAGAGCCCCAACCATTCAGATTCCCTAACCCCTTAACTCTCCCCCTTTAAACTTGTTAAACCCCCTTGTAATTAAGTGGTTGACTACTCCTCTCCCCACCTTCCCCACATTAAATCATGCCAACACACGTAATCAATTAAGAGAGTTATGTGTTTGAATTTTAAAATTATAAATGTGTGGCATGGAGTAAGAAAATAAGATGAGACTTATTTTATTTTGGGGGTTAGCTTGTTGTATTAAGAATTGGGGAGAGAGCTCTAGTTCCTTTCATAAAGAATGTCACCCATCGGCGAAGAACACCATCACCACAAGGAGAGACGATGTTCCTTTCCTTCTTCTCTCCTCAGCTAGTGTGAGATTCCATCCCCTCCTTCGACGCACGCCAACACCCTATTCGAAACCTCACCCCGCGATGACATCTTCCACGTCATCGGAAAACGCCATCGTTTATCAAGGTAGGGGTGTGTTTTGATTAATAAATGTTGGTTTTCATTCCCTGATGTTGTTTCAAATAAATATACCTGATATCAGACTAATGTGGAAGGAACCAGACCAATATAACATGGTATGATTCCTTCACCGTTCTTGTTATTGTTTGGTGTTCTTCAACAGTAATTCTGATGGTCAATCAAGTCATATTTTCGGAGCCGATCGGAGGCCCGAAAACATAAAAAAATGCATCAGAGCATCATGGAGACATAGAAGAAGATGTTTCTTAAAAAAAATCATCAGAACAAAGAATGGACATCTCGAGAGGTGTGCTGGCTAGATGTGTCATTTCTGTAAAATTCTAGAATACACGGCGTGTACTCCAGGAGCACACACCAGGTAGTACAAGCGTACTAAGGCTTCCATTACTGAAGTTAGAAAATAATTACGTGGAGTGTAACTCTAGACAAACAACATGTACTCTCCACACTGTTTGACGGAGGAGTATATGAAGGACATTGCATGTATTTCAGAAAATACACGGACACGTGGTAGAGTACCCGGGCATGTACTCCAACACATGGCCATACAGGGCCAGCACACATGGAACTAACCCTAGAGGTTTGGACATGGCGTGTAACCATGCCACACACTGTGTACTTACTTATCTACATGACCAGCCCTGTGACACAGGCTGTTTGACATAGGCATTACCCGGTGTCTTATGACACACTGTATATCTCTTACCCACATGTCATGTATTTTAAAAAAAGGCTTGGTTGACTTTTTCTCCGTGACTTAGGCACGTTTTTCATGTCTTTCCCCTCTAAAGTGGGACGGAACTACGGGATACATCATCTCTTGTCTTCATGACATTTGATGTATCGATTTGTGACTTGAGGAGCGGAGCCTCTGAAAATCGAGTGTGCTGTGTGAAGGAACCCTAGATCTGGTTGCAACTACGATGATGATTGCGAATGTACTTGGATCCTATATGGGTTCGGTAGTGAGGACGACTATACTTGGATCCTACATGGGTTTGGTAGTGATGACGACTGTACATGGATCCTACATGGGTTCGACAGTGATGGTTTCTGTACTTGGATCCTACGTGGGTTCGGCAGCGACGACTTCTACACTTGGATCCTACGTGGGTTCGGCATAGGAGATGATTGAGAGGATACATCTAACCATCTCCACATCTCTTCATGGGTAGTATACCTGTGTGAGATGTGTCATGACTTTCAATCATTATCTATGGTATGATTGACTTTCTTTCCTATGTGGATTCGGTTGTTCTTTCCTATGTGGATTGTGTTTTATTTGCTGTGTGGACTGGTTTGAGCTTGGGCTCAGAAGTTGGTGCCGAACTAGAATTGATGAATTAGGTATATGTATGGGCATATAATTAAGTATTGTTGATTGATACTTCGTGTATTTCAATTCCTTTGTGTTGGTTGCAGACGACAGACATCGCTGATCGTAGTTGAGGTTTGTGGAGCGGGACTGTATCCGGAGGTGGACTATCAGGCGGGACGTACATGGTGTGGACTGACGGATTCGGGGTGATGAGGAGACCATCTGTACCCACCCTTTAGGTGGGATATCTGAAGGATGTCTCAGCGGTTACTGCATTACATTTCAGTTGTTGTACTTTACTTTTATCAGTTGTACTGAACATTCATTTGGGTTTGTATACTGGCCCATTTACTTTCCAGCACATACTTTTGTAATCAGTTACTTAGTTTTTACCTCAGCTTGCATACTCTGTTTTTTGTGTTTCCTTATAAAAAGGCAATTCCTTTCCTTTTATCGCGATATACGCGTTTTGTGCTAGTCACCAACCCCTGTCCTATGGAAGGCGGGATTGCGGTAGTCACGGCACGGGCCCGAGGACAGGTCGTGACAAGAGGCATAGAGAAAAATATCAATACAAATTTACAACAACCAAATAGAGATAGATAGTATTTATTGTAAATGGGGAATGATTAAAAATCCCTAATTTTATTCCCAAAAATTTCAAGAAATAAAATAATACAAAAAACAATATTTCTTATTTTATCAATATCTAATTGAGAATTTTAAATTTATTTTTTCCTTTGAAAATAAACCCATTGGATTTTTTATAATATTACCACTTTATAGAATAATAGTTTCAATAAAATTATCTTTATAAAATCAATTTAATAATCATTTTTAGTAATATTATCAAAATTAACAATATTACAATCCCAACACACTGAGACATGTACTAAATAATATAATCATCACCAACCATTTGAACGAGTAAAATGATTCATTTTTAATCATGTCCTATGAATCCATACAAATAATCTTTTATTGATGGTTAATCAAAAAAAAATGAGTACATTAAATAATATAATTTAAATTCTGTTTTATGAGAGAAAAATAGTAAATTTCCAAAGTGAAGACATTTATTGTAGAAAACTATATATTTTGTAAATAATTAAATATAAAAGCATATATAATCATATGTATTTTAAAATAAACTATATGAAATGGATAACCAATGATTCCATAATTTAGTAATTGGGATGTGAGATAGACACTCTATAGTAACTAAAATATAGTTAACTAAAATGTTTTATCATCATATTCTTGGATTTAATATCCCAAAAACAACACTACCCATAGGTATCTCTATGTAATAACATTATTTGGTAGGATAGTGGTTAGATAACACATCCAATTTTGGATAGCCTAATCATGGCACTATGGTTTCAATAATGATTGACATAAAAAACAACACTTATTTGAAGAGGTTTCCTTAATAAAGAAATAAAACTACCCTATATAAAGCTCAAATCAAGACAATAAAAATTTTAAAATAATAAAATTCCACAATAAAGGTATTATTTTTAACAAAACATAAAATTGTAAAACACATTTTCTATAAAAATACATTTTAAATTAATTTTTCTAAAAAAATCAATTATTTCGTAAATTTATGCTATAGAACCTATCAATAAAATTGAATATTTTAAAATTATTTGAATCCTTATTTCAAACATCAAAATATTTATTTGAAAGATTCCATTTATCATTATATATATACAAACATATATAGTAATATAAAACTCTCGGTGGAGATGTTCACATATTCTTGTGTGAATATGACTATATATATATATATCACTGAATATGTGTATAAACACCATAAAAAATTGAGACATTAATATTATAATAATATTTGAATAACATATTTATGAAACAAATCATTGTAAAAAAGTTTTAAAATTAGCGATTCCCAGACAATTTAATATCTTAAAATAAATGATAACATTCAAAAAACTATATTTGGTATAAAATATTTATTAATTTATTTTCTATAATAAGAGTGGTTTAGTGTTTGTAATGTTATATACATAGGGTATGGGTGAAAATATGCTTGAGTGGCCAAAAAATGAAACTTATATAAAAAAATAGACCTGAAGTAAATAAATAAGTGCAATGAAATAAATAATTCATGTTGCTGGTGAGTGAGCTGTGAAGATGTAAACTATAAGAAATTGGTCAAATGAAATGATGATAATTCAAGTGAGTATCAATGAGAATGTGAGATTGTATAGGGTATTTTGATTTTATAATTACTCTCTTGTATCTCTGATCTTGACAAAACTTACATAACCAATAACAACTAAAATTTCATATCATTATATTATTCAAGGAGAAGGATACAACACGATTGAAAATATATATGTTACTGTATCAACTCACCTTACATGGATTTTTGTTGTAACATAACATGATCATATTTTTATATCCACTCTGATATATTGTTTCATATTTATTATTATTAATCATTATATATATTTTTATTTATTTTTTGAAATGTATTATCAATTATTTACAAAAACCCATTTTTATTTTTAAGGATTCTCATATTGTATTTTAATTTAGATTTCAATGTGGATTTATAATATTAATTTTGTATTCAGAGGTTCGACGAAATGTATATATAAATTTCTCATTTTTTATAATAAGTGAATAATGTATTGTTTTTGGGAAATCTCAATTGGTGTGTGGTTTTGAATCAACATAAACCAGTGAACATGTTTTCATTAAGTGTGTTATCAATTTGAGGAAAACCATGTGAATATTTTGAAAATTTAATGTTTAATTGGTTTTGGTATTGATAAGTCATATTTAAAAATCATAAGTACTATTTCATATTAAAACTACTGTTTTATAATTCCCAAATGAAATAAATTGCAATGTTTCCGTAGTTTGTGGTGAAAAATATGGACTCTTATCTCACAAATAAATATTTCAGGATCCAAATTTTTCGTAGGGCATAGTTTTTTCACCTAAGGCCTATGTGGGGTGATTAGTTTTATGGTGGGATACAACATGTATAATAGATATGACTTTGTTCTTGTATCTTGTTAGTTTTTAGTTGTATTATTTTTAGATAACATTTTATGTATTACTCTATGAGTTACCATTCTATTTTTCTGTATAATGATTATATTTATGTTGATAAGATGAATATGTTTAGTTTTTAATGACCTTATTTCCATGTCTATTGATAATATAATCTATTATTTGAAATTATACTATCTTTTAATTTGTAATTACTAGAAAATATTTCACAAAGGGAATCCTATGACTCCATGGAAATAGTATCTAGCATGTGTTGATCGAGAATTCCCAGTAGGTTATTTGGGAAATTCTATTGGGTTTCTTGTGAGATGATAGTTCATGGTTGATATCAACACATCATTTTATACACAATGAGTGTAGGAGAGTAATATTTACCCATAAGAACTAAGCATAATATTTAATTATTTTATCCATTTAACTTTTAATTATGTCATTATATAACTGAAAATATAAATCTACAATTCAAAACAATGCTTTAATTCATCTATATGTGTGGAACACTAACACAACCTCAAGATTGACATTACCATTTAATTTTGTTCTAAAGCCATTCCACATTTCATCACCAAGGACACTAAACATCATTAATAATCTTCTAGTAACCATTAGTTCCCATTATTTCTTCTTATCCATGGAATATTCAATGGAAATTGTATCCCCATGACATGAATATTATAACCTATGTAATACAAAATTAAAATTATCTTCATTAAAATATAATCTGAACTCACTAATATAATTATAATTGTATCATCAGTAAACTATTGGTATATAAAATTATGGGTATCTCATTATCTATTTATCTGTCCCATATATTAATTAAAATAAAATAGTTTTTCAGGTGTACATGCTGACTACCAGCACCTTGAGAAAAAAATCATTTATCATCACCTAATATCACTGATAGTTGAAATATATGATTAAACGAGTATATATAAATTTTGAAAATATATTAATCTTCATTCCATGTAACATTATCATTTCTTCTATACATACCCTTTTCCATTAAATCGTTATAAATTTTTAGCATTTGGGTTGATTTACATACCCCCTAAAACATTGTAATAATGGTTATGTTATAAATGTTTAAGTGGAAAAATATAATTTTACAAATAATTATAAATAATATAAATAATTATTTTTAATTAATCGTTATTTAAATTTTTAATATTTTAATATTTTATTAATATATCCTCTTTTGATCATTAAACACATTAAAAAATTGTTTTTCACAATTTCTATTATAATTAGTTGTATTCATGTGTCTCACCTAATGGAAATGGGAAACATGGAATAATTTTAAATGAAGAATTTTTATATGGTCACATATATGGGAATGGTGAACTTGAAACCACCTACTGAGAATTAGTTCTATTCCTAGGATTATTGTAGGAAATAAACATCCAAATGTTATAATATGTAATGGAAAAAACAATAGATAACTACATAATATAATAATTAAATGTTGTTCTAAATAAACCATACAACATATTTGTGTTTAATAATATAGATATAAAATATTATATTAATTTATTATGATCTTTTTATATCATGTTTTATATCATTTTATTAAGAAGGAATGAAATAAATGTATTATTTGTCTCATATTTAATTCCCTTACACATTTTATTTAATCTACACACTCAAATAATAAATGTGGTCTGATTACAACCCAATGAAATCCTTTTTATGGATTCAGAGGTCTCGAATAGACATCTCATGTAATCTATTAAAATGTTCATAAAATAAAAATATATCAAACAAGACTTAAATTTTGATCAAACGTTCATTTAAACAATAAGAGTTTCATTGAAAATAATATTTTTAATCTAATTTTTTTTATTATAGATTATACATCACGTTATTTTTAATTTATAAAACAAACCAAAATTTAGATTATTTATCCATGTGGTCATATATGTTCAATAAATATTCCAATCCCCATTAACTCTTATTTTACATGATATTTTTTATATGTGAAACCGAACCCCTCTCTACCAGTGCTTTACGAACGTCAATATTTACATTCCAAATTAAATTGACTGTTTTTAATATGTAATTATCAATAACTCCGAAATTTTCCAAGGCCATTTAATACTAAATTATTATCTTCCTTAATATTTAATGAAATTTAAAATGTTATACATACGGATTATTTTCTTCAATGACTAAATAGAATATCTTATTTTTACTTTGATAGATAACCCCATTTTCTTCCATCATTGTAATTTCATATGATTCATAGTTTGAACAATTTAATGGATTTAAAAATATATTATTTTTAATTATTTATAAAAAAATTCATATGATTTTTTTGAAAAATATCATTGATTTTTATAATTTCCAAATATGTTTTTACTAACTGAACTAATAATTGTTTTCATCTAAATCAACATCTTTAGAAAAAAATATGGTCGATCAAGGATATTCCTAAAATATAACTATGCATATCATTTTTATTGATGATCTATGTAATTTAAAAATCTTTTTGAGGAATGATCCATAAAATATTTTATCATTCATATCCAACGTCTACATGTGATCCTATTTATTAATCAAATGATGTAACACTGTGAATACCATATATTTGATTGATTTAATTGATGGTCGGTCCCCAATACTCCAATCTTAAATTGATTAGAATAAATAATTAACATAAAAATACAACAATTATCAATATTTTCTAAATACCATATTATATATTATCTCCATTTCGTGGTATTGACAAAGAATGTAACATTATTTAACTGGATACCCATTTAGGTTCCATGGAATTACATGTTATGATTAATAAAATTATTATTAATCTTTTACTTTTGCGAACCATTATCAACCCTATTTTATTTCCATGTATTCATTATTATATAAATGTGAATGATTATTATTTAGATAGTTTTATGAATACCATTTGATATGAATGATTTCATTATGACAGGATAAGTAAATGATTTAATGTGTTTATTATAAACCTAGATAGTATTTTTATTGTTCCTTCATTTCCCTCTGATGAATTGGTTTAACGTGTATTTTTCATGAGTTATGTATTCCTAAGTAAACTATAGAATATCATATCCATGGAAACTACTGGTGTGGTTGAAGAATGTAATGTTTCCTATAGAAATTATTTTTCTTAGGATTAATGATGTTTAACTATATTACACTTATTCACAAGAATTAGTTATGCTTTGATGGATCATCAACATTGACTCATTTATTCACTCATTTCTAACACACATAATGTGATATTTCATGATATAATGTGATTTATGATCTATTCATTTTAGGGAATGAATTTTATTATGTTTTTTGTTTTTAGCCATGTTATAATATTATATTTATTTACAATTTTTGCTTATTATCAGTAATTGTTACCTAACAAGGAATCAGATATCAACCTATTATTTGGTACCGATTTTCCCACATTATTAAGAAGATAATAACATATATTTAATATATTTGTGAATAAATTATTTATAAATGATGAAAAAATGATAAAAGGGATTTTAAATTACCATGCTCATATAGGTATTCCTCAAAGGCACTAATTAATCCATTAGTAGGACTATGCTATTATTTTTTAGATATATATTTTACTTTATAGACTCATTTTAAAATAAAGGCATGATAATTATTTCTTACAATAGTTTCAATAAAATACGTGTATATTTATAATTAAGTAATAAATTTTATAATATGGGTATAATGATGAGAGAACCTTAGTGAAATCCCTTGGGATACATTCATGAGATATGGATATGTATTGGATAATATCATAATTATTTTATAAAGAATATATAGGGTTGTTTTCTGACTAATAAAATATCATTTAGAGACTAAATGTAGATTATAATTCTATAACTAATGTATATATGAATAAAACCCCTGAAATAGGTGTGTTGGGAATTGACATAATCATCAATATATTGTCAATTCATAGGGAAAAAAAGAACAGTATGTTTTTCACTTTTGAGAGAATTTATTTGGTTAAATTAATTTTCACTACAATATATTATGAATTATTTATATTGTTATAAACATAATAGATAAATTATTAGAGAACCCAACCTATGTAAACCATGATTTAACTATGATATAGTATGTTTTTATGTTATCCTTCCTTTTAATTATAGAAACATTTAATAACATGTAACAAAACACATGATCTTTTATAGTTTTCTTTATTTTATATTTTATATATATATTAAATGAAATCATAATAAATTATTCTATTACAAATGGTATATATATTCACGTGTTAATCATTGGATAATTTTATTGCATCTCATATGATGGGGTCATTCATTAATGGAAATGGTTGAGCACAACACCCAATATGGGAATAAGACAGAAGATAGTTTTCATTGGATAATGACACATATCAATTAAAACATGAGGAATAGAAATAACGTAGTAAGTAGATGCATTCATAATAATTTGAAAATGAAAAATATTTTGGAAATATAGATTCATAATTTAATTCATAAATTCCTAAGCATGTTCTCATGCTATACTTTGATGGTTTTATAAATAATTATTATAAAGGTTATTCACCTAGGTAGAAAAAACATTTTACATCAGGAGATTAAATTATTTACCCAATAAATTAGAGAGAAATAAGGGAACACCATTTATATTTATTAAATTATTGTGAGAAAATTTGATCATAATAAACCATATCATTAGTAACCCACAGAAAATAAAGAATATGTTTCATATCAAAATCATTGCGAAAAAGGTTCATAAATACATGATCATTACATTATTTCTATCCCAAAAACATGGATTTTGAGTTTACTTTATGTAAATCTCATGTTTATCACAATATTTAATGATTCATTAATTTCAATTGATTATGTGACGATTCAGTATTCAAATAAATTGGAATTGGAAAATTCCCATGAAAATGTGAGAAATTAGTGAAACAAATTTTATAGCATAACATGTATAATACTTGGAGTAAAGAAATGGAAAAATGAGAGGGAAGATGGGTAAATAATTTATATATACAATTATTATATTTATTTAATGAAAGAATATATAAATGAATTAATTATTTTAGAATATTGAAGATATACAACAAATAGAAACCTGAATGTATAAGAGATGTTGAGATTTCCCTTTCCTTAGAGTGTATCACCTAAATATTATGGTTCAGATCCCTGATGTATTAATTACCCCTTTTGGGGAGTCATTGGGAGAAGAGATAACTAAAATTTCATTTATGATCAATTTATAGTGAATGGTAATGTGGAAATGGGATTATTTTTATATATAATGTGGTATAATCGTTTATGATGCTACAAATATAAGTATTGGAAATCATGGTGTTGGAAAATTCAAAACTATTTTCATAGCAATGATTGTATACATACTTTTGGTTATTTTACTCTCATTTTTTGACATTTTAATCCATCATAACTAGTCCTCATATTTTATTTCGGATTTGGACATGGAAAAAAATTTACTTTTTTTAAATCAATAATTTAATTTTTGTATTTGAAAAGTCACTTATATTATTGAAAAAAATTATTAAAAATATTAAATTTAAAATTATTAATCAAATAATATTTTATTTTATTTTATTTTGGTAATTTTTTGTTAAATTATTATTACATAAATTAGAACAGATGAATCATAAAAAACCCAAAAAAATGTATATATACTATTCATTAAAAAATTATGTATTTTAGAAAATCCCCATAAATTCACCATAACCTAATTTGTACATGTTTATTATAAATTTAATGCTCATTTTTTTGAAATAATATTTAAATAATATAATTTTAACATTGAAATATAAAAATACGTATATATTAAAATTAGATGTCATTGAAGAATTTTCAAAATTATAGCACATACCAATAATTTCTAGCAACATTATAGAATTATATCATAATTTTTATTCAAATAAGAGCATTTTAAAAGTCCATTTAAATGAAACAAATATTATTAATAATAAGTTCATCTAGTATAAAAATTAATATATTTGTTAAATTCAATTATTTTATTTATTTGTTTGATGGAATATATTTATCAAACCCTTCCCAATTAAACAAATATATTATTAAGAAAAACTATTACAAAAGTTTAATTGATGGAATAAATTATTTATTTATAAAATTTTAATTACACATTAAGTAAATATATAGTATACACAAAACCGATTAGAAAACATGTGTATTTTATAAGAGTGAATGTGTTATAGTAGTTGTTTTAGGAGGTCGTAAAAAAAATTGACTGAGTCATAATGCCCACTAATATGAAGATCTACCATAAGTTATTTCATTCAGTACTTGCCATTTGATTCTCCAAGTGGGATTGGTGAACGGTGAACCCCATTAATGATACATCCCACCCAAGTTATGACAAAATGAGAATCAAATGGAATGACTACACAGGTTGAGTCAATTATTTTTCCTTTATGCATAAATTATCATTTATCATTAATAATTATAAAAAATACATATACCGGTAAAACTATCAGTAATAGGTATAGTTCCCTATCATGCCTTTTGAAAAATGGTTGTATTGATTGAAGGCTATATTTGACCAAAAATCATATACCGGTCTAATATCAATGGTCAAATTTCCCTTTATACCCTATGAACCCCACATAATAATATCACATACAATTCATTACAATTTCAAAAATCCTAATATTTTATTTTAATAAGATGTTTATTTTTTTTAAATTTTATTTCAATTCCATTTGTTTTAGAAATTGGGGTGGTGATTTTATAAGATTGGGTTGATACATATATTACCATATTAGTTATTATATTTTCATATTTAATCAATAGTTGTAATGTATTCCATTTTTATTTGATTAAAATATGACTAATGTTATTATAATTAATAATGAGATCCATTTTTGTTTGGTTCCTCACAATTTTGTACATGTATAATACTATATTATATATAAAACCCATTTTTTAATGAATAATATTATATTTATAAATCCTAGGAAATTTCATTCCATCCACATAATTATTTTCCTATTCAAAATTTCAAACCATTTAATATGTTAATAATAAGTAAAGGTTATTATATTTCAATGATACTTATGGATCCCAGGTCACCACCATATACTTACGATTTCTAAAAAAACCATTCAAGGATACTTGTCTAATTGTGTTGACGTTTTTCAATATGATACTAGATATCCCTAGGTCTATATTTGTAATTGGGGTTATGTTCTAGTAGTACCATCTCCAGTTTCTGTACATTTTATGGATTATGAAAATACCTCATCCAACGATTTAATTGGATGAGATAAAGAAAATGTCAATTATTTTGTGGATGTTCTAGAAAATATGCCCATACTCCATTCAGATCAAGGATTTTGAAGTGTCTAATGTAAATATTGATATGTGTCTCTTTCATTCCAAAATACATGTGTCTTTTCCATTATGATATAAAAAATTAACATTTGTCTCAAACATCAAACTCCAATTCTCATCAATAGATTTTACTATAGCTCTCCAATCGATGTTGAGAAACATTATAATGTTGTTGGATGGAAAAATTATTTTCTATGATATCATGTAAAAGATCAGTCACATGTATATTCCTTCCAGTAATATTATCTCATCTAGTAAGATTTATACATCACTTATCATATTGTGCATCGGTGTGTTCCATTTGAATACTCTAGTAGAATCTAATTTTGAATGATAACTCAACTAATAGAAGTAGTTTTCCTCAACCAGAATTATATTCTAGTATCTATGTTATGTGAATCATTTCATGTTTCAAAATATTCTTATTGTTCATCATTATTGGGATGACAGACTATATTATAATTTAATTTAATATTCTTATAATGTTCAAGACATATCCAAAAATTATATATGAACATTTGTTCATGATATAGAATTATAAAAAGTAGTTCCTCATGTAGCGCCACCAATTCCGTTTTGTATATCTTTGAATTTTCTTCACATGATTATTCCCCTTGAATAATAACAAAATAGAAGGTCATGGTGAGGCGATACACTATTACCAGTGTCACATTATTTCCATTGGATATTTTTAAGAGACCGTTGATGATGTCCAAAATTGTATTTTTCTACATCCATGATGGTAGAGGTAGTGTTCTCAATACCCTTTTTGGATCGTTTCTCTCTTCATTCACTTATTGACACACTACGAATCATTCATTGAAGTTGAAAATATACCTTTTCATATTATACCAATAATAATGATCATAATCGTAGATATATATTTTACTTCATGTATAATGTATATTGAATTTTAAGATAAAATATTCTTATACTAACTCCTACATTTTCTTCAGAATAGATGAGACACATAACACTATATGATATTTTAGTTTGGAATAATTATCAATGTTGACCTCATGAATCTTAATATTCATTATATAGGTTATCTTACATTGTATCAATGGATATTCTATTTTAACTCTTGTTATCTTCACTAGTAATGATGGTTGGGAAGTCATTTGGGATAGGATTGATGATTTCACATCCCTTATTATTTCCATTTATAGAATTAATATATCCTTGATAAGTGGATATACTTGAATAAACATAAATTCTAGAAAAAAAGTTACTTCCTACTTAATACATAAATGAATTTATTTTATCATTAATGTTGATAATGAATTGAATAGTCAAATTTTGTATGATGATTCAACCATTACCATTGTCTCATTTTCAATTATTTTTCAGTGTATATATACATCAAGCATTGGTTTTCTGTAAATATATAAAACTTTTTCTAGTAAATATAGTGTATCAATTTCCTCAAAGAAAATATAACTATATCTAACTCCATTTCATGCATTGGATAATTCAAATCATGATGATATAACCATCAATATTCATACAAGATCACCATATCATTTTTCATGAGGACTCCCACAGGACCATTTAGGGATTAATCACTATTAATAACAAAACCATATATCACACAGGGTATGTTTAAAATTGGTATAGTAATAAATATACTATTTAGTTTTTTGAAACAATGTACTCACTCATTTTGGAGATGAAGAGAGCTCATTTTTTATTTATCGTGATTATTGGAATATAAATTCATGAATTTTTTTTCACAGTCTTCATATAAAATCCTTCTAAACTACGAAAACTATGAAACTTAGTTAATTTTTGTGATGATGTAACTTTTATAAATTCTTATCTTTGTAGTTATAATTAATAATCATTTATTATATAAAATATTCCTCTATGATGAAAATTGGTGTACCTAAATTTATATTTTTTTCAAATTTTAAAAATAGATTATTCAACCTCAAAATTTTCAATATAATCTTCAAGTTATCCTTTGGCACCACATGAAGTTTTGAATATATCATAACGTCATCTATAAAACTAGCATGAATTTATTAATGTCTCACTTAGATACCCTATTCATAAAATCCATTAATACAATGAATGATCTAAGGATATTGAAGGGAATAAAAAACCCATAATAACCATATCATGTTTATATAGTAGTCTTTGAAATACCATCAAGCATCACCCTCAATTAATGATACCCAAAAACCTGGTTATTAAAGGTGATAATTAACCCCCATATGTCTGGTAAAATAATACTTCAATCCTTTGGAGAAGGTACTTTTTTTAAAAATGTTATACAGTTATATTATTAATAATCAATGTAAAATCACATTGTTACATCATAATTCTATATAATGGGGACATGTTCTCCCAAAGGAGAAACATCTGGATAGGTAAATATCTTATATGTACTATCATAAGTTTGTTTTGTTAATTAATATAAATATAAATTTTTCATTCTATATGAGTTCTTTTATATGATATCGGGGAAAGGTATGAGTTAAATGTATACCACTTCTTCTCTTTCCGGGAGAGGTATTGTTAAATCTTCCTACTAAAATAAAATGGTGATATCACTATGTGTCCCGACCCCCTTCCATCAATGATGCCCCTCCTGAGTTGGCACTGGTGCATGGGAGATAATGATCCCCGAGTCCCGCCTCCAGTAGGCCCTGGGGTGGCGACTAGAACAAAAATGATGATTTTTCAAAAATCTGAGAGGCATTACACTTTTATTATTTAAGATCGTGAAATAGGATGAGTCAAACACCAAAATAAAATGGAATAAGTATATGAAAATAAAACCCAAACTAATCCCACAAGCATGTTTAACAATTCTGAACCAAGGTACAAGTAAAAGAAAGCACAAAAAAGTAAAATATCAAAAGAAACAAGAGTACAACAACTACAACAACTCCAACTATACTGACTAGTACGATCCCACATGGCCCTGGTAGTCCTCTTAGAAACCTAAAAGGAATCGTAGAGTGAGAAAACAAGTATACTCAGTAGGGAAACCTAAAGCTCTCGTGCACAGGTGGGGAGACATCCAAATGTCCCGTGAGAACAATAGAAGAAACCAACCTAACAAGGAAATCTATCCACCCAACCTCACCATCCACGCTCACCAAAAACACATAACAACAGGTGGTGGTATATAAGAACAAGAGTATTGGGTACCCCGAACCATTTCCCACTAGTTAGATTCTCTTCCTAACGGCGAACGTCCTGACGCTACCACACTCTTTCAGCCCGCACACACCATGGCCTCAAGATCCACATATCCCACCCACACACACATGAGCCTCACAACCAAAATCACATCCCCGCATGACCACACCTAGGACTCACAAAACACACATCCCGCCCGCACACACCAGGGCGTCACAAACCACACATTTCGCCCACACACACCTGGGCCTCACAAACCACAATCACATCCCCGCTCGACCACACCTGTGCCTCATCCCAATGATTCTTGGGAACAATGAACCTTCCTGAAGAGCCTTGGGCTAATACCACCTCAATCGAAACCTACCTGAAAAGACTTCGGTGTATGTTCACGTTAATCCATCACATCCTATGAATGAAGGAGAAAGAATGAGCTAGTAACTAAGGGGAAAACACCATCTCCCATGAAATGGGAGTGTTCAACACTAAGTTCTCAACATGGGTGGGGTGCGAAAAAACACAAAGATATAGATATATATATATATATATATACACTAAACACACAACCTAATCTATGGCTTCTAAACCAAGAAACTGAGCATGTGCCTCGGCACTGCTACTACGAAAAAATGCATACAACAAACAAACCCAACCAAATATAGGTTTTTATGTTTCATCAGTAATAGTTTATTAGTTCCTTAACTACTAGGAAACTATCAAACCAGAAAAAGCGTTTTGTAGAAAAAAATCCCTTCCAACCACAAATCATGATCGATAAAACACAAGAAACACAACCAAACCTTTTGTCATCAAACAAACCCTATTGATTGTTCCCGTGTTCATTATCTTTCCACACTGTTCATTTATCTACATTCCTCTTTCTTTTTACAACACAACCCATTAGTACATCCTTACTGCTACTATAATAACATCTCCACAACCGTATCACAAAAAAAGGCTCATTCCATATTATTGTCCCTTTAATAGCATTTTTCGCAGCCTCACTGCCCATTCTATCCGTAACAACCCAAGATTCACCCCCCCTTCACACACCACGTAACCAAGACAACACCCACATGTTCATTATTCCATTTTATTCAGCAGGGGTGATCACACAAGGGTTCCATATTTTAATCAGCTAACATTACGTGATTAACCAATTTCCACATTCCATAAAGTATCCATCCAAAAAATGGTCGAGAAAGATAGGGAAACATTTAATTGCGCAAGAAAAGACCCCCAATGACTGTGATTTCTAGTAGGCATAATCCTATTCAATTCATGACATATCAACAGGACAAATAATGATAAACATAATAATTTCCCCATACCCATTCTCTAAGCCAGTTATTATCATTATTTATTGGTTCAACTGTATCTCATGAAAAAAAGGATACATACCCCGCATGATGCACAAAAAGAGAGAGACGAAGGTAAGGTCCCTAACTCAATAGTTTCTGACCATGACGATCCCATTGATCAGCTTTAGAAGACATCCGTCGGCGTCCGTCACATCTATTAAACCTGGAAAAACCTTCTTAGTTGGAAGTTGGGAAGGAAAGGCCAAAGGGAAAACAAATGATCCAATCTTATATGTTCTTCCTCATTGTTACGATCCCGTTACCGCTGATAGATCATAAATCGGAGCTCGGACGAAGAAGTTATTGAGGAAAGGAGCTTTGTAGTCTCTTGGGAGAGCTCTGCTCAAAGGAGAGGGGAGGAGAGGAGTGATTTGAAAAGGAGGAGGCCCCCCCTCCCTTTATAGGTGAGAAAAACTAAAGTACACGGAGTGTACTTTATAGTACACGACATGTACATTTCCATTTCACACGGTCCCCATGCGGCTTCCAACAAGACATTCAATGCAGCACACGGGTGTTGACTGGTCAACACACGTTTTGAGGGTAACGCGTACGCGGGGAGGAACAACACGATGTGTAGTATGGGCTATATGGCGTGTACACACATATTTCACGCGGCAAGGAAACAGCCTCAATACCGCACATGGTCGTTGACTGGTCAACACACGTTTTGAGGGTAACGCGTACGCGGGGAGCAACTACACGGTGTGTAGTTTGTGCTACACGGTGTGTAATCACTTATTTCACGCAGAAAAGACATCGCTTCGGCAAGGGGTATACCCAGAAAGGTGGTACATGGCGTGTACTCACACTACACGACGTGTAGCTACAAAATTCTAAAAGGTGTGGGGAAAGTCCATCCTACCCTCCAGAACACTTCATGAACCTCTCTTCAACAATGTAATGGACCAAAGAGGTCCGGTCCATTACATAAGATACCCCATAAAACATTCTTGTCCCTGAGAATTCAGAAACCAACCCATAGGACCCCAAAAAGATACCTCTTAGTTCTCTTGTTATAATAGGAACCCAACCAAAAAACACTAATAATATGTGTTAGGAATTCCCTCTCATATGTCGATATATTATCCTCTTTAGGTGGCACTGACATGCCTTCCTGGGTTTAATCACATCCTCATTAATGCTTCTCGATTAAGATTTGGGTCTTCCCACATCCATATATTTGAATTTTCAACTTACACTGCCGCCAACACCGTACAACCAACTCACTGTCCGAACACGTGGCTTCGGTAAATTATTTCTCCAATGTCGAGATATTATCTACAATAGGTGGCATTGACTCGCCCACATGGGTCCAATCGCATCCGCATTAATGCGTCTCTATTACGGATCCGGTTTTTCCCTTTCCCCCACATCCAGACACATTACACACTTCCATAGAACAAGGAAACAAAACGTCTCCCAACCAAAAAGCCAATCATTCTATATATAAAAGTTAAAGAGCATAACAGCAAAACAAAGCTCAGAATAACAATGAAAAACCCAAGTCAAAACTACTCCAGGTACTAAGCATGCATCTGAGCATCCCACTCCAATGTTCTCTCCTCGAGGCCTCCATGAATCCACAACACACTAACCAAGGCGATGGTTCATCCACTAAGCACCTTCACTTTACGATCCTCGATTCTGACTGGTCGTTCCTCGAAGGTCGCATCGTCTCTCATATCTAACTCTCCCCAGTCATTAATGTGAGAGTTGTCGTGTAAGTACCGATGAAGCTGGGAGACGTGGAAGACGTCATGAACATTCTACAACTTAGGTGGCAGGGCCAGCTGATATGCCACCTCTCCGACTCACCTCAGCACCTCGAAAGCTCCGATTAAACTAGGGTAGAGCTTACTCCCCATTCCAATCCTCCGCTGCCCCAGTCGAGGGGAAACTTGCAAGAACACATGATTTCCCACCTCAAACTCCAAGGGCCTCCTCCGACGATCATCCTAAGACTTCTTTCAATCCTATGTCGCTTTCATCCTCTCATGTTCAAGCTAGACTTTCTCTATGGTTCTCTGTACTACCTCTGGCCCATGAGCACCTGTCTCACCAACCTCTGCCCAGAAAATGGGTGAACGACATGGCCTTCCATACAAAGCCTAAAATGGTTCCATGAAAATTGTATAGTAGAAGCTGTTGTTGTAGACAAACACTATTAAGGCAAGTGTTGCACCCATGATCCACTGAAATCCAGAACACATGCCCGCAGCATGTCCTCCACTGTTTGGATAGTCCGTTCGGTCTCCCCATCAGTCTTGGGGTGGAAAGCAGTGCTAAGGTGTAGGTGGGTGCCAAAATCATGTTGTAACACCCTCCAGACTCGTGAGGTAAATCGAGTCTCTCGATCTGAGATGATAGTATTTGTAACTCCAAGAAACCGCACAACCTCGTCTACGTACCTATGTGTTAAGGTACTCACCAGACCCAACTCCTTAGTTGCTATGAAGTGAGAAGATTTTTTCATTCAATCCACCACTACCTAGATAACATCATAGCCACCCTATTTTCTGGTTAGTCTGGTGACAATTTCCATTGAGATGTCATCCCATTTCCACTCGGGTACATCTAATGGATGCAACAAACCAATGGGAACATGGTGTTAAGCTTTTACTTGGGGACACACTAGGAACTTAGCCACAAACTCCTCCACTTCCTGTTTCACCTTGGGACACCAAAACTGTTCCCTCAGGCCTCGATACATTTTTGAAACTCCCGGATGCACTTCCAAGGGTGAGCTATGGAACTCACGGAGAACTCCCTCACACATCGCCTCTGGAAAAAACAACCTTCCATGAAAGAGAATCTGATGTTGGCTGTCCTCTGACCATCCTTCTGGAGTCTTCCCCTAATCGACATGATCCCTCTTTACATCCGCCTTAGAGTCTCCCCACTTAAACTCTTCCACCTACTGTAGCAAGGAGGACTGCACCGTCATCTGAAACAAACTTCCTCTAACTCCTTCTACCCTTGCATCCAAGTGAAAGGAAACCAACTCTCCCATCGCATTCCAAGCATCAGAGGATTCCCGAACAACTTCCTTATGTGAGATCCTACTCAGGGAATCAGCCACAATGTTTCCCTTACCTTCTGCATAAGAGATCTCAAATTCATAGTCTTGGAGAAAAACGACCCATCTCCGCTGTCGTAAGATTAGGTCACTCTAGGAGATGATATAATGTAAGATCTTGTGATCTGAGAAGACCACAAAGTGCACCCCAAAGAGGTAATGTCGCCATAAATTCAGTGAGAACAATACTACTGCATGCTCTAGGTCATGGGTGTCATAGTTACACTCGTGAGGGCGCAACTGCCTAGAACCATAATAGATCACACCCTTCTTCTGCATTAGTAAGCACACCAAACCAAGGCCAGAAGCATCACAAAACACCTCATACAACAACCCTTCCTCTGGAAACCTGAGTACTGGAGCACTGAATGACTTCTCCTACAGGTAGTTGAAAGCTTCCTGGAACTACTCGCTCTATAAGAAGAGCTGGTTTTTACTAGTCAAAGTTTTCAATGGAGCAGCAACTAAAGAGAAGTCTGAAACGAACCTCTAATAATAGCCTTCGTGCCCTAGGAAACTATGAACTTCTTCCATGCTCTTGGGTGCTGCCCGAGAAAAAACTGCCTCCACCTTCGACGAGTCCACTGACACTCCATGCTGAGACACTACATGCCCATGTAAGTGTACTTCCTTCATCAAGAACTTACACTTCGAAAATTTCCTATAAAGATGGTGGTGTCGAAGGACTTCCACGACTACCATGAGATTCTGAACATGCTCCTCCTATGATCTTGAGTAGATTCAAATGTCATCGATAAAAAAAATGATGAACTGGTCCAGAAACACTAAGAAAAAAATGTTCATAAGTCCCATGAACACAGCTGGTGCATTCGTAACTCCGAACGACATCACTACAAACTCGAAGTTCCCATACCTGCACCTAAAAGTTATCTTCGAGATGTCCCTATCCTTTACCCTCAACTGATGGTATCCATATCATATATCAATCAGAGAAAACCAACCTTCTCCCCTTCATCTATTCAAAGAGATCCTATATCCTTGGAAGTGGGTAACGGTTCTTGACTGTTACCTGATTCAACCATCAATTGTTTATGCATAGCATGAGACTACCATCTCCCTTCTTCACGAACAAAACGGGATCACCCCATGGAGACATGCTTGGTCGAACAAAACCCTAATCCATCAAATCTTCAATCTGAATCTGCAACTCCCACAACTCTGATGGCGCCATCCGATTAGGGGCCATCTAAATCCGATGGGCACTACGATGTATGTCAATCCTGAACTCAACGTCACTTCAGGGGTAGAGTCACAACCTTTTCTGTAAAAATATCGATGAACTCCCCAACAACCTATATAACATCCACCATCTCTGTATCAGCTGAAACCACTGATACCCTGCCTAGCAAGGAATGTAGAGGCTTTACATGGCGACTTCCTAACTGATAGCTCCTCTCGCCAACAAAAGCTACACGCTACCCATTCACATTGGAGAACACTACTCTTCTTGGGAAGCTTTCGATAATGGCTCTAACATAAAAAAGCCAGTAGATACCTAGGAAGACATCTTATGGCCGTATCAGTATCAAAAGAAGATCCCCACTAGATCGATACAGTCCCAACGTCAGCCAACATCCCCATAAAACACCAGATACACCAGTTTTGCCTCCAACTAGTCTACTCAGCACCATGGGTACAGAAAGTCTCTCTACGTCAAACCCCAAATCAGGGTCTAGACCATGTGCAACAAAGGAGTGTGAAGCTCCCAAATCAAACAAAGAAGAAACAATAGTGCTGAACAAACAAATCGTACCTTGCACCACCTCTGGTCCTACTGGAGCTGCCAACTCTACTATGTGCAACTGTCCATGCCCAGCTCCTCTGCCTCTCTGATGTCGACCACCTCCCCGACCATGCCCATGTCGAGGAACCTGAGGAGCACCCTCATACAATGACCCATACTTTAAATACATGGTTATTACATCAAAATTGAAGCATACTTATTACAACATATAAAAAACCATGAAAGGACCTTATAGGTATAATGTCTTTAGAAACTGGGAAACATAAACAACATGTTCATAAATCATCTATGTTGTCTCCCATTTATTTCATTATATCTATAGTCCCTTTTTGGAATATCCTACTTAATATCCTTCTTCCTGACCTGGGGAAAAGAAAACATACAAAAGGCTGAGCTCAAATGCTCAGTATGGGTAAACAAAAGAAATATAAAACATATCATATTCATAAGAATATAACATTTTGAAAATATTATCCTGCAAAAGAGATCATAACATGGGATAAATCATAGAAGTGAAATGTAATACCAATAATCGTAACATAAAACATGAATCTTTGTGGCATATGGACATAATCATAGAAAATCATTTCTTAATAGTCAATACTCATTTGCATGATTATCATAGCGGACACATTCTATTTCTGAACCGAGTTCACTCCTCGTTTCAGTCCTGTTTCACTGAACCGGTTTAACCAGTCATTCCATCCATGTCAATCTCATGAGATATAAATCATTACCAAATGAATTGGAGGGATATATAGGTCCCACCAATCTCATAATGAACCCATTCTTATGTTTTCCACAAAATCATAAATCATACATCATAACATACCCCATGTAATAAAAATGGGAATCTTAAACATCATGTCATCATAACATTATCAATATAAGATTAAATGAAATCATAAAAATAATCCCATTATAATATAATCAAATCAATTTTAAAATAGGCATAGAAACAGAATCCTATATTATCTAAGATGGAAAATGATTTTTATAAAACACATGAACTCCATTCTTGAGGAAAATATCCTTTATACTTCAAAAAAAATTCATTTCTTAACATGTCATAGAATTTTAAACAAAAAAAGTTGATTAAAAATAAAATTGAAAAATTTTAAAGGAATACTCATGGAAATAATGTTCTATGAATCCATTCATGTCATACAAGGTAAAAAACATTCTTCTCATACTTTGGTCGGAAATTTCAAAATGTACCTCGTACTAAAAACGACAAAATATTCCTTTCATATCTTTTAATAAAAACTCATCAATGGGTAAAATAGGATTTAAAAAAATTTAGGTGGATGGAAATTATATTACATATTGAGTAAACATTTATGTGGATGATAAATAATCCCTAGTAAATTCTCATGTATAAACAATATTGGATAAAAATGAGATTGTGAGATTTTCCCTTACCTTATGTCTGATATGCTTCGTATGAATCCAAAAAAACTGTAATATGGTTTAAATAATGTGAATTGACTTATTAAAGAATCATATTCATTGTTATGATATCATATATGGTCATATTTTTATCTTCTTAGTTGTAATATTTCATTGCTACTTTTTATTCGGGTGTTTATTGCTTTATGTTCTTATGAGTTTTTTGTCGAATAAATTCTTATTAATCTTTATAGGATATAGATATATCATTTACAGAATATTATTAGTGTAATATATATCATATTCATTCATTCAATTCATTTATATAATCATTATTCAATGATGATTATATAAAACGAGTCTGATCATATCGTGGAGACGGTAGGCCGTACCTACGCACGAGCGATGATATCGTTCCCATGATCGTGGAATTGTATTGAAGTGTATGTATAATATTTCAGAATAAATACCACTTTACAATAATAATAATATTTATTTATTTATTTTCACCATTATACCCATCCAATTATGGTGGTGGTGGAAAACATATTACACCACGGCGTGGAGACAGTATTTCGTACGTACGCACGCGCGATGATTTTGTTTACCGTAGGATGGATTAGAGGTGAAATATGGTTGTTTAATATTTATAATAACATATTAGTATATGAGGGATACTTATTTTATTACTTCATAATGAAACAAATAATGAAGAGGGAGTATAAGAAGAATGTAACTTGAAGAAAATGGTAGAAGGTATTACCTCTTTCTCGAAGTGCCTCCTTTATACTTTCTCATAGGGCTCTGGAGTTGGTCTTATGAGAATACCAATACCTCTAGTCGGATTATAAGGATGTGGGGAAGTGAAATTGGAAGCGGTTGGCCGAGATTGAAGGCTCAAATTGGTGTGAGGAGGATAGGGAGGAGGTGCCCTTTTATAAGAGAGGAGAGGGGCACCTTTGGAAGTATAAGAAATATTAGTTTATATTAAATTCTAACCCCATATAAAAAACTTCCAAAATGACACATATCCTAATATTAGATGATATACAGTTGTAATCACATCAAACAATAATATTTAGACATTTTAGGAATTTATTTTAAACATTATCAACTTGATTTATCTTTATTTATCAATTTAATGTTATTTGTGGTAATAATATAAAAAATTTTAAATTATTATAAATAATTACATATTTATTGTGATTTTTCCATAATTTGACACTTTACGACATTTTAGACCATATTAATTTTAATTTATAATTTTTAAATATTTTTGTGATTTTTAAACAATTTTATAATATGTTATTTTTATAAAATAACAATAGTGTCAATTTTGACACTATTCATTTATTTGAATTTAAATAAAATATATACAGATGATATGTTCAAAATAAAAGCATTAATAGATTCCTAAAATGTCTTCTGTATCTAGAAAATTAGTGGAGAACATTAAATAGTTTATATAATATTTAGTTTAATATTTTAAAACCATTTATTTAAAATTTTAATTAATAAAATAATTTCAACATCACTATTGTGTCATAATTAATTATAATTATTTAATCCCTAAAAATTATAAATAAATTCATACGATGCAGATAATTTTATTATTTCTTTGGAAACTATTTAGATCTGATGTTTCATAAATTGTATCACTAAATTAAAATTATTATACTTATAAAATTTAAGAGAGTGACATATTTTCACTTTTCGTGGTTTTAATAATAATTATATTATTTCATCATCAAAAGTCCATGTAATAAATATATTCCTACCCTTATGTGATATGGGTCTACCTTTATTCATCCAATATGTTTTTTCCAGGTGTTAGGGTAATTTTATAATATTATATTTACCCATCATTACCCGATTTACCTTTAACTATGTTAAATAAAATTTACCGTAGTTACTATTCATAATGGCCAAAAATAAAAAGTAGACTATTAACATAATTTGGACCCACTGATTCGAAATATGGAAACCATTTTTCATATTTAAAAACACATCATTTGTAGTAATTAATTTAAAAATAATCATGTTGTTAAGAAAATAGGTTTTAGAAGTTAAAACGTTGCCAAAGATTGAAATGTTTTTACCTATGAATTCAATGTGAAATTAATACTAATGACATACAATATATTAAATAGAAAAAATATATTCTATTTATACTTTAAAACCATTAAATATTATAATTTAACCATATAAATTATCTCAATGAAAAAAGTTGTTTTTAATTAAAAATTAGCGTATTTTTACTATTGATCAAAATATGAAAGTTATCAGAAAAGTATCAATAATTTATCCAAAGTAAATTTTTATATCCTGATTCCAAATAAGACTTTTATTTTGTAAAATTAAACTTATAAACATGTCAAAAACTATATTTAATGTGGGTGCGCAATCAAAAGGTGGCAAAACTGCATTTTTTTAAAAATACTAATTTTACACGATAAATTATTTTGATCTATTAACATGTTATATAAAATGTTTAAGATGAATAATAATGTTATAAAATTCAAAATGTAGTTAATCAAATTCATAACGGCTAGTCCATAATAATATATCGTTGTTTAGTGAAACCCGATATTGCGTAATACACACGCTATCGAGGAAGGTCGGATTGCGTGTAATACAAGCCAAGTCAGTATTGTGTGTTGTGAAATATTTCTTTGGTGTTGAGTATAAAATAATATATAAAAAAATATTTCACATAAAATCTCAGGGTGTTACATTATACCCCCCTTAAAAATAATTTCTCCCTCGAAATTCGTCACTTCATTACAAACAGATGAGGATACCTCTCCCTCATCATATCATCAAGTTCCCATGTAGCTTCTTCTAATTGGTGGTTCCTCCATAAAACATTCACTAAGAGAATGTTCTTGTTCAGTAGGAATTTTTCGCTACGATCCAGAATCTCTATTGGTTGTTCTTCATAAGAATGATCTTTCTCCCGTGGTACATCTTATATGATGAGTACTTGCGAAGGATCAGGTATGTACATTCTCATGAGAGATACATGGAACACATCGTGAACTTGAGAGAGATTTGGTGGAAGCTCCAATAGGTTAGCTAAAATCCCAAAACGATCCAGTATTTCGAAAGGACCGATATATCTAGGGCTCAATTATCCCTTCTTTTAATATCTCATTACCCTCTTCCAGGGAGTTATTCGTAAGAACACTTTATCACCCACTTCAAACTCTAGGTATTTTCTTCGGTTATCGACATATATTTTTTGTCGACTCTGAGCTGCTCTTATGTGATGTCGAATAGATCGGACCTTTTCTACCATCTCATCAACAATATCATGTCCTAATAGATTTCTTTCCCCAACTTCATCCCAGCAAGTTGGAGTTCTGCATTTCTTCCCATAGAGGGCTTTATAAGGAGCCATCTGAATACTAGAGTGAAAGATATTAATATAAGAAAATTCCGCCCAAGATAGGTGTTGATACCAACCACCTTTGAAATCCATATAGTAGGATCTCAACATGTCTTCTAGAGTTTCAATTGTCCTCTCCTAATGACCGTCTGTCAGAGGATGGTAAGTAGTGCTGAAACTCAACTCTGTATCTAGAGCATGCTGAAGACTTTGCCAGAATTTCGTGGTAAACCATGGATCCCAATCAGATATAATGGAAAGTGGCACTCCATGCAATCTTACCACTTCCTTTACATAATCCTGGCAAGCTCATCAATAGAAAAATATTCTCTAATAGAAAGGAAGTGTGCCGACTTTATAAGACGATCAACTATAACCCAGATAGCATTATTGCCATTGGATGTTTTAGGAATTCCAGTGACAAAGTCCATAGTGATGTTTTCCAATTTCCATTCTGGTACGGGTAATGGTTGTAACATTCCCTTAGACTTTTGACTCTCAGCTTTAACTTGCTGACAAACCATGCATCAAGAGACATATTCAGCAACATATCTTTTCATTCCATCCCACCAGAAGTACTCTTTCAGGTCCCTATACATCTTCGTGCTTCCAGGATGAATAGAGAATGATGATCTATGAGCCTCATCCAGTAGCTCATTATTTAATTATGGTATGGGAGGAACACAAACCCGATTTTTGAATCTTATTATCCCATTACAATCATGGTTGAATTCAAGAACATTTCTCACATTCTTTTGTAACTCTACATCTTCATTCTATTCCTCTTTAATCTCCACGTGTATAGATGGTTGAACATTCATTTGAGAAAGATAATATTATACCCTTCCATTATAACTCCAAGATCCATCCTTTTTAAATCCATAAATATTGGATATTTTGTGATCCTCATCATGGATAAGCTAGCATGGTCTTGTCGACTTAATGCATCTTCCACCTTTTTTGATTTCCCAGGGTGATAACGAATTGAGAAGTTGTAATCCTTAATCAACTCCAACCATATTCTTTGACGCATATTCTTCTCCTTTTGTGTGAAAATATACTTTAAAATTTTATGGTGAGTATAAATATCACACCTTTCACCATAAAGATAATTCCTCCAAATCATTAATGAAAATATTACCATAGCTAACTCCAAATCACGACTTGGGTAATCTTGCTCATGGATTTTCAACTGCCATGTGGCATAAGCTGTCATCATATCATTTTGCATGAGAACACACCCCAGTCCTTTCTCGAATGCATCACTGTAGATCACAAACCATTCTCCACTGCAAGGTTGTGTGAGCTCAGGTGCACTGGATAACCTTCTTTTCAAATCCTTGAAATTCTATTCATATTCCTCCCTCCAAACAAACATAACTCCATTACGAGTCAACATGGTGAGCAGGTTAGATAACCTTGAAAAATATTTCACAAAAAATCGGTAATATCCAGCCAAACCAAGAAAACTTAGGATCTCAGTTACTATTGTCGGTCTCGACCATATTTCGATAACCTCTGTTTTTATGGATCCATAGATATCCCCTCTTTTGATATTATGTGACCCAAAAATGAAACCTCTTGAAGAAAAAATTCACACTTGGTAAATTTGGCTCAAAAATTCTCATTTCTTATGGTCTTTAATACAATTCTCAAGTGATCTTCATGTTCTTCCTTGTTCTTTGAATAGAGAAGAATATCATTTATAAAGACTACCAAAAAATGATCAAGATAGTCCTTAAAGACATTGTTCATCAAATCCATGAAGATAGCAGGGGAATTAGTAAGACCAAATGGCATCACTATAACTTCATAGTGTCCATACCTTTTACGGAATGTCGTCTTTGGTATGTCCACCCTTTTGACCCTTAATTGATGATACCCTTAACGAAGATCAATCATGGAAAAATATTGAGATACACGTAGTTGGTCAAATAGGTCATCAATGCATGGGAGATGATATTTGTTCTTGATAATGATCTTGTTAAGTTCTCGATAATCAATGCAGAGTCTCATTGATCCATCTATCTTCTTTACAAATAGAATATGTGCTCCCCAAAGTGACGCACTAGGGCGTATGAATACTTTATCAAGATTATCTTGGAGCTGCTTCTTCTATTCCTGAAACTCAATTGGGGTCATTCTATAAGGTTTCATTGAGATAGGCATAACACCCGGTACGAGTTATATTGAAAACCCAACTTCACGATTAGGAGGAAGACATGGAAATTCCTCTGGAAAGACATCATCAAACTCCCATAAAATGGGAATATTATTAATCGTGAGTTTCTCTCCAACCATTTGAGATAAATAACCTTCATTTAGTAGAATCAAGACCCATAAGATGGATGAAATTTCCACCGGAAGGTTATGATCATCCTTGCATCGACAGATGATCATAGATTGATCTAGAATATGAAATGGGACTTCCCGTCTTTCGAAATTGATATGAGCTCCATATAAAGAAATCCAATCCATGACAAGAATCACATCAAATTCCACTATTGGAAGGATCATAAGATTTTCATGAAGCACTTTCCCAAAAAACTTCAATCGGAGAAGAATTGTAAACTTTTGATGCAACCGTTGTGCCATTAAGAGTTGTCACAACCAAATCAACATCTAATTGTTGAGGTAATACGGTGATACCCTTATAAAATTCTTCAGAAATAAATGAGTGGGTGGATCCATAATCAAATAAAACATTTTATACATTAGAGTGGATGGTAAGGGTACCTCTCACCACTTCGTTGTCGTACTCGACATCGACAATAGTAATTGCATGTTACATTCCATTGTCAATGGACTGAAGAGTTTGTTGACGTTGATCATCATCATCAAACCTTAGATTTGGGTATTGATTGGAATAATTCCACATCTCCTTGAACTTGAAGCATTGATGTGTAGTAGGTTAATTCTATGTATCCATTTCGTTGTGTGCATCATTAGACATCGTCTTCCCATTATTTCGAAATTCAATTGCCCGATGACTTTCTTTTCCACACATATAACATTTTCTTGTCCCCTTAAGACAACTTCCTCCATGTTTCGTTCCACAATTTGAGCATAAGGTAAAACTCATCTTCTTTTCAGTGTGGTCTTTATATTTTCCTTTGAATTATATTTTCCTCTTCTTATCAAACCCATGTGACTGATGGGTTACACCAATCTCCATCTCAACCTTGAGAGAACATCAAACAATTTCCTCTTATCTATTGAAGTCCGTTATGGCTAACGCCCTTCGAAGACTTGGTTTTAATCCACTAAATAATTGATCAATCTTACTCTCAGTTTGGATAATAATTCTGGAAGCGTACCTTGCAAGTCTTGTAAAATTTTCTTCGTAGGTACCAATAGATTCATCATCCTTTTTCTTCAGTACAAGAAACTCCTTCACCATCTTTGTTCGAAGAATGAGAGGGAAATACATATTGAAAAATAAGTTCTTTAACTCGTCCCATTCCATGAACTCAATTTAATCCCTTTGCCTCGTATTCTAAATAAGATTCCACCATTGATCAAATCACCTTCCAAACGCTATACTGCTAAGATGAATTTCTCATGTTGAGAGCATTGATGAACTAAAAATATATTTTCATTGGTAATGATACATTATTCATCCACTAATGGATCAGAAGACCAACTGAATGAAGGTGGACCCTACCTTATGAAGGATTCAACAGAATGTTGCTCCTTCCTTTGCTAGTTTTGATGTCCTGCATGATTCATATCTTGAGAATGTTCTGTGACCATGGATACAAAATTTTTCATTCCAGCTCTCATAGCGTTTGGTTGCTCAGGGGTACAATCATTACATTTCCCGTCGCATTCCTCATTAACACGGTTCCTTCGTGTTCCATCCATTGACTAATACCAAGAAGAAAAGGGTGAGAAAAATTAATTATAATAGGAATAACACATAATCAAGATTAAAATTTCACACTTAAGGTCTTATCATAGTTTGTTCATATCCATTTCTAAAATACTATTATTGTGTTCTATGCTTAGACATACCCTTAGGTTTTTTACTAAGGCTTTCACATCCTAGTTTCCAAAGGATGACTATACCTTTCCTCTAATACCAACTATAACAGCCCATAATTTACATACATGGTTATTACATCAAAATTGAAGCATACTTATTAAAACATATAACAAAACCATGAAAGGAACATATATGTATAATGTCTATATAAACTAGGAAACATTAACAAATGGTTCATAAATCATCTACGGTGTATCCCAATTATTTCATCATATCTAGAGTCCCTTTTTGGCATATCATACTTAATATACTTCTTCCTGACCTAGGGAAAATAAAATATACAAAAGAGTGAGCTCAAATTCTCAGTAAGGGTAAACACTATAAATATCAAACATATCATATTCATAAGAACATAAGATTTTGAAAATATTATCCTGCAAAAGAGATCATAACATGAGATAAATCATAAAATTAAAATGTAATCCCAATAATCATAACATAAAACATGAATATTTGTTTCATACACACATATCATATAAAATCATTTCTTAGTAGTCAAGACTCATTTCCAAGACTATCTTAGCGGACAATGTCTATTTCTGAACCGAGTTCACTCCTCGTTTCAGTACTGTTTCACTAAACCGGTTGAACCTGCTATTCCAGCCATGTCTATCTCATTAGATATAAATCATTACCCAATTCATTTGAGGGAGATATAGTTCCCACCCATCTCATAATGAAACCATTCTTATGTGTTCCACAAAATCATAAATCATACATCATAGAATAACCCATGTAATAAAAATGGAAATCTTAAACATCATGCCATCATAACATAATCCATATAAGATAAAGAGACAGCATAAAAATAATTCCATCACAAAATAATCAAATCAATGTCAAAATAGGGATAGAAATAGAACCCTATATTATCTTATATGGAAAATAATTTTGATAAAACACATGAACTCCATTCTTGAGGAAAATATCCATTCTACTTCAAAAATAAATTTACTTTCTTAACATGTCATTCATTTTTAAACTAAATGATGTTGATTAAAAATAAACATGAAAACTTATAAATGAAGATTCATGGAAATAATGTTCTATGAATCCATTCATTCCATATAAGTTAAAAAACATTCTTCACGTACTTTGGTTGGAAAAGTCAAAAAGTACCTCGTACTAAAAATGACAAAAGATTCCTTTCATATCTTTTACTAAAAACTCACCAATGGGTAAAATTGGATTTAAAAAATTGTAGGGTGATGTAAATAATATTAAATATTGAGTAATCATGGATGTGGATGATAAATAATCCCCAGTAAATTCTGAAGTATAAACAATCTCGGATAAAAATGAGATTGTGTGATTTTACCGTACTTTAGGTCTGATATGATTCGTATGAATCCGAACCACCTGTAATATGGTTTAAATAATGTCAATTGACTTATTAAATAATCATATACATTTTTTTGATATCATATATGGTCATATTATTATCTTCTTAGTATAAATATGTCATTCCTACTAGTTATTCTGTTGTTTATTGCTTTATGTTCTTATGCATGTTTTGTCAAATAAATTATTATTACTTTTTATAGGATATAGATATATAATATAAAGAATGGTATTAGTGTAATATATATCATATTAATTAATTCAATTCATTTATATAATCATTATTCAGTGAAGATCATATAGAACGAGTCGCATCAAGTCGTGGAGACGGTAGACCGTACGTATGCACGAGCGATGATATCTTTCCCATGATCGTGGAATTGTATTGAAGTGTATGTATAATATTTCATAATCAATACCACTTTACAGTAATCATATATATTTATTTTTTTGAACCATTATACCCATCCAAGTAAGGTGGTGGTGTAAAACATATTACACCACGGCGTGGAGACGATATTTCGTATGTACGCACGCGTGGTGATTTTGTTTACCGTAGGATGGATAAGAGGTGAAATAGGGTTTTTTCATATTTATAATAAAATATAAGTATATTAGGGATACAGATGTTATTAATTCATAATGAAACAACTAAAGAAGAGGGAGTAGAAGAATAATGGAACGTGAAGAAAATGGTAGAAGGTATTACCTCTTTCTCGAAGTGCCTCCTTTAAACATTCTCTTAGGTCACTAGAGTTGGTCTTTTGAGTAGACCAGTACCTATAGTAGGATTATAAGGAAGTGGGGAAGTAAAATGGGTAGGGTTTGGCCGAGATTGAAGGCTCAAATTGGTGTGAAGAGGAGAGGGAGGAGGATTCCTTTTATAAGGGAGGAGAGGGGCACCTTTGGAAATATAAGAAATATTAGTTTATATTAAATCCCAATCCCACGTTAAAACATAAAAAATGACTCAAATAATAATATTATATGAGATAGGGTTGAAATAGCATCAACCAATAATGTTTAATCATGTTTGGAATTTATTTTAAAAATTATCAACTTGATTTATCCTCATTTATCAATTTAATGTTATTTGTGGTAATAATATTCTAAATTTTAAATTATTATAAATAATTACAAATGTGTTGTGAATTTTCCATATTTTGACACTTTATGACATTTTCGACCTTATAAAATTTAATTTATAATTTTTAAATATTTTTTTGATTTTTAAACAATTCAATAATATGATATTTTTAAAAAATAACAATAGTGTCAATTTTGACACTATTCATTTATTTGAATTGAAATAAAATATATACAGAAGATATGTTAGAACTAAAAGCTTTAATAGATTCATAAAATTTCATATGTATGTATAAAAAATAGTGTACCACATTAAATAGTTCATATAATATTTATTGTAATACTTTTAAAACCATTTATTTGATATTATAATTAATAAAATAATTTCAACATCAATATTGTGTCAAAATTAATGATACTTATGTAATCCCTAAAAATTAAAATAAATTCATATTATGTAGATAATTGTATTAGTTTTTTGGAGACAATTTATATCCGATGTTTCATGAAGTTTATCACTAAATTAAAATTATTATACTTATAATATTTAAGAGAGTGACATATTGTTACTTTCTTTTGTTTTAATAATAATTATATTATTTTATGGTCAAAAGTCCCTGAAGTAAATATATTCCTGACCTTAGGTTGTATGGGTTTACTTTTATTCATCCAATAGGATTTTGGCAGATGTTAGGGTAATTTAATAATCTTATATTTACCCTTTATTACTCAATTTAACGTTAACTATGGACTAGCCGTTATGAATAGTAATAAATACATTTTGAATTATATAACATTATTATTCATCTTATACATTTTCTAGAACATGGTAAGAGAACTAAATAAATGTTTTGGGTAAAATAAGCATTTTTAAAAAAATGTAGTTTTGCCACCTTTTGATGACAGACCAACATTAAATATAGTTTTTGACATTTTTATAAGTTCAATTTGACAAAATAAAATTTTTCTTTGGAATCAAGATATAAAAATTTACTTTGGATAATTTTTTGATACTTTTATAGATAACTTTCATATTTTGATGAATAGTAAAAATATGCTAATTTTAAATTAAAAACAACTTTTTTCATTGAGATAATTTATATGTTTAAATTATAATATTCAATGGTTTTAACATATAAATAGAATATATTTTTACCATGTAATAATCTTATATTACCCTTTATTACTCAATTTACCTTTCACTATGGTAAATAAAATTTACCGTAGTTACTAATAATAATGACCAAAAATAAAAAGTAGCCTATTAACAGAATTAGGAGCCCCTAATTCCAAATATGGAATCCATTTTTCAAAATTAAATACACATAAGTTGCAGTAAATAATTTAAAATTAATATCATTGTTAAGAAAATGAGTTTTAGAAGTTAAAACAATGCCAAAGATTGAAATGTTTTTACCTATGAATTCAAATTGAAATTGATTCTAATGACATAAATTATATTAAATGGGAAAAATATATTCTATTTATATGTTAAAACCATTTAATATTATAATTTAAACTTATAAATTATCTCAATGAAAAAAGTTGTTTTTAATTAAAAAATAGCGTATTTTTTACTATTCATCAAAATATGAAAGTTATCAGAAAAGTATCAAAAATTTATCCAAAGTAAATTTTTATATCATGATTCCAAAGAAAAATTCTATTTGGTCAAATTGAACTTATAAACATGTCAAAAACTATGTTTAATGTGGGTCTGTCATCAAAAGGTGGAAAAACAACATTTTTTTAAAAATACTTATTTTACCCAAAACATTTAATTTTTTCTCTTACCATGTTCTAGAAAATGAGTAAGATGAATAATAATGTTATAAAATTAAAAATGTAGTTATTACCCAAAACATTTATTTTGTTCTCTAGCAAAGTCTGCCCTCGGAGGATTCAGGTCCTCTTGCTACTCGAAGGGCCTTGCCGGCAAATGGTGCTGCTGAGGCAGGCGCTGAACCTTCCCACCTACATCGTACTGAGCTCGGGTCGGGCACCAACTCTGGATGTGCCCAAAAACTCCAAAAGAGAATCACTTCAGTCCCGGGCTCATGAAAAAGTGACGAGCACCCAAAGATCAGAACTGGAACTGCTGGGGCCTGTTCCCCACAGGCCTAAATCTGGAACTTCCTGACGCAAGAGACCTCCTACTGACTGCCTTCCCCTTCGAAGAACTCGGATGAATCCCCTCTCATGGTGAACCTCCCTAAGAGTACATCCTCTCTACAACCTCTTCCTTCTTATGTACTTCCAAGTACGTTGGAAGGGTGAATGGGGTGACAGCATACTGGAACGAAGGACGAAGCACCTCCTCCAAACGTCTCGCCCGAGACTCCTCATCTGGAATGATATCTGGAGCAAAGAATAGGAGATCCTTGATCTTGATCCCCAACTCTCGTACTGACATACTCCCATACTGGAGGGAGAGTATCTCCTACCACTTATCCTCCTTGATCATGTAAGAAAGGAATTCCTCTCCGAATTCCATCTCAAAGTCGGCCCACGGAACCACTGCCTATGTCCTCTCTCCGTGGTAGAGAGTCCACCACTGATGCGTCACACCTCTCAGTTGAATGACTTCTAGGGGAACCCAGTACTCCCTCGGAGTGCAGATCAATGCAAAATTGATCCCTAGCTCCTCAAGACGCCCCTTCGTCTCTATATCCGAAGTACAATCCTCGTACTTCTTGAGGGTTTATCGCTGGAATGAACGGAGAGTCTTCTGCAACTGGATATATTCCTCCTCTCGGACAATCCTCAACTGATCGACCGCCTGAATCCGATGGGCCACGGCTGTCTGAGCCACCCGGGGATGACATCCAGGTGCTATAGCTGTACTATAAAAATAGATCGTTTAATCCCAAGTAGAAAGGAAATTTCTCAAGGTTTCATTTTATCACTTTATTCCGTTCCCATAACACCAAAAACAAGTAAAACACAAGCATGATGATGCACGTAACTTCCTTAGGGTCTATACCCTGCAATCAATGTAGTCTCACATGGTTGTTCGGTAGGCTCATAGTCCTTGCATCGGATCACGGGTGGCCCTAAAATCCTATCTCCTTGCCGGTCGTCCCTAGCCTATGTCACGCACCAAGATCACCCAACACTGTCACCCTACCATCCCATGAAATCCTCACGGTTCCTAATTCCTATCTCCATCAAATCTCTCAACCTACCTTTGATACCATTTTTAACAACCCCCTTCCATCAAAGATTCCCCTCCTGAGCTGGCAATGGTTAAAGGGAGATAATGACCCCCCCCGAGTCCCGCCTCTAGTAGGCCTCGGGGTGGCGACCAGCACCAATGGTATGTGTTTTCACAAATATGAGACGCATTACCTCTTTATCATTTAAGATCGGGAAAAAGGATGAGTCAATTACCAAAAGAAAAAGGAACAAGTAAAAGAAAATAAAACCCAACCAATCCCACATGCATGTTTAACAATTTTGAACCATTGTTCAAGTACAAGAATGCACAAAAAGTACAATACCAAAAGACCCAAGAGTAAAACAACTGCAAAAACTCCAATTGTCCCAACTATTAGGGTCCCGCATGGCCCTGATAGTCCTCCTGGAAACCTGAAAGGAAAGGTAGGTTGAGCGGTCAAGTATACATAGTAGGGAAACATAAACCTCTCACGAACAGATGGGGAGACATCCTAATGTCATGTGAGGACAACAGAAGAAACCAACCTAACAAGGAAATCTATCCACCCAACCTCACTAGCCATGCTCACCAAAAACACATAACAACAGGTAGTAGTATATAAGAAAAAGAGTATTGGGTACCCCACACAATTTCCCACTAGTTAGCTTCTCTTCTTAATGGAGAACGTCCTCACGCTACCACACTCTTCCCACCCGCACACACTTGGGCCTCAAGAACCACATATCCCACCCGCACACACCTGGGCCTCACAACTACAATCACTTCCCCACCCGAACACACCTGGGACTCACAAACTACACATCCCTACTGCACCCATATGTACCTCACAAACCACACACCTAGGCCTCACAAACCACAATCACATCCCCGCCCAAACACACCTGGGCCTTATCCCGAAGATTCATGGGAACATTGAACATGCTCGAAGAGTCTTGGGATAATACCACCCCAATCAAAACCTACCAGAAGATTCATGGGAGTAAGGATTCCTCAAGCCATCACTGCCTATGGAAGAAAGAGCACGAAGGAGCTAGTAACTAAGGGAAAAATACCCTCTCCCATGAAATGGGAGTGTTCAACACTATGTGCTCATCATGGGTGGGGTGCAACAAAACACAATGATACAGATATATATATATATATATATATACCAAACACAGAGCCCAACCTATGGCTTCTAAATAGAGAAACTGAGCATGTGCCTTGGTGCTGCTACAATGAGGCATGCATACAACAAAAAACCCCAACCCCATTTAGTTTTTTTATGTTTCATCAGTAATAGTTTATTAGTTCCTTAACTACTGGGAAACTATCATACCAGATCAAGCGTTTTGTAGCACAAAATACTTACCAACCACAAATCAAGTTAGATAAAACACAAGAAACACAACCCAACATTTTATCATCAATCAAACCCCATTGATTGTTCCTATGTTCATTATCGTTCCCCACAGTTTATTTATCAACATTCCACATTCTTTTATCAACGCAACCCATTACTGTAGCCCTGCTACTACTATAACAATATCTCCACAACTGTATCACCAAACAAGGATTGTTCCATATCATTGACCTTTTAATAGCATTTTCTGTATCCCCGCTACCCATTCTATCCGTAATAACCCAGGATTCACCCCCCCCCCCTTTCACACACCACGTAACCAAGACAACACCCACATGTTCATTATTCCATTTTGTTCAACCGAGGTGATCAAACAAGGGTTCCAGATTTTAATATTTCAACTTTAATTGATTAAACAATTTGCGCATTCCACAATGTTTCCATCCAAAAAACGGTATAGAAAGATAGGGAAACATTTAATTGCACAAGAAAACGCCGCCAACGACTGTGATTTTTAGTAGGCAGAAGCCTATTCAATTCTTAACATATCAACAGGATAAAAAATGATATACATAATAACATCCCCATCCCCATTCTTTAAGCCAGTTATTATCTGTATTTATTGGTTTAGCTGTATCTCATGGAAACAAGAGGATACCTACCCTTCATGATGCACAAAAAGTGTGAGACGAAGTCATTGTCCCTACCTCAACAGGTTCTAATCACAACACTCCCATGGATCAGCTTTAGAAGACGTTTGTTGGTGTCTGTCGCTTCTGTTAAACCCGGAAAGACCTCCTTTGGTGGAAGATGGGAAGGAAAGGCCGAAGGGAAAACAATAGAACCATGCTCAGAAGTTCCGACTCGTCATTACGATCCCGTGGCCGCTGATGGATCATAAATAGGAGCTCGGATGAAGATGTTATGGAGGAAAGGAGCTATAGAGTATCTCAGGAGAGCTCTGCCCGAAGGAGGGGGGAGGAGAAGAGAGATTTGAAAAGGAGGAGAGGTCCCCTCCTTATATTGGCTAGAAAAACTAAAGTACACGGCATGTACTTTATAGTGCATGGTGTGTATTGGCCATTTAACATGGTCTCCACACCGCTTCCAACACGAAATTCCACGCAACACATGGTCATTGACTGTTCAACACATGGTTGGAGGGTAACACATACGCGGTGAGGAACTACACGTCGCGTAGTATGGGATACGTGGCATGTACTGACATATTTAATTCAGCAAGGAAAAAAACTCAACACGGCACACAGTCGTTGACTAGTTAACACACCGTTTGAGGGTAACACATTCTCGGGGAGGAACTACACGACGTGTAGTATGGGCTACATAGGATGCACTCACTTTTTTCCAGTGGAAACGACACGAATTAAACATGGGGTATACCCAGCAAGGTGGTACACGGCGTGTAATCACACTACACGGAGTGTAGTTTCCAAACATTGAATGGTGTGGGAAAAGTCAATTCTACCCTCCAGATCACTTCCTGACCCTCTTTTCGGCAAAGGAATGGGCCGGAGAGGTCTGTGCCATTACACTATGCCTTAATTAAAATGAATCATATAAACCATCTTTACATTTTCCATAGATATAGTATATATAAATATCTTATTCAAACCATTAATATATATATTTCCATATCAATTGATTCATAAAACTGTTTTTATATAATGGGATAGAGGAATGATATTCTAAATAAAAATTGAAATGAATTTTAAACTAATATATTGGGCTCCCTAAAACCCCATATTCACCCACAACCACTAAAATAATCTTCCTCACCGTGTGAGAGATTAATTCCATTATCCTCCATCTTCATAAAAATTTATTTAATTTTTTCATTGAAATATTCATCTACATGAGATTAGTGAGTTCTGAATCACTATTTTTTATATTAGTGTTGGCTTCATTTCTATCTATATGATCATGTACATTTATTTTATTGAAATTGTTAAATATATAATTAGAGAATTTATGAAATGTTTTCAAATACATGGAATTTGAAGATTTTGATTATATAATAGAGAAAATAGTTGAATCATCAAGCATGGATGACCATGAAATGGTAATTCCATGGATAATCATCATGTCTCAAATCACTAGTCCACATAGAAAAAAACACAATAATTAATAATTTATTGACAGAATTTTATATTAATGGAACATGAGATCCATCTTAAAATTTTTGGGGTTGTTTTGGGATGGTGAATTTGATCCGTGGAGAAATGTATCCTATAGAAAATGGGTTTTGGATGAATTTTAATGGAGATAAGTACAATAATGATATTGGTGGGGGATTTCTGAAATAGATATAAAAATAAAGTGTATATATAATTGATTATATATATTTTATTTCAATTTATTATCCACCCGAACTTAGATAAAATGTGTGATTTAACTTTATTTTGTCCAAACATGATATTAATGGGGTAATTTACATGTTTTTTACGAATTTTTATTTAATCTATTCTAGGTTTCACATTCAATTATAATCCCTCATTCTCTAGCATAGTTTTCCTAACATTATCGTGGAGTTTATATTAAGATATTGTTTTATAAATAAGTTTCAAGAATACTAATATCACTATAAAAATTGGTTATGATATGATCTACATTTTAAAATGGCCATTCATTACCATTACTAGTAATTAATAGAAGTATATGACCATTATAAAGGGATACTACTGATAGAGTGATATCAATCATGTTAGTAAATGGGTGAAATAGACATAAATAAAAAAATTAGTGTAAATTGATATATACATACAATCTATAGTGCATCAACTTGTGAAAAATATGCTTTATAAAATTTTTATTTTTTGCATTCCATTCTCTTAAATCATCATCAATTTTTGTCTATTAATTTTCGAGGGATTGTTTCTATCTAAAATTAGGTTAGTTTTTGAATTTTTTTTATTTTGTATAATATTTCCATTTTTATATGGTATCATTTTTATAATGTCCTGATTGTATATTACAGAATTATATATTTTAATACTATTTTTCTATATTTTTATCTTCTAAACTGATTGATTCCATGGTGAATTAATGAATCACTCAAGGTTGTTTATATCCTAATAATGGTGGATTTAATATATCCATTATAAATAGTAAAGTGTCCTTATTTTATGAAGAGTATATAATGGTTTTACCAAAATCTCAACCAATTTTTACTGTTAATGAATGAATGAAATAATTAGTGTGTTTATAAGGTGGCTTGTTTGGGGAATTCTAGCATATCATCCTCAGAAATTCCAAAGTCTCTTCATTATTATGGATTTTTGGGATATCTAAAAAATTATAGATTAAATTACACACATAAGAATATGTCTCTACCATCTTATAAATATTAATGTTGTATTTTTATATATTTAGAGGTGTCTCTTAAGTTACCATTTTTATTATATTGATCATTTTTTAAATTTGATCCTAATTTTAATATATGAAATGTATTTTGGGTGGTTCAATGTATTATGAAAATTTCAAAAATTAGAATTTCTTTCAGGAAAATATGGTTTTCCCTTTGTTTGGATCAACTTGATTTAGTCTTCATAGTTTAATCCTAGGGTAGAATATTTTAGTATCTCAAATGTATTAATTTCATCCACCATGAAAATGATTTGGTAAATGTTTGGGATACTGAACAATATTCATTATTTTTAGACATCTCTTATAACATATATTGTTTCATTTATTCATACATTTTCATGAAATTAGTTGTCTTTGACGAAATCCATATTTAGAAATTGTATTATTATTATTTTTAATTATGTATTACATTGATGATTTTAACATAACATGTTTCCCCAATAATAGAATGGGTAATAGATTGATGTATCATATAGATTATATGTATTTAGTTGTGGTTTTTCATAGTGGTCTACACCTTGTAATACAAAATGGAAAATGGTGGTTTAAAACCCCTTGGGTATAGGTACTGTAGTAGTACTATAGTGGTATTGTTACAGAGAAGGTACTATAGAAATCGTGGGTACAGTAGTGGTGGAAACACACTGTAGTGGTTCCTGGATTCTACAACAATAAAGGGTTCTCTGCGGCACTGTAACGTGTGGGTACTGTATGAGTACTATTGACATAATGGGCCTTGGGCAAAAAATTAGGGCTAACAGGACATGTAATATGCTACAAGCCCACTAGTACATCAATTTATTTAGTGGGTCTCTCTGATAATATTTAAATGTGGTCTTCTCGTTTCATTAATAATAAAATGAGGCTTCGACCCCAACCTTTTATAAAATATAGTTTTTATTTCAAGCCCGATTTTAATGAATTCGGATAATTTTTTTCACTTTTTCGTTTAGCAATTCAATAAATATATGTTGAAAACAATTTATTTGTAATTATTGTGTTGTAAGACCATAGTAATCATGTGATGAAGTTAACTTCCATATAAATAATTAATTATTTCAAAAAAAACTATTATGTTAGTTATCACACTTGAAAGACGAGACAATTTTATACAATTTGTGAGCAGAAAGAGTCTACTAGTGAGAAGAAATTTTTATTCAGTAGGTTTCTAGTTTATCATCATTATCATATATATATTATTATACTAAAAGAACACAATGATAAAAATATAGATAAGGAAAATAATAAGGATGATGATGTTGTATGTTTCATAAAATTATTACATAATACCCAAACTCTTCTATACCATGAATGTTCCCAAATGAAAAAATGTATTTAAATGTAATTATTAATGGAAAAACCATGTATGGTATTTATAATACATCCATTGATTATAGTCATAACATATTGAAGGAATTTATTCTAGATAATAATTATATTCCACATAATCCTTATATGTAATTGAAGTTAATTATGAATCATGTATTTTTAGCATCAGAAATTCATAATATTCAGAATTTTTGTATATTATTTTGGGAGGAATAAATAGACATTAATGAATGTAAGCAATTTGGTAAATCATAATGTATGGAAAATCCTCATGTGACACCATCTCATGTTCTATATAATGTCATGTGGTACATTTTATTGATTACTAGGATTCAAAATCTTCTTATATCATAAGAAATGTAATCCAATAAGAGATTAAATGATACTCAACGAATTCAAGATGATGATTAGATGGTTCATTTAGATGATAGACATTCATGGCTAATAATTTATATATAACATTCTGATTTTCCAGTTGAGGGGTGTAATGTCATGTTTGTTATATCTATTAACTTTTTAATAAATTTGGTTAGATTCGTCACAGTCCCATAATGTTGATAGTGTTTTTCACCTTTATAATATTTCTCTATGGATGTGTATAAAAAATCATTCAAATTATTGAGTAAACTAATATATAGATTATATGAACTTGAATTCATATTTAAATACACATTAAAATTTTAATAATAGAGTTGATGATGCTTCAAGATATTTGTGTGTGCATAGGTGACACTTATTTGAAAATTATATTTTATATGTATGATTCCCATGTGTGTACAATAAATAATTTATTTTTTATAAATTGATATATGGTTCAGAAATTAATGGAAAACATTCATGGCATTTATGTATGATGAATAAATAATTAGGAGGACTTAAATATCATCTTCTTTTTAATTTCACTGGGCATCGAAGTGTCTTGATAATGGATCACTATTAATAGAATATTCACTATATGATTCATAATTTATTTGACACTAAACCAAAAAAAACTTTTTGAAGTAAATTATGTGCTTTATTAATTGGATGACATTATTATTTCATGTGCGTAAGGTCATATCAAATCCAAAAAAGTAGAAAAAAAATTATACTGAAGAAATATAAAATTTGTAAGTTAAAGTTATCATTCTTAATAATATATATTTGTCATCAAATATTTTACATCATTGATTAGACAAAATCCACATTCATAATATTATATGTGAAACAATTCATAGAATTTTTCAATATTTCATGTAGAAAAAAAGTAATTATGATCTCATGAAAACTTGTTCATTTCGGGTATTTGACCAGAACGTCATCCTATTTGTATTAGTGAAAACTGTAGAAAACATTATCCATATTATGAGATAAAAATATTATATAATAACTAAATTTATGAATTATTTAAGAACAAAATATTACATTATGTATTCTTAGAAGGATATATAATTGATTAAATGGACTTTAACTTTAACAGAAATCCCAAAAAAATTAATGAATATCACATCCTTCATCATGAATAGATTCCAATATAAATCAATAATTAAATATCCCATAATAGAATAGTGATGATGATTCAATTGTACCATTTTTTAACATCATTGCGATAAAATATTATCCATGAAATTGTTGAAAAAAATTCATCAATGGAGACATAATTTTTTGTGAGATGGAAATTAGTTTATTCCATAATTTATCCCTTGTATGTTGCATTTAACTGTTCTCTTTCAAACTAAAACTCTTCTCTGGTGACCCATTGCATTTTGGTGGATCTATCATACAACGAAAATATTTTAACAAAGAAATAATTTTTCTAAAATATAAACCATCCTAATGGTTACATTATGAGCGGTTATTTGAATCAATAATGTATTAGTTTTTATTAAATGAATTTTTATAAATTTAGAATAAACCATAATTGGAAATGAGAAATTAATATTTGTATTGTGGGGAAATAGATCCCTCTTTTTCATCAAATACTCAAATTAGATTATTTCCTTGTTAATATGAATTGGAATTATTGATCCATAATGGATAGATGTTGCACATCTCACAACCTTATCATAGCAATGGTTTGTTCAATGAATATACCAGGTATGTAATTTAAATATTTAAATGCTATCTCAACAAATTTCATTTCTCATATTCCAAAAAAAAATTAAATAATTTTCTCTAATGAACATAAAAAATTATAATTATAGTATATTGATCATTTCCTTTGATATAGATAGAGGATTTTCTTATAAAAGAGTTTTCTACATGGACGAAATTCAATTTATGACCACTATATTAATTTTATGTCAACATTGATTTTCATTTAATTCTGCTAATCATAAATATTAGTAGTATTTATTTTACCTATTGATATATATCTCTATATTTAATATCATTGGATTTTGGTCCCAATTATTCATTTTATGATTGAATATTACTAATAAGGAATTAATATAAATTTTAAAATATATCAACAAGTGAATATGGGAACACAACAAGATGGAATTATCGTAACTCTTATAACATATTTTTATTCCTCAGATTCAAAAAGTAGGCCTCAATATGAAAATGTTTGTTATAATAGAATTGTTAAACTATTATTATAAGATTTATAATATTGTGGTGAAGTCACTATGATTAAACTTAATGGATTGATTCAATGAAATGACATGGTGCCTTTATTGAAAACTATGTATTTATAATTATTTAATTGACAAACTTATTGTCTAATGATGAAATATATATTTTGGAATAGATTGGAAAATAAATGTTGTATCTGAAATATCTTTTGGGTCCTGATTAAAATTTTTTTATGGATGTAGGTCCAAAATATATATTTCATGAATGGGGGTAAAATTGATACCATTGACTCCATGTTGGCATTTAAAAAATGAAGTATTTGATGAATCAAAAAATATTCTTAGTGTAACATATATTGAACGCAATATCGTGGTGGGTAATATATTAATTGAATTTTAAATATTCACAATTCAATACATTTACCATTACCTGGGTTTTTCAAGTTGGTACTATTGAAATTAATTTAATTTTGTTTATGTATTGAATGATAAATTTTTTAGTAATTTAATTGTTATTGTATTTAATTAGAGTTATTTAAATTGAGAAAACACCTTTTCAAGGATATATTTTTAAAATATATATCATTTTTTTAATTTTTAGTTTCTGTAAAAAAAATTGATAATTTTTTCAAATTCATTTACATCTAATTATATGGTATAATGTTAAAAAAATATTTATAAAATTTTATATGTACATGAAATTTATATTATGAATTACGTGGATGAAATTTGATGGAAGGGATTACTATTTAATGATCTTTGGATGTGTGAGCTAGGGGATCCTTTCAAGATCCCTTAGTGAGTATAATAAAAAGAATATTTATCTTCAACACTATAATTAAAATCATGTCATTATCTGTAAAATAAATATATGGATATTCATTTGAACCTGAGTTACTTCTCCTCAATGAACAACATATCTATGACATCCTTTCAACCTACCCATGCGTATCTAGGAATGTTACGACCCATGCCACCATCATCATCTTAATTTACTTCTAAATCTTATACCATGGCTACCACAACTCAAGGGATGTTACAACATATAATTATCCATATCATATGATGTATCCCCAACCCTTCTATTCAAATCCATCTTTATATATGTTGCATAATTTCCTTCTATCCATCAAGAATCAGATGATTATTTGCTTCATTTTAAACCCCACATCATTTGGATGGCCAATTGGATGCATTATAATTGGAACATAATTTAGAGACTACCAATAATGAAATACCCATGGATCCATTAGAGCCTAATGAGAATCCAACATAATTTTTTGGAATGCTTTTCAAATATTATCACATAATTTTTTTCAATTTTTGTGTTGATATAAATATCCATTTTTATTTAACATGTTTAGAGGGATCATATAAACGGTGAAATAGGACCACCCATATGCAAGAAACTAGGAATGGTTTATAAAAAAAATAATTGATAATAATTAGGATAATAAAATTATATGTTAAAATTATTAATAGTTTTTATGTTTTTTAGAATATTTAGAAATGTATAATGATATCATTTCAAATCCACCATTTTCTTGGAGCCATATCAGTAATGGAATTAATGATAGATAATGAGTATATATATGGGTAATAAATTTTTCCAAAATTTAATTCGATATGTTTATTCTATTTTTAAGAATAAATATTTTAATTATAGTTTCTTTTTAATATTCATAAATTTAAAGAAAATATGGTCACACACTTGATGGATTATGGGATGTTTCTATGGATGCTTGGTTCTTCAGAAGCAAGGACTCAATAAAAATAAATATGATTCACTAATGGAAAGAGTAAACGCTGCATGAAGAGACTGACAGACTGACACACCAATTGATTGAGTTTCCAATATAAGGATATACCGATAGAAGACACACAAAATTAATTTTTTAATTTTTATTATTTAATAGTACTTTTAATAGAATTTTTTTGTGTTTTAATGTGAAAAAAATAATTTAATGATTTTTCATAAATCATAATTGAGTATGTCATAAATTTGTGGTACAATTCCACCCTCAAACACTCGCTTTTTCATCGTGTATGTATATAAAATGAAAATTAAATTGTGATGAAATATATAGATAAAAATATATTTCATGATATATATATATGTAAGAGAACACTCACATACTGATGGTATATGAACCACATGAGAAATATATCGAAAGGAATAACTAATGAGGAAATCTACATTCCTGTTTGTTGTGATCTAGAGAACTGATGTTCATCAATGTTCCAACATGTATACTACATCCAACTGATCCTAAGGAGAAGAACATATCAACCTCGTAGAAGAAGTAACATTGTTCTGTATGAAACTATGTTTTCAGTATCTCATTACAGAAAAGTCCTCCAACATCATCTCTGATACATCACAGAGTCCAGATCTGAATTTACTAACACACAATGCCTTCTAAATCTTATGTTATATTTATTACTCTATTGGGATTCATTTTTATTATTTCATTTAGTGTATGCATATCCTTGTAAAACAGAAATTTTCTCCTACATTGAACTGGAGGATACTAGATATCCCCCAATAACAATGCCATTACATTTGTTTATCCCACATATTACTCTATTAGAGGACATGAGTGACCTTGTTGTATTTTGTTCCCATGTAGAACTATGGTAGAGTTCTTATGACCTGCCCTATCTGTGTTTTGTTTTGTATGCCCTAATACAAGGTGTGGATTAAAATACTATTATCTTTATTGATTTATTGGGTGTAGATGATCACCATGTTGATAGGACTATGTCTCGCCTTGATATGAACCTATGGGTTTATATATGTTGTGTTTTAATTTTTGGTTTTTTCCCTTTTTACTTGTATTTCATAAAAAATAATTTCACTTTGATTGTTTGTCTTGACTATGGTTTATATCTATTTTCACATATTTTATTAGTTACAAAAGTTGTAACATTATCTCATATTTTTGTAACTGAGAAATAAATAATCTTCTAAGAAATTATTTGAATGGTGAGACGATTATAAATTAAAAAAATTTATTAATTGGAATGTTATGATTTAAATTTGGGGAATCGTTTAAAAAATATTTTTAACAAAACATTTTATAGTAAAATAATTCACCGCCTCTTCAGTTTTCTACTCCGACAAACATTGTGTTCATAGGTTGTTTTTAAACACCTTTTTTCAAATGTCTCAAATCATTTCCAAATATTTTCAACTGTGATTTAGATGTGTTTTAAAGATCAGAATAATTTTTTCACTACTATATTTTTCCCTTCAAAATCATTTATTTAGTATTGATAGTATATTAGAACGTGCAGCTACAAAAAAAACCTCCCTACATTAATGGAACCGAAAATCCCTAGTGGAAGATTATGATGAAAATACATTTAGAAATTATGGGCATTGATATTTATAAATTTATAGAAGATAAATACCAAATTCCAATTACTTCGAGGAATAACATCAGTGATACAACAAAGACATCATATAATAACAATTGAAATGGTATGAATTCTATTTTTTGTGAAATAATAGATGAAGAATTTAGTAGAATATAATCGTGTACTTCTACCTACGAAATTTAAGACATTTTAGCTATTTCACATGATGGAATATCTAATGTTTTATAAATGACACTTAACTCCTATACTATTATGAGTGATAATTTTATGATGAAGAATAATGAACCTATTTTTGAAATTTAACTCAGATTTATTGAAATATTACACACCATTATCTCTCTATGATGATCTGTTACTGCCATGGAAAAATTCAGGAAAATAGTAAGATGCTTATAAGAGAGATGGTGAGGGACTTCCTTATCTAAAAGAGAATCATGGGACCTCAGAATCATACCATTATTGGAGCCTATTGTAATGTTGATGATGTATTAGGATTAAGTAAAATTAAAAAAAGTTGATGGTGATGAAAAAGAAATAAAATATATTTCTTTCAAATCTATTACCTCTAACAAGAAGTCAAATGCAAATGATGCAACTAAATATTCCAGAGATGAAGTTCATCCAAAGAAAGTGATTATGTGATTTCTCAAATAGATATAACGTTTTAGAAAAATATATAGAAAGAAAAAATTCATTAGAATGAGTAATTACCAAGGTAAATATGATCATAAGGGTCAATGGAAAAATAATTGGATAATAAGTGACAATTCAAATGAAATCATCTGTTATGATTGAATAAGAAATGGACATTTAAAGGCTACCATTCCCAAGATAAATTAAGAGAACATGTTTTATGATAATGATAGAAAGTATAAAAAATCCTTGAATGAAACATGTAGTTCTTATGAGGATTGATCATGTTACTCAAAATATTTTAATGGTGAAAATACTAAAAAGGAAAATATGTGTCTTATGAAAAATCAATCTGAGGTAACTCTAAACTCCTTTGAACATAATGCATACTTTTCTGAAGATGAAAGTGACTATGAAAACAAGAACAAAGGGGAAATTATTGAATATTTTAAAATTATAGAAGAAATATTTAATGATGTAAATGATATATAAAAATCCTTAATGAAACATCATGATAAGACTACAACTATAAAATCTGAAAATGTTATATAAAAATAGTAAAATTTTAAACTCCCGATGAAAAAAATGAGATTAAATTGTTAAATATGAATTTGAAAAAGTATTTATAAATGTTTACATGTGATAAAGAAAAAATAGTTAAAATTGATTATAAAATAGTATCGCATAAATATACAACTAGAATATGAGACCAACCAGTAAATAGGAATAAGACTAATGCACAATTTGTATCAAAATCCATAAAATCTATTTTTTGGCCCATTTATGGAATATTTTTCACAAGTTCCATCTATGGAACATCTTCTACTACTTCATTCTTTCCTAGACCAAATAATTTATATTATTAAAAAAAATTACACGATTTGTATAAGAAACCCATGAATTAAATGCGGGTCTGCAAATCACATATTACTAATGAGATGGGGTCGAAACAAATCTGGTTACCAAAACCATTTCTGGTTTAATATGTTATTGTAGAAAATATGTTTGAAGAGCTCCTGTAAAAGATTTTGGTACATGGATAGTGGATGTTCAAGAAAAAACATAGAATATTACTTATACATCATGAACATGATAAAGATTTATGGTTTTCATGTCACTTTTGGTGACAATGAAAAAAGGAAATATCCTTGTCCTTAGCTAAATTGATAACTCTAAATCAGTTTTAATTCCCAATGTACATTGCGATGATGGATTAACATAACACATATTTATTAACTCCCAGCTACGTGATGATAGATTTAATGTTAAATTAGATAATGATCAATCCAATGGTTTCTATTCTAAAACTAGTTTAGTATTTACTTCTCTTAGAAATGACAATGTTTATAGTGTTAACATAGATTCATTGATTTCTCATAAGGATTCATGTTTGAATGATTTTCATAGAGATTTGTGGAATTATAATATTTTTTTATGTCACTTAAATATACATTCAGTTATAAAGCATACTAGAATAGTCTTATCCATTGATCTACATAAAATTGTGTTTCCCAATGGAAAATTTTGTAATCCTTATCGAAATTGTTAATAACACAAAAACACTTTCATACCAAAAAAAAGAATCTTATCAAAATCTTGAGTTAAATCACATGAATCTATTTTTACCTTATTGATTTTTATGTAAAATTGGTAGGCACTATCTCTATGTTATAATAGATGTATACTCAAGATATATTTGGACTTTTTTCATGGCACATAAATGCGAACCATAATCTCATTTCACAATGTAATCTAGGATGGTATAAAATCATAGTGGTCAAAAAATTAAAACCATAAGAAGTGTCCATGGTCATTTGTTTTGGAAAAAATAGCTTGATTAATTTTTCTCACAAAATATATATATGTGTAACTTCTATACTTCTAGTAAACCCAAAAAAAATGGAGTTGTAGAATGTAGAAATAGAACCATGTATGAAATTTCTATTACTATTCTTATTGTGTGACATCTTCGGTAAATAAGGAACCTTAAATTTTTCATAATTATTAATATTTTTGAATTAGATATTACTTCTTATTTAAATGGGGTGCAATGTTTGATAGCGTACCCGATACACAATAATTTTTTTCTTCGAAATCTTACGTTGGACAATAATAATATAATATTATTATTTTAAATGGTAGATATCGCCTAGTCTTTGCATTGGTGGGAATTATGATAACTAATTATAATATGATTATATATGTTTTTTCATTATTTTTTCATTTATCCAATAAAATATAGAGTCTTAAAACAAGAAAATAATTCAAATTTAAACATAAATACTTTAATATTCACTAAAAGGTCTATTTACCGCCTTCTAATGGTGACCCATATTTAAATATACTTTTTTTAAAGTTTTATGTCCTATTTTTCAAAATAATATTCTTCTTTTGAATCAAGACACCAAAATTTACATTGCATGAAATTTTGGTATTTTTCTGAAAATGTTTATTTTTTAATGAATAGTGAAAATACTTTATTTTAATTCAAAAATGTGTTTTAATCTAATTTATTTATATTGTTAGATTATCTTTTCAATTTGTTTTAAATTTTAATTGGAATACATTTTTACCAATTAATCCAAGGTTATTGATTGTAATTAATTTCACTTTGAAATTGGACATAAATGAGCTTCAATCTTTTCATAGTTGTTATTTCATAAAAACACACTTTTTGTATTGACAGTGTGAATTAAATTTAAATTTATTTCTACCACATATAGGTTTTTATTTTAGAAAAATGGATTATACATTTTTAATAAGTATTTCAAAATTGTGTAAATATGTAACTTTTATTTTTAGACTTTGTCAATATTTACATCAGTAACTATTTTATTTACCGTGATTAAAGGGTAAATATAATAATTAAGGGTAAAATATAATTATATAATAATATTAAATTCCCTGAACATGTATCCTATTACTTTTAACTGACTCATATCAAACCATGGGCATCCTTTTGTCTAATTTGGGACCCCATAGAGCTAGATGGGAGTAATAATAACACATTATATTAATTATTATAAAGTAAAGACAAAAATGAAATAATCAAATATCTTTTAGTAAATCAATTTTTACATGGGGTTATATGAGTTATATTTTAGACTAATAATATTAATTGGAAGGATACAAATATTTCCGACATCGTGGATTTTTCTAATATATTTTGGACCTCAAATAAATTAAATTATTTATGACACAATAATGATGAAATATTTACCAAATTAATAAAATGATTTAAATAAATAAAATAATAATTATTAAAAAAATAAATAAAACCAGTCCAATTATTACCAGATGATATTTATATTAACCATGAGTCATCTTAAATTCTACATTAATGACTATTTGACTTTTTGATACTGAAGATGATTTTATAATAAAATAATTGCTTCAATCATTCCTAATGGGACCCTCCTCTCCCTTATAAAAATCCCTCACTTCCTACCAATTTATCACACTTCTCAAGCCTTTTTCTTGTACAAAAGCTTCTCCAAATATCTCCCAAGATACCTATATTAATTCTATATTACATTCATTAGGCAGAAAGTACTTCAAGATACCCTTTCGGTTCAATCCAATGGGAGTTACCCGATTTAAAGGAAACTATTCCTCTTAAGTTATTTTGTTTTATTTTACTTAAATGAAACATAAAATTTTATTATTACATTATTTTAAAACAACACCAGTATCCTCAATATACTAGGACTTTGTTATGAGAATTATCCAAACTACACTTACACATACCTCCTTCTAAAGTGTTAAGAATATATTGTTTCTGTGGATGGAAAACTAAATCCCCACGAAGCGATGATTGTTCAATTATCTCCTACCGCCTCTCGTGGTGGCCATTATGATGGATATGTATTTATAAATGATATATATTATTATTCTGTTTACTATATTCGTATGTAATTATTATTAGAAAATACCTTTATGATTTCCAATCTGTGTAAACACGATAATTTCATTTGACGGACTGTGGACTACTACCCCCTCAAGGTGATATGATTCGTTCATGACATACATAAGATGTATACATATGGAGTTAATTAAATTATTATAAATATATATGATATTATATTAAACTGGAAATATAATATACATATTTTTCATTTAGTATAATTTCCATTCAATTTTAAATAAAAATTAAAGTAGTGTTCATGCGTACGTACGACTTAACGTCTCCATGAACGATGCATTTCATTTCTTATGTCAAACTGTTATGTACTATTATAAATATAAATATATATAGGATATATATGATATATATGATATCTAAATCATTAATATAATTCTGGATATAATGGATTTTTGACCACATGGAAAAAATTTAATTATAACAGGTTCATTTATAACTAAAATTCCATACATCGACAAAATGTCCGATATGAACTGAAATAATTAACTAACTCATATTTCAAGGAAATAAGTGATATAAAAGTAATAATAAACATTAAAAAGGATATTTAAAATCTATAAATTAACCTATGTTTATTAATCAAGAAAAATGAGAACATACGAGTCAAGTGCGACACGCGGTAAGTGTTTTCTTATCTCACTTTTAATTCCGTGAGTTTTCCATTGTTCGCCAAAAATTTATTGCATGTGGTGTATTTTGTACATACATTTTATATATATTATCATTATTCTATTTATATTCATGTTATTATGTGAATAATTTTGTGGTTATTAACTTTTGGTTATATGAGCCAATTGATTACAACGTGGTAAGGGATTTTCAAATCACCTTTTATTCCCTTGAGATTCATGCTATATATTTCGCTATTTATTTTTGTTTGGTGTATGTACTGGACATGATTTATAGTCTTTTTGTAATATACATTCATTTATGGGTATTAACATCTTCATTCAATGATCCTTCTTTCAATTGTTGTATGTTTCGTATGTTACCAAATCGATAAGGGAACCTTTTAAACAAAAATAGCATTCCTTGGGTTAATTTTCTAATTCATCATTATGTCAAGAAATGATTATCTGTGGAATCACCTATTATTTATTTAAGTTGTAATTTATACACCCCTTTGTGTGTATATAATTTTAATACCAATAATCACTCCATTAATAAATTCTCAAGTCATCTATTTGAACATGATATGAGTAATTTTAACTCAATTTAAATTCAATGAGTTAAACATCCATGTCATTGGTTTTGTCTTAAAAATAACATGTGTGAATGTCATATGATTTATTTACACTGAATATACAATCATATTTAGTGTATTTATATTTTTCAGACATAATTATGTAATTGATTTATCCTTAATCTATGGATATTATATTCATAAGGGATTTCATATCAAATTACATTCCATTGATACTTAATTATTATTATGAACCAATTCACTCTTATGGGGTGTATATAATGTCCTTTAGTATATTATATCATGAATCCCTTTATTATCATGATATAATAAGGTTCTGGTTAAATTTTATTCTTCAAATAATTGTATTTAAGCATCTCTCATTTTAAAAAAAATAATTTAAATAAAATATCATTTCCAATATATTAAAGACTTATTCTTATAAATATTTCTTTGTAATTTACATGTATTCAAAATGGTTTTTAGGATTTATTAATATGATCATTATTGTTTCAAAATGATAATTATTTTAAAAGATTCAAATTGTTATGAAACACACTGATTCAAAGATCTCTTTATTAAATGTATTAAAATTTTTTAAAAAATGTTTGATAATGCACTGATTATGTCAATATATTGAAATGATATATTTTAATTAAAATGTGGAAATGATATCTTTCAATTATAAAATTTTTATGTGTTAGGAATATTCTATGGTTATTGGGAATTTTTTACATATAAGGGTGGATCCGTCATAAACCTAGGGTGACTGAGTCTGAGATAGCTCTGCAATGCATTGGGTAACGTGACAGAGGTAAACATGAATGTTTCTCCTATGATATTTAAGGTATATACTATGATAGGTATTTCAAATTTAACTCCCTACGTAACTATGATAGATACAATGTATGTATGATATGGATTCCAGAATTTATCTATATGATTTGTGATTTCTATGTGTTATTAATAAATCTTATGATTTGATGAGGTATGTTAAAGAGCTTCTGTTATGTATGTAATGATGAAATAATGTTTTCATTCATTGTTTTATAAGACTTATTGAGATTTTTATGCTCATCCCATGTTTTGAAATATTTTTCATAGGAATTAACGATGAATGTTGTCGTGGATGGGATTAAAGAAAAGACATGTTGTCAATAACATGGAACTAGACATGACTCTTTTTTTGAAGAGTTTTTATTTTGTGGAAAAATTGAAACTCAGTAGAAGTGTCTACATTGTAATCTTTAGAGATGTAATAATTATGTCTTAATTAACTAAATATCGAAACCTGAAATGATCGTCAATTTTAATTATTTATTTAATTCAATATAATGTAATGTATCATGGTTAGGTCCTTATAGTTGATATCAGAGGTCTGTTTAGACAACGTTCGGGATTAAGATTTTTCTTAAACACATGGATAGTCCCCATGTATATTATTTTAGTTAAATCCTTGTTTTATATCTTTTTATAGATCAAGGAATGTAAGTTACCGATGGAATAAGGGGGATCTCAAATGACACTCGAATCTCTTCCTGATGACTCTCTTATGATAATTATTTCAATGTCATGTTCAGATGATTGTGAAACATTTTCTAGCAAACAAATAACTTGAAAGAAGTTGTTTTAAATATCAAACACCTCCACTATAACTCGTTATCATCATGGATAATGGTTTGTATTTAAACATATCATATTTTCAGAATATTCTCATATTTTCAAGAAACGTAAATATTAACAAGGAATTTACAAATATTTTACATTATCACTAGATTTTGAAACATATTAATATTTTGAAAAGGGTACTAAATAAGGAGACATGTGCACAACTTATTTATATTTTCCATTACAATATAGTGTCTTAGAACATAATTATGGTATTTTAAAAGAACCATTAAATAAATTTTTCCACTCAAATTTGGTCTGACTATTTTATAGAAATCATGTTTCATCTGATGTTTCTAAATTATATGGCATGAATTATTAATTTTAAAAACGATATTTTTGTGAACACCCATATGACCCAAGTTATACAGGGTGTATTTGGAAGAAGGAAACAAATTATTTTGAGGATCTATAAATCATTATTGAAATGCATGGACCTTCTTACTATGTGAACAAGATAACAATAAAACCAAGTGGAAACCATGATAAAGGTATGATGTTCTCTATTACGGGGATTGTTTCGTTTATTCATATGGTGGTGAAATTAAATAAAAAATGACAATATATATAAGACCTCACGGATTATGATGTGGAGATCATAAAGATTTGGTATGAAAATGAAAGGTATAAGGAAACCATTGAGGTAAAATCATTTTATGGTTATTTTTATGTTTTATAAAAAGGAAAACACGCAGACCTTGTGAAAACTCATACTGTTCAACAATTCTATGTGAATCGATCCCACAACCAAAGTGAAATTGAGATTTATTGCCTACCACTAGACTACGTGAAGTCCATAGTTAGTGTGACTTATTATGTTTTGTTAAATGATTTTATTGAAAAAGAATACATTGATTTGGGATCTTATTATCAATCAAATTGATATATGTAGTCTATTAAAATGATTTTTTGATTAATTGGTAAAAGTGATTTTGGAAGACGTTCTCTTTTTTGGGAACAATATATTCTTATGAAAAATAAAATACTATGGGATTTCATTTGTGGAGTAATGATTGAAATTTTATTTTTGAAGAATATCCATTTGTTGATGATGAATAGTGTTTTGGGTTATTTATGGAAATAATTAACCTATCTTAGAAAATATGTGATTTGGTTAAATGATGCTTTAGTATGAGACCTTAAGAGTAGTCTATGTTTTAGTAGATTAATGTTAGATTTATTGTAGAATCAAATGTGATTAAATCCTTCCATGTCTTGGGTTTCAATTTCAGTTTGGATTATTTGGAAAAAATTTAAGTACAATAGTGTATTTAATGTTTTTTCATTAACTTTGTGTACTTTTTGTTATAATGGATTACTATTTTTGGGGATTATGTGATCTCGTACTATCCATTTGGTTTCAGTTGATATCTAAAGACAAAGGAAATATATATTTCTTATTTTGAGGATTATGTGAATTTATATAATATTATTCTTGTTCTTTTTATGTGACCAAGTATTTTTAAAAGTTCATTGTTTGGAGAAAATATTATTTTTTATTACAAACTTAGTAAGGATGAAACTCTGATTGAAGGTAAATATATTTCCTTATGTTATTATTCTATATATTAAATTAATTCATCAAAATTATGAAATGGAATGTAAAAAAAAACATTCTTGGTTTATGTTTCCTATTGGGAAATCAATGACCATTTATCACATCATATGTTTGTTATTTTCTTGTGGTTAACTTTATCTTAATCATGTTTTCTATCGCTATCCATCAAAACATGACTCTTTTTTCTCTCTTCCACATCCATGTTTTTCTATGTGGAATCCGATTATGGGTAATATCTGGTGACCTTTGTACATTTTATTCATTATTTTAATTTGATAGTTTTACTGACTCTTTTCTGATGTTGGAATTTTAATGAAGTTTTGAAGCCCTGTTTTAAAATTGCGGGACGCAATTCCTAAATGGGGGAAATGATGTAACATACCGGGTCAATAAAGAAAATGAATTTTTTCATATTTATTAATTTTTTTAATTAAATATTAATTCTTTCTTAAAGGGGGGGATATGTTCAATGCCATACACGATACACAATAATGGGGTTCTTTGAAATATTACGTTGCACACTAATAGTACAATATTATTATTTTAAATGGTATGTAAGGCCTAGCCATTTTTTTCGCGGGAATTCATAGAACTAACTACAATATGATTAGACTTGATTGCTGAATATGATTACATTATTTACTAAAATGTTGAGGCTTAAAATAAGAAAAGAATTCGATTTTATGCATTAATACTCTAATATTCTCTAAAAGGTCGATTTACTTCCTTTGTATGGTGAATCCTCATTAAATATATTTTTTTTCATTATTATATGTTCTATTTGAAAAAAAAAATCATTAAAATCGTGACACCAAAATTTACATTGGGTGAAATTTTGGTATTTTTCTAATAATGATCATTTTTTAATGAATAGTGAAAATTACTGTATTTTAATTCAAAACTGTGTTTTAATATAATTTAGTTATATAGTTTGATTATATTATTAATTGGTTATACAGTTAAATTAGAATATATTTTTACCAGTTAATTCAATGTTGGAAATTGGTATTAATTTCACTTTGAAATTGGACAAAAACCAGTGTCAATCTTTTGATATTTAGTATTTCTTAAAAACACGTTTTTTATTTTGACAATGGAAATTAATTTTAAAATAATTAATGCCACTTCTGTGTTTTGGATTTAGAAAAAATTATTAAATATTTGGAATCCGTAGGTCCAAATTGAGTAAATAGGTACCTTTTATTTTTATACTTTTTAAATATTTATTTCAGTATGTATTTTATTAACCATGATTTGATGGTAAATATAATAAACAAGGGAAAATATAATATTATAATAATATTAAATTACCCTAACATGCGTCCTAATCCAATTGGATGATACATATCTGACCATGGGAATCCTTGGGTCGAATTTGGGACCCCACAGAACCACATTGGAGTAATAATGACATTTTTTAATAATTAATTTAATGTAACTACAAAATAGAAATAAAAAAATATCTTAAAGTAAATCAATTAGTACATTGGGGTTATATAAAATATTCATTCAACTATAAATATTCATTGAAAAGCTACAAATATATTGAACATCATGGTTTTTTATACAATTTTTGGACATTAAATAAATTAAATTATTTATGACTATATAATGATGAAATATTTTATACATTAATAAATGATTTAAATAAAAAATATTATGAATATTAAATCAATATAAAAACATGTCCAATTAGAATTTGATAATTTTATTTCGACCATGAGTCAGCTTAACTTCTACTTTAACAATTAGTTGACCTTTTGAAACTGAAGATGACTTTATAATAAAATAATTGCTTCAAACTTTATTAAAGAGCCCCTCCCCTATCTTATAAAAAGCCCTCACTTCCTACCCATTTCTCAAACATCTCAAGCCTTTGGATCATACAAAATCTACTCCAACAAACTCCCAAGATCCCTCTCTTCATTCTATATGACTTACCTTTGGCAGAAAGAACTTCACGAAAACCTTTTGTTTCAAACCCAAGGGAGTTACATGATTTTAAGGTAAAGTCTTCCCCTACGTTCTTTTATTTTATTTTATGTCTCCGACACCTAAGAACATATTATTCCAATCTTTTAGTACATCACCAATATCCTCAATATAATAGTATATTGAATGAGATGTATTTGAACTTCATTTACACACAAATCCATCTATTGCGTGAAGAACATACTGTTTCTTTGGATGGAATACTAACACGTCAAGAAGCGATGATTGCTCAATTTTCTTCTACCACCTCTCATGGTGGACATTATGATGGAAATTTATTTATATAAGATATATAATATTTTTTTTGTTTTATATATGCTTTTGTAATTTTTTTTACAAACATATTTTCATGTTTTCCAATATGTGTAAACCTGATAATTTCATTTGTGGAAGTGCAGACTACCGCCCCCTAAAGGTGATATGATTCATTCATGACATACATAGAACATATAATTATTGAGTTAATGAAATTATTTAACAAATATATCATATGATAATATAATGGAATTATAATATTCCTATTAGTCACTATGTTTTCTTTCCATTAAATATTAAATATAAATGAATGTAGTGTTCATGCGTACATACGACTTACCGTCTTCTCCAAATGTTATGTACTATTACAAATATATATATATATATATATATATATATATATATATATTTGATTCCTCTCGGAATTCCTTCTCAAAGTCGGCCCACGAAACCTCTACCTCTATCCTCTCTCTGGGGTAGAGCGTCCACCACTGACGTGCCGCACCTCTCAGCTGACTGACTACTAGGGGAACCTAGTACTCCCTCGGAGGGAAGATCAAATTAAAAGTGATCCCATGATCCTCAAGACACCCCTTTGTGTCTATATCTGAAGGACTACCCTCATAATTCTTGAGGGTTTGTCGCTGGAAAGAACGAAGAGTCTTCTACCACTGGCTATCTTCCTTCTCTCGATCAATCCTCTACTGATCGACCCGGAATCTATTGGGCCTCGACTGTCTGAGCCACCCGAGGATGACGTCTAGGTGCCATATCTGTACAGTAAACATAGATTTCCTAAGCCCATTTAGTACGGAAATTTCTCAAGGATTCATTTTATCACTTAATTTTTTTCTAAGAACACCAAAAATAAGTAAAACACAATCATGATGATGCATGTACCTTCCCTAGGGTCTCTACACTGCGATCAATGTAGTCTCACTTGGACGTTCGGTAGGCTCATAGTCCTTGCATCGGATCACAGGGGGACCTAAAATCATTTCTCCAAACCGGTCTTCCCTGGCCTATGTCACGCACCATGATCACCCAACACTGTCGCCCTACCATCCCATGAAATCCTCACTGTGCCTAACTCCAGACTCCATCCTATCTCTCAACCTACCATTGATACCATTCTATCACGAACCCCATCCATCAAATATGTTCCTCCTGAGCTGGAAATGGTGAATGGGAGATAATGAACCACGAGTCCCGCCTCTAGTAGGCCCCGGGTGGCGACCATCACCAAGGGTATGATTTTTCACAAATATGGGAGTCATTACCCCTTTACTATTTAAATCGGGAAATAGGATGAGTCAAATACCAAAAGAAAAAGGAACAAGTAAAAGAAAAAAAACCCAAACCAATCCCACATGCATGTTTATCAATTTTGAACCATGGGTCAAGTAAAATAATGCACAAAAAAGTACAATAACAAAAGAAACAAGAGTACAAAAACTACAACAACTCCAACTATCCCGACTAGTAGGGCCTCGCATGACCCTGGTAGTCCTCCTAGAATACTGAAAGGAAACGTAGGGTGAGCATACAATTATACTCATTAGGAAATCCTAATGCTCTCATGCACAGGTGGGGAGACATCCTAATGTCCCGTGAGAAAAACAGAAAAAACCAACCTAACAAGGAAATATATCCACCCAACCTCACTAGCCACACTTTCAAAAAACACATAACAATAGGTAGTAGTATATAAAAACAAGAGTATTGGGTACCCCACACCATTTCCCACTAGTTAATTCTCTTCTTAATGGCAAACATCCTGACACTACCACACTCTTCCCAATCGCAAACACCTAGGCCTCAAGAACCACATATCACCCCCGCACACACCTAGGCCTGACTACCACAATCACATCCCCACCCAAACACACCTGGGCCTCACAAACGTCACATCTCGGCTGCACACACCTGTGCCTCACAAACCACACATTCCTCCCACACACACCTGTGCCTCACAAACCACAAATCCTGACCGCACACACCTGGGCCTCCCAATCCACAATCGCATCCCCGCATGAACACACATGGGCCTCATCCCGAAGATTCTTGGGAACAGTGAAACTGCCCGAAGAGTCTGGGGCTAATACCACCCTAATAAAAACCCACCCGAAGAGTCTTGGGCGAAGGTTTCTTCAAGCCATCACAACCTATGGAAGAAAGAGCAGGAAAGAGCTAGTAACTAAGGGGAAAACACCCTCTCCCATGAAATGGGAGTGTTCAGAACTATGTTCTCAACATGGGTGGGGTGTGACAAAACACAAAGTTTCATATATATATATATATATATATATATCAAACATATCTCCCAACCTATGGATTGTAAACATAGAAACTGAGAACGTGCCTCGGCACTGCTACTACAAAGAATGCATACAACAAACAACCCCAACCACCTTTAGGTTTTTATGTTTCATCAGAATTATTTTATTAGTTACTTAACTATCGGGAAACTATCAAACGAGATCAAGGATTTCGTAGAACAAAATCCCTACCAACAAAAAATGAAGTTAGATAAAACACAATAAACACTACCCAACATTTTATCATCAATCTAACCCCATTTATTGTTCTTTCATTCATTATCTTTCCCCAAAGTTCATTTATCAACTTTCCACTTTCTTTTAACAACACAACCCATTGATAAAGCCCGGATACTACTATAAAAACATCTCCACAACTGTATCACAAAACAAGGCTTGTTCCATTTTATTTCCAATTAAATAGCATTTTATGCAGCCCCGCTACCCATTCTATCTTTAACAACCTTGGATTCACCAACCCCCCTTTGACACACCATGTAACCAAGGAAACACCCACATGTTCATTATTCCCTTTTGTTCAATCGGGGTGATCAAACAAGGGTTCCAGATTTTAATTAGCCAACTTTACTTGATTAACCAATTTCCACATTCCACAATGTTTCCATCCACAAAACGGTCTAGAAAGATAGTGAAACATTTAATTACGCAAGAAAAGTCCCCCAACGACCGTGATTTTCAGTAGGCAGAAGCCTATTCAATTCTTGACATATCAACAGGATAAATAAAGATAAACATAATAACTTCCCCATCCCCATTCATTAATCCAGTTATTATCTTTATTTATTGGTTCAACATTATCTCATGGATACAATATGATACCTACCCCACATGATGCACAAAAAGAGTGAGACTAACGTAAGGTCCATACCTCAATAGGTTCTGATCCCAACTCTCCCCCGTACCAGCATTAGAAGACGTATTTCGGCATCTGTCGCTTCTGTTAAACCTTTCAAAACCTCCTCGGGTGGAAGCTAGGAAGGAAATTCCAAAGGGAAAACAAAAAATCCAAGCTCAAATGTTCCACCTTGTCATTACGATCCTGTGGCCACTGATGGATCATATATCGGAGCTTAAACGAAGAAGTTATTGAGGAAATGAGCTTTGGAGTCTCTCGAGAGAGCTCTGCCCTTAGGAGAGGGGAGGAGAGGAGAGATTTGAAAAGGAGGAGAGGCCCCCTCCATTTATAGGTGAGAAAAACTAATTTACTCTGCGTGTATGTTATAGTACACAACGTGTACTTGCCAATTTTACACATTCTCCACGTAGCTTCCAACATGACATTCAATGCGGCACACAGTCATTGACTGGTCAACACATGGTTTAAGGGTATCAAGTGTGTGGGGGGGGACTACATGGCGTGTAGTATTGGTGACACGGTGTGTACTCACTTATTTCACGTGGCATGGACATGACATCAACATGGCACATGGATGTTGACTGGTCAACACACAGTTTGAGGGTAACACGTACGCGGGGAGGAACTACATGATGTGTAGTCTGGGCTACACAACATGCACTAACATTTTTTACGCGGCAAAGACACGACTACAACATGCGGTATACCTGGTAAGGTGGTATACGGCGTCTACTCACACTACACAGAGTGTAGTTACAAAATTCTGAAAGGTGTGGGAAAAGTCCATTCTACACTCTAGAACACTTCATCACCATCTTCTCAACAAAGGAATGGGCCGGAGAGGTCCGGGTTGGAACCATGGTCTTCTTTGCATGATTTGGAGTATGGTTTGTGTTTGTTGTCAATCATCGATGGAAGTTCGGATAATGTTCCAGCAAAGAGATCATACCGTTCAAGAAGACAATTGTATTTAAGGTGGTGCTGTTTCCCATTGTTTGACAAATTTTTGGGGTCCAAAATCTGGATGTTTCTGAGCATCGCAAAAAGTGGCTTTCCATGAAAATAATAATTTAATATTGCAATGGCATGATTTTTGCGAAGAGAGGATGCATGGGTTGGAAATCGCAAAGACCAGAAGAATGGAGGTGGTGAGTCTTCGCGATTACATCAAAGCTTCGTGAACGATAGAGTTGAAGCACATCGTGGCAGTGAAGAACTTTGCGAGGGAGCTTCGGGGTGAAGGCGCGAAGGAATGATGATGGTGATACTCCGCGATTACGACGAGCTCCACAAACGGAAAATTGATGTAGTGCTTCGTGATTTTGAGAGAATATCGGCGGGAACGTCGGAGCTTCGCGATTTGTGCTGACGTGGCGCTGACTTCGCACGGAAGGGTCGAGGATTGGTGGAATCTCCTATAAATAAAGGCCGACCCCCTTACGAGAAGTAGAGATAATATCAGAGAAAATCCTTTGCTCTCGGTTCACAAAGGTCTCTCGCGAGGGCAGTTTGCTTTGCAGAAGAGGAGCTTCGAAGCAGCTATTCTAGCTCCGCAAAAGTCGTGCGCGCCATGTTGGATCAGTGAGCTTCACAAAAAGGTAGGAGCTCCATGATAGCCAAGCATTACGAAGGCTGGAGCATCACGAGAGTGCTTCACGATTGAGATTCGTGAAAAGGCAGGGGCTTTTTGAAGACATGTTTGAGCTTTCCAAAATTGGGAGCCTTGCGGAGTAGGTTACATTGGGAAGGCCCTTTCCAATGGTTGTTCGCCCAGTGAACAGGAGACAATGACCTTCATGTCATGAAGGATTGAACATCAATAGAGCATCAACTCAGGACTATGATGCAAGAAAAGTCTCATGTCGAACGGGAGACAAAGACTTCAATGCAAATCTATTGAAGGGACCTTCACGTCTATAAACTGAGTGAAACTTCACCAACGACAGTGAGCTAGGGGGAGTCAACGTGAGTGACCCGAGGGAAGTAGTGAGTTATCCCCGAACCTTTGTAAAGGCAGTGAGCCTAGGACAGAGTGACTGTACCCGAACCATTGTAATCATCAGTTAGTGAAGCATAGTGTATTTTGGTATGACCGACAACCTGTCGGCGTATGCTCCTTGGACGTAGCCCTTAGTCGTGAACCAATTAAAAATTGTTCTGTCATCTCTCTGCATGTGAATGTTTCATTGCTGAATATACCCGTCATACATATTCAAGTAGTTCCTACCAACGTGGGAACAAGATCCATAACTTTGAGAAGAAAAAGTTGACACCCTGATTCACCCCTCCCCTCTCAGGGTGTCACGGGGTCCTACAAGTGGTATCGGAGGGTAAAGGATGTTGCCGTTGAATCTGTCCTTTGTCTCCATGGAGAATGCAGTCAATGTTAGGGGAGTCCCTATCTTCGATGAAAATAATTTTCATATTTTGAAGAACAGGATTAGATCTCTACTATGATCTCTTGGAATGTATGTTTTGTTTTCTTTTGTGCAAGGAATACAAGTCACTGATCCAACAGGCATGGCTATGACTGACACAGACAAGAAAATTCTTGATGCAGATGCTAAAGCACAAAATGCACTCACCGCGGCTCTTTCTGATAAGGTCTATCTAAAGGTGATGAGTTGCACTTCAGCAAAGGCTATGTGGGATAAACTTTAAAACATTTATGAAGGAGATATAAAGGTAAAGGAGGAAAAACGTCAAGTTTTACACAACAGGTTTGACGACCTAAATATGCATCATAATGAGAATGCAGATTATTTTTTTAATCGAATTTCTGAAGTAGTGGGAGCAATTCGAGGTCTTGGAGAAGAAATAAAAGACATTGATATCGTAAAAAAATCTTGAGAAGACTTCCTCCCATGTACAATGCAATGTTGTAAGCCCTTGAGAAAGCGATCTATCTAAACTATCTTTGGATGATTTGTTAAGTAGTTTAGTGGCACATGAGATTAGGGTCAAACCCGAAGATTCCACGACCCGCGTGATCAAGGAAATGGCATTCAAAGCCATGGAAAAACTGATAATTTCATAAGACAATGGTGGTGAAGATGACAAAGAAAAATAAATTCTTTCCCTCATATACAAGAAGTTGAAAAAAGGAAAAGGTAAATTTATAGGTAAGCTACCTCTTGCATGTTTTCATTGTGGAAGAGATGGGAACATTGACTCTCAGTGCCAAAGATAGGTAGATGATGATGATAGAAATGCTGAAGACATTGAGAAGCCTCAGAAAAGGTTATTCAAAAAGGGTGCCTTCAAATATCGAAAGAAAATGCAAAGGAAGATTTTTTTTGTGAAGAAGAAGATGATGATATTAAATTTTGTGAGGAAGAAGAACCAGAATTTAAAACCGGAAACCATGCTTCCATGATGGCTACCACTGAAATATCAGAATCCTCAATCAATAAAGGCAGAGATAATTAGACCACTGATATTGGTAATCCAAAGATTCAAATTAAGGTTGATTTCTCCATTCTTGAGATTAAATGTAAGAGATGTATTAATTGGAAGGAAATGGTGGAAGAATCATCAGAATATGTCGATGAACTTGAAGCTGAAATTGAACGTCTGGAAGAATTTTTGAAAGTTCAGTCTGAAATCCTTGAATGCAATGATGATGTAGTGGATCTAAAGATGAGAATTGGAGAGCAGGGAAAGGTCATCTATGACCTCACGTTAAGACTGGAAGAAAAGTCCAAGAGTGCTGAGGGTCTTGAGGAGGAAGATGTTACTCTTAGGAGTAAACTTGAGACTAAATCATTTTCAAATGAATCAAGGAAGAAAATACCGTTCAGAAGATTCTCAGATGCAGAATTACTGGCAAGAGCCAAGTGTGGTTCTTATGTGATTGAAAAAATATTGAGTGTTCAAATACCCACTTTCATGGGAATGAGTGGAATTAGCTGTGAAGCTGAGACATCAACTCCTGGAAATAAAGAGAGCCAAAAGAAAGACAAAACGAAGGTTGAACGTGTTGAAACATTTCCTGAAGTGCTGAAAAAGAATCCCTCAATCCAAACTAGAAGGAGAACTGACAATTATCCTCAAACATTCAGAAATGATAGGCAGTTCAACTATTCTCCCAAGGATGAAGGTATGAGGATAAATTTAGGTGACAAGACATTCCCTCTCATAAGTGTCAGTTCTGTGGCTATCTGGACCATACCATGTCATATTGCAAAGAGGCAAGGAGCTACTTGAATGGAGAAGATCTGGGAAGTCAACAAAGGATACCAGTTTCATATCCTCCATCATATAAAAGAAATAGATTCTATGGATACTGTTTTAATTGTTCTAACTTTGGCCATAAAGCTATGTATTGCAGGCAACGGTACAACAGGAGAAATTCATACAACACTCAAAGATGGGAAAATGTTCATCCTCCTGATGGTGTTGTTCTCACAATTAGTTTTTCCCCTCTGTAAGAAGATTATGGGTATGAAGAATCAGATTATGTGGAAGAATGTATTAAAAGGCCACTAGTATCTTATGATCAATCCAATATCTCATGGAAAAGGAAGAAGAAGATCGAGAAATCCAATCTTGCAGAAGTAGCACTCAAAGCTACAAAGAGCAGCAACACTTGGTTCCTGATAGTGTATACTCTTCCCATATGATGGGAAATGCTGACCTCTTGAGGAAAATTGAAAAGATAGTTGATGGAACAGTACAGTTTGGTAATGATGGTGCTTTGAAGATTAAAGGCAGTGGGAATAATGCTATCTCCAACGGGGAGCTAAAGAAGACTGAAGTTCTTTACGTATACGGTCTATGACACAATCCCCATAGTGTAAGTCAACCCTATGACTAAGGGATCATAGTAACCTTCAATCAAAAATTCTGCACTATAAATGGAAAAACTGGAAATTCTCTTATGAAAGGTTGTAGAACAGATGGAAACTTATATCAGGTTGACAACAAAGTGAGCTATTCCTATTTGTCTGTTGAATAAGAAAACAATTTATGGCATCGAAGGATGGGGCACATAAACCAACAAGACATGGAAAAGATATCTAATCTGAAGATAGTCATAGATATTCTCGTTCTAAAACATGAATAGGAAAAGTCTTGTGATGCTTGTATTCATGGGAAACTGGTTTCTAGTTCATATCGGCCAAAGAATAAAAGGGCATCCCATCTTCTTGATCTCATTCATACAGATGTATGTGGACCAATAAATGTTGATGGAACCTATGGGGAAAGGTACTTCGTCCTTTTCGTTAATGATTATAGCAGAATGTCTTGTTAATGGTGATACAGAGAAAGCGACAAGTACTTGATTGTATGAAAACTTATCGACGGATTGCCGAGAATGATACTAGATGGACAATAAAAGTCCTGCGATCTGACAATAGTGGGGAATACACGTCCATCAAATTTGAAAATTAATTAGAAAAACATGGAATACAACATGAGGTAGCTGCTGTGAGAACTCCACAACAAAATGGAGTTGTTGAGCGTCGGAATCGACATGTCAAAAATATGGCTAGGACAATGCTTATTGAGAGTGGCATCTCTCGCCATTACTGGAAGGAAGATGTTGAGGCTGTAGTGCACATTCAGAATCGAGCAAGTCTTTATATGGGATAAATGAAGACACCATACGAATTGTGGAATGACAGGAAGCCTTCATTGAAATACATTTGTGTTTTCGGAAGCAAATGTTTCATCCGGAATAAAGAAGGAAACCAAGGGAAGTATGGTGACAATGCTGATGATGGAATTTTTCTTGGGTATCCAATGAACAGACAATCTTACAAGTGTTTCAATAAACGCTTGGGGGGATTGTGGAAAGCAATGATGTTAAGATCATTGAAGGAAAAACTCCAAATGCTTCAAATAGTACCTATGCTGATGAGATAGAAGATGAGAATGAATGTGAACATGGAATAAATACAAATACAAAAATAGAGGAAGGTATACAAAACACTCAGGGGTCACATCATGATGTTGAGTCAGACAAAGAATCTGAAGTGGAATTCATGGATGGCGAGTATGCGACTGAACCTCATAAGAAAATTCGAAGAGAAGAAATTGATCCATCTAACATAATTGGAGACAGGAATGAACCTACACAGACAAGGAGGATGAGGAATAACACACCATCAACATTTCTGTCAGTTGTGGAGCCATCCTCATTTGAAGAAGCTGCAAAGGATGAATCCTGGGTGAAAGCCATGAATGAAGAGTTAGATCAGATTGATATGAATCAGGCATGGGATCTTTTCCAGAGACTAAAGGTTCACAATGTTATTGGAAAAAATGGATATTCAAGAACAAGTATGACGAGCATGGAAGTGTTATCAAAAACTATGCACGACATGTATGTAAATGGTATTCTCATATAGAAGGTGTTGATGTTGAAGAGGCCTTTGCTCTAGTGGCTAAACTGGAGTCAATCAGGTTGTTTCATGCCATTTCTCTCCAAAGAGGATATAAAGTATATCAAATGGTTGTCAAGACAGTATTCTTAAATGGTGTACTCGAAGAAGAAGTCTACATTGAACAACCGGTGGGTTTTCTTTTGGGTGCTGATGAATCAAAGGTATGCAAGGTAAAGAAATAACTTTATGGCCTGAAACAGGCACCACAGGTGTGGTACTCCAGACTGGATTTTTACCTCAAGAAGCTGGAATTCAAGAGAGGAGGAGTAGATCACAATATCTATGTGAAGAATTCTTCAAAAGACCAGTTCATGGATCTAGTTTATGTCGATGATATTATATTTGGTGGAAACAGGCAGATGTCAGTGGATGAATTTGCCAGTCATATGAAATCAGAATTTAAAATGTCGATGATTGGGGAGCTCAAATATTTCATGGGACTGCAAGCGACACAAAGGAAAGACTTCACTTTTATCTCTCAAGAAAAGTATGCCAGAGAGCTGCTGAAGTGGTTTAATATGAAAGACTCCAACCAATGTCAACTCTGATTTCAGTTGGAACCAAACTTGGAAAGCATGAGGAAGGGACATATGTAGATCCCACCATGTACAGAAGAATCATTAGGAGCCGTCTGTACCAGACAATGACACGACCCGATATTGTCTTTGCCACATGTCTTGCAGCCTGCTTTCAGAGTAGTCCAAAGGAAGAAAATATGGCAGCAGTCAAAAGAATCATGCGGCACATTCAAGGTACACACAACTTTGGATTACATTTTTCTTGCATGTAGTGATAGTGAATTATCAGCTTTTTCTGATGCTGACTGGGCTGGTGATGTAGTAGATAGAACGTCCATCAATGGTGGAGCTTTCTATATTGGGCAGAAATGTGTTGGCTTGTTGAGTAGAAAACAAGAAAGTACTTCTTTTAGTACTGCTGAAGCTGAGTATATCTCCGCCACAAAGTCATGCACTCAACTGCTATGGATGAAGCAGCAATTAACTGATATTGGCGATGAGGTGAAGCAACCAATGGTGATATACTGTGACAAAAAGAGCACAATTGATCTTAAGAAGAATCCAGTTCAGCATTCTCGTACAATACACATTGAAATAAGGTTTCACATTATCAAAGAGAAAGGTGAGCAAAGCGTGATTAGAATGGATTATGTAGGAACAGACGAGAAAGTGGCTGATATCCTGACAAAGCCACTGTCAGTGGCTGTGTTTGAGAAGCATCAGTTGAACCTCGGTGTTCGGCCACCTCCTAGTGCATAAGGAGGTTACGGAATTCACCACTCCCTATTTGTTATAACTGTTTTAATCTGTTTATGGATATGATGCAGGTTTAGGGGGGAGATACTATCCAGGGGGAGTACGGTTTGAGCTGAACGTGAAACAAATTTACTGGTCTTTGGATTTATTGTCAATTGGGGAGAAGGGAGAAAGGAATAAATTCAGGAAACTTCTGTGATGAGAAGAAAGAGAATGAAAACAGTGGAACCCAATTCAAGCCTCCTCTCTTATTTTCTACACCGAGCATTTCTCATGTAGACATAGAGTGTTGGCAGAGTTGATTCCTGCATTTTTTTTGTTTTTCACATAGATGGAGATCTATTGAATTTATCTTCTGATTGCCAATAAACCCAAAGGGGGATATTGTTGGAACTATGGTATTCTATGCATTATTTGGAGTGTGGTTTGTGTTTGTTGTCAATCATCAATGGAAGTTTGGATCATGTACCAGAAAAGAGATCAAACCGTTCAAAGGAATTCCATGAAGATAATAATTTAAATGGCAAAGGCATTAATTTAACGAAGAGAGGATGCATGGTTTGGAAATCGCAAAGACCAGAAGAATGGAGGCGGCGAGTCTTCGCGATTACGTCAAAACTTTGCGAATAGCAGAGTTGAAGTGCATCGAGGAGGTGAAGGACATTTTGAGGGAGCTTCACGGAGAAGGCACGAATAAATGATGACGGTGATATTCCGCGATTACGACGAGCTCCGCAAACAAAAAATTTCCATAGTGCTTCGCGATTTTGAGAGAATTTCAGAGGGAACTTCGAAGCTTCGGGATTTTTGCTGACGTGGCGCTGACTTCGCGCGAAAGGGTCGAGGGTCAGTAGAATTTCCTATAAATAGAGGCCGACCCCATCAAGAGATGTAGAGTGAATTTCAGAGAAAATCCTTTGCTCTCGGTTTGCAAAGGTCTCTCGCGAAGGCAGTGTGCTTCGCGGAAGAGGAGGTTCGTGGTGGCTATTCTAGCTCCGCAAAAGTCGTGCACCCCGCGTTGGCTCTGTGAGCTTCGCGAAGAGGCACGAGCTCCACGATAGCCAAGCATTGTGAAGGCTGGAGCATCGCGAGAGTGCTTCGCGATTGAGCTTCGCGAAAAGGCAGGGGCTCTATGAAGACTTGTTTGATCTTTCCAAAATTTGGAGCCTTGTGAAGTAGGGTACTTTGCGAAGGCCCTTTCCAAAGGTTGTTCACCCAGTGAACAAGAGACAATTACCTTCATGTCAAGAAGGATTGAACTTTAATAGAGTATCAACTCAGGACTCTGATGCAAGCAAAGTCTCATGCCGAACAGTAGACAAAGACTTCAATGAAAATATATTGAAGTGACCTTCACATCTATAAACTGAGTGTGACTTCACCAATGGCAGTGAGCTAGGGGGAGTCAATGGGAGTGACCTGAGGGAAGCAGTGAGCTATCCCTGAACCTTTATAAAGGCAGTGAGCCTGGGACATAGTGACTATACCCGAACCATTGGAATCTATAGCTAGTGAAGCATAGTGGATTTAGGTACGACTGACAACTTGTCGGCGTATGCTACTTGGACGTAGTCCTCAGTGGTGAACCAAGTACAAATTGATGTGTCATCTCTCTTCATGTGAATGTTTCATTGCTGATCATATCCATAAAACATATTCAAGTAGTTCCTACCAACGTGGGAACAAGATCCACTACTTTGAGAAAAAAAGTTGACATCCTGATTCACCCCTCCCCTATCAGGGTGTCCCGGGGTCCTACAGTCCGAGCCATTACAGTATTCCACAATTAAAATGAATCATATAAACCATTTGTACATTTTCCATAGATCTAGTAAAAAGATATATCGTATTCAAAAAATTTATATATATATTTCCATATCAATTGATTCATAAAACTATTTTTATATAATGGGAAGAGGAATGATATTCCAAATAAAAATTGAAATGATTTTTAAACAAATATATTGGGCTCCCTGCCACCCCATATTCACCCATAACCACTAAAATAATTTTCCTCACCCTGTGAGTGATTAATTCCCTTATCCTCCATCTTCAAACATATTTATTTAATTTTTTGATTGATATATTCTTCTACATGAGATAAGTGAGTTCTGAATCAATATTTTTTTAGATCAGTGTTGGTTTCATTTTTATATATATGATCATGTACATTTAATTTATTAAAAATATTAAATACATATTTAGAGAAATGTTTATATGTTTTTAAATTCATGTAATTAGATGATTTTGATTATATAATAGAGAAAATAGATGAATAATGAAGCATGGATGACCATGAAATGGTCATTCCATGATTAATGTTCATGTCTCAAATCACTAGTCCACATAGAAAAAAACACAATAATTAATAATTTATTGACAATATTTTATATTTATGGAACATGAGATCCATCTTAAAATTTGTAGGGTTGTTTTGGGATGGTGAATTTGATCCAAGGAGAAATGTATCCTATAGAAAATGGGTTTTGGCTGAATACTAATGTAGAGAAGTACATGAATGATATTGGTGGGGGATTTCTGAAATAGAGATAATAATAAAGTTTATATATAATTGATTATATATATTTTATTTCAATTTATTATTCACCCGAACGTAGATTAAATGTGTGATTTAACTTTATTTTTTCCAAACATGTTATTAAAGGGGTATTTTACATGTTTGTCTATGAATTTCTATTTAATCTATTCTAGGTTTCACATTCAATTATAATACATTATTCTCTAGAATAGTTTTCCCAACATTATCGTGCAGTTTATGTTAAGAGATTTTTTTATAAATAAGTTTCAAGAATACTAATATCACTATAAAAATTTGTTACGATATAATCTAAATATTAAATCGGTCATTCATTACCATTACGAGTAATAAATAGAGGTATATGACCATTATAAAGGGATATTATTGATAGAGTGATATTAATCATGTAAGTAAAGGGGGGACATAGACATAAATAAAAAAAGAGGATATTGTTATATACATACAATCTATAGTGAATAAACTTGTAAAAAATATGTTTCATAAACCTATTTATTATTCACATTCCATTCTCTTAAATCATCATCAATTTTTGTAAATTAATTTTCAAGGGATTGTTTCTGTCTAAAATTAGGTTAGTGTTTGAATTATTTTATTGTGTATAATATTTTCATTTTTATATGGGATCATTTTTATAATTTCATGATTTTATATTACATAATTATATATTTTATTACTATTTTTCTATATTTTTATCTTCTAAACGGATTGATTCTATGGTGAATTAATGAATCTCTCAAGGTTGTTTATATCCTAATAATGGTGGATTATATATATCCATTATAGATAGTAAAGTGTCTATGTTTTTGATGATTATATAATGGGTTTACCATAATCTCAATCACTTTTTACTAGTAATGAATGAATGAAATAGTTATTGTGATTATAAGGTGGCTTGTTGGGGGAATTCTATCCTATCATGGTCCGAAATTCCAAAGTATATTCATTATTGTGGATTGTTGTGATATCTAAAAAATTATAGATTAAATTATATGCATAAGAATAAGTCTCATCCATCTTAAAAATATTAATATTGTATTTTTATATATTTAGAGGTGTCTCTTAAGTTACCACTTTCATTATATTGATCATTTTATAAATTTGATTCTAATTTTAATCTATGAAGTGTATTTTGGGTGGTTCAATGTATTGTGAAAATATTGAAAATTAGAACATTTTTCATGAAATTATGGTTTTCCCATTGTTTGTATCAACTTGATTTAGACTTCATAGTCTAATCCTAGGGTAGAATATTTTAGTATCTCAAATTTATTAATTTTATCCATCATGAAAATTATTTGGTAAATGTTCAGGATACCCAACAATATTAATTATTTTTAGGCATCTCTTGTAACATATGTTGTTTTATTTATTCATAGCTTTTCAAGAAAATAGTTTTCTTTGAAGAAATTCATCTTTAAAAATGGAATTATTACTATTTTAAATTTTGAATTACATTATAGATTTTAACATAAGATGTTTCCCCAATAATAGAATGGGTAATAGATTGATGTATCATATAGATTATATGTCTGTTGTTGTGAATTGTCATAGTGGTCTACACATTGTAATCCAAAATGAAAAATTGGTGTTTAAAACCCCTTGGGTATAGGTACTGTAGTAGTACTATAGCTGTACTATTACAACGAAGGTACTGTTGAAATCATGGGTACAATATTGGTGGCAACACACTGTAGTGGCAGCCGGACAGTACATCAATAAAGGGTACTCGGTATCATTGTAAGGTGTGGGTACTGTATGAGTACTATTGTCATAATGGGCCTTGGGCAAAAAAATCGGGCTAACAGGCCATGTAATATGCTACAAGCCCCCTAGGCCATCAATATATTTATTGAGTCTCCCCCATCCCAGTTAAACATGGTCTTCTTGTTTATTAAATAATAAAATGAGGCTTTGACCCCAACCTTTTCAAAAAATTATTGTTTTTATTTCAAGAATGATTGTAATGAAAAAGGAAATTTTTTTTGCTTTTTCATTTAGCAATTCAATAAATATATGTTGAAAACAATTTTTATATAATTATTGTGTTGTAAGACCATGGTAATCATGTGATGACATTAACTTCCATATAAATAATTTAAGATTTTAAAAAAAATATTTTCTGTTAATTATCACGCTATAAAGATTAGATTATTTTATACAATTTGTGAGCAGAAAGAATCTACTGGTGAGGAGAATTTTATATTTGGTTGGTTTCTAGTTTTAAATCATTATCATATAGATATTAGTATACTAAAAGGGGACAATGATAACAAATATAGATAAGGAAAATTATAAGGATGATGATGTTGGATGTTTGATAAAATTACTACATAATACCCAAACTCTTGTATACCATGAATGTACCCAAATGAAAAATTGTATTTAAATGTAGTTATTAATGGAAAAAACATGTATGGTATTTAAAATATATCCATTGATTATAGTCATAACTTATTGAAGGAATTTATTCTAGATAATGATTATATTCCACATAATTATTATATGGAATAGAAGTTAATTATCAATCATGAATTTTTAACTTCATAAATTCACAATATTCAGAATTCTTGTACATTATTTTGGTAGGAATAAATATAAATTAATGAATGTAAGGAATTTGGTAAATCATAATGTATGGAAAATCTCCATGGAACACCATCTCATGTTCCATATAATGTCATGTGGTGCATTTTATTGATTACTAGGATTCAAAATATACTTATATCATAAGAAATGTAAACCAATAAGAGATTGAAAGATACTGTCATAATTCAAGATGATGATTTGATGGTTCATTTAGATGATAGAAATGTGTGTCTAGTAATTTATATATAACATTCTGATTTTTCGGTTGAGGTGTGTAATGTCATTTTTGTTATATCTATTCACTTTTTAATCAATTTGGTTATATTCGTCACAGTCCCATAATGTTGAAAGTTTGTTTTAACCTTTATAATATTTCTCTATGGATGTGTCTAAAAAATCAATCACATTATTGAGTATACTAATATATAGTATTTATAAACCTGAAATAATATTTAAAAACACATTAAAATATTAATAATAGAGTTGATGATACTTCAATATATCGGTGTGTGCATAGGTGACGCTGCTTTGAAAAATATATTTTATATGTATGATGCCCATGCATGTACAATAAATAATTTATGTTTTTATAAATTGATATCTGGTTCGGTAATTAATGGAAAAAATTCATGGCATGTCTGTATGTTGAATAAATAATCAAGAGGACTTAAATATCATTTTCCTTTTAATATAACATGGCATTGAAGAGTCTTGATAATGGATCACTAATAATAGAATATTAACTATATGATTCATAATTTATTTGACTCTAAACCAAAAAAACAACTTTTAGAAGTAAATTATGTGATTTATTAATTGGATGACATTATTATTTCATCAGGGTAGGGTCATATCAAATCCAAAAAGTGGAATAATTTTTACACTGAAGAAATATAAAATTTGAAAATTGAAGTTATCATTCCTAAAATTCTATATTGTTCATCAAATATTTTACATCATTGATTAGACAAAATCCACATTCATAATATTATATGTGAAACAAGTCAAAGAATTTTTCAATATATTATGTAGAAAAAACGTAATTATGATCTCACGAAAACTTGTTCTAATGGGGTATTTGACCAGTGCTGCATTTTATTTGTATTATTGAAAACCGTGAATTTCTTTATCCTTATTATGGGATAAAAACATTATATAATAATTACTTTAATGAATTATTTAAGACCAAAATATTACATTATATATTCTTAGAAACATATATAATTGATTATATGGATTATAACGTTAACTGAAGTCCCAAAAAAATTAATGAATATCACATCCTTCTTCATGAATAGATTCCAATATAAATTAATAATGAAATATCCCATTATTGAATAGTGATGATGATTCAATTGTACCATTTCTAACCTCATTTCGATAAAATATTATCCATGAAATTTTTGAAAAAAACTCATCAATGGAGACATTATTTTTTGTGAGATGGAAAAATGTTTCTTCCATTATTTATCCCTTGTATGTTGCACTTAACTGTTCTCTTTCAAACTAAAACTCTTCTTTGGTGACCCATTGAATTTTGGTGGATCTTTCATACTAAAAAAATATTTTAACAATGAAATCATTTTTCTGAAATATAAACCATCCTAATGGTTACATTATGAGAGTTTATTTGAATCAAGAATGTGTTAGTTCTTATTAAATCAATTTTTATAATTTGAGAATAAAACATAATTGGAAATGAGAAATGAAAATTTGTATTGTGGGGAAATAGATCCCTCTTTTTCATCAAATACTCAAATTCGATTATTTCTTTGTTAATATAAATTGGAATGATTGATCCATAAAGGGTGGATGTGTCACATATCACAACCTTATCATAGTAATGTTTTGTTCAAATAATATACCAGGTAGGAAATTTATATATTTATATGCTAACTCATAAAATTTCATTAGTCATATTCCATAAAATATTTAATTAATTTTCTCTAATGAACATAATAAAATTATAATTATAGTATATTGATCATTTACCTTGATATGGATAGTGGATTTTATTATAAAAGAGTTTTCTACTTGGATGAAATTAAATGTATGGCCATTACATTAATTTTTTGTGAACATAGATTTTCATTTAATTAAGTTAACCATAAATATTAGTAGTATTTATTTTACCTATTGGTTATATATCTCAAAAATTAATGTCATTGGATTTTGGTCCCAATTATTTATTTTATGATTGAATATTACTAATAATGAATTAATATAAATTTTATAATAGATCAACAAGTGAATAAGGGAACACAAAAAGATGGAATTATTGTAACTGTTATAACATATTGTTATTCCTCAGAATCAGATAGTAGGCCTCAATATAAAAATGGCTCTTATAATAGAATTTTTAAACTATTATTATATGATTTATAATATTGTGGTCAATTCACTATGATTAAATTTAAATGGATTGATTCAATGAAATTACATGGTGCATTTATTGAAAACTGTGGATTTATAATTATTTAATTGACTCCTCTATTATTTAATGATGAAATATATATTTTGGAATAGATAGAAAAATAAATGTTGTATGTGAAATATATTTTGGTTCCTGATTATAATTTTATTATGGAAGTAGGTCAAAAATATATTTTTCCTGAATGTGGGATAAAATTGACACCATTGACTCCACATAGTCATTGAAAAAATTGTAGTATTCGATGAATCAAAAATTATTCTTTGTATAACTTATATTGAACCCAATAGAGTGGTGTGTAATATATTAATGGAATTTTATATATTCAAAATTAATTACCTTTAACATTACCAGGGGTTGTCATTTTGGTACTATTTCAATTAATTTAATTTTGTTTATGTTTAGAATGATAAATTTTTTATTAATTTTAGTTGTCATTGTATTTAATTAGAGTTATTTAAATTGAGAAAACACTTCTTCAAGGATATATATTTTAAATATATATAATATTTTTAAATTTTAGTTTCTAAAAAAATTTATGATAATGGTTTCTAATTCATTGACATTTAATTATATGGTATAATGTTAAAAACATATTTATAAAATATTATATGTACTTGAAATTTATATTATGAAATACGTGGAAGAAATTTGAAGGAAGAGATTGTTATTTAATGATCTATGGATGTGTGAGCTAGGGTATCCTTTCTAGATCCCTTAGTGAGTATAATAATTAGAATATTTATCTTCGACACTAAAATTACTATCATGTCATTATCTGTAAAATAAACATATCGATATTCATCTGAACCTGAGTTTACTTCTCCTCAACGAAAATCATATCTACGACATCCTTTCATCCTGCCCATGCGCATCTAGGAATGATCCCACCCATGCCACCACCATCATCGTATTTTACAACTAAATCGTAGACCACATCTACAAAAAATCAAGGGATTTTCCAACATATAAGTATCCATATAATATGATGTATCCCCAACCCTTATATTCAATTCCATCCTTATCTATGTTACATAATTTCCTTCTGTCCATCTTGAATCAGAAGATTATTTGCTTCATTTTCAACCCCACATCATTTGGATGGCCAATTGGATGCATTATAATAGGAACATAATTTAGAGACTATAAATAATGAAAAACCCATGGATCCATTATATCCTAATGAGAAGCCAATATAATTTTTTTGAATGCTTTTAAATTATTATCACATCATTTTTTTCAATTGTTGTGTTGAATTAATTATTCATTTTTATTTATCATATTTAGAGGGATCATGTAAATGGTGAAATAGGAGCACCCATATGCATGAAGCAAAGAATTGTTAATAAAAATAATAATTTATAAAAATTTATATAATAAAATGATATGTTAAAATTATTAATAGTTTATAAGTTTTTTGGAATCATTATCAATATATAATGATATCATTTCAAATCAACCATTTTCATGGAGCCATATCACTAATGAAATTAGGAGTGAAAATGTGTAGATATATATGCATTGAATTTTTCCAAATTTAATTCTATATTTTTATTGTATTTATGAGAAAAAATATGCTAATTATAGTTTCTTTTTAATTTTCATAAATGTAAATAAAATATGGTCCCACAGTTGATGGATTATGGGTTTTTTCTGTGATCATATTGTCATCATTTATGTTATTATTGTAAGATTAGAGTCAGTTATGATTTAAAGGCTGTAAAAATATTAATCAATTTAAAACAACATAATATGATAAAATTATCTCATATTGGAGGACTAATGATTTTTTTTCTATTTTTAATCTTTATAAGTAATAGTTTGATATTAAATTACTATTAATTGTATTGAATTTTTGATGAGTTGGGAAAAAAGATAATTTATACATTTGTCTAATGGGAGACTCTTTCGACACCCTCACCTGTATTAATGGTTTTAATAATTCCATATCTTGACAAATCCAATTAATAATTTCTAATAACTTCAATCATTTTAATTTAATATTTAATATGAGTTATTATGATTATAAATGATCACATATAAGTTTAACATATTCTCATAATATTTATGTTTTATGATAGTGCAAGAAGAAATATTTTCTCATCATGAGTGAATAAAACTGTTGTAAGAGACGACATATCGATTGTTCTACAGAGTCACCTACAGTGCAAGAAGACTCACCGATAGACGACTCACAGACAACCCATTTGAATTAATGAAGTAAGGACTTACTGAGGTAAGGAACAACCAGAACAACATCCTACCAATGCATAGTGCTACCAAATAAAGGTGTTACTGACACTCGGAGATACCAGCACATGGAAATATTAATGCATGGTTCTTTGGATGCTTGGTTCTTCAGAAGCAAGGACTCAACAAAACTGAAAATGATTCACTAACGCAATGGGTAATCGATGCATGGAGAGACTGACAGACTAACACACCAGTTGATTGAGTTTCCAATAGAAGGAGATACCGACAGAGGACATACCAAATATATTTTTCAATTATCATTATTTAATAGTACTTTTAATAGTCATATTTTTAGATTTTTAATGTGAAAAATTATTTTAATGCTTTTCAGGAAATCACAAATTATTATGTCATAATTTTGTGGTACAATTACACCCTCAAACACTATGTCATCTTCCATGTGTATAAAATGAAAAATAAATTGAGATGAAATATATAGATAAAATTATATTTCATGATATATATATAGAATAGAACACTCACATACTGATGGTATATGAACAACATGAGAAATATATCGAAAGGAATAACTAATGAGGAAATCTACATTCATGTTTGTTGTGATCCAGAGAACGGATGTTCATCAATGTTCCAACATGTATACTACATCCAACTGATCGTAAGGAGAAGAACTTATCAACCTCATAGAAGAAGTAACATAGTTCTGTATGAAACTATGTTTTCAGTATCTTCTTCCAGAAAAGGCCTCCAGCATCATCTCTGATACATCACAGATTCTAGATCTGAATTTAATAACACACAATGCCTTCTAAAACATATGTAATATTTATTTATCCTTTAGAAGTCACTTTTTATCCTTTCATTTATGGTGTGCATGTCATTGTAAAAAACATATTTTCTCCTACATTGAACTGGAGGACACTAGATATCCCCCCATAATAGTGAAATTACATTTTTTAACCCACGCATGACTCTAGTAGAGGACCTGAGTGACCTTGTTGTTTTTTCCCATGTAGAACTATGGTAGAGTTCTTATGACATGCTCCTTCTGTGTTTTGTTATGTAAACCCCAATCCAGGGCGTGGTTTAAAATACTATTATCTTTATAGATTTCATGGGTGTATATGATCACCATTTTGATAGGACGATGTCTCTCTATGAGATGAAAATATGGTTTTATATATGCTGTGTTTTAAAATTTAGTTTTCTCCATTTTTATTAGTATTTCAGAAAAAATAATTTCACTTTGATTGTTAGTGTTGACTTTTTTTATATATATTTTGGAATATTTTATTAGTTCAAAATTTCGTAACATTATATCATATTATAGTAATTGAGAAATAAATAATCTTCAAAGAAATTATTTGAATAGTGAGATGATTATAAATTAAAAAAATATGATTAATGGGTATGTTATGTTTTAAATTTGGGTAATCGTTTAAATAATATTTTTAAAAAATCACTTTATAGGAAAAAAATACACCACCTCTTGAGTTTCCTACTCCGATCAACATTGTGTATCATAGGTTGTTTTTAAATACCTTTTTTCAAATGCCTCAAATAATTTTAAAATATTTTCAACTGTGATTTAGTTGTGTTTTAATGATCATAATATTTTTTTCACTTCCATATTTATCCCTTCAAACAAATTTATTTAGTATCGATAGTATATTGGAACCTGCAACTATAAAAAAACCTCCCTACATTAATGTAACAGAAAATACCTAGTGGATTATTAAGATTAGAATACATTTAGAAAGTATGGGCATTCATATTTATAAAGTTATAGAAGATAAATACCAAATACCAAATACTTCTAGGAATAACTCGAGTGATACCACAAATTCATCATACAATAACAACTGAAATGCTATGAATTCCCTTTTTTGTGAACTAATAGATGAAGAATTTATTAGAATATAATCGTGTACTTCCACCTACAAAATTTAAGACATTTTAGTTATTTCACATGATGGAATATCTAATGCTTTATAAATGAGACTCTACTCCTATTCTATTATGAGTGATAATTTTATGATGAAGACTAATGAACCTATTTTTGACATTTATCTCAGATTTAATGAAATATTAAACACAATTATATTTCTATGAAGATCTGTTACTGCCAAGGAAAAATTCAAGAGAATAAAAAGATGCATATGAGAGAGATGGAGAGGGACTTAATTATCTAAAAGTGAATCACGTGGCCTCAGAAACATCCTAGTATTGGAGCCTATTGTAATGTTGATGTTGTATGGGGATGAAGTAAAATTAAAAAAAGTAGAGGGTGATGAAAAAGAAATAAAATATATTTCATTCAAATCTATTACATACAACAAGAAAGAAAATTCCCAAGATGAATGTAAATATTCTAGTGATGAAAATTCATCTAAAGAAAGTGATGAAGTGGTTTCTCAAATATATATAACGTTTTAGAAAAATTTATAGAAAGAATAAATTCTTTAGAATGAGTAATTACCAAGGTAAATATGATCATAAGGGACAACGGAAAAAGAATTGGAAAATAAGTGACACATAAAATGAAATCATATGTTATGATTGAAAAACAAAGGGGCATGTAAAGGATAACATTCCCAAGATAAAATATGAGAAGAAGTTTGATGAGAAATATAAAAAGTATAAATAATCCTTGAATGAAACATGTAGTTCTGATTAGGATAGATTACGTTACTCAAAATATTTTAATGATGAAAACAATAATAAGGAAAATATGTGTCTTATAAAAAATCAATCTAAGGTATCTCTAAACTCCTCTGAACATAATGCATACAATTCTGGATATAAAAGTGGTTATGAAAACAAGAACAAAGGGGAAATGATTTAATATTTTAAAAAGATAGAATAAATATTTAATGATCTAAATAATATATAAAAATCTTTAATGAAACATCTTGATTTGAGTACAACTATAAAATCTGAACATGCTATATAAAAATAGTAAAATTTCAAACAACTTGATGAAAATAATGAGATTAAATTATTAAGTAAGAATTTGAAAAAGTATTTAGAAAGTTTTACTTACGATAAATAAAAATAGTTAAAATTGACGATAAAATAGTAGCGCATTAATATTCCACTAGAATATGAGACCAACCAGTAAATAGGAATATGAATAATTCCCCATTTGTATCAAAATCCCGAAAATCTTGTTTTAGGCCCATTTATGGAATATTTTCCACATGTTCTAGCTATAAAACATATTCTAAAATTTCAAGCTTTCTGAGACCAAATAATTTATATCATTAAAACAAATTACATGAATCTTATAGGAAACCCATGAATTAAATGTGGGTCCCCAAATAACCTATTACTAATGTGATGGGGCCGAAAAAAATCTGGCTACCAAAACAATTTTTGGTGGAATATGTTTTTGTAGGAAATTTGTTTGTAGAGCTCCTAAAAAATATTTTGGTACATGGACAGTGGATGATAAAGACCAAATACAGAAGATTACTAATAATTCATGAACCTGATAAATATTTATGGATTCCATGTCGCTTTTGGTGATAATGAAAATGGAAATATCGTTGTCCTTCGCAAAATTGGTAACTCTAAATCAGTTTTAATTCCCAATGTACATTGTGATGAGGGATTAACATACCACATAATGAGTAACTCCCAGATACGTGATGATATATTTAATGTTAAATTAGATAATGATGAATGAAATGGTTTCAATTCTAAAACTGGTTTAGTATTTACATCTCCGAGAAATGACAATGTTTACAGTTTTAACTTAGATTCATTGATTTCTTATAAGGTTTCACGTTTGAATGATTTTCATAGAGATTTGTGGCATTTTAATAATTCATTATGTCACTTAATTACACATTCACTTATAAAACATACTATAAAAGGCTTATCCATTGATCTATATAAAATTTAGTTTCCTAATGGAAAATTTTGTAATCCTTATCAAAATTTTAAACAGCACAAAAACTCTTTCATACCAATGAAAAAAATTCATCTTATCAAACTATTGAGTTAAATCACAAGAATCTATTTTTACCCTATTTATTTTGATGTCAATGTGGGATGCACTACGTCTATGTTCTAATATATGTCTACTCTAGATATATTTGGACATTTGTCATGGCACATAAATGTGAACCATAATCTCATTTCACAATGTATTCTAGGATTTTAGAAAATCATAGTGGTCAAAAAATTAACACCATAAGATGTGTTCATGGTCATGTGTTTTGGAACAAATAGCTTGAATAATTTTTCTCGCAAAATAGATATAGTTGTAACTTCTATTCTTCTAGTAATCCCCAACAAAATGGAGTTGTATAATGTAGAAATAGAAAATTGTATGAAATTTATAATACTAATCTTAGTGTGTGACATCTCAAGTAAACAGAGAACATGAAAATTTTCATATTTATTAATATTTTTGAATTAAATATTAATTCGTATTTAAAGGGTGCACAATGTTCGATGTCGTAACCTATAGACAATAATTTAATTCATTTAAATCTTATGTTGGACACTAATAATATAATATTATTATTTTAAATGGTAGATAACGCCTAGCCGTTGTATTGGATGGAATGATTATAACTAATTACAATATGATTATACATGTTTTTTCATATTTTTTACATTTATCCAAAAAAAGATAGAGGCTTAAAACACGAAAAGAATTCAATTCTAAATATAAATACTTTAATATTCACTGAAAGGACTATTTACCGCCTTCTAATGGTGAACCATCTTTAAATATTCTTTTTGTAATAATTTATGTCTTATTTGAAAAAATAATATTCTTCTTTAGAATTGGGACACCAAATTTTACATTGGATGAAATTTTGGTATTTTTCTGAAAATGTTCATTTTTAATGAATCGTGAAAATACTATATTTTAATTCGAAAATGTGTTTTAATCTAATTTATTTATATGGTTATATTATGTTTTTAATGTGTTCTAAAGTTTAATTAGAATATATTTTTACCAATTAATCCAATTTTATACATTGGAATTAATTTCACTTTGATATTGGACATAAACAAGCTTTAATCTATTGATAGTTATTATTTCTTAAAAACACACTTTTTGTATTGATAGCGTGAATTAGTTTTAAATTAATTTCTACCACTTCTGGGTTTATAATTATGAAAAATGGATTATATATTTGTAATATGTATTTCAAAATTGTGTAAATATGTAAATTTTATTTATAAACATTTTAAATATTTACATTAGTAAATATTTTATTTACCGTGATTAAAGGGTAAATATAATAAATAAGGGTAAAATATAATTATATAATAATATTAAATTACCCAAACATGTATCATAATATTTTAATGGACTCATATCCCACCATGGCCATCCTTCTGTCTAATTTGGGACCCCATGGAGCTAGATGGGAGTAATAATAACACTTTATATTAATTATTTTAAAGTAAATACAAAAATGAAATAATCAAATATCTTTTATTAAATCAATTTTTACATGGGGTAATATAAGTTATATTTTTGACAATTAATATTTATTGGAATGATAAAAAGAATTCCTATATGTTTAATTTTTTTAATAATTTTTGGACATAACTAAATTAAATTATTTATGACACAATAATGATGAAATATTTACCAAATTAATTAGTGATTTAAATAAATAAAATTATAAATATGAATAAAAATATCCAAAACCAGTCCAATTATTATAGAGTGGTATTTATATCAACCATGAGTAATCTTATATTCCACTTTAATGAATATTTTACTTTTTGATACTGAATATTAGTTTATAAAAAATAATTTCTTCAAACATTACTAAAGAGAACTTCCTCTCCCTTATAAAAATCACTCACTTCATACCCATTTCTCACACTTATCAAGCCTTTGGCTTGTACAAAATATTCTACAACAAACTCCTAAGATACCGTTATTAATCCTAGATTCCATTCATTAGGAATAAAAAACTTCAAGAAACACTTTAGGTTCAAGAGAATGGGAGTTACCTGATTTAAAGGAAACAACTATTCTTAAGTTATTTTGTTTAAGTTTACTTCACTAAACCCTAAATTTTTTTTATTATTTTATTTTATTACAACACATGTATCCAAAATATACAAGGATTTTGTTATGAGAAGTATTAAAACTACAAATACACACACCTCCTTCTAATGGGTGAAGAATATATTGTTTCGGTGGATGGAAAACTAACGCCCCACAAAGCGATGATTGTTCAATTATCGGTTACCACCTCTCATGGTGTCCATTATGATGGAAATGTATTTATAAATGAAATATATTATGTTTCTATATTCTATATTCTTATGTAATTTTTATTTACAAAAAACCTTTATGATTTCCAATATGTGTAAGAACGATAATTTCATTTGAGGGAGTGTGGACTACTGCCCCCTCAAGGTGATATGATTCGTTCATGACATACATTGAATGTATAAATATGGAGTTAGGTAAATTATGTTAAATATATATCATATTATATTACACTGTATTTATAATATACCTTTTTTTCATTTAGTTTTCTTTTCATTAAATATTAAATAGAAATGAAAGTAGTGTTCATGCGTACGTACGGCTTAGCGTCTCCATGAATGATGCATTTCATTTCTAATGTAGAACTGTTATGTACTATTATATATATATATATATAGGATATATATGATATATATGACATCTAAATCATTAATATCATTCTCGAGATAATGGATTTTTGACCACATGGACAAATTGTAATTATAACAGGTTCATTTTTAACAAAAATTCCACACATCAACAAAATGTCTGATATGAACTGAAATAATTTAATAAATAATATTTCAAGGTAATAAGTGATTTAAAAGTAATAATAAACATTAAAAAGTATATTAAGAATGTATAAATTAACCTAGGTGTATTATTCAGGAAGAACTAGAACATACAACTCAAGTTCGACACGTTGTAAGTGGTTTCTTACCTCACTTTTAATTGCGTGAGTTTTCCATTGTTCGCCAAACATTTATTACATGTGGTGTATTTTTTACTTCCATTTGATATATATTATAATTATTCTATTTATATTAATGTTATTCTGTGAATAATTGTGTGGTTATTAACTTTTGGTCATACGAGCCAATTGATTACAACGTGGTAAGGGATCTTCATATAACCTTTTATTCCCTTGAGATTCATGCTATATTTTCTGCTATTGCTTTTTGTGTGGTGTATGTAATGGACATGAATTATAGTATTTGTGTAATATACATTCATTTATGTCTATTTATATATTAATTTTATGATCCTTCATTCATGTGGTGTTTGTTTCGTATGTTACCAAATCGATAAAGGAACCTTTCTACCAAAAATTTCATTCCTTGGGTTAATTTTCTAATTAATAATTATGTCAAGATATGATTATGTGTGGAATCACCATTTGTTTATTTATGATGTAATTTATACTCCCCTTTGTGTGGATATAATTTTAATACAAATAATCACTCCATTGATAAATTCTCAAGTTATCTATTTGAACATGATATGAGTAATTTTAACTCAATTTCCATTCATTGAGTTCAACATCCAGGTCATTGGTTTTGTCTTAAAAAAACATGTGTGAATGTCTTATGATTTATTTAAACTGAATATCCAATCATATTGAGTGTATTTATATTTTTCAGACATAATTATGTAATTGATTTATCCTTAATCTATGGATACCATCTTCATAATGGATTTCATCTCAAATTACATTCCATTGAGACTTCATTGTTGTTATGAACCAATTCACTCTTATGGGATGTATATAATGTAATTTAGCATATTATATCATGAATAACTTTATTATAATGATATAATAAATTTATGAATAAATGTTATTCTTCAATTAATTGTATTCAGGCATCTCTCATTTTGAAAAAAAAACAATTTAAATAAAATATCATTTCAAATATTTTAAATATTTATTCTTATAAATATTTATTTATAATTTCCATGTATTCCAAATGGTTTGTAGGATTTATTAACATGAACAATATTGTTTTCAAATTTTAATTCTTTTAAAAGCTTCAAATTTTTATGAAACACATTGATTCCAAAATGTTTTTATTAAATGTTTTAAATTGTTTTGAAAAATGTTTGATAATGCATTGATTATGTCAATATAATGAAATGATATATTTTAATTGAAATGTGGAAATGATATCTTTCAATTATGAAATTTTTATGTGGTATGAATATTCAATGTTTATTGGGAATTTTTACATATAAGGTTGGTTCCATCATAAACCTAGGGTGACTGAGTTCGAGATTTCTCTCTAATGCATTGGGTAACGTGACAAAGGTAAACATGAATGTTTCTCCTAAGAGATTAAATGTATATAATATGATTGGTATTCCAAATGTAACTCCCTACGTAGCTATGATAGATACAATATATGTATGATAAAGATTCCAGAAGTTATCTTTTTTATTTTAGTTTTCTATGTGTTATTCGTAAATCTTATGATTTCATGAGGTATGTTAAATAGCTTATGTTATGTATATAATGATGAAATAATATTTTCATTCATTTTTTTATAATCCTTATTGAGATTTTTATGCTCATCCCATGTTATTATATATTTATCATAGGACTTAAAGATGAATATGGTCATGGATGAGATTAATGAAAAACCATGTTGTCTATAACCTGGAACTAGTCATGACTCTTTTGTTCAAGAGTTTTTATTTTGTGGAAAAATTAAAACTGAGTAGAAGTGTCTACTTTGTAATCATTAGAGATGTAATAGTTATGTCCTAATTAACTAAAACTATAAACCTAAAAAGATCCTCAATTTTAATTATTTATTTAATTCAATATTATGTAATGTATTATGGTCCGGTCCTTATAGTTGGTATTAGAGGTCAGTTTAGACAATTTTAGTGATTAAGATGTTTCTTTAAACACACGGTTAGTCCCCATGTCTATTATTTTAGTTAATTCCTTATTTTATGACTTTTTGTAGATCAAGGAATTTTAGTTACTGGTGGAAGGAGGAGGATCTCAGATGAAATTCTAATCTCTTCCTGATGAATTTCTTGCAATAATTATTTCAATGTCATGTTCAGATGATTGTGAAACATTTTCTAGCATTCTAGTAACTTGAAAGAAGTTGTGTGAAATATCAAACACCTCCACTATAACTCGTCATCATCTGGGATAATGGGTTGTATTTAAATGTATCATATATTCAGAATATTCTCATATTTTCAAGAAAGTTAAATATTATCAAGGAATTTACAAATATTGTACATTATCAATAGGTTTTGAAGCATATTAAAATTTTTACATGGGTGCTAAATAAGGAGACCAATGCACAACATATTTATATTTTATTTTACAATGTAGTCTCTCAGAAAATAATTATGGTATTTTAAAAGGACCATTAAATGAATGTTTCCACTTTAATTTGGTCTCACTATTTTATATAAATCATGTTTTATCAGATGTTTTGAAATTATATGTCATGGATTATTATTTTGAAAAACTATTTTTCTCCAAACACCCATATGAACCATGTTATACAAGGTGTATTTGGATGATGTAAACAAATGATTTTTAAGGATCTCCTAAAAATTATTTAAATGAATGGACCTTCTTCTTAAGTGAAAAATATAACAATGAAACCATGTGGAAACCGGGTATGATGTTCTCTATTCTGGGGATTGTTTTGTTTTGTCATATGGTGGTGAAATTAAATAAAAAATGACAATATATATAAGACCTCATGGATTAAGATGTGGAGGTCATTATGATTTGGTATGAAAATGTATGGTATAAGGAAACCATTGAGGTAAAATCATTTTAGGGTTATTTTTGAGTTTTATAAAAATGAAAACACACAGACCGTGTGACAAACCATCGTGTCCAATAATGCTATGGGAATCGATCCCACAACCTAAGTGAAATTTAGATTTATTGCGTACCACTAGACTACGTGAAGTCCAAAGTTAGAGTGACTTATTTTTTTTGTTAAATGATTTTATGGATTAAGAATAAGTTCAATTGGGATCTTATGATCTGTCAAATTGATATACATAGTATAATAAAATGATTTTTTGATTAATTGGTAAAATTTATTTTGGAAGACGTTATCTCTTTTGGGAACAATATATTCTTAATAAAAATATAATACAATAGGATTTAATTTGTGGAGAAAGGATTTAAATTTTATTTTGGATGAATATATATTTTTGTTGACAAATAGTGATTTTGGTTATTTATGGAAATAATTAAACTATCTTAGAAAATATGTGATTTGGTTAAATGATGCTTCAGTATGAGACCTTAATAGTAGTCTATGTTTTAGGAGTTTAATGTTAATATTTAATGTGCGAATAAAATGTGATTAAATGACTCCATGTTTTGGGTTTCAATTTTAGTTTGGATTATTTGGAATAATTTTAAGGACAATTCAATATTTAATGGTCTTTCATGAACTTTGGGTACTTTTTGTTATAATGTATTACTATTTTGGAGATTTTTTGATCTCGTACTATCCATTTGGTTTTAGTTGATGTCTAAAGAAAAAAGAAAAAAATAGTTCTTCTTTTGTGGATTATGTGATTTTATAGAATATTATTCTTGTGCTTTTGATGTGACCAAGTCTTTTTAAATGATCATTGTTTGGAGAAAATATTATTTTTTGGTACAATTTTATTAAAGGATGATACTCTGCTTGAAAGTAAATATATTTCATTTTGTTCTTATTCTATACAGTTAATTAATTCATCAAAATTATTAAAAGGAATGTAAAAAAAAATTTTGGTTTACATTTCCTATTGGGAAATCAATGACCATTTAACAGATCATGTGTTTGTTATTTTATGGTGGTTAACATTCTACTAATCAGGTTTTCTATCACTCTCCATCAGAACATGACTCTTTGTTGTCTCTTCCACATCCATGTTTTCTAATGTGGAATCCGATTATGGGTAATCTCTAGTGCCCTTTGTATATCTCATTCATTCTTTTAATGTGATAGTTTTACTGACTATTTTCCGATGTTGGACTTTTAATGAAGTTTTGTAGCCCAGTTTTAAAATTGTGGGACACAATTCCTAAAAGGGGTAAATGATTTAACATACAGGGTCAATAAAGAACATGAATGTTTTCATATTTATTATTGTTTTTTAATTAAATATTAATTCTTTCTTAAAGGGGGATATATGTTTGATGTCGTACCCGATACACAACAATGGGGTTCTTTGAAATATTACGTTGAACACTAATAATATTATATTATTATTTTAATTGGTAGGTAATGCCTAGCCGTTTTTTTGGAGGGAATGAATAGAACTAGGTATAATATGATTATACTCATTTTCTGAATATGTTTACATTATTCAATAAAACGTTTAGGCTTAAAATAAGTAAAGAATTCTATTTTATGCATAAATACTCTAATATTTACTAAAAGGTCGATTTACTGCCTTTGAATGGTGAATCCTCATTAAATATTCTTTTTTTTCACTTTTATATGTTCTATTTGAAAAAAATAAAATTCTTCATTAAAATTGAGACACCAAAATTTACTTTTGGTGAAATTTTTTTATTTTTCTGATAATGATCATTTTTTAATGAATAGTGAAATTACTATATTTTAATTCAAAACTGTGTTTTAATATAATTTAGTTGTATAGTAAGATTATCTTATTAAATGGATATAATTTGAAATTAGAATATATTTCTAACAATTAATTCAATGTTGGAAATTGGAATTAATTTTACTTTGAAATTGGACATAAACCAGTGTTAATATTTTGATAGTTAGTATTTCGTAAAAACATGATTTTTGTTATGATAGTGGAAATTAATTTTAAAATAATTAATGAAACTTTTGTGTTCTGAATTTAGAAAAATTGATTAAATTTTTGGAATCCTTAGGTCCAGATTGAGTAAATAGGTAACTTTTATTTTTATACTATTTATATATTTATTTCGGTAAGTATTTTATTTAAATGATTTAATGGTAAATCTTATAAACAAGGGTAAAATATAATATTATAATAATATTAAATTACTCTAACATGCATCATAATCCAATTGGATGATACATGTCCGGCCATGGTAATCCTTGTGTCGAATTTGGGACCCCATGGAACCACATTAGAGTAATAATGACATTTTTTAATAATTAATTTAATGTAACGACAAAATAGACATAAACAAATATCATAAAGTAAATAATTTATTACATGGGGTTATATAATATATTCATTCAACTATAAATATTAATTGTAAATCAAAAAATATTTCTTACATCATGGTATTTTTTTATATAAATTTTTGAGGTCAAATAAATTAAATTATTTATGTCCCTATAATGATGCAATATTTTCTACTTTAATAAATGATTTAAATAAATAAAATTAAAAATAGTAAATCAATATAAAAAACATCTCCATTTAGAATTAGATAATATTATTTCAACCATGAGTCAGCTTAACTTCTACTTTAACAATTATTTGACCTTTCGAAACTAAAGATGACTTTATAATAAAATAATTGTTTCAATCTTTATTAAAGAGCCCCTCCTCTCTCTTATAAAAATCCCTCAATTCCTACCCATTTCTCATACTTCTCAAGCCTTTGGCTCATACAAACTGTATTCCAACAAGCTCCCAAGATCCCTCTATTCATTCTATATGACTTACCATTGGTAGAAAGCACTTCACGAAACCCTTTTGGTTCACACCAATGGGAGTTACCCGATTTAAAGGTAATGACTTCACGTACTTTCTTTTGATTTATTTTATGTCTCCGACCCTATGTAATTTGTATTCCTCTCTTTGATAAAAACAACAACATCCTAAATATAATAGTATATTGTTATGAGATGTATTTCAACTTCATTTACACACACCTTCATCTATTGCGTGAAGATTAAACTGTTTCTATGGATGGCATACTAACGCCTCAAGAAGCGATGATTGTACAATTTTCTTTTACCGCCTCTCCTGGTGTCCATTATGATGTAAATGAATTTATATTAGATATATAATAGTTTTTTGTTTTATATATTCTTTGGTAATTTTTATTTACAAACAATTTTTTTATGATTTTCAATATGTGTAACCCCGATAATTTCATTTGAGGAAGTGCAGACTACCACCCCTTAAAGGGATATGATTCATTAATGACATACATGAAATATATACAGATCGAGTTAATGAAATTATTTAACATATATATCATATTATAATATAATTTAATTATAATATACTTATTAGTCATTATGTTTTCATTCCATTAAATATAAAATAGAAATGAAAGTAGTGTTCATGCGTACGTACGGCTTACAGTCTCCATGAACAGTGAATTTCATTTCTTATCTCCAAATGATATGTACAATTATATATATATATATACTGGATATATATTATATATATGATATATAAATCATTAATATCATTATGAGGATAATGGAGTTTTGACCACATGGACAAATTGTAATTATAAAAATTTCATTTTTACTAAAATTCCAAACATCGACAAAATGTTCGATATGAACTCAAATATTTAAATAACTATAATTACAAGGTAGTAAGTTATATAAAAGTAATAATAAACCTTATAAACGTTATGAATCAATTAGTAATTAACATAATTTTATTTTTCAGAATGAACAAGGAGCATACGAGTCATGTTGGACACGAGGTAAGTGGTTTCTTATCTCACTTTTAATTACATGAGATTTCCATAGTTCACAACTAATTTATTTCTTGTGGTGTATTTTGTACTTCCATTTCATATATTCTATCATGAATCTCATTATATTCATGTTATTATGTGAATCATTTGGTGGTTATTAACTTTTGGTCATACAAGCTAATTGATTACAATGTGGTAAGGGATTTTCATCTCACCTTTTATTCCAATGAAATTCATGCTATATTTTCCACTATTTCATTTTGTGTGGTGTACGTATTTCCCATTATTTTTATTCATTGTGTAATATACTTTCATTTAGGGTTATTTAAATCTTCATTTAATGATCCTTCATTCATTTGGTGTGTGTTTCATAAGTTACCAAATCGGTAAGGGAACTTTTGTAACCCAAATTTGATTCCTCGGGTTATTCTTAAAATTCATAATCATGTCATGATATGATTATCTATGGAATCACTGTTTGTTTATTTCTGTAGTACTTTTTTCCACTTTTGTGGATATAATTTTCATACACATAATCAATCCATTGATAAATTCTCATGTCATCGAAATGAACTTGATAAAAGTACTTTTAACTCAATTTCTATTCAGTGAGTTAAACATCCATGTCATTGGTTTTTTCATAAAATGAACTTGTGTGAATGTCCTCTGATTGAATTACACCAAATATCTAAACAAAAAGAGTGTATTTATTTTTTTCACACATAAATATGTAATTGATTTATCCTTAATCTAAGGATACCACCTTCATAAGTGATTTCATTTGAAATTACATTCCATTGAGACATCATTATTGTTATGCACCAATGCACTCTTATGTGATGTATGTATTATTATTTGGAATATTATATCATTAATCCCATTATTCTCATGATATTATAATGTTCTGATTAAATTTTATTCCACAATTAATGGTATTCAATTATCTCTCATTTTGTTAAAAAACTCTATAACTAAAATATCGTTTCAACCATTTTAAATATTTATTATTCTAAATAATTATTATTTATGTACTTGTATTCAAAATGGATTTTAGAAATAATTTATATAGACATTAATGTTTTAAAATTTTAATTATTTTAAATTAATTAAAATTTTATGGGACACATAGATTCAAAAATCTCTTTATTAATTGTTTTAAATGATTTTGAAAATGGTTTTTTAAATCATTCAATATATCAATATATTGAAATGATATATTGTAATTGAAATGTGGAAATGATATCTTTCATTTAGAGCCTTTATTTGTGTTATTAATATGTTTTTGTTATGGGGAATTGTTTACTTGTACAGTTGGTTCCGTCATAAACCAAGGGATGGTGAGCCCGAGATAGCTCTTTAATGCATTGGGTAACGTGATGGAGGTAAACATGAATGGTTATCCAAAGATATTTATGGAATATACTATGATAGGTATTCCAAATGTACCTCCCTATATAGCTATGATGGATACAATGAATGTATGATATGGATTCCACAAGTTACCTTTATGATATTTGTTTTCGTTGAGTTATTCATATATCTTATGATTTCAATAGGTATGTTAAAGAGCTTGTGTTATGTATTTAATGATGAGATAATGCTTTCATTCTTTTTTTTATAACACTTTATGATATTTTTATGTTCATCCCATGTTTTTAAATGTTTTTCACAGGACTAAAAGATGAATATGGTCAAGGATTGGATCAAGGATATGTCATTCTATCTAAAACGTGGAACTAGACATGACCCATTTTTCAAGAGTTTTTATTTTATAAAAAAAATGGAAAATGAGTAGAAGTGTCTACTTTGTAATGATTTGAGATGTAATAGTTATGTCTGAATTCTCTAAAACTCTAAACCTAAAAATATCTTCAATGTGAATTATTCATTTATTTCAATATTATGTAATGTTTTACGGCCGTCTCCTTATAGTTGGTTCCAGAGGTCAATTTAGACAACATTATGGATTATAGGTATTCGTTAAACACATGGTTAGCCTATATGTATATTATTTTAGTTAAATCATAGTTTTAGAACTATTTGTATATCAAGGAATGTTAGTTACTGATGGAAGGTGGAGGATCTCAAACTACATTCTTATTTCTTCCTGACATATTTCTTGCAATAATTAATGCAAAGTCATGTTTGTATGACTATGAAACATTTTCTAGCATAAAAACCACTTGAAATCAATTGTTTGAAATATCAAACACCTCGAATATACATAATTATCATCGTGGATCATGTTTTATATTTTAAGAAATATTATTTTCAGAATATTCTCATATTTTCAAGAAAGATAAATTTTATCAAGGCGTTTAAAATTATTTTACCATATCACAAGATTTTGAAGAATATTATGATTTCGAAAAAGGTGATAAAGAAGAAGACCCATGCACAACCTGTTAATATTTTCATTAACAATATAGTCTCGTAGAACATACTTATGGTATTTTAAAAGGACTGTTATTTTAATGTTTCCAGTCAAATTCGGTCCAAATATTTTAATGAAATCATGTTTTCTTAGATGTATTGAAATTATATATCATGCATTATTATTTTCAAACTGTTTTTTGATGAACACCCATATGAAACAAGTTGTATAAGGTGAATTTGGATGAAGGAATCCAATGATTTTTAATGATCTATAAATCATTTATGAAATGCATGGAACATCTACCTACATGAACATGATAACAATGAAACCTAGTGGACACCATGATAAAGGTATGGTGTTCTTTATTCTGGGGATCATTTCATTTTATCATCAGGTGGTGAAATTAAATAAAAAATGACATTATAAATAAGACATCACGAATTAAGATGTGGTGATCATAATGATTTGGGATGAAAATGAGAGGTATAAGGAAACCATTGAGTTTAAAACATGTAAGGGTGATTTTTGAGTTTTATAAAAACGAAAACACACATACCATGTGACAACCTGTCACATTGGAAAAAGTAGTAGGAATCGAACCCAAAACCATAGTGAAATTGGGATTTATCACCTACCTCTAGACTACATTATGTCCTTGGATGTTATGACTTAATCTTTTTTACTTATATGATTTTATTGATCAATAATTTTTTTTTCGGGATCTTATTTTTTCTCAAATTCATATCATTAGTATAATAAAATGATTTGGTGATTAAGTGGTAAAAGTGAGTTTGGAAGACTTTCTCTCATTTGGGAACACTATATGCTTAATAAAAATATAATACAACTGTATTTCATTTGAGGAGTGGTGGTGGATGTTTTATTTTAGACGAATATAAAATTTTTGTGTATTTAAATATAGTGATTTTGGTTATTTATAGAAATAATTAACCTATCCTAGAAAATATGGGATTTTTTTATGCTTCAGTATAAGACCTTAAGAGTAGTACATGTTTTTGGAGTTAAATGTTAGAATTTAATGTAGAAGGATATGTGATTAAATCCTTCAATGTTTTGGGTTTGAATATTAGTTTGGATTGTTTTGATACATTTTAAGGACATTAGTGTATGGAATGGTCCTTCTTGAACTTTGGGTAATTTTTTTATAGATTATCCGTTTTGGGGGATTATGTGATCTCGTACTAACCATTTTGGGTTTATTTGATGTCTAATGACAATGGAAATATATAGTTCTTCTATTGTGGATTGTGTGATTCTCTAGAATATGATTCTTTCACTTTTGATGTGGCTAAGTCTTTTTGAATGAGCATTGTTTGGAGAAAGGATTAGTTTTTGGTTGAAACACATTTAATGATAAAACTCTACATTAAGGTAAGTATATTTCATTATGTTATTATTCTATGTAGTAAATGAATTCCTCAAAATTAAGAAAAGGAACGTAAAAAATGATGTTGGTTTACGTTTCCTACTGGGAAATCAAATACCATTTAACACATCATAGGTTTGTGATTTTGTGGTGGTTATCTTTCTCCTAATAATGTTTTCTTACCCTCTCCATCAGAACTTGACCATGCATTCTCTCTTCCATATCCATGTTTTTCAACATGGAATCCAAGTATTGGTTATCTCGGGTGACCATTGTACTTCTCTTTCATTCTTTTAATGTGACAGTTTTCGTTACTCTTTTCTCATGTTGGACATTTAAAAAAGTTTCCAAGCTCGGTTAAAAAATTGCTAGTACGCAATTCCCAAAAGGGGGGAAGGATGTAACATACCAAGTAATTAAATAACATGAATATTTTCATATTTATTAATATTTGTGAATAACATATAAATTCTTCTTTAAAGGGGGAACTATGATCGATGGTGTACCCAATACATAACTATTGGTTTCATTGAAATCTTACATCACACCATAATAATATAATATTATTATTTTAAATGGTAGTTAACAAATTGCAACTATATTGGCGATAATGAATTGAACTAACTGAAATATTATTATATATGTGTTTTAAATATTTTTAAATTTATCCAATAAATCTTAGAGGCTTAAAATAATTAATGAATTTGACTTTAAACATAAATACTCTAATATTCATTAAATGGTCGATTTACCACTTTTTAATTGTTAACCCTATTAAAATCAACTTTGGGTCACTTTTATATGTTATATTTGACAAAATAAAATACTTCATTAAAATGGGGACTCCACAATTTAATTTGGATGAAATTTTGGTAATTTTCCGATAATGCTCATTTTATTATGAATAGTAAAAAATACAGTATTTTTATTCAAAATAGTGTTTTATTATTATTTATTTATGTGGTTAGATTAACATTTTAATTGGTTATAAAGTGTTACTTGAATATATTTTTACCATTTAATCCAATTTTGGACATTTTAATTAATGTCACTGCAAAATTGGACATAAACAAGTGTCATTCTTTTGATAGTTATTATTTCTTAAATACATGCTTTTTTATTTGGACAGCGGGAATTAATTTTAAATTAATTTTTGCCACTTCTGTGTTTTGATTTTAGAACAATGGATTCCTTATCTGAAATCAGAAGGACCAAATTTTTTAAATAGGTAACATTTATTTTTAAACTTTTAAAATAATTACGTTAGTAAATATATTATTTACCATGATTAAAAGGTAAATATAATAAATACGGGTAAAATATAATATTATAATAATATTAAATTACCCTAACATTTTTCCTAATCCTATTTGCTGATACATATCCGACCATGGACATCCTTGTGTCGAATTTGGGAACCAATGGAGCCCCATGGGAGTAATAATGATAATTTATATTAATTAATTTAATGTAAAGGCGAAAATGACATAAACAAATATATTATGATAAATGAATTTTTACATGGGGTTATATAATTTATCATTTAAAATATAAATATAAATTGGAAAGATAAAATGATTTCCTATATTATCGTATTTTTTTATAATTATTGGATATCAAAAAAATTAATTTATTTATGACACAATAATTATGCAATATTTTCCACATTAATAAATGATTTAAATAAATAAGACTATAAATATTAAAACAATATCCAAAACCTATAAAATTCTCATTGTATGATTTTATTTCGACAATGAGTCATCTAAAATTCGACTTTATCAATTATTTGTCCTTTTTAAACCGATGAGAAGTTTAAAAAACCTAATTATTTCAAACTTTCCTAAAGAGACCCTCCTCTCCCTTATAAAAATCCCTCCCTTCCTACCCATTTCTCACACTTATCTAGCCTCTGGATCATACAAAATCTACTCCAACAGGCTCCATAGATCCCCATATTCATTCTAGAATCCTTACCTTTGGCAGAATAAATATCAAGAATCCCTTTTGGGTCAAACCAATGGGAGTTACCCGATTTGAGGGTAACGTCTTCCCTTAAGTTCTTTTGTTTTATTTTACTTCTATGACAACTAAAATATTTTTATTACTTTATTTTATAAAAAAACCAGTATCCTCAATATACTAGAATGTTTTTATGATAAGTATTTTAACTACACCTACACAGATCTCTATCTAGTTGGTGATGAACATAATGTTATTGTTGATGGCAAAATAATGCCTCATGAAGCGATGATTGTTCAATTATCTCCTACCGCCTCTGATGGTGGCCATTATGATGGAACTGTATTTATATATGATATATATTATGTTTTTTAATCTATACTCTTCTTTTATTTTTTTTAAAAAACATACCTTTATGCATTATAATATGTGTAAACATGATAATTTCATTTGAGGAAGTGCGGACTACCACCCCCTCAAGGTGATTTGATCCATTCACGACATAAATGGAATGTATAAAGATGGAGTTAATGAAATTATGTAACATATATATCCGATGATATTAAACTGGAATTATAATATACATTTGTTTTATTAGTTTTTCAATCCATTAAATATTAAACTGAAATGAAAGTAGCGTTAATGTGTATGTATGGCTTACCGTCTCCATGAATGGTGAATTTCATTTATTATCTACAAATGGTATGTAATATTATAAAAATATATATTTATATACACTGGATATATATGATATAAAAATCACTAATATAATTCAAGAGATTATGGTGCTTTGACCACATGGAAAAACTGTAATTATAAAAAGTACATTTTTAACTCAAATTCCTAACATCGACAAAATGTCCAAAATGAACTCGTATAATTAACTAACTTTTATTCCAAGGTAATATGTGATAATAAATTAAGAATAAACATTAAAATGGTTATAATAAAATTATAAATTAACATATGTTTATTATTCAGGAAGAAAAAGGAACATAAGAGTCATGTTTGACATGAGGTAAGTGGTTTCTAATCTAACTTTTAATTCTGTAAGATTTACATTGTTCGGTGAACATTTATTGCATATGGTGTATTGTGTACTTCCATTTGATATATATTATCATGATTCAATTTATATTAATTTTATTTTATGAATAATTTGGTGTTTATTAACTTTTAATCATATGAGCCACTTGATTACAATGTGGTAAGGGATTTTCATATAACCTTTTATTCCCATGAGATTCATGCTATATTTTCCAATATTTCTTTTTGTGTGGTGTACATACTTGTCATGATTTGTAGTCTTTTTATAATATTCATTCATTTATGGTTATTTAAATCTTTATTTAATTATCCTTTTTTCATGTGGTGTTTGTTTTGTATGTTTTCAAATCAAAATGGGAAATTTTTTAACCCAAATATTATTCCTTGGGTTAATATTCTAATTCATAATTATTTCATGATATGATTATGTGTGGAATAACTGTTTGTTTATTTATGTTGTGATTTCCACTCTCCTTTTTCTGGAATAATTTTGATACACATAATCACTCCATTGATAAATTCTCAATTCATCGATATGAACTTGATAAGAGCAATTTTAACTCAATTTCCATTCATTAAGTTAAACATCCAAGTCATTTGTTTTGTATTAAAAGGAAAATGTTTGAATATCCTATGATGAATTTACACTGAATTTCCAATAATATAGAGTGTATTTATAATTTTCACACATTATTAGGTAATAAATTTATCCTTAATTAAGGGATACAATCTACATAAGAGATTTCATCTCAAATTACATTCCATTGAGGCTTTATTGGTATTATGCACCAATTCACTCTTCTGTGGTGTATATACTTTCCATTAGCATATTATATCATGAATCCATTTATTGTAATTATATAATAATTTTATTATTAAAAATTATTCATAAATTAATTGTATTCAAGAATCTCTCATTATATTAAAATACACTTTACATAAAATATAATTTCAAAAAAATTAACGATTTTTTCATCTATATATTTCTTATTAATGTCCATGTTTTGAAAATGGTTTTTATGATTTATTTATATGGACATTAATGTTTTAAAATGAAATTATTTTAAAATACTCAAATTTGTATGGGACACATTGATTCAAAAATATATTTATTAAATGTTATAAATGTTTTTTAAATTGGTTTGATAAAGCATTGATTATTCCAATATCATGAAATGATATATAATAAGTGAAATGTGTAAATGTTAACTTTAAATTATGTATTTATTATGTGTTATGAATATTTTTTGGTTATTGGGAATTTGATACCTATACGGGTGGTTCCGTCATAAACCTAGGGTAGGTGAGCCCGAGATACCTCTCCAATGCATTTTTTAATGTGACAGTGGTAAATGTGAATGTTTCTCCTAAGAGATTTATGGAATATAGTGTGATGTGTATTCCAAATGTGACTCCCTATGTAGCTATGATACCTACAGTGTATGTATGATATGTATGCCACAAGTTACCTTTCTTATCTATGTTTTCTATGTGTTTTTCATAAATATTATGATTTCATGAGTTATGTTAAAGAATTTATGTTATGCATGTAATGATGAAATAATGCTTTCATTTTGTGTTTTATAACCCTTATTGAGAATTTTATTCTCATACCATGTTTTGAAATGTTTTTCACCTAACATAAAGATGAATAGGGTCAAGGATGGGATCAATGAAAATTTTGGCTGTCTAAAACATTGAACTAGACCTGGCTCATTTTTCAAGAGTTTTTATTTTCTAAAAATTTGGAAATTGAGTAGAAGTGTCTACTTTGTAATTTTCTGTGATGTAATAGTTATGTCCCAATTCTCTAATTCTCTAAAACTAAAAATATCCTCAATGTGAATTATTCATTTAATTGTTTATTATTATTTTTTAAGACCAGGACATTATATAGTGAGTTTTAGCTACATATATAATTTTGGGAAGATTTTCTAAATACAACATGCTATATAATCAATAGAGTCTTGATTAAAGATATCCTTATGATAACTCTGTATTAGTGGTGGAAGGATTTAAATCCCAAGGATAACTACTTCACTATTTTTTGTTTGAAAGTCTACATTAATAACACTATGGATATTCTGGAAAAAATCCGACAATGAGTGATGGACTAATTTTATTAGTTTACTAAATATATTATAAATATTATAGACTCTTAAATAAGTGATCCAAATTTGTAGAAGAATATTTACATGTCATGTGTTATGATAAAGATCCACATGATTCGAAGACCTCTTTAGAAAATAATGATGTAGAAATTTCAAATTTGGCAATCAATACAAATTATTTTGACATCCCTTTTATGAAATATGTTATAAAATAATGTTCTGAAAATTCTCTGAGCTCAAGTCATGATAAACATTATTATGTAAAAGAATCTAAAATGAATAGATAATATTTTTTAAGACCTGTTAGAACTATCAAGCACCATCCTTTAGATGCAATAGTTGGAGGTTTAGATAATGGAACATAGACTAGACCTTCTCTAAAAAATCAGTTTGAAAATAATGATTTACTTTCACAGCATGAAACTAAGAACATCATTTATACTCTAAATGATGAATTTTTGTTCATGGATATGAAAAAAGTGTTAAATAAGTTTAAAAGATATAAATTCTTGAAACTTTTTGATATGCACAAGGAGACCAATACTATAGGAACTAAATGAGTGTTTAATATAAATTAGATGAATCTAGTAACGTAGTTAGAAAAAAAAACGATATTGGTTGCATAAGGATATTTTCATGATGAAGTGATTGACTATGAGGAAACCATTGCACCTACAGCTATACATGAGGCCATTATATTCTCTCTTTCAAATTTACCTCGTCTATATTTATAACTATATCAAATGGATAACAAGAGTGAATTTTATATGGTCATATAATTGAGGATGTTTTTCATGAACAAGACCCTTGTTTTACAAATCCCTATTTTTGAAATAATGTTTTTAAATAAAATAAAGTATTCTATGTTTTTATGAAATATCCAAGATCATAGTATGATAATTTCAACACTTTTGATATTTCTAAAGCTTTTACAAATGACATTTTTTATCATACCCTTTTTATAAAAAAAATCTCAAAATATGATTTAGTAGTTCAAATTTATGTCAATTATATTATTTTTGGATCTTCTAAAAAATCCTTATTTATTGTTTTTTCAGGGATGATTCAATGAAATATTGATATGATTTTGAATGGGGAACTCAAATTATTTCTGGGATTTCAAATATTTTAAAATAAATAATTTATTATTTTGTATCCAAGAATATATACTAAGGATATTTTAAAATTATTTGGCTTTGTATGAACTAAGAGTAGTGAAACTCCAATGAGTACCACATTTATGTCGGCACATGATGAATATGGTAAATCTATCTTTAAAACAAATAATAGAGGAATGATTAGGAGTTTACTATATTTAAATGGAAGTAGGTTAGATATTATGTTTAGTGTGTTTATGTGTTCAAAATTTCACGAAACCCCAAAATAGTATCATTTAAATTCTATCAAAATGATTTTTAAACACCTTAAATATATAAGAAATTTTGGATTCCTATATCTGAGAAGAAAAAATTTTTATTTGGTGACTTATTTAAATGATGACGTTGGTGGCATGAGTTTGAGATAAAGAGAACCACATGCACATGTCACTTTTTGGGATGTTCTATAGTTTCATGGTGTTGTTTGAAACATATTATAGGCACATTATATACTATCTAAGCTCAATACATTGCTACTGGAAGTTTTTTTGCAAACATATTCGGTGTAAAACATAAATTAACAGACTATGGATATCAATTTAGAAATATCCAAACAAATTGAGATAATAGAAGTTCTATTAATATTTCCATCGATCATGTTTCACAGTATAAGAGAAAATAAACTATTGTAAGACATCAATTTTTAAGGGACCATTATCCAAAACGTAATATAACTTTAGAGTGCATTGGAAGTGAACATCATATTGATGACATTTTCAAAAAGTCAATGTACATTGAATGAATGAACTACATAAGACATGAATTATAAATAATCCATCTATAAGACTTTATGTTGTTATTACATTGATAATTTAAATGAAGACTTCATAGAAACACTAAAATAGTAAAACATGTTTTGTCTTGTAGAAACTAATAGTATGAAGATGACATTTTCAGGTCGACACTGATAACATTTTCAAAATGATGATATGTCATGCTGACACAGTTTTTATGATGACATCGATGAATTTTTCAAGACGAAACCATTAGTGTTATGCAACATCAATCATGTTGACACAGATCAATCACATATTTAATTATTTTTTGTTTTTATAAATTGAGTGTTGTTTCATTTATGTTGTTGAACTCGGTTAACGATTTCACTTCTTTTCAATTTCAAATGCCCTAAATAATATTAATTTGAATACATTCACTCAAATCCTTTAAAATTATACATAATTAGACATTTAACCCTATTCCACCAACATTTCAACCTCCAAACATGAAACTGAACTATTGTAATGTAGCATGTAAGGAGAGCTATTGACGGTGGAGACTCACATATAACTTATAAACAGAAATGAGAATAATGAAAATTTTATAGACCTATGAATCATCATCTAAAAAACCATGTAGTGACTCCAAAAGTTGATGTTGTCATTTTATGTCTATTTAAAAGTAATTCATTTCTTCTCTGTGAGTTACAAGATCAAGGATCACGTTAGTGGTTCACAGATAATGAAAGGCCTTTTTAACCGAAGTTAGTTCTTGAGTTTTACATGAATGCTAGGTTTCTATTGAAATGTAGTGAAGGTTGCTGAATTATGTCCATATTGAAATGAAAAATAATTAATTTGTCCTATTGATATTTGTCTAAATTTGGTATGGTACCCATTAGAGTTTGATTTATGATTACCAAGGTAGTTCTCCATTTGAGAGTGAATATTTCATCATATGATATCTCTATAAGAGCATACTAACAATGAAAAGAATAGGGGACCCATTTATATATAGATAGATGGGGAGTGTAGAATCTTGTTCATGGTTATACAACAACAGATTAGTCCAAGGAAAGAATAAATTTCTTCTTTAAACTATTAATATGGCTATTAAATTTAACTACTAAAAAAGTTATTATGGTTAATATGGGTAGATACCATTATATGCACATAAATGAAATGATCAATACTTAATAACAAAAATTACATGTTTTGTCCAAGGTTAATCTCATCCATGTTGTAAGAGAAAGGATGTGTTAGTGAATGTGAGAATGTTTTTTCTTAGTGTAGTGGGGTCTACCTAAGTTAAGGGATCTGTAAAAGGATGAAGATCAGTTGTAACCCATGGAAGAAATAATTGGTTGGTGATTAAGATAATATTTATGATTAGTTAAATCTTGTGGACCATCAAACTAGCCTAAGAAATAATGTTTATTTTGGTCTAAGAAAAGATGAGGAAGTTTTTTACTCTTTAGATGATGAAGAAAATCATGCCACGCCTGTGAAAAATAAACAATCGCGGATTGATGATAGGAGTGAATCCGACTCCACAAGAGAAACCAAACATTTTTCTTTTGGACCTCCATGTCCTCCACATAATTTACCCATAATGATCCAATGTCAGATGACAATATATATATTTATAAGAAATTATAGGAAAGTGTAGAATATATTTTCAAGGCTATTGGCCCTTTGAGAAAATTAGAATATGAAGAAGAAAAGGATGGAATTGAAGAATATGAATGTGGAAGAGGCAGTAGTAGTGAAGAGAAAGATGGTGAAAAAAATTATGATTGAAATAGAATTGAATAGAATACCTCTGGACATGTTGATTATGATGAATGCAGTTAAAATTATAGTTATCATAATTTGGATGATCATGGTTGATTTGTTGATATGGTTGATGATTTGGTTCGTATAGTTGTTGCAGATGAAAGAGATAATGTTGATGTTCGTGATGTAGGGGAAGCTCAATCGGGCTCAGAACCTCAGTTTTTTTATAAATGAAGGACACATCATTCTGAATGAGATAAACCGATGAGGGGATCACCGCTTTAGGAGAAGAATAATTTCATAAGATATCAATATGATGTAGAGCATCAACTCGGAAGAGTGTGACTTGGAACTCTCACTCCTTTGAATAATGATGTTATGTATGAATGTGAATTGAATATTGGTTATGTAGAAATGGGTTTGGATTATGAATTCTTAGATGATGATGTATTCTTACCTATTTCTTAAGATTCAGTGGTAGATACCCTTCCGAGTGACTCTATCACCAAAAAAACAGTGAAATTTTTAAGGAATACATTTTTTCAGCTGTGACTTTATCAGATAAATTTCAAATAGTCCATGAGATTAAAAAAGATATAATGGAAAAAAAGAAAAATGACTTGTGGATTACACTCTCTCAAATTTTAATTTGAAGGGATGAAGCAGTACATGAAAGATTATCATGCTCTAGTTCATGTATTTGGTGTGATTTAGTCTGATTCTATCCGAATTTCTGAAAATGATAGAACTGAAATTCATCCAAATATAGACAAAAGAGATGAAACAATTGTAAAAAAGCCCCACTAAGATGAGAAAGCAAATGATTAGTCTTGTCTCTGAAATAAATAATCTAACTTATGAATATAAAGGATGTCCGGATACTATTCTTAATGCTATCAAGACACAGCCCTCAGCACCGGCTGATCCATCCACCTCAGGTCAGTCATAATATCCTTGGACATTAATGTAGTTATAAATGTTGTTAAGGAAGAGAGTCAATATCAGTTTGATGCCTCTGGATTTGAATATCATTAAAAAATTGAACAGAACACTTATTTTTGCATGATATGGTCATATTTTATTCCAAGGAATAATCTTTCAATCCAAAAAGGCATATAAAGAATATTAATTCACAATTTTTAATGAATTACACCATGCATCAGTTGGAATGTAACGTTATGTATTTTGTAGGGAATTATTATTTACCCCTAGTTATAGTAGCATCCTATGAACAAGTCATGAAATTGAACATCTTCACCCATCTATTGGAGATGTTCATGAGGAATAATGATGATATTTAGAAATATATGAAGTGTAGTGGTGAAATAATTGAGGATTTCATCCATATATTGAATCCATATCATTATTCTTGATGTGATGAAATTGTGGTGCCTACTAATACACCTATTGGAATTTCTAGATAAATTCCACCACCTCAAATGACCATTGATCATGTTTTCATTTAGATTCATCTAGTAAACAAACAATAGTCTCAACCTCATTTGTTATCATAACACAGGACTAGCCTTTAACCTAATGTTCCAAAAGAGGTTATCCTATCTCCTAAAAATATCCATTCAGACCATCCTATTTTTCAGCCACCATCAACTGAACATTTGAGTTTTCCCTCCATCAAATGGAAAACCACTTTATCCTAAGAAGTAGTTTGGATACCTATCTTAGAGGGTGATTTTTTTGTGGTCATTCCATGGAAATTTAAAATACATTATACTTCACTAATTAATGGAATTAATTGCTGAATTATTTAATCTATTTGGATTATATCTATTATTCTTTGATACATGTTATTATATTAATACATGTTTCTTTATTGATTGAAACAAAAAGAGGTATAATAGTATTTTAAACCCTATCACTAATTAATAAACCCAAAAGGGGGAGATCAATTTTGAATTATTCTTATTTATTTTACCTTTGATATCACGCTTATTTGTTTTATTTTTAAAACCTCTGATAACATATGTGATGAAAAGGAATAAGTCATTGATATGGTAATTTTTTTTTCTCTTTTGAAACCATTAATATTTTTTACTCTAAACTATATCTATATATTGAAAAAATTCATCAATAATGGGTGATGATAAGTAGAATGATTATATTCCACATCAAATGATTGAACATTATAATTAAATGACTTTTTATCATCATAATAGGGGGAGATCGTTGGCCCATATGAGATTTTTTGGCTAGCCTATCTTGGATTAATTGTTTTAACAATCACAAATCTTTTTAAATACTACTAAAAAATATTATTCACATAAAAATTGTTTATATAAGCTTCAATATATGTAATTATTTTTATCTATGGTGACATATAAGTTAAACACATTATGATGATATTTTTTTTCAGTAAGTCCAAGAAGAAATATATTCAATGAATGATAGACAGACACTGACCAGAGAGATGAGACAACAATAGTTCAAATATGTCACTAACAGATCAAAATGAATAACCAATATTAGAGTTACCGATAACTCCATATACTAACTAACGCATGTACCTACTGATACATGGTGACCTTGACACATGGTGCTGGAGACACAAGGTGCTAGAGAAGCCTGGAGTTACAAACACATGGTGCTTTTGATGCATTATTCTCTTGACACATAGTGATATCGACGCATGGTGATACTGTAACCTTTTTTAACTGATGCCTGGAATCACATATAGTTAAAATGGGTCACAAATGTAATGATTCAATTACACTTTAATTGGCCAAAAGAATGTACACCGATGGAATTTGTCACTGATAGCAGGAAATGTTGAAAGAGGACTCAACAATAGACAGTTTAAATTCCATTTATTTAATATTACATCTAGAAGTCATATTATGAGTGTATTAATGTGATTGATTTATTGAATAAATTTTTAAGTCATTTTTAAAGAGGATTTCATAAATACAACATACAATTCCACCCTCAAACCTGATCATTGTTATACTCAATTTATAAATAAATTAAAGGACTCAAGAAGAAATATATAGATAAAAAAGATCACATGAATGATATACAGAAGAAGAAACTCCCATACAAATAGTAATAGAACCACATGATAAACATAAAAAAAGGAAGAAAACATAAGGAAATCTTTATTCCAAGTTTTAGTGATCCAAAAAACAATTATTCATCAATATTCTAACATCCCTACGTCATCAAACTAATCCTTTGGGAAAGAACAACTCATCCTCTTAGAAGATATAACACATTGCAGAACAACACTCTATTTTAAGTATATCCTTCTCGAATATGATTTTACATTAATCTCTGATACATCATAGAGTATAGACATGAACTACATAACACACAAAGCATTCAAAACCCTGTCTAGTATTTATTTCTCTATTTTTTTCTTATTGTTACCATTTTGAGCAGTGTGTTCATCACAATGTAAAATGCATATTATCACCTACCATGAACAAGAAGATACTAGATATCTTCACACAAATATTTTTATATGCTTTTTTATCCCATCTAGAACTTTAGTACATGTCTTGCGTGACCGGATTGTATTTTGAACCCATGTAGAACTATGGTAGAGGACAAGTGACTGTGATTGTTTGTATACTATTGTTTAAACTCCGATCTCAGTTGTGGATTAAAAAACCATTATCTATATTGATTTCTTGGTTGAAGATGATCACCAAGTAGATAGGAATAAGTCTCACCTTGACGTGAACCTATTGTTTTATAACCTATCTGTTTTCAAAGTTAGTTTTCTATGTTTTTACTTATTTTATAAAACTGAATTTCACTTTGATAATTAGTTTTTTCTACTATTTATAACTATATTGGGTTATTATAATAATTTCAAAATTTTTATCAATTTATCATGTTGTTACAACAAATAAATAATCAATCTTCTAAGAGATTAGTTGAATAGTAATACAATAATAAAATAACTACATTGATTTACTGCCATGATAAATATTAAATTAGGTTTATTGTTTAATTTTTTTTAAAATAAATTTTTATTGGAACTCAATTCATATCCTCATGAATTTCTAACTCTAAAAAACATATATTGTGATGTATATAAAAACAATGGGGCTGATGAGAAATCCCAAAAATGAAAGGCATCATATACAATAATATTAATTGATTTAATATAAATATTTATATTATTAATTAATATTTTGTGATTTATTTGATGTAGTTCAAATTTATCGAGATCTCCCTATTTTATTGAATTCGTGATTTTTTCATGATGATAGTTAACTAAAATTGAATATTATAGATTTCAATAATTATTTAATAATAATTGAAATATTCAAATTAATTATTCCCAAACGTGTGTTTGTTCATCCAATGGACTAACAAGATTTTATTTTACATTTGAGAGTAAATAATTGAAATATTCAAATTAATTATTCCCAAACGTGTGTTTGTTCATCCAATGGACTAACAAGATTTTATTTTACATCTGAGAGTGTCTTTCGTAGATTTTTAAAAATTGGATCATTGTTTTTTTGAGATGTTACCATAAAAAAGTTGGGAATAATATGGGAGGAAATGTTTTTTATAATTTATTTCATAAACAAATGAAATTAATAGAATAGATATATTTTTTCTCTATTCATTAATCTTTTTTCATCATGATTGTTTCAGGATCAATATTTCTAAATTCATTTATTTTAGTTTCATTTTCTAAACTGTAGTCTGATTTTAATAAACCTTCTCCATGTCAAATAAAAAATATTTTTAAATATAATTTCCAATAATCTATAAAAATCAATAAAACCATAATTGGATATAATAAAACCAACCTAATGTTTTTATTACATTTTATTTTTATTATTATGATGTATAAAAAAATAGTCATAAAATGTTTTTAAATTTCAATTAAAATTCCAAAAATATTGATAAATTCCACTCAAATCGTCGTAAATATTAATGTCAAAAATAAAATAATATTACTGAGGGTTAGAAATACACAATTTAGCAATAATTTAACTTTGAAATTTCTATTTTTAATCTAATTAATCCCTTTAATATAATGATATAAATTCCACTTTAATATAAACTATATAGCTTGAATGATGTTATCCTTCTCCCTCTAGAATGTTCTAAAATTACAGCTCTAACCACATTGAATGTTCCATTGAAATCTATAAATATGATCTTGAATTATTTTTATTTAAAACCTCAATGATGCATATTTTTAATATTTTTTGAACTAAAAATATGATTTAGTGAACATGTCATTAATCAAAGGTTAAATTTCATATATTATCTAATAACAAAATTGAAAACCAACTATTAAAACCCAAAATTATACATATAACATTACAAAAAGGAAGTGAATATCTTAAAACATTTATTTTAATAACAAAAACCAATATAAAAATAAATATCCAAATAAATTATTAAATTACCCACACAGATGAAATGAATAATTTAACCAATGAAGAATCCGAAAACAAGTTAATGAATGAACGACTACAGTTAACAAAATGGAGTGACCTTTAAATGAAATAATCCAAAAATAAACAAAATGAAAATACCCAAAAGAATTAACATAAAAAATAGATAATCCAAATATGAAAAAATATATTCTATGAATAGCTATCCAAAATAGAAAATTGTAATTAACCATAATAAACCATAAAACGTAAACCCATGGAATCGATTTTTATTAAAAAAAATCAACAGATAACCAAATTTTATATGTACTTAATTAAATAGACACTATCATCCCAAAAATTCAAATGAAAAAAAAAATTAAATACTAAATGACCAAATGAAAAAGGGACAAAAAAATTTTATGACCAAATAACCAAATAACATAAAAATGGAATTGGATCTATTTGAATGTACATAAGGAATAAATACAATAAAAATATTTATCATATCAATAATTATTTATTTATTATTATATACCACTAGTATTACATTTTTTTTAAAACCCCAATCTTCCACGGTACGTTTCACTTTGATTAATGCAATAGCTTGCATTGTATGCAACTTCAAGATTCTAACACACCACGACAAATAAAAGTAGCTGTTATGAACAGTAAAACCCCCCTTTTGAAATATTTTTAATTTTTTATTTCAAAAATGACTTCATTTTTGGATTCGTAATATTGAAATTAGCTTAGGGTGATTTTTTGTTATTTTTCGGATAAAATTAAATTTTTTATGAATAGTGAAAAACACTAAGTTATAGTTTAAAACCAAAATTTTATTTAAATATTTATTTATATTATTTAGAATTATTTTAGGTAATAATTGATACATAATACATATATAAGTTCAATGTACTTAATTGCAGTCAGGTTATAATAATTTTAGACATATAAAAATTTTATTGAACTTTTCACAATCTTTTTCCCACCTCATAGGAGAATTTCCAAATTCACATAAAAAATTATTTTACTGCTTATGTGAGTATAATTTAAATGACCCAAAAGAATAGGTTGATATCAGTATGTAAAATTTGGTTTAATAAGATGAAAATAATTTTAGGTGAATAGTATCTTTTTTCATTTATTTCCCATGGTTAAAAGTAAATAGGGTAATTAAGGGTAAAAATGTTATTACTATTACCCTAACACATGTCATAATTTTATTGGATAAATATAATTCCACCAAAAAATCTTAGGAAGAAAATATGAATCTCTTTGGTCTACTTGGATTAGATTATGACACTTATTTTTTTTATTGAAGTGTTAAAAGGGTTAGAATCAATGTTTAATACTAAAAACATTTTTAATATAGTGATATACATAAGATAAATTTCACTATAAATAATCATTAGAAAAACTAAAATTATATTCAACATAATAGTATTTTAATTATAATTTTTAGACATTAAATATTTTTATTTATTTATTTCACAATGATGATGCAGTAATAACCTAATTAATGAAATATTAAAATAATCGATATTATATATATCAAAATAAATGTAATTTGAAACTTTTATGAATTAAACTAATTTTCTAGGTTAATATGACATATTAGGGTGGGTTAGATTAATTTTTTTTGATGCAATAATTGTGTTATAAATTTAGAAAGAACAAAATACCAAAACAGTGTCAAAATTGACATAAAATAGTTTTTAAAACAAATATTATATTATTAATTGATATTCTATACAAAAAAAATCTAAGGTTCAGCCAAAATGCATATATAATGGTTTAACCATCCCCATAATATTTTTTAAATAATCCATTTTGTATCCATTAAAAACTAAAAATTATTTTATTATAAAATAATTTTTCTGGCTTTTCCTTAGATGCCCCTCACCCCTCTAATAAAAGGGCACTCCCCCTTCTCTCTAATTCACAACATCAGTTCCATTTGGATCAGAAAACCATGGCCCAAATACCCTCTCAAATATAATAACATAATCCTAGAGGCCTTCCAAAATTTAAGAAAGCCAACCTTAGGAGCCCTTTTGATCAAATAAAAAGTAAGATGCCTTAGAAGAGGTAAATATATCACCACCTCTTTCTAGTTCCTTTCTACTTTTGCTTCCTATTTCGTTGTTGTTTCCATTCTAAAATAATAACTCTAGTATCTTATATATACTATGATTTAATTATAAATATGGTACAACAAAATCCATTATTATATCAATCCTTTGAATGACATGTCACCATACGGGAGTACATACGGCGTACCAACTCCATGTCGTGGTGTTTTTGTTATTCAATAAATTATAATGTGTATATGGTATAATAATGATGTGTAATTGATGTAAATAATAAATATAACATTATAATTATTATGTATATATGATATACCTTCCAATTATATGTTATTTTAATATCAAAAGAATGATATTATCACTCGTGCGTATGTACAGATTATCGTCTCCACGAACGCGATTAGATTCATCCTATCCATAACAAACATCACTTACGTAACAAAACATATAAAGGAAAAAGAATCATTTAACACCCGAAACGACTATAATATTTTGATATTATAAACAATGAAATATTAAAACATCATATATGATATCATATTAAGGTATATGAATATTGTATATTTTAATAACAATTATTTCACCATTATATAGAAGGTAAACCTACCGTCGACCAAGGAAAAGTACATGGTAAGGGTTAATTCTACAATCTCTTCATTATCCGAAGTTGTTTATATGTAATAATTTACTGGGACCTCTTTATCATCCACATACATGTTTCTTAAAAATGTATTTCAAAACATTCTTAATATTGTATAAACTATGTGTTAAAGTCACTTATACCCTTGCTTGACATTTATAAGATGTTTATAAAGGAATCCTTCTATCATTTTCCATACAAGGTCCTCTAAAAGCTTTTTGATAAAATTAAGGTAAGAATGTTTTTTTAACTTATACCGTATGTGAGGATATTTTCCACCGTTATAACATTGTCAAAGCATCCCTTTCATGCATATAAGAATATTTCCAAAATAAATGTTTTCTAAAATGATTTCAAAATAAGGAAACATATATCTATAAAAGAATTTTGATTTCATCTATGTCAACATACTTTGAGGGATTTTAAGCCTATGTGAAGTTGATTTATTATGATACACCACTTTAATATTGTATTGAAGGTTTTGTGATATGTTTGACTTTGGATTTTGTTTACACCATTCATGGTTTTTGGATAAAGTATTGACATTTCGTATGCTAGTTTTAATTTTAATTTGTATGTTATGTTTAAACCTTTTCATATGATGAATGCATTGGACATAGTAAGTGACGGGTGGAGCCTGCTATATCTTCTCAATGCATCGGTAGGTCTCACGAGACAAATAGATGTAGAATTGGCCGAGGCCTTTCCCATTTTCGATAAATGGTTTTGGATGAGGCCTTAATCATTTTTATATATCATTGATGAGGCCTTGAAGAAATGTTTCCGAATGTTCGGAATTATACATTCCCTCATTATGAAAATAATATTGATGGTTCATGTGGTCATTAGTGTATTAGAATACCCATGATTATGTTTTATTATGGCTTTATTTACTCCGCTCATATTAATTCCATTAATGTAATCATGATTATTATTGGTAAAGTTATGTGGTTTAAATTATTCACCATGGTTAATATTTTTATTATCTTCCATTGTATTTCTTACCCTTACTGAACATTTGAGCTCATCCATTTCTTATGTTTCATTTTTCGAGGATATGAATAAGTTAATTATAAGTTAATTAGAGGAATAATATAGGTGTCTTGTATGTTTCTAATGGAATATATTCGTGTTTTATTTCTTTTCAAGCTGTAATGTTAAACATACGTATGAATCCTTTTTCCAATAATACCAAACTGATCAGTCATTTGAGACATGATATCCTTGTGATCATGAAAATGATATGTAATAATTCATAGACTCTAGGTAACTAGGTTCAATGTATAACAGTCGGTGTCAGAGGAAGTTTAGTATAATTCTTGGAAAATAGATATAGATTAACTCCAATTAGAGCACATTACCCTAAGAGTGACTTTGAAGATTGGTATAGTAAAACTTTATAGAATATTGTTATAGTAGAGATTTTGTGAGTTTTCCAAGAAATACATCCATGTTTAGATACGAGCATGTAAAGGCGGCTCTGGCATAGATTTACCTAGGGGTAAAAGCTGAAAACATCACATTGAGGTAGACTCGAATGGGAACTAGTGCACGAAAATGGGACTTGCTGCACTCTTGGTTACCACATTCCCGGGTGATATGCTTAGGATAATTCAATGTTTATTTACGAACCATTATTAAGGATTTATGAGTATATACATCCTCAATGATTTTTATTATTATTATGGATTATTCCATAAACTGTTCAATTTATGTTAAGTTTTTTACAAGTTTAGATTTATGTACTGTGATACATAAACTAATAAAGTGTATGCCATTGTTTAGAAATGGTTCCTAGTTGATGGAATGGAAACTGTATCAATGCAGGCAATAAATGTAGGGATTTACCTCTTACACAAGATAATTATAGTAGAGCTGGTGATACAACTGGTGCTAATCAACTTATCACCATACTGGGAAAACTCACACAGGTTATGAAAATTAACCTTACTCGTATAGAGCACCCTGATCCACATCACAAAGGATCAATGTTAGACCGCTTCATGAGGCAAAATCCACCAAAATTAAATTTGTGTACAAATATATCACTAGTTGAGCAGTGTATAATTTCCTTAGACAATATATTCCACCCCTTGGGGAGTAATGAAAGGGAAAATGGTGTCAAGGCATTTTATTTCCTCACTGGAGATGCTGATCAATGGTGGACATTGATTCAAAACCAAAAGCAAGATAGTGAAGTATCATATATGGAATGGAGGGAGTTAAAATAAATTTTCATAGGAAAATACTTTCCTCATGACCATCGAGTAGATATGGAATGACAATTTATGAGTTTGAGGAAAAAGGAGGTTGGGAATGTTGCAATGTATGAAGCTAACATTACAAGGTTAGCGAGGCATTCAGCCGATTATATAAATTACCCAAAAAGTAAGATTGACGTTTTCATTGATGGGTTAAAAACATTTCTCCACCGAGAATTAGTTTCACAATCCTTCTTATCATATGAAGATATTTTCTCGTGTGTTATCAGGAAAAAAAATTAATTATCGATGTCTTATAACTCTAATGCAAAAAAAGCGAAGAAGAGAACTGCTAAAGAATCTCGGAAATGAAATAAGGAATCAAGGAAGAAGGGAAGAATTGGATTTATACCTAGTGATTATTATGGAAGGAAGCACCCTGGTGTCTGTCAAAAATAAAAATTAGTATGCTACAGATTTCAATAGAAATGCCATCATTCTGGTGATTTTAAGGGAACGAATGGCATTACCAATGTTAAATGCAACAATTATTCAGAGATGGGACATTATTCAAATGAATTTCCTAAGCGTCAGGGAAACAAACCATTGAAAAGGCCAATGGATCAAGGCCAAGATTATGCGATCACTACTGCTAAGGTTGAATCCCCGAAATACGTGGTGGCCTGTAATTTAATGGTTTTCTCAAGTTTAGAAAATGAATTATTTGATTCTAGATCATCGCATTGTTTCACATCTTCCCATTTTGGTATGAAAATTATATACTTCCAATTTGATTTAACAATGGAGTTGTATGTCAAAACTCATAAGGTAAGTATTATTGAAAAATGTTTTGTGAATCAGTCCCCATTAGGGAATAGAAACGTTCTTTATCTACCGATATCATCATCATACACATGATTTAATTTCATATAATCCTCAGTATGGATTGGATTTTGGACCATGATGAAAAAAAAATTAGTATAAGAAGAAGATGTTACTATTTTGGATGACGATGATAAAGAAAACCTTATCTTTAGAGAAGAATTGTCACCAACTAATTGATATTTTGATCCACCCACAATAGCTCTACTAAATTCAATTACTGGGGTGGAAGATATTGAAATAACTATGGTTGAGTATTGGAATGGTCAAATAGAGGATGTACATATTGTGAAATATTATGTTGATGTTTTTCTAGAATATTTACCTGGAAATCCTCTATAATGAGAAATTGAGTTTCCCATTTATTTATTTCCAGGTTCAATGCCCATATATAAGATGCCTTATAGAATGAAAACTGTGGAATTAGTGGAACTAAAGAATCAAAAATAAAAATTGAGTACTAATGGAATTTTTCACCTTAGTGTTTATCCATGGGGATTAATTGTCCTTATTGATAAGAAAAAGATGGGTTTATGAGGGTGTGCATTGACTACAGGGTGATCAATGAAATAAAAATAAAGAAACAGTATCTCCTAACTCGCATTGATGATTTATTCGAAAAACTTCATGGAGCTCAGTACTTTTAAAATATTTACCTTCGATCTAGATATCATCAGTTTCTTGTGATGAAAGAAGACATTCTGAAAACATCATTTCTAACTAGGTATGGGCATTACGAGTTTATATTAGTGCCTTTTGGATTGACTAATGCACCCTATATTTTCATGGATCTAATGAACAGAGTTTTCAAGGAATATCTTGATGACTATGTAGTGATATTTATTGATTATATCTTGGTATACTCCAAAATCAATGAATATAATGAAAATCACTTGAGAATTATCTTGAAGACTTTTAGAAGACATGAATTATATGGGAAGATTAGAATGTGTAATTTCTGGCTTCAGGAGATTTCTTTTCATGGCCATATTGTCTCCATGGATGTAATCTTTATTGATACTTATAAGACCATGTCAATCTAAGATTGACCAGAACCAACGAGTATAACTGAGGTACACAATTTTATTGGTTAAGCATGTTATTATCGATGTTTCATCCATAAATTATCCTAGTTGGCTAACCCATTAACAAAGCTCACACTAAAAGTGGTTAAATTTGTTTAGACAATAGTGTGTGAAGAATGTTTTGAAGAACTAAAGATAATATTAGTTAGTGCTCCTATATTGTCTCTACCATCATGGAACGATGGGTTTGTTATTTATAGTAATGCATCAAAGAAAGGACTTTATTGTGTCATTGTGTAGAATGGTAGTGTTATTTACTATCCATCAAGACAACTAAAAATACATAAGAAAAACTATCGTAATCATGATCTTGAGTTAGTAGATGTAATCTTTTCTTTGATGATTTGGAGACACAATATCTCTGGTGAGAAATGTGAGATTTATACAGACCACAAGAGTTTGAAGTATATTTTCTCACATATGGAACTCAACATGAGGCAAAATAGATGGCTTGAACTACTGAACGATTATGATTGCACGATACACTACCACCCAGGGAAGGCAAATAAGGTGGCAGATGCTTTGATCAGAAAAGATAATGTAGTTATGAGTAAGATGACTGTTGAAAGGGATCCCATTTACATGGATATAGTAAATATTGATATAGGATTCTCCCTGGGAGGTGAAATGTCAATAAATTTTCAAATAGTATCTTAACCATCATTGCTGGAAAGGATAAAGTGTTCTTAGACCAATGATGGAGAGTTTTAAAAGAATATTAATGTTGTGAATGATGGGAGATTGAGTGACATTCTGTATGAAGATGAAATTTTTAAATTTTGGAAGAGACATTGTATTCCTGATATACCTGATCTAAAAATGTAATTCTTTGATGATGATCATAGTTCCAATTTCACTATACACCCTGGTACCACCAAAATTTATAGAGATTTGAAGGAACATTTTTTGTGGGAAAACATGGATAGAGAGATTTCGGATTTTGTGTCACGATGTATGGTTTTCCCACAAGTGAAAGCTGGAAGGAAACAACCTAGATGAGTCTTGCAACCTCTACCCATACATGAGTGGAAATGGGATAATTTTAAGATGGACATTGTCATGGAACTACAAAAGAATACTAGAAGGAACGATGCAATATGGGTCATTGTAGACCATTTACCAAGTTAGAACATTTTCTTGCTATATGAAATGATTTACCACTTGAACGATTAGCAATAATATATATTAATTAAGAAGTAAGACTTCATTGAGTACCACTATCGATTGTTTCTGATCGTGATCCCCATTTTACATCAAGATCATGGAAAAGTCTTCAGAAATCCCTGGATAGTGAGCTTCGTTTGATCACAGCCTAACACCCCCAAACTGATGGACAATCATAACAGACTATTTAATCCATAGAAGTCATGTTGATATCATGATAACTTTACTTTCAAGGTATGTTGGATCAATATTTACATCTGGTAGAATTATCATATAACAATAGCTTCCATTGAAGTATTAATATGGCACCATATGAAGTGTTATACAGAAGGATATGTCTCACACCAACCTGTTGGGATGATATTGGCGAAATAAAACTTGTAGGGCAATAACTTGGGGAGGAAATGGTGGAAATGGTTAAGGCAATTCAAAACAACATCAAATGATCTCAAAGTTGGAAAAAGAGTTATACCGATAACCGAAGGAAGGATATTTAATTTTATGTAGGAGATAGTAATTTCATGAAGGTATATCCATGAAAGGTTGTTATACATTTCGGTAAGAATGGTAAATTGAGTTCCTTGTACATCGGACATTTCTAAATTGTAGAATGAATTGGGGTTGTAGCTTACAGTTTGGAAATGCTGCCGAGTCTCTACAAAGTCAATGATGTGTTCCACGTGTCACTGTTGAGAAAATTCATGCCTGGCTTAATGAATGTAATCACCTGTGATGAATAAGAACTGGATCTTGATATGTCTAATTGCGAAGAGCCTGTCAATTTTATTGATACAAGAGAACAAGAGCTGATAAACCTGACGACTCATCTGGTAATAGTTATATGGAGAAACCATAACATGGAAGAGGCAATGTGGGAACCCAAGGAACATATGATGAAGATCCACCCGAGTCTTTTCATACAGTAGTATTTTATAAATTTCAAGGATACAATTATTTGAAGTAGGGGGGAATGTAACATAACAAGCTTCCACTGTCTGTTTCCTATTGAATAATGCAATAGATTGCGTTGTACGCTACTTCGAAATTCTAACACACCGCGACCAATCAATGGATCCATTATGAATATTAATACCCACTTTTTGAAATTTTATTAATTTTATCTTTCAAAATGGGCTTCATTTTTGGATTCAGAATATCGAAATTAGCATAGGCTGATTTTTTGTTATTTTTCTTAAAACATTATTTTTTTATGAATCATGAAAAAACACTGAGTAATAGTTTAAAACAGAATTTTTATTTAAATAATTATTTAATTTATTTAAATTTATTTTAGGTTAAAATAGATACATAAAACCTATATATGTTCAATGTAATTCGTTTGAGGCAGTTTATTATAATTTTAGATATATAAAAATTTTATCGAACTGTTCACCGTCATTTAACCATCTCCTAGGAGAATTTGATAGTTTACATAAAACATTATTTTACCGCTTCTATGAGTGTAATTTCAAAAATATGAGAGAAAAAGTTAATATAAGTAAGTAAAATGTTGTTCAATAAGATTAGAATAATTTTTGGTGAATATTAACTTTTTAATTTTATTTATCACGGTTAAAAGTAAATATGGAAATTAAGGGTAAAAATGATATTATTATAACCCAAACACGTGTTCTAATTCTATTGGATATTTATTATTGGACCAAAAACAACCTTATAAATTAAATATTGACCTCTTTGGTCCACATGTATTAGATTATGACACATATTATTATTTTATTTAAAGAAGAGTTAAAAGAGTTCAATTCAATGTTTAATAGCTAAAAAATTTATAATATAGGGTTATACATAAGATAATTTCTACTATAAATATTAATTATAAATCTAAAAATATTTCCTAAATAACTGTATTTTATTTATTATTTTTAGGCATTATAAAATTTAATTTATTTATGACACTATGATGATGCAGTAATTACATAATTACTGAAATATTAAAATAACTGATATTATAAATATCCAAATAAATGTAATTTGAGTCTTTTCATGATTAACACTAACTTTTTATGTTATTATGAAATATTATTGTTGGTCAGATGAATTTTGTTTGAAGCATTATGTTGTTATGTATTTAGAAAAAACAAAATATCAATTATTGTTAAAATTGACATAAAAGAGCTTTTAAAACAAATATTATATTATTAATTGATATTCTTATCCAAAAAATCTAAGGAATGGATAAAAGACTTAAATATAGATTGGGGTATCATTAATGACCCAGTTGGGGTTCTCTTGGAAGTATATAGTATGTTTATTAGGAATTTTTTATAAAAATACAAAGAGACATGGTAATTGTCAAACTATTTAACTAAGAGTTAAATCTATAATATAAAGATAATATAGTGACAAAACCTATATAAAACATATTGGTGGAGTGGTTTTTGACCCATCCCGATCTTATCATTTATATAAACGATTTTGGAGCCATTATAAACTGGAAAGTATTTTATTATAAAATAATATTTCTAGATTTTCCTAAGGTGCCCCTCAACCATCTTATAAAAGGGGACTCTCCCTTGTCTCTAATTCACACCATTAAAGCCATTTAGCTCTGCCAAACCCTTCCCAAATACCCTCTCAACTGTCCTACCTTAATTTTAGATGTCTTCCATTATTAATAAATCCATCCTAAGGAGCCCTTCTGGTCAAATACTAAGGACAAACCCAAAGAAGTGGTAAATATCTCACAACCTCTTTCAAGTTCCTTTCTTCTTCCACGTCCTTTTTCTTTGTTGTTTCCATTATAAAATAATAACTCTATTATATTCTATATAAAATGTTGTTAATATAAATATGGTACATCCAAATTCTCTATTATATCCATCCTTTAAATGACTTTTCACTATAGTTGCGTATGTACGACTTCCCATCTCCATGTCATGGTGTAATTGTTATTCAATACATTATTTTTTAGATGAGTATAATAATGGTGTTAAATTGATGTAAATAATAATATATAACATGATAATTATTATATATATATATGATATAACATCCAATTATATAATTTTTGTATATCAAAATAATTATATAGTCGCTCGTGCGTACATACGGATTACCGTCTCCACAAACGCGATGAGATTCATTCCTCATCGTATCCATTCAAAACTAATTTTCATTAGATGATTGAAAATATTGTATAAATACTTAATATCATTATGAATATGAATACTATACATCCTATCCAAAAAAAATTACTTACATAACATAATATATAATGGAAAACGAATCAGTTAACACCTAAAACGACGATAATACTTAGATATTATTAACAAAGCAATATTAAAAGGTCAAATATGATATCATATTAATGTATATGATTCTTGTATAATTTAATAACAATGATTTCACCATTATAAAGAGTTTAACCTACCCTCGACCAAGGAAATGTTCAAGGTAAGGGTTAATTCTACAATATCTTTATTATCTGAGGTTGTTTATAGGTAATAATATATTGGGACCTCTTTATCATCGACATCCATGTTTCATAAAAATGTATTTCAAAACACTCTTAATCTTTTATAAAATATGTGTTAAAGTCATTTATAGCCTGTTTTGACTTTTATAAGATGTTTATAAAGGGATCTTTCCATCCTTTTCCAAACAAGGTCTTTTATAACCTTTTCGACAAAATTAAGGTAAGAATGTATTTTTTTAACTTATACGGCAGCTGTGACTATTTTCCACCATTATAACATCCTCAAAGCTTATCATACAATCTTATAAGAATATTTCCAAAATAATTTTTTTCTTAAATGATTTCAAAATTGAAATAGATATTCCTATAAAAAAGTTTTTGATTTCACCTAGGTCAACATCCATTGATGGATTTTAATCTTATTTGAAGTTGATTTATTATGATACAGTACATCCATATTGTAATGATTGTTTTGTGATATGATTGACTGTGGATTTGTTATTTTTACACAATTCATAGGTTTTGTATAAAGTATTGACATTTCGTATTCTAGTTTTAATAAGAATGATTATGTTATGTTTAACCCTTTTCACATGAGGGGTGCAATGGACGTAGTAAGTGACGGGAGGAGCCCGCTATAGCTCCTTGATGAATTGGTAGGTATAATGAGACAACTAGACGTGGAATTGGATGAAGCCTTTCTCAATTTTGATATATAGTTTTTGTTGAGGCCTTAATCATTTTTAGATGTCTTGGCCAAGGCCTTGATATTGTTTTTCAGAATGTCAGTTATTATACATTCACTCATTATGAAAATAATATGGATGGTTCATGTTGTCATTAGACTAGTAGAATACCCATGATTATGTTTTATTATGGCATTATTTACTCATCTCATATTCCAACCATAAATTTATTCATGTTTATTATTGGCAAAGTCAAATGGTTTCAATTATTCACCATGCATAATATTCATGTTATCTTCTGTTGTATTGCTTACCCTCACTGAGAATTTGAGCTCACCCATTTCTAATGTTTATTTTTTCCATGATATGAAGTATTTAGTTTTGAGTGAATTTCATGCATAATATATGAGGCTTGGATGTTTCTAATGTAATATAATCGTGTTTTATTTCTTTTCAAGCAGTAAAGATGAACTTATGTATGAATATTGTTTCCAATAATACTAAACAGACCGGTCTTTCGTGACATGATTTCCTTGTGATCATGCCAATGTTATGTAATAATGCACCGACTTTGGGTAACTATGATTGGGGTGTTACATTTATAATGAAATATTAATATAGTTTCTTCTTCTTTTTATGGACTTCTACATTATCTAAAATTTTTGTTCATTTTTCATTTTGTTGAACTCTTATGTAGAATAAATTGGTTACATTAAATTGAGATATTTAAAATATTATTATTGTGACATAAATTATGATTTTATCTCTACATTAAATTAATTATCTCTAGATTCATTACCTTGGATCTTAATCTAATGTGATAACCATTGTTAGTAGTACATATTGACTCAGCACTATATTTAAATGTTATAGATGAAAATTTTAATTTGATGTGAGTAAATTGTTAATATAAAATTTCTTAAAAATATTATTTTTTGTTTTTTATTAGTTCTATATCATTCAATAAATTTCTATTAAAGTAATAAATTTTATTATCAGCATTTGATTTGGGGTTTCTATCGTTGTTTTCTTTGAAATAAATAATTTTGTAAGAGTAAGAGGATAAAAATGGATGTACAGTAAGTAAACAAAAAAAAGAAACAATTTTTTTTATTTTTTTATACTTCAATTTTTTAAAAGTAATTAATAATTAAATATTTTATTATATGTTCATTATTGTGCCATGGAGACCCTTGATGGGAATGAATATAAAACCATCAGGCCAAATGATCATTTGAGACATGTATTTGGTGAGGAACACCAATTGGTAGTATGATTAACATCTAGGAAAAACAATACCCCCACCAGGTATCTCCCGTCATTAGAAAACAATACATCCCCTCCCACCATGGTGGTGAAAAAAATTCTTTTCGATGTAGAAGTAACCAAAAAATATCTACACTGGTGTGTGAAAGTGGTAAAATAGTCTCCGAATAGTTCCTGAATTCTATGTCAGTTTTATGTCCATCACCTCCGTCACATAATGCTGATTATTTTTATTCATCTATTCCATCAGCAGGACATGTATATGATGCACTAAGTAATTTAAATGAGTGTCTTAGTGGTTCTCTAGGTTATGATAATGCAAGTTTGTGTTGTTGTTGATGTTGATGATTTTGTAAATGATTTTGATGATGAAGTTGGTTCTCCCGAAACCGATGCTTATAATGAATTTGATGGAACCTTTTGTGGTGTGGTTGATAATCACCCCCCCCCCATTTTAGAGATAACTATAAAGGTATAAGTAATTATGATTATTAATGAATAAAAATGATTTATGGTGTGGATTTAATATGAATATTATATAATTGTATATGGTTTTGAATATTATTGAAAACTTGATGGTTAAATTCTCAATATATAATATTTATATTATATCAAATGTGTATTGTGATTCTTAATATATTTTTGCTTACCATGATAGGTGATTTTTGTTGATTCTTATATCCATTAGGGATTGGTCATTATACCAATTGTTCATTAATATATTGGTTTACAGTATATTTTGAGTGGCCCTTATGACCATTGTTCTTGGATATATTAATATATATGTACACCCAATTTTTGATGAAATCAAATTTATTCAAATTTTATAGTGAGGTATAGAAATATATTTACTAGAAAACAAGGGTAATACCATATAATAATGTCTATGGTCCCCTTGATTCATAGAAATATTAGTATAAGGGATACTAATGGTTCTGAGCCCTATACAAATAGTTATATAACATTTTTGTAGATTAGTGTACTAGTGGGGTCATCAAATATGTAAATTTTAACCATTAATTATCTAGAAATTATCAATCATAAAAATTTATTTTCTTCTCCATTGTTTATTAATCATCTATATAAAATGTATATAATAGGTGCTACTAGACATTGATAAGGAAATTTTATCTCTCTTCAGAAAATAACAATAGTTTTTCAATTAATAACTAAAAAAATTTATATACATTGATAATTTATCTAATCATTATACTGTGAGATATATTCTATTCTTAGCATAATGTCAAATTATATTATTGGAATGACAACTAGATTTTATATGAGATTGTATATCCAAAAATTACTTTTTGATTATTCTATACACTATATATTTTTTGATCATTCTTCTTGGAGTCATAACTGATAAATTTACCTCTATAATTTCAGGGATTGATAGTAAATTATTTAGAGATATATATGAAATTAGATAATTCAGGGTACTAAAACATAACAAATTTATTTAAAGAATTTAGATCCTAATGTGAGTAACAACTACCACATCATCATGATCCTATACTATTGCCATCATGATATAAATTTACCAACCATTATCCCTCATTCTATGATTATGTTGATGGTCATTTCCCATTGGAATATTCTAATTCAGAAATTTATTAATAATGATCCCACAATTTGAACACATGAAGCATTTATCTTTTGGATTGTCATATAGTATCATCCCTTTGTTGTTTGTGTTGTGAAGTTATGGCTTCACCTCACTATGATAGTTCTGACCTATATGAATATATCTTCTATATTTTCAGCACATTACACTCCCATGAAAATAGTTCCCTGAATAATTCCTCCCTCATTTATTTCATGTGGTATGTTGTACATTCTAAACCCATCATTAGTGATATATAGTATTCCCTAATAATGGATTTCTTCCACTATTATTTTCATTAAACCTCTATGTCTCATATGTCTCTATAAAAATCAATTAAACATTTATAGAACTCCACTTTATCTTCTCATGGCTTTCGTAATATCAAATTTCAAAATTCCTCCAAATATTTAGTCCCAATCCATTGAATAATATATCATCCTTTCTATTATGATTTTTATAAATTATTTAAGTTTAGTGTGAGTCCTCTAATGGTATAAAAAGGATTCACATTTATTCATTTTAAATTTACATTAGTTATAAGAATTCATTCTTCATTTTCGAACCATCAAATATGGAAAATATTTGTTTTAAAATACTCTGTTGAACACTTCCCACTCTATAATATTAATAACACTTCATAGAATTGTGTTTTAGTCTGTTTCTACCACTGATCAAATTTTCCTTTTAGATAGTATACTACTAGTGTGACATTATCGAACTCCGAAAGATTTTGCAAAAAAGGTGATCATTTATATATATCTAATCCATTATTCAATAGTCAATGGGTTGGTAGACCCACTAAAAAATGTTTAATGCTAATACATGAATGAATCAATTGAATTTTTCTCCATTATATTTGATTTTTTTCACTCAACCTATTTAATGTTATTTTTCATAAACTGTGCTAGTTTATTCATCATAATTTTGATGTTTTTTTCAATAAATCATCCATCAGGAGGATTTATGTTCATATTTCATTGAACTCATCATTAATGTGGTTCCTCTTATTTCACACAAAATTTATATATGAGAAAAAAACTGAAAAAAATAATATATTTAGTAATCATATGATTTTAAAGAGTTTTTATGTTTTAAAATATTATATTCATGCTGGATATTCATAAATAACCTCTTGTAACAATTGCATTTTCAATATATCCTTTATATCATTTCACAATGATATTGTGATTGACCAACAATATCTTGCATGAGTCCCAAATCTCGGTGTGTATCATTCACTATTATCATGCACCAGTTACAAATTGATTATATCATAATAAATTACTTTCTGGTGATTCCCCTATGTAAATCTCTTCCAGGATCCACATCCACCCGTATTATCAAGGCATGCATATATTTTCTAGGAAACCACACACCTAATACTATCAAAAATAATATTTCATTTCCTAAATCTTTTTATTTTCTCTTATATTCTTCTAATGCTTTAATGCGATAATCAGCAAAAATTACTAAACCATTCTCATATACCAACTATGTAATCCCACCCATTGATTATATAACAACTTCATTTCATGGAAAAAACCATATTTTATTTTAATAAATATTTTATCTGAAATTAGGTACATATTATATGAAAAATAATACAATATTTTAGACAACATTATTTAAATCAATATTGGATCAACCCAGTATAATTTTGTTGTATCACATATCATAAAGAATGTAATCAATGGAAATAGGTTAGCATGAATAATAGTAATTGAATAATAAATGGATGCATATATAATGTGATGAATTGACATATCATTTTGAACATGAGGCATAGTAATAAGGAATAAACAAGTGTTATATAATAATATGAAGATGAATTTAGAAATGGTAATGTTTCTACATATTTTAAATGATTCATTCCTAAGCATATCATAAATTATAATCCCCATGATCAAAAAACATGTGAACTGTATAAAATAAATTCACTACCCAATGCATTGATGTGATATCATAGATGAACCTTATTATGGAATAATTTCATGATAACAACATTTATTATAATAATTCATTTCATTACAAACCTCTTGAAAATAATTTATGAGGTTCATATAAAAAAGTTTTTAAAATGATTTTTATTGACATCACCATTATAATATTTATAACTCAATAGAAGGGAATGAATATTTCATGAATGTAAATAATTGAATCAATGAAATTTTTATTTCTATTTAAATACCCATTTAATAATAAAGATTGGGTACTCAAATAAAAATGAAATTTTATTTTCTATTGTTTTAGAGAGAAGTTATAGAAATAATCTCAGTAGAATGACATGAATAAAACCACAATAATGGAAATGGGAAAATTGGGGGAGGGGGAGGGTTTCACATTAATAATAGTCCATAATTAAAAATATGTTGTTATGTAATGTGTAAAAATAAAAATTATTTTTGGAAAAAAACACTACATACTTTAAAAGGGATCTTGAAAGGAAAAGAGTTGGGTAGATTTCCTTTACCTTGGGTAGATTATCATATAATAATAGGATCGGTACAATGGGGGATTAATGAAACATCAGGGGGACTCCATAAAAAGTAAATCCCTATGAATTCGTGGAGGTGTGATTATTAATGAAGGTTAATGGTTAACATGAAGGCTATTTATTGAATAAGTGGTGGAATTGATCAATTATGGGAAAATATTTGCCTAAAAAATTTTATATGGAAAATAATAAATTTTTGTCTTACTCATGTCTTTATTCAGGGTTTTGGATACATGATTTAAATATTATGATATTTAAATCCATCACGATAGAACACATTTTATTAAATAATTCACTTTCAAAAGTACGGTTTTCATATTTTTTTTTAAAAAAAAATTCAAAATTTCCCTTTTAGATTTTTTAATGTCACAAATAGATTTTGAAATTTATTAAAATATATTTATAATTTATATTAATAAAATAAAATATTATATGGTATTTATTATGGTTAAATATGTATTACATCATTGTTATTGAAATAAGATGTCATAAAACATAATGATAACCTTGAACTGTATTTTAATTATTCATAGAAATATGTATTTTAGAAAATAATCATAAATTGAGCATAAAAAATTTTAGAAATTATTATTTCAAAAAGTATTTTTATCCATTCAAATAATTATATTAATATGAACATTTTAATGGTAAAATATAAAAGTCATTATATACAATGACATAGTTAATTATAAAAATTGTTATAATTTCATGAAAAAATATGATTTATTTCATTCCATAAATACATTTATCATATTCATCTCAATTATTCCAATATTATATTATGAAAAAAAAATTCGAAAAATTGAATTAATGTAATGAAATTTTTTATTTACAAATGTATTTCACATTATGTTATTAATAACATGTCAAGTAATCCCTTATCACCACTACATATTCATAGATAGTAATATGTGATATGGTGGTAGTTTGATGGGGTGGTCCAACTAAAATTGAACATGTGGTAATATCAAAAATAATTAAATTCTCATGTTGGTGACATATATCAATATTCACATGTTGAATATCGTCATGGGTTTGATCAAGGGAGAACCCCAGTAATGATACCTCCATCACATGTTTTTATAAATGGGCTTCAAAAAACATGACTACACTATTTGAGGCCATCATTTTATTTTTTTCCATCAATTATCCTATGTCAATACTAATTATTTACACTAATTATATTGGTAAAATTATCACCAATGGGTATAGTTACCAATGTGGAAATTAAAATATGGTTTTGTTAACCAATAGTCATAATTGACCAACATTCATATAATAGTCGAACCCCAATGGCACATTTCCCATTATAGACTATATGTACATGTTCGTTATTTCACTCAATATTCATTATTATTCAATTGAAGGTTATATTTTATTTTCATAAGAATATGATTGGTTTTCTAATATTTTGTTACATTTATAAATTATATGTTAGGGGGTGCTGATTCTATATGATTGGGGTGATCCATATTTTTCAAATTATATAAACAATTTTACATCAAGTTGTATTTTTTGTTATTTTAATTGGGTTCATAGCTAACTGATGTAATATTCTTTATAAATGTGGAATGTTTTTTCAGTTCTTCTATGTTTTATACATTTATATTATTATATAATTAACAAAGGACATATCATAGGAAAATAATATCATTAAGAAATTATTTTTTTAAATCTTTAAAATGTTACTATAATAATCCGATATTTTTAGGATTATCATTTCACGTAATTATTATACAAAAATTCATAAGTTGTTTTAATATCTCATTATAACATTTAATGGTTTCAATAATAACATAATCCTGAAGAACCCAATTTAAAATTGAAATCCATGCCTAATAAAAATATTATCCATAGGTGTAATATAACAAGATAAGATATATATTGAAGAATAATATTATTATCCCAACCCAACTATCAAGAATTACGGTTAACAATGTGAAAATTTTTAATCTCTAAAATACCCTAATGATGTAAATGATACAGTATTATTAAAATTTACAAATTGATTTGATGGAAGAATGATTATTTAACCCCATATAGGTCAAACATGTTGGATGAAAAAATAATAGAAATTCGTCAATGGATTTTAATATTCATTGAATTTGGTAACAAAGCTAATAAATGGTCAAATTTCGTAAGAATATTATGATTTCTATTAATTATTTTAAAATAAATTGATTTTATCCCAATGTAACATTAAAAATTCAACATCATATATGTGGGTTTCATTATAATTATAAATTTCTATTATAGAATCTCTAAAATAACCACAATGGTGAAAATCACTAATATTTATGACCTCGTGGAAAAAAGAATAAATATGAAATCACTAATCCAATTGGGAATCACAGACTTTATATTACATAGACATATAATACGGGGTTGTAAAAGAAGTGTTAATGTATTTTCATTATAATATGCTTTGTTCAAACATTAAATAATCACATTAAGTAAATTTTTTAAAGATGATTCTTTCAATATAATAATTATTTTATTCTTTAGTTATTATTATGGGAACATGTCCTGTGGAAATTAGTTTTTAATATTAATGAAATATTCTGCCTAAATTTTGTGAGGGGTTGTTTCATGTATCATTGAGTAAAACATATCTCGAATAAAGAATAAAAATTTCATTCTACCATGTGATAATAAATAAATGAATGAAAAATAATATACCACTACTAGAAAATAATTATATAATTTGGATCATGATATGAATTAACATTAGACTCTAGGCTCAAATAGTTAGAGAATAACTCAATTTTAGGGATAATTACAATATGATGAATTATATATGTTTCTTGTGTTATGATAGTGGATATATATGTTTTAATTACATCTTGATTCATATCTATAATTTAGAGGATCATTTATATTTAAACTTTTGTGTGATAATAAAAAACATGGAATTTAATGTTTTTATGAGGACGAGGGTAATATACAAACCATCATTTTGTAGGTAAATATTTGTTCAATATAGTATATATTTAGAATTCTAAGCTATATATTTTTTCCTATTTTAATAATGGAATTTTAATAGTTTATGAAATATGTAATACATGATTATAATTAATAATTAAAACACTTTACTCAATGATTGATGGAATGTTAAAAATAATATTTTATAACTATGTATTTCACAAAAATGATTGTTACACTTCAATGATAAAATACATCCATTAATAGTGGATACATAAATTGGTAAAATATATATAGTAGAATAAAATAATCCAAAATAAGAAATCAAATTGAACATTTTATAACATGAGGGTCACCAATATCAAAATAAAACCAATAATTGGTATGTACTCCATGAAAAGAGAAAAAATTATAAGAAATCTATAATAATAAATTATAATTATGCCTTCTAATTTTTTATTTGAATGAATGAATGATTTTTTACATATATTATAACAAAATATGGTCAACATGCATATGGTAATTTCACATATAGTCATTATAAATATGGTCATTTTTTATATATCCATTTGTTATATAGAAGACATTTATTAATAAGTAGTAAATGTAATATAAAAAAACATAAACTAAAAAATTATAATTTAATTATTATACAGAAATATATACTTTTTAAAAATAGATATTAATATTATTATTCAAATAATATATGATAAAAAATATTTTATTATAAATTAAGTAGTAAAAATAAATTATTGAATATTAATGAATAATTTTAATGGTATTTTGTAAAACATATTTTCTGAAAAAATAACATTTTTTATTCAACCATTTTTTATATGTATACATGATAATTATATTTAAAATTGAATCGCATTAAAAATATATTTATATAATAAAAAATATATTAAGATCATTAAATTATAAATGTATATGTCATAATTTTTTGACCACCGAATTTTCATGAAACATCATTATCCCATACAAGACATTTACATTATAGTAATTTTTCCATTTAATGAATATATTTTTAAATATTGAATATAGATATGGTTTAAGAGATTTCATATATTTTAATTAAGATATCAATATTTTCTTTTTATTAATTTATATAAATAACCAATAAGGTTTATATTTAGTAAGAAAATAAATTTTTGTGGGAGATTGATGATTTTTATATTAGTATTGTTGAAGAATATCCAAGATAATTAAATTTCAATTTATGTAATAAAATATTATTTTTTTAATAAAATTTAATTTTTAAAACATAATTTGATCTCATAAGTCATATTTCAATCATTTTTAACCAAAAATAAAATGTTTTGATGATATAAACTACTTTCCTATTTTATTATAACTTAGTGTTCTGAGGGTGAAATATAGAAAAAACATTATTTGAAATCCAAATATAATTATTTGACTTATAATTACCAAATTGTAATATAACATTCTGGGTATATGATAATACTGTTTTGTACATAAAATTTCATACCAAAGGACAAAAATTTACATAAAATATAGTTTCTAACTATTATGTGGGAAAACAAATTATTTTTAATTTCAAACTATAGAACCATTTAATTGGTAAGACTATTTTGAAAATTTATATTAAAAATTTGAAATTATTTTAATGTTGTAATCTAATTTTTTCCATTAAAATATATTATGAAGGTAAAAATTAATTACCATAGTAAAAGTAATTTTTTAAAAATGATAAAAAGCAATATAAAGAAAGCTATAGACCCTCTTGGTTGTATCTGAAAAAATTTGATGAATATAATATATGTGGTGATAAACACACCATTTATTTTCTTTCATTTTGGTATCAATATACCTTTAAACAGTAATATAAAAATATTTAAAATTTAATTTAACATCCATAACTAAACATATATTCCCATAAATAATGGTAACACATCCTCAACTGAAAAGAATACCATTCCTTTTGATATATTCTTAAAACAAGAATGAAATAATTCTCCACAAACCCCATTGTTATTTTAGAAGATTCTGGTCCCCATTAGTTTGTATAGGGATGCCACTTTCAAGGTGAAATTAAAAGAAAATTCAATTCCCCATTGGGATTATTTTCAACAACATAACATTTACTCATTTTTGAATCATTCATATTTTTTATATCTTTACTGAGATATAGATAATAGGATAAGAACGTAGCCTTATAGATTAAATATTATAGGAAATTGAAAATGGAATTAACATTATTACACTGAAAAATACGTTTTAGGAATATATTTTTAGAGAGATAGATCATAGATATTTTATACCAAACAAATAAATTTTACGAGTGGACACATCTTATCAGATTCTTCTTTTTCAAAACAAAAAACATTTAAAATTAGACATGATTTTTTTGATTCACAATTTTCATATTGACCAGATCCTTGGTCATCCTCATAAATTGGTAAACATTTTATAATGTGGTATGAACAAAAAAACCCAGCATTGTACCTACAAATAATGAATGAAACTATTATCACATGAATACTTATAGAAATATACATTTCCAAAAACCAAAACATCTTCTTAAAACAAAATTTTCATATATATTAGATAAATTACTATATAAAAATATTTTCTTTAAAAATTTCATAAATTCTTTTAAGGGAAATTGAAACACATTAAGGAATCATTGAAATCATGAAAAACAAATAATAAGTATTTATAAATTTAGAATATTCTACCTTTCATAGTATATCATACTTGGTTTTTTCTTGTGAAATCATAACATTTTCCTAAAATCATAACAAATTTTTTTGATAAATCATGTAGTTTACATGGGGAATTATATTCATATCTCTCTTAAAAATCATATAACCTTCAAAGATACACATATAATAACAATAATAGTTACACATTAAATAAACATCAAGGTTATAATTTAAATAACCATTGATTTATATTTCCATAATCTATTATGATAATAAAAATTGGTTAACTACTTTGATTTACCCATAGTATGTGATATATATAATGGGTTCTCCTACAATATTTTTATAATTGCACCACCCATAAAGGTAAAAAATTCACAGGTACCATAATAAAATACATAAAATATTATACCATGAAAATCTTTTTGGCAGCCATAATATAATATTTCAATTATAAATAATTCCATTTACATTAAAATAATTTTCTCAATTAACAAAATTCCATAAAATATGAAAAATATTATATTAATTTTAATAATACAAGAAATCATATAAATGAATCCAAATGTAAAATAGTCTCTAAGGAGATGATAAATCACAGTGTCTATGTACACATTAAAATAGAACAAACAATCTATTGTAAAAAAAATAGAAGAAATTTTACAAAAATAACTTATATAATAATTATTGAATCCAATAAAAAATATAGAAGAAATATAATTATTATATATCCACAAATATAGTACCATTCAATAATTTAAAAATTATTGACATGGAATAATTTTTTTTACCTAAATCATTAATGGAGGAGTTTTATATGAAAGTCCCTTATATTGAGTCCATAATTTCACATAAGTTTGTTTTATTAATGAATAATAAAAATAGTTTTGTAATTTACATAATTAATTATATTTTCCTCATTAATTAATACATTATAATATATTACTATGGTATTATTTTCTTTTTAATTAACTAAATATTCATCATGAATTTAGATGTTGTTCATTTCAAATCTTCAAAATGGATTCGGTAATTTGAATATTGTAAAATATGTCATAATTAAATAGTATAAAAATTAATAATTATGGATTAATTATCATTTTAAATTATAATTTTTTAATGAAATCATTAAATATTATCTTGAAAAATGAACTATGTAACACACCTTAAGGCGATAGGACATACATAAGCATGAGTAAAATTTCTATTTTCCAAAAAGTATTGTGGAAGGAAGGTATGTATCATTTTTTATTTCTATAATTATCATAATATCATAAATATTATATTAATTTTTTTAAATATACTTATATATATAGTCAATGTGATGTGGTGATGACTATAAAATCACATATCTTCATGGAGGTAGTAGTCCACACATACGCATGAATGGCATTATCATTTCAAATCAATCTACTAGTAATAAATTATAATATATTATATTATTTAATTATTATAAATATTTTATCAATATATTATTAAAATTTTAATTCCCTCATTTTATCCATATATGAGGGAATGTGATAAGAAAAAAATTAAATTGGTTCATTAGTTTATAGTCTGTCGTAAAAAAGACTAATGAATTACACTTCCATTTGATGGAATTCGTACACTTATATAAGATATTACCTTAAAATAATATATATATATATAATTAGGATTATTATTATAATTAGTTACCATGGTTTCAGAATATTTTATGGATGGCCATGAAGAAATAAAACAAAGAACGTGTAGTTAAAAACAGTACCACCTATTGAGAACGCCTCCAATTTTAATTTCATATGCTCATTAATGATGGTATTATTCATAAAAAGTAACAACATAATGAGATGAGTTATTTTTATATGGTATTAAATTTAGGATTGGATGAAAGACAATTATTTTGTTGTTTCATAGAAGTAGATGAACTTGTTCCCTTATATTGGAAATGGGAGGGGAAGTCTTGATGTCATATATTTTCCTCTATCATTAATTAAATGATTACAACATAAATGTTGGGAAATATACTAACGTTATTATTTATATAATAAAATTTAAAAAATATATTTAAATATAAATATATAATTTATCTATTCATATACTATATTTATATATTTTTTAAAAATATTATTTTTATTAAATAAAGTTCTGTGATATTTTTTATCTGTATTCATTATAATCATTATATAGGAAAACTTCATGTCTAACTTATAGTAAAAGGATATATATTCAACATATGGATGATTATGGACGAAATATTCTTATCAATAATAATAAAGTAAAATTCTTGGACAATTTAATTGTCCTTGTAATTCTATATTTATCATTAACTTCCCGATTAACACATTTCCATTGTAATAATATTAGTAAAGTTACTATACATAATGTCAATAAATAAAAATGACAAATTACCTAATTTGGTTCCTGTAATTAAAAATATGTATTGAATTATTTAATATTATGATAATATATAATCCAATATAAAATTTAAAAATAAAACATTAAAATATAATAAAGAAAACAATTATGAAAAAAATGCATTTTTATGCTCCAAAATTTACTTCTACCAAAAAAAGGTATAATAACAATTCAATTTTTTTACTAACATTAATTAAAAATAAATTATTCATATTAAACAGTGAGATAAATTTCAAATAAAAAATAACTTTATTTTATAAAAATAATAGAATGTTATATAAAAGAATTATATTTCAGTATGCACATAAAAACAATTTTTTAATATCAACAAAATTACTATAAATTTTTTATTGAAATGATTAATTAGAAAATAAAAAAAAATCAAATTTGAATTATGTAATTTTAAAATCACTATATCAAATGAAAAAAATAAAATTCTTGAAAACTTATTTTAGTATGCAATAAATGTTGTATATTATGATCAAGAAAATGATTAGTATTTTTATAATGAGCATGTCACCCAAAAAATTATATATAATTAATACATGAAAATTTAATATATTCACATTACATGGAATGTTACATAATTCGCAATTATGTTTAATTCATACTTGATATTTTTTTCTATTAAAGCATGTTGGGATATCTTTCTATTATTTTATTTTAGTTTTTCATTGTTTCTTCTTTAGAATTAAGAATCTCTATAAAACCATAACATAATAAATTATCTTATTTTATAATAATTTATCTCCAAGGCCCAAAAATTTATTTGGTTTCACTCCTTAGAAGGGTTTTATTTAAACTGAATTACTTAAGAGAATAATATGAGGTGAATACGGTACATACTTTTTTTACATCGAAAAAATAAAAAAATCATTACTTTGGATAGACATAGAGAAATGGTTACTAGGAATGAAACCGAATAATTATTATCGTGAATTAGATACATTATATTTATAGAGGGGCTTAAGATCCCCTTTATATATATTTTTTTAACACTTTTCCACTGAGATAATTTAAAAAATAATAGATCACCTACCCCTAATAAATGATCATTTCTCTAGATATCCACATTACATTTTATCATTCTCTATGAAATGATCGTATGACTTGGAATTACTATCTCTACATCGAACATCTCTTCTTCTAATTTTGGTCACACGAAATTTCATTATCATATTTCATCCAAAAATAATAAATCATGACCCTTCCTTTCATATATTTATTCAAAAGTCTTAATATGTAATTTGTAATTAAAATTATCATTATGAATAAATTAACAATATAATGATTCTAATTCGAAATTCACATGTAATTATTAAATAATAACAAATAATTTCTTTCATAGACTGATTCATTTTCATGGACTATAGTTAATATTGAGGATGAAAAATTGTACCAATATTTAATTCAGTCCCAATGATTACAGAATTCCATTTATAAAATTTGATATTATACTTTTATCACAGTCTGATACATTTGGTAGAATAATTCCATATATCATGACTATATCCTTATGATGATGTTAATAAATTTCATATAATTTAAAAATATGTCAAATTTGAACGAAATGTTCGGATATGGTTAACTAACAAAAGATCACCCAAATCATATTGTTATATATATATTTCTTTGTAAATATGATAATAAAATTCATGGATATATTCACCCATTAACATTTTTGAATGAGATAGTGGGAGAGAATCCCATTAATTAATTTTCATCTTTATTTTACCATTTTAAAGTTTTATTGTTCATATTAAAATAAAAAATATCATGTTTTGATCTATCCCACATGTGATACATTTGAAGGACTATATTATAGGAGGTGATTCCAGGGATTATGGACATTGGTGAAATTTGATTTTTTAATCATTAATTTTATATAAAATATGGATTCACGTGAAATAGATAGTATATTTTTTAATTTATATACAAATCCATTATGAATGTAACATTTATGAATAATTCCATTCTTAACCAGTTCCACCTTTTACTATTACCCATTATCTTCTTTCGATGTAGTATTATTTTTTCTAAATAGAGAAGATTATAAATATACATGAGATATAATATAGGAAGACCCTATATAAATAAAAACCAGGCCAAAATTCCTCAAATATCTAACGAATGTGTAATGTTATAAATGTAACACAGTTAATGTAGAATTACTTTTCAAATTCATAGAATTGACTATTTTTTTAATTTAAAGTTGACAATTAATTTCTAAAATATATTCCTTAATTAGTCCTAGCCATATTCTCTACCTTAATGTAAACATGTTTTGTGTCAATATATTCTCCAATATTTTATGACCTGAATATAATTTTCATGTTTCTCTATATAAATTATGTCTAAATATTTTTAATAAAACAAAATATATTCCTATTCAATGTCATTTTTAGGATAATATTTATTACTTGTTTAAAATTTTTGGAAGAATAATAAATTATCAAACCATTTTTCATCAGGACACAAACACATCATTATAATGAAGAATCACTATATATGAAAAACAATACTTTTGGAGATTAGAGACAAAAAATAACATTTAACATTAATCTTTTATGTTCTAGGAAAAAATTATCTCATTAATTTTTATAGAAAAATATGACTCCATTTTGATCTAACATAGTTAATAGGCTAGATATCCATGCAATACATTCTACTAACAGCCTCAATTATCATGATAATCCAAGAAAATAGTTAATCCCAAGCCAATTTTAAGGTATTTTCAATTCATGAAACAATTTTGTTTTAGTGGGATAAACTATTAAGATGTGTTTTTTATGTTTTATCCATTGAATGATATTTTTTGTAAAATAATCAGATTTTCTATAATTTCTATATAACATATTTTCATGTAGTGTTTGTAGAAAAATAACATGGTGTTTTTTTATATACAGATAACATTATTAATAGTTTTGGATGTCATGAATAAAAAAACTAATCAATATAATAATATAATAATCTATTTGTAATGTCCATAAATTTTACAAGGGAATATTTCAACAAAAACTGAAAAATTCACAAACCCATAAATATTTTATCTATTCCAAAATTTTGTTTTTAAAATTAATATTCATTAACCATCAGCTAATTGTACTCAAAAATTTGGTCAATGTAAGAAAAATATAAGGAAAACCTAAATATTATCAAACAAATCTATGATATCAGGAAACACCTATAATTTCATAATAGTAAGTGGATTTAAAACCTAAAAATAAATATGAATTCACATGGAAACATTATTAATTGTGTTATTAAAAAAAATTCTCTTGTTTGAAGTGCTATGATTAATTAATCCATTACCAATAAACACATGTTACTAATTTTTAGTGTTTTTCTGATTAAATTGACATATTTTATTAGAGGTTTCTGGAATTTGGTTAGAATCAAGAACTATATAATTAATAAATTCCACATTTTCTTAAGTTATAACTCTTTTAATATCATCATGAAAATCATCTACAATTTTTTTTAATATTATACCATCATTAAGATGAATGGATTCCATATTATTATCTATTTTTCAATAATAAATTTCATTTTCATAAAATATCATTTTCTCATCTTCATCATATGTTCTCTATGTTATGGGTTGATTCTTGTGTAAAAAAATTAAACCATTTAAAATAAAATAATACAACATTAAAATATATTCTGTAAAGGTAAATAATACTTATACATTCCTAGAATAACACCAAAATTAGTAAGGGGAAATAAATCACAGTTTATTGGTAAATTAATTCAACAAGAAAACAACAAGAAGATCTTTTTAATTTCATTTTCACATAATACTTATTCCAATTTTTTTACCATAAGATATGGTTTCGTTTCATATTATTGAAAATCAAATATATAAAAACAAACCTAAAAATGAATGAAAGTGTAGTCCATGAATAAATACATACACTAATATAATATAAATAAATATTCAATGAACATGATTTCACATCATTTGATGTCCCAAAATCTATAAATGTGATTTAAATTAATTTCAGAAAAAATATCAACTTATAGACTAGACATATATTATCATGAAGGTTCTTATTTGGTCATTGATTTGCATGATGAACCTTATCGTTAAACATAAAACAATATTTTGCTATATTAATTAAATTTTTATTACATGATATGATATTTTTATTCAATATTATTATCAAATTTCTAAAACATTACACATCATGGTAAATTAATAGACATCATAAAAATTCACCCATATTTAATTTTCCAAAAATCACACATCTAAAAACATAATTTTTATAATATCAGATTTCATTGATCTATTACTCCACATTTCTTTCCATGTGATACTATTTATCTATTGGGTGATGATTTACACATGATCATCATAAAACTCAATTTCTAATTTCTTATAACATTTCAAAATATTCATATAAAATTTGAATCCATAGGAAGATAATGAAATTCAATATTATGGATTCAACCATGAGCATCCCTTGATAATTGTTCTAGGATTATATTGGATAAAATTTGATGATTATTTTTCTAGTATGGCGATGTTTTCATCCCAAGAGGCTATAGAACCATACCATCATTTTCTCAATTAATAGTATCACATTTATCTGATAATTATAAAATCAATTTAGCATTGATTATCAAGGAAGATATTCATAAAATCATAACATTCAAGGACTTCAATCCCCTCTCATTACTTGATATTCTTGACCATTATCCAATATTAGTCAGATTCACCTTAAAACAACACTTATTAGGACTTATTATTTTGATTATAACATCACATGAAATTTAATATATATTATATGGATTTAATCTATCCATCAGCTAACAATATTCCATATGATCTTTTAAATATTAGTGGTTATTGTCTCATAAAATTCTACAACAATTACCATGTTCCTCTATGGAAGATCATGTTTTTATATATAATGGATATGACTATAATTTATACCATACTACATGTGATCCATAAAAATGATAATCTTCTTCATTATGATTCCAACTATTCTAGGTTCCTAATTTAGATGGATATCATCCTATTGGTTCCTTCCTATATCTTCTTCACCATTTTATCAGTAGAAAAACACTGTAAAAAAATAGATAAAAAAATTCAAAATATTTAAATTCTATATAATTTTAACATTAAAATAATATCAAAATTTTTATGGTGATTCAATTATGTAATTTCATAATGCTACATAAGCTAAGCCTTAATACCAATAGTAGGGATGTAATCTGATGCATTAAATATTTGAGAGAAATTAAACAAGAATTTTCATTTAATTATTCGAAAAAATGACATTGGTTTAGTTTTTTGTCGAGTAGTGTCACAAATATTAAATTAAAAACCCATTTATTTCAAATTAGAAACATCAATCATGTGTCAGTTATTCCAATTAAACAAAAATAAATATTTAAATTAACTTATTTTATTTTTAGAACACATATTTACTATTTTCATCGTGACCATATCCTTTTCCATACTAAATATGTGAAATTTTATTATATGGAATGAGAAAAAAAATATCACTATTGGACCTGGAAGAAAAAAAAATCATTATTATAGAAATATTAATATAAATAATCATTTTTACAAATTATTATTTTTATAAAAATAAACATTTATATACCCCAAAAATTAAATTATCAGACCAATGGTTCTCATAAGACATTTAATAATAAATCCTAACAAAAAAACTCATTCATTGAAAATGTGAAAAAAATAATAATAAATTATTCACTACGATATAATTTTTAACATTTAAATTTACCATATAATTTCTTTTAACAAGGGAAATTATATTATTTCCATAAAAACATATTTTAAGCATTAAAAAAACAGATATATAACATAGTGAATAATTTTAATATCACTATAACAAAACATATATAAAGGATACACAATGAATAATAATCACAGTTACCCAAATTATAAAAATCACCATATTAATTCAAATTACTATCACTTTATATTCCCAGAATCTCATATGAGTAACATTATAAGATAACTCTATCCCTTTACCAAGTGAATTGGGGAGATATAACGTGATCACTAACCCAAATTTCATAATAAAATATAATATTGGAATAAAAATCACCCAATAACCATAAAACACTACTTAAAATCTTGTATATTAAGGTATTTATGCACCCATAAGAAAAAATAATCAATTATTAATATAACTATTTTCAATAAAAATACTTTTTTCATAAAGAAAATCTCTAGAAAAATGGACATTGTATTTTTTTTAAATTAATCATTATAATGGAATACATTAATTATATAATTGTTACTATTTCTTGAAAATACATAATAACTATATAAGTTAAAAATACATTTTGTCTTTTGTAATCAATGTTGAAAAATTACATTAAAAAAATATTTTAAAATCTATTATCTTATTGTAAAATGTTACATAAAAGTTTATTTATTATTCTTTTCTATCCATATAAATATATCTATAATATAAATTTAATATTATGAACATTGAATATGTGTTTTTAACGGATAATATATAATAATACTTTTAACATAATGTCCCTTAACATGAGTCTGAATTGTAAAAAACATTCTATATAATACAAAACAAGAAACACGTGTACATTTTTTAATTAATTATTTTTTATTAATGTTCATTGTTGTATTTAATTATTATTTTACTGTTCTATATTAAATTATTTAATTAAATAATATAATTTAATTTTTTTGACTATATTCGTTTCATAAGTTCAAAATGGAATTAAATAGTTACTTATGGTAAAAGGGATCATTATTACATTATATATAGAATAACAACAAAGAAATAATTATAATTTTTATAAAAAAAATCTATATTTCAATCCATTCATTAATTATTATTATTAAAATTTTAATATGATACAGTCATTGAGGTGGTAGGCGAATGATACACATGAGAAACATTCCCAATTTTCAACATCCATTGCAAATAGATTGTTGTATCATTTTTCATTTCAAAATTGATAACCATTTGATTAATAAAATATTTTTTCATAATTATACTTATATTTATCATCTATATGGTGTGGTGATGAAAACAAAATCACACCTCTCCATGGATGCAATAGTCCCAAAATTTTCACAATCAGAGTTATCATTTTCTAATTAATAGAATTGAATAAGCTAATATGATATTTTAAAATCAAATAATGAAAAATAATTTTTTAAATCAATATATAATCATTTTATCCATCATTATAACCACCCATGAGATATGCATATTGAAAATTAATTACATCTAGTAGTGAGGATCTAGTGGGTTGTACACAAAAACGATGAATTACTCTCCCTTTTGATGATGGTTGGAGAATGATATATGTTTTTCCATTTATATTATTACAGATAATTATATTCATTATACTTAGGTTATTATTTCAAGGTTGTGTAATAAAATTTTATTAATATGGAATATGAAATAATACTAAAACATGTTGTTAAAAATCGTACCTATTTTATGGAATGACTTCATCTCTTAAAAAATTAATCCCACATTGACTATAAATATTCCAATAATAATATATTTAAATTTTGTGGCTATTTTAAATTAACATATTAATTTTTTATTTTCTATATCAAATGGATTTTCACGTATGATGAAATGATATGAATTTGGTACCTTTTATAAGATTGGGGAGGGGAACACAAAGAATTTTATAAATTAAAAAATAATATAAATTAATATTAATTTGAAAAGTGAAAAAATGAATAATAATCAAATATAATATATTATTTGGTTATTATTATATTTAAAAATATATTTTCAATAAGTTTGGATCCAATTTTTACCCTTATAGTTTCGTTTTAACATTTCATTAGCCATTTTTATAATCATCATGAAATTAATTTTTTATACCATTAAATGGTTAATAAAGTTCCAATAAAATGAAATAAAATTGATAAATTTACTACGATCTATTTAATTAACCAAATAACATTTTTTTAATTATATAATGAATTTTAAATTATTTAATAAAATATTTTTATTAATAAATACCATTAATTTAAATTTCCAAATTATTCATTTACCTTCAAATTAATAACCTCAATACAAAATTTGGATTATAATCCACATAATATAAAACTCTATAATATTTCATGATTATATAAAAAATAATGGGAAATAAGATTTAGTTATAATAAATTAGTTTTAATATTTTTAGTATCACTTATTTGATTCATACATCAATTGATTAATTTCTGCATCATTGTCTCATAATCATTTAAGAGATTTATTTCATTAGTAAAAATATAATTCATATTTCTATAAAAAGAATCATTTACATATAAATATATTATCATTATCATAATGTTAAAAATATTCTATTTATTAAAATCAAAATTGTGATAAATATTTTATTATATTAAATTAATTATTATTAAGGTCAAAAGCATGTGAAGATAAATACAAAAAAATATGTTATATATACTCTTAAAAAAGTTTAGGTAAAAAAATATATCTCACGTTAAATAAAAAAATAATAATGTAAAAAAATATCTCAATTTTTAGGTTATTTTTAAAAAACTATTAATGTTAAAAAAATATCTAAAGTGTTAAGTATCTCAAAGGGGCTTATATTTACCATTATATGGATTATAAATGAAATATACACTTAAAAAATATCTCAAGTATAAGGTTTTTTTAGGGCTTATTATTTTTAAAAATATATATATATAGATAATATACATTTTATGGTGGTAATAAAAACTACTAATGTTAAAATTAGAAACATCAAAAATAAAGTAGTTTTTTTTCAAAATTTGGACCCAATAATTCCAAATATGGATTAAATTTTTAGGATTTAAAAAAAATTCTTTATTTATAGAATTTAATTTTAAACCATCCAAATGAAATGGAAAATATTTATAGCAAAAAATGTGATTTTATACCCAAAATATACTTATCCCAAAATATGTTATAAATATTATTTAAATGATATTATTAGTATATATCTAAATAAATAAATAATATTTATATTTGATATAAAATTATAATTAAACAATACACCATTTAATTAATATAAAATACTATTTTATAAAGTATCTATATTTCAATAATCATTGAAAAATATAACTTTTAATAAAAGCATTATAACAACATGATAAAAAAATTATGAAAAACTGAATTAAAAATTTATATTTTTATTTTAATGTTAAAATGTAAAATTATAAAATAAATATATTTTATTAAACAATACTATTCATGAAATTCTATTTTTGTTATAAATAAATATTTTTCTTTTTGTCCAGAAAAATATATCATTTTTATAATAAATATAACTCAGTATAATTTAATTAATGAATATATGAAAATGATTCATATCAATTTTCCGCGATATGATATAATTTTTTTCATGTATATAATGTAATGTTATTATATTGATGTTATTATAAATATCCATTATCTATCAAATCCATTATAAAGAATGAAATCATTGTTTGTGCGAACGTGGGGATAACTGCCTCTTCACACTATGCAATTAAATATTCATCAAAACCAATAAATCAAGGTCCATAATGTATATTTAATAATGATATATGATTTTTTATAAATTTTTTAAACATTATATATATAACATTTCCTTATATATATATATATATATATATATATCCCTTGGTCATTATATTATTTAAACAATTTATAATTTGGTTCAATATTACAGCCTAGAAATGAAATTTAATGATGATTTTTTATAAACAATTATGTGAATTAATATAATAGTGAGAAAATTTTGTTGATGATTTATTTAATATTATTTTGTAGTTCTGTTTATGAGATTGTAAAATTTAAAATATTTATTAATATATCACCATATAATCATTAAACACATCGAATACCTGTTCATCACAAATGAAGGTTGTGGCCCCGTATCAATTATCGTTTGTAAAACCAATTGACAATGAATAAAAATTATTCTCTACTTGGGATTGAAGATTTATTTGATCATATGATGGGTGAAACATGGTTCTCAAGATCGATTATTGTCAGGATATCATCATATGTTTGTAAAGAGTGAGGATATAATGAAGAATTCTTCTGATTATAATCATTGTCGTAAAATGTTCATTGTGATGTAGTTCAGTGTGACGAGAGATTCAATTGGATTCATTGGTTTACTGTATGCAGTGTTCTATTAGATCAAGGATAAGTTCATGGAGGTTATAGTCTATGACATCAATTTGTACTACGTGTTCGAGTAGGATCATACAGAACATCTATGTGTTGTTTTATGTGATCTTCACCAAGAGAAGTTATTTGTGAATTTTCCAATGTGTGAGTTTTTTTCTCATGAACTCCTTTTCATGAGGAATTTTTTATACCAACATGTTGTACCTGTGGATCCATTTTAAAAAGAAGTAGTTGTCTCTTAGGAATCCACCATGATAGTGGAATATGTTTGAAGATTCATCGGTCTATCAGGATATTACATGAGTTTCAAAGCTGATAACTCTTGGGTTGAAACTCCATTGATAACATTGAAAAGAAATGATCAAGTGTTTATACAGATTGATCAGTGTCATATGGGTTCTGAGTATATGATAGATAAGCTGGTTAGTCCTTCGATTTTATTTCTTCATGAAGAATTAGTTCAGATTGATATTTTCAATGATGATTTGTGTCTCTGGTTGCATTGTGTTAAAACATACCAATGACTGGTTATTTCTTGTGGGTCACAGCTATTTCATCGACATGAATAATATTATTCCACCAATGATCTCGATTTGGTGGAGGTTTTTTTAGTAGTAGTGGATACCCTACCTCACGAGAGATCATTTTTTGGTCTTCAGTGATTAAAAATAATTAGGTATGTTTTTTCCAATTCGACATGAAGATGAACTATTGTTGGTGGATTTATTTCTTTTAGGAATATAAATTTTAGTTTTTTGTACAACAGTAAATTTTAATGTTTCAAATGATGTGCTGATAAGGAAGTCACAGAATGATGAAATACATGAATCTAGAGATTCTGGGGGATTGATGAAAAAACATTTAACAATGCATTTAAATATTGGATAATTGCAGGGAAGTTGACGTATTTTTAAGATGAAATATAATTCATCTATTGTGTAGTAGTTCAGGTAATCCCAGTTGGGTGATTTTTATGTGGACAAGTGGATAGAATGAGTTATTTAGGGCCAGGACCACGATGGTTTTAATAGGATAAAAAACACCATGTTTTGTTTAAGGGATGTATTTTATTCCTTTTGATTAGTTTGATATGGTTCTTACGGAGTTACATTGTTCAAATTTGGCAGAATGTTCTTGTATTAAATAGAAGTACCCAACTTAGATGTGTAAATTTTGGTGGCCTGGGTTGAAGAGTTCAGTTGTAGACTTGGTGTCTCAATTTTTGGATTGTCATATATTGAAGTCCAAGTATCATATACCCAATGGTTTTATACACCAATTAGATGTTCCTTAGTTGAAGTTCTAGTATATATTGATGGAAACTGATACCAATTAACCTCAATATCAGGGTGTCTATGATGATATATGTTTAATAATGGATCGATTAGAAAAATAAAACATTATAGTGATCATGGAGTCATAATCAGTCATGGTATTGTAAATTTAGTATATAGGCAATGTAATGAGACTCCAAGGAGTCCCAGAGATAATAATTTCTGATTGGTATCCTCATTTTACATATTTGGTGTGTAGAAATACCCATTATGATTTTGATTCACTGCTACGTATTATTACTTCATTTCATCGAGAGAAGGACACGAAGAAAAATCATACCCTAATGACACTAAATTGAATTTTTCACTATTGTGTCTAGGATTTTGTATGTATATGGATGAGGAACCTTCCCATTGATATTTATGTTCTGAAAATAGTTTTCAATATACTATATATATAGTTTTTTTTAATCCTTGAATGTATAAACATTCCATTATCCATTGTCCTGGACTGGGATTTGAGAGTCAGTAATTCTCAGGGTGGTACTGGTATAGATTATGACATAGATGGATCATGTGATACATGAGATAAAGAATTCAACACATTATCATTAGAAACACTATTCTTATTATAGGAAGATACTAATAGATTTCAGCACTGGGTATCATGTGTTCCTGATGGTGACTCCCAGTCGTTGGTAGTGTAGTTTTGGTCATGGGAGTGAAATTTCCACCTAGTTTGATAGGCCTCGCAATATGTTTGATCCTACTAGATCAAAGGCATATCAGGTTTCACTTCCCACATAGATGAGATGAATACATTATCTTTTTTACATATCACATCTCTATTGTTAACATCATTATGACTCTCACATCATTGATTTGGGTGAGATCAATGCTGATGATGATTCGACCATTGAAGAGAATCCTATTGATATCCAGGAAAACATGGAGAAGGTGTTTCACAGGGGGTTTTTCCACTAGGTTCATGTCCAGTGAAGGGACAATGGCTTAGACCATAAAACTTTGGAATTTTAGTTGAAAATACTTGCAAAAACCCTGAGTTGTTTGATGTTTATACATTCTCTTATAACTTGTTTTTGTGGTTGTAGTCTTTTTTCTAGTTTATGATATTTATTTTTCATGGTTATCATAGTGAATTTCTAATTTTTGGGAGTTTTCTTTCCCTATATAGTGTTTAAGAGATATTTGGGGTTCTTTGTGGGTTTACAATGATCCCTTGGATGAGGGATGTTCGAAAAATATTTTGGAAATGGATTTGAGAAATATCTCGTGGGATGGCTATTCGAACAACCGTCATCCTATTTTTCTCTAAGATGGTTTTAGATTCTTGTGGATGAAAATGTGTTGAAGGCTATCATATGGAATGGATCAAATCCACATGGACTACAATTTTCTTGTTTTTGATTATATAGGTGCTCAGAGGAGGTTCAGAATAAGTCTAGAGGTGTTCAAAAGATAAATGGTAGAATCAAGGGAGATTTTATATCATGGATAAGGTTACACAATTTAAATATGAGTTTCATGATGTGTAATATATCGGGGCTTGAAAAACAAATAATTTGAATAGGTGGCACATTTTTCAGGAAAACCCTAATTAAGTGGATTATACAATGTGAATTATTATTTCATATCGTGTAATTCCCTAAGAATATATGTATTAATGCATTTCTAGTTGCTTGGGTTTTCAAAACCTATGGATGCAGTGGATCTATGTCAACTCTACGAGTCCCGCTGACCCCTCTACATGGTTTTGGAGATTATATCATCAAGGATTGATTCTTAGCATCCGTATTCTATTAGTGGTTACCACGGTAGATCCAAGGCGTGTTATCTATTATTTTTCATTAGGTTTTTGTATTTTGGTATAATTTATCATCATGTTGTTATTTTTATGTGATGAATAATGATATTATATGTTTTTAATTGGGTTTTTCATGTATGGTGGATGGTGCAGTTCAATCACGACGTCCTCAGGTGGATATTGTTCTAATGAAAGAGTTGATCAATGATTAGAGGAATTGTAAATTTTTATTTGAAGAACATAAAGGGAAATTTGAGGTAAGGATCTCTATTATCAATTTAATTACATGCAATCATATATTTACCATGATATATTCTATTTGTTCATAATGAAATTTACCTAATAATTAAATGAACAAGTTTAAGGAATGAGTATCTATCAGATAGAGATGTAGCTGCTTTGTACAACAATTATAGTTCCCCTATTGATTTTATACATCGTCTGATATATATGATATTATTTTGTTATTGGATTATAATTTGAATTTGGTAAAGAAAATAAATCTAAAATTAATTTATAATTAATTGGATTATTTTTTAAAGAGTCGCGATTAATGAATCCGATTGTTGTTGTTGTAATTTGTTGAAAATTAAATTAGGGCATGTATGTATGATTAAATGAATTGGATAATGAACCTGAACAATGATTCTTCTTGTTGATAAAATAATTAATTTCATTTGAAATTATTCGTTTAACTAATTTGTGATAGTTGTGATAGATTTATGCATAAGATTCCCTTAATAGGAACCTGTGAATAACGAATCTACTAATTCATAATGGAATATGAACCAGTTGACTGATAAAATATAATTGCTATGAAGGTTCATATTTTTCCATATCATATAAATGTAGAGTGAATTTTGATTTCATCCATGACAGTTAGATGTGTGTGAGTAATAAATGCATTGTTTCATGGATATGATCTTGGTAGCTATGTCAGAATCATGAAGCCAATTATGTGACATGATCCTGGGATGGATGAGTATAGAGGGACATTTTTGTATGTTGGGAAAGGAGTCCTGGATGTTATGTGAGCATTTATGGATTTTCTAGAATGAGGGTGAATGAGGGAGGGATGTTGTGTGATATGTTGACACATTGAGTGGAAATATGTATTAGTATATGCATGTTGGTGTCGAGGATTGTACCAGAGATGACAGAATGGGTTGAATATGGGTTTACCCATTATTGTGAAACCTAGATTACTATTTGAATTCCTAGGTTGGTCAATGCACATATTTTTTTTATCTTCATTATATTCCCCACAACATAAGGTAGATGTTTTTTGTTACACTCCTTACAAAAGAGGTGAAGACATGTGGGGAATGACATAAGATTTCCATGACAAGTCTATCATTGATGTATGAGTGTGCGCTTTTTCTATATATGGTTAGGAATCTACTAGTAGTTCATGTATATACCAAGTTGATCCCATTGAGTTTGGTAGCATAGAATATTTTCCTTGAATTCATAGAAATATGGAATTGGATAACATTAATAAATGAACAATGGTTTAACCCATGAGGTTAGAGCATACTGAGACGCACTACTGAGGATTTAAAGCTGATAATCAATGGAATTATCTTTCGAATTTTAGGAGGGGGTGGACCATTGGTTGTGATGATAATCTAAGGAAATTTATGGTAGAATTTGTTAATGGTTAATTAATGGCGAAATAATAAATTAACATAAGATGATACTGATGAAAAGTAATAAATTATTTTAATGTATCACATTAAATTGTTGTCTTCTTATCAGATATATTCCCTTTGAAGTGACATCTGGGAGTCCAGTAAATATTATTTGTTTTTTAGACTAATATAAGGTTATTCCCAGAGAGTGGTAGAGATAAAAAGTATATCATGTAGTTTTTGTGTTTTTCTATTCTACTCAACTCTATGAGTTAGGAAAACTTAATCTTCAAGGATTATAATCCATATGGGCAGTGTTTCCCCCAACATCTCTATGGGATGATGGTTGGATGACAACCCCATGTGGCCCCACTCACTCTTATTGGTTTTAACTATGATGGTGTTGAAAATGCTTAGTCTTCCACATATATGTGTGGAAATTATTTTAAAGGTTTTTTTTAAATTTCACACAAATTTATTCATGATATAGTTTTAATATGGACTACTATATGTATAACATGTATAGGATGTGTTGGTTTTGTGTTCCTTACATGGTGTATGGGTTATAATGTGTTGAGACATAATACCCAATGTACAATACACATTATATAGGGTATGATGGCTCCTAGAAACCAACCAGTAATTTTTTTGTTATATGGATGTGGTGGTGTGTTTCATGAGGTGAATGTTTTGGTTCTTCACCTCGGTGTCTATGAGATAGACCTTTTGGAGATAGATGCTCAAGATGTGCGATGTTGGGGAAAAGTGTCAAAAATGTTAGGAATTGGTTGCAAGGTACCCCTGATATTGATATTATATTTTATTTTATTGTATGAAATTCATGGTGATTATAACCTTAGTTATCCTAGGAAATTGCTATAAAAGTTTTAGTGATGACATAGTTTCACTTTTTGTTTTCCGTTCATTAACATTTTTTCTTTATGTTTTTCATAAGAGGCTCTACGTATGATCCTACTTAGTATAATGTCATACTCACTATTTATATATATGAACTATTTTTTGGGTTATTTTGTATCATGTTTGAGATGAATCTAGTTTCTATAATATTTTCGGTTTTCAAGAGCTATTTGGGATTTTTTGTAAATTCCAACTTTATATTCCATTGTAACTTGTAGTTTCAAATCAATTATTGTAGATCTGGCATGAAATTCCACATGTTTTCATTGTATTTTCATTTATATCTGAGTATGATCATGATTTGGTCAGTGTTTATATTTTCGTTCTATTTTTCAGGTTCTCCCTTAGAGTTTAATGTCTCATATATATATTTATGTGTCTATTAAACCATCAATTCTAGTTTCCAACCCCGAACCTTCTGGTGGTGCGACTCAGGATTAAGTATCAATATTCTACCATTTTCAGACTAGGGGTACATATTGTGGGAATATGGTCATGAAAGAGTGGTATCAAATGTCTAGTTTAGGTATAATAAGGTGTTTCGAATTAGGCACAGTTGAGGTGTCAAGGGTTGTTATGGATGTAGTGTAAGTTATGTTTTGATGGTTTTGTCAACACAGGACACTAAATAATATAAATGTATTTATAGACCACTATGATCTTTTGAATGAACCATTATGATTAAAGAGAACCCTAAATGATGTGATTGTAGTTTGAGGTTAGTGACCTATTAAATGACCATACATCATTATTCATGTTCATGTGTTTGACTTGTTAGACATTGGAATTGGTTAAATTAACATGAATAAAAGAAAATTTTTATTTATTATGTATTCCATATTCCATGTTTTTGAGCTCACTATGTTATTCTGTTTTCATGTATTTATCCCTGTTATATACCTTTTATGGTTCAGGTAGCATATTTTTAGTAAGAGGCTCCGAATGATCTCTCTATAGTAGATGTGGATTATTATGACGCTTGGAGGAGTAAAATCAGAGAGCTTCATCACCATATTCTACAGAATTACGAGGGATCCATATTAAATGTAGGAATTGAAGAATTGTTTGAGTATTTTGATGTAACCTTTGGTTTGATCCATGATAGGTAGGAGAACTAGGTATCATTGGTTTTAGAGATGTTGTGTGGTTCAATGAGGAAATTGTGGATCTTATTCTTGAGGGATTACGAGGATTCGATAGTATCATTGGAGGAGTTAAGAGATTGGTTCTTAGTATAGTTTATTTCATTGACCATGAATGTTTCCTGTATCTATGATATTATTTCCCTTCAGTAGGAGGGAATTAGTGTTCAAGCTTTCAAGATCCATTTCAACAAAAATATGTGATATGCTTCAGAACTATTACTATATGTGGAAAAATTGTGAATCATTTTGAAGAGTCATTGTTTCCATTGATCTATTTCCTTGTCGCCGAATTTATGACGAAGAAATATCTCGAGGTGATATAAGAGGAGTCGGTAATTGAGAGGACATTATCATGTAATAGTGTGTCATTAGAGTGGAGTATTCATTATTCCCCAGAATGAAAAGGTGAGTTGTGCGGGTCCATGATATTAGGATAGAAGAGATTTTGATCATCTAGGGGTTGGTACATCCTTCTATCTATCGATTATATAGGTTCAATGTCTCTCATGAAATTTCCATAGAATAATACACATATTTTTTTATGGATTTCAAGTTAATAAGTACTCAAAGATCCCATCCTTTTTGAGTAGATGATATTCCCCAGTCCTTCCAATTTTGGATCCTACACTGAGTTAGTTCTTGAATAGATATATTATGAGGAAGGTCTACTTTTTGTTCAATATACAGTATATTGGGAGGTAGAGGACACCCTCTGACAATCATAGTCCTTAGAGAATAGGGTGCGACCAAGGAGGTGGTTGTCATCTTGTCCTGTGAGGTTGTAGAGTAGGTCGTGGAAAGCTTCACACTCTATAGTTTCTAGAACCAGGAGAGCTATACATCCTTTGAGGTTCCATTTTCATGTTTTATAAATTTTTTCATTACATGATTCATCCAGGGGTTACACGCACCTTCATATCATATGTCCTTGTACATGATTTGGGAGATGAGGTAAAAAATCTTCTAGTATCCTTGGCATTGGCTACAGTAGTTTTATGATGATCTAAAATGTATGAATTATATAGAAACAGTGAGATAGTGTGGAGGAATCACCTCTATTGGGGATATTTCATATGTTTACGGATATAAACATATGACATCATCCTCATCATGTATTTCTTGTATTCATTGAATTCCATCATGGATTAAATCAGGTGGAAGGTTTGGTTTTTGGATTTTCATCAAGGGAAATTACGGATTTTTGGTGAGTGAGACCCTCTTATATTTTATTGTACTTTTTCATCATTTTCATCCATAAAGTTAGAGATGATAGAGAGATCACCATATGTTTAGAAGGGGGAATTTTTGCGGGTCTTAGAAGAGTACCATGTCCTTCCATAAGTGGTTGTAGTGTTTCTCTCTCAATGAGAGATCGATTATGGTATAGAAAAATACTAATTATAGTCTCCAATCTCAATGTCAACAATGATTATGGATCCTAGTGACATTCAAGAGGTATATATAAACCTCGATGACCTTTTTTCAATGTATTTTTTAGTCGAGTTTTTCAACATGTGGTTCATTTTTCTTGTTTATAAAGATGGATGATGGTCGTTTGTGGTTATGAACCAATTAGAATTTCTTTAACCAAGTGAAAATGATTAAAACCTATCTTGTTTAATGGATTGAAGATTTATTAGATCAAGTTAATGATGAATGTTATTTCTCATAGATCAATTTTTTGTTAGCATGTCATATTATTCTTGGAATAATTTTGGATTATCTAATGAAAATATAACATTGTGATTATAGGTATTATGAGTGTTTTGTAATGACGTTTTGTGTGAAAAAATTCTCCATTAGTGTTCATGGGGTTATAGAATGATGTGTCTCATGAGTTAATGAAATGTTCCGGGTGGTTTTCAATTATGATATCCTTGTGTACATAGCATTTAAGGAGGATAATGATGATCATTTTCATTCCATTTTTTATTTTTTTCTCCACGTAATGTTTATTGGGAAGCATACAAAGATTCATTTTTGATCCTAAGAATCTTTTTTGGGGTCCATGATATATCCTACCCAGGCGTAGCTGTGGAGCTGTTTAAAATAAAATTCACTGTGTCTTGTACATCAGCTAAGATAGTGATATAGGTGCAACGATTCATTGTTATTTAAAGCAATTACATGATTTTAATAACTTATTTCTCTTGGGTTGAGACTCCAATGGCAATTTAATGATGAAAGTATCATGTTTTCCTCTTGACTAGTCTGTGTTAGAAGAATTTTTAGTGTGAGAAGAAGATATTTTTTAGTGCTCCAATTATTATTCATGTAGTAGAAAGAGTTATGTTCGTTGATTTTTATGATTCTTTGCATCATATGTTGGGTTGTGTTATAATCCAACAAATAAAGGTCATTTCATATGGTTCTCAAAAATTTCATCCCCATAAACATAACTATGCCTACCATGATCTAAAGATGGTGTAAGTAGTGTTTCCCTTAATTTATGGAGACATTACCCATTACATCCCAAGTAAGTAATGAATAATAGATATTATTATCTATCCCTATTTATGAATTAGATAGTGTTTTAGAGGCTTAAAATGAGAATAAATCCAATCTTAAACATGGAATACACTAATATTCTTTAAAGATTGTTTTACTGCCTTTTGATGGAAAACCATTTTTAAATCAATCTTTTGACAATTTAATAAGCTCTATTTTTCAAAATAAAATTATTATTTATGATTTGGACATTGAAATTTAAAATGGATAATTTTTGGTATTTTTCTGACAATGTTCATTTTTTAATGAACAGTGAAAAATACTGCATTTTACATCAAACCTAATTTTTCATCTAATTTAATTATACGGTTAGATAATCTTTTTAGTTGGTTTTAAAGTAAAATTATAATATAGTTTTACCATTTAATCCAATGGTGGTCGTTGGAATCAATTTCACATTGAAATTGGACATAAACTAGTGTCAATCTTTTGATACTTATTGTTTCATACAATCACGCTATTTACTCTGACAGTGGGAAATAATTATTAAATTAAATAATTTAACTTATATGTTTTGAATTTTGAAAAATATACATCATTTTTTAATTAGGAATATCAAATATATCTTAGGGTGATGTTTTGGTATTTTCCTGAAAAACTTTAATGTTTGATGAATAGTGAAACCACTAAGTGGTACTTATAAAAAATGATTTTTCATTTAAATGAAATTTTACCACCTATGTGTTTTGAATTTCAAAAATTGGACATACATGGTTTTCATTAGGAAGTAAAATATGGTTCAATGAGATTAAAATAATATTTTGGTGATTGGTAACTTTTATGTTTTTAATCGCGATTAGAGGTAATTAGTGCAATTTAAGGCAAAATTGATATTTTAATAAAATGAAAACACCTAGACACATGTCCTACCCATATTGTATGAGTCATGTCCGACCAAGAAAACCCATGGGTCGATTTTCGGGACCCCATGGAGCCACTTGTGTAAGATAACGACATTAATCCATTTTATTTAAAGTATAAGTAAAAATGACTCAAACATGAGTTGTTTTACAAAATCAATTTTTACATGGGGTTATACAAGTCATATATTTGACTATAAATAGTAATTGGAAAGATAATACAATTTCCTACATCATAGTATTTTTTTTTAATTTTTAGACATTAAATAAATAAAATTATTTATGACACCATGATGATGCAACGATTACCTCATTATTTAACGATTTAAATAAAATGAAAATAGAATGTAAAATATAAGACCTACACTTGTAAAAAACCTATTAGATGGGTTTATTTCTAACACTTATCACCTTATCTTCGAAATTTATAATTATGGGATCTTTTTTATTGAAAAATCATTTTATAGAAAAGTATATTTTCTTAACTTTCCAAGAGTGCCCCTCATCTCCTCTTATAAAAGGCCCCCACCTCTACCACCTTACCCACACTTCCAAAGCCTTTGGCTCAGACAACCCCTGCCCATTTGGTCTCTCCACATTTCAATCTTACTCCTTGAAGCCTCACTTTGGGCAGAAGGCTTCCCAAGGAAGCATTTGAGCTCAAATCGAAAAGAGTTACCCGTTTTAAAGGTAGTGTTTTCTCTTGTGTTCTTATGTTTTATTTTGCTTCTACAACCCTCTAAACTCTTTTTATTCATTTCTTTTGTAACAACACCAGTATCTTCAATATACTAGGAAATTGTTATTCTAATTATTCTAGCTACACTTACACACAGCTACATCTAATGGTTAAATACCATATTGTTTCCGTGGATGGAGAATTTATACCTCACGAAATGATGATTGTTCAATATTCTATTAACACCTTAAAAGGTGGACATTAAGATGACAATATATTTATATATGATATATAATATGTTTATGTTTTACTTGAGCTTCTGTATTTTTCATTTATGGAATACCTTTATGGTTTCCATTATTGGTAAATGCGATATCTTCATTTTAGGAAGTGCGGACGGCTTACCGTCTCCATGAACGGTGCATTTCATTTCATACCTCTAAACGTTATGTCATATTATATATGCATGTATATACTGTATATATATGATATATATGATATCTACATCATGAATATAACTCTCGATATAATGGATACATGGAAAACGTGTAATTATAAAGTGTTAATTTTTTTTGACTCAAGTACCAATGATCGTTAAATGACCGTTATTAACTTAAATAATTACATAGTGTTCATGACATGGTAATAAGGGATATAAAAGGAATAATGGCCTTGAGAACGGTTCTTAAGAAAGTAGAAATTAACTCAAGTTTATTATTCAAGAGGTTAAAGAATGATCGAGTCCAGTCGGACCCGAGGTATGGGACTTCGTCTCAATCTCCTTTCATCGAGGCATATTATGTTTTATACACAACATTCTTTTATACGGTGTATAATCCCCTTTGACTTTTACTTTAATCAAAAAGGAATCTTTTTTATGTGAAGTGTTTTACCAAACAACAAAAGGGAATGTTTTTGTCGTACGTATGCGGCGACAACGACTTCTCCGCCGCTGTGACCATTATTTGAGTTTCGGCTTCCTCTACAAGCCATATCTTTTTTTGTAAATGAAAAATAAATACCATGTTTTACATTTATATTATTTTGGTAGGGAAAATGGTTTTCATAATGTTTCTATTATATCAATGTGTTGTATTTATATCTTGGGATTGAAATGTGGAAATGTTATGTTTCCTTTATGCATGTTTTATGTGATACGATTATGTTATGTTTCTTGTGAACTTTTATGAAGACGGGTGGTTACGTGATAAAATAAGGGCGGGTGAGCCCAATATAGCTCTCCAATGCATTGGGTAACGTGAAGGGGTTAAACATTGAGGTTTCTCCGAAGAGATTTAGGTAATATAATGTGATGGGTATTCCAAATGTAACCAAGAGGGTTACTCCCTATGTAAGAATGTTATGAATGCCTAAAGTTACCTGTATTTCTTATGATATCAATGATTTATTCATGATTTGATGAGGTATGTTAAATTTCTTATGTTTTATGGATAAATTATGATTTCATTCTTATGTATATATGTACTCATGTTTCCTTTCCATATTGTTATATCCCTTACTGAGATTTTTATGCTCATCCAAAGTTTTTGAAATGTTTTTCACAGGTCAAGGGAAAGGTACAAGATATGATGAGAGTGTCAAGGAAGTGTCAAGAAAGAATCCATGTATTATTTAATATATTTTTACGTTGATGGGAAAAATGAATACTATCTTTTATGTATCCACTTTGTCTAAATGTTGAATGTAATGCATGTTTTATGATCTAATTCTCTAAAACACTAAACCTGAAAACATCCTCAATGTGTAATCTTTTAATAACTCAAGATTAAGTACGTTTTAAGGCTGGGGCCTTATAGTTGGTATCAGAGGTCGGTTTAGATGACATTATGAGTTAGAATTATATTAAATTATTATCCAAAAATATTTTTTTATGGTAAAATTGAAATGATATAGCATTTTAATATTACCATGTTGCTTCATCTAAGACATGTTTGTGTGGAATGGTTTTCGACAGAGGAAATAGGGAAGCAATGATAGGAAGGCATACAGATGGAAATAACCTTCCGAATCAGCATCCTGAGATGATCCGAATTGGAACTGAACAGTTTGTTGCAGTAATGGCGCAGTTGACTCAAGCGATAAATGGCGGTGGTATCCATGCACGAGATCATCCAGATCAACCACAAAGGAACATGTCATTGGTGGAACATTTCATGATGCAACATCCCCCATCATTCAGAGGATCATCGGACCCTGTGCTAGCTGAAGGGTGGACTAAAGCACTGTAGAATATTTTTCATGTCATGGGGGGTTCATAAATTCAAAAGATTAGTCTTGCTATTTACCGTTTGGAGGGTGAAGCAGATCAGTGGTGGTTGATGGTTAAAAATATCAGGGACGCTGATGAGATTGATGCTCTCGAATGGGATGAATTCAAAGGTATATTTCTTGAGAAGTATTATCCAATGCTATTCGAATTAGGATGGAAATTAAATTCCTTGAATTGAGGAAAGAGGAGGACTCAGTGGCTGTCTATAAAGAAAGGTTCACTCGATTGGAAAGGTATGCTCCAAATTTTATCCGAGACCTTGATAGTAAAATCAATCGTTTTTACATAGTATTAAAGCCAAAATATTGAAGGGCATTGGATTCTCGTGTGTTTAAAAGTTATGAAAATCTTTTTTGATGTGCTGAGAAGGTGGAAATTGAGTTTTCTGATTATCAAGTGTTCTATAACAATCAGTAGAAGAAGAGACCGAGGTGGCAGGAGAAAGGAAAGAATTCTTCAAAAAGGTCTGACGGTAATAAAACTATGTTTTCAGTTTGTGATAAATGTAGTAAAAGGCATGCTGGGGAATGTCATCTGAATTCTGTAATGTTCTACCGATGTGGTAAGATGGGACATAAGGCTCATGATTGCACTGAAAAATATCAAGGTGATGGTAAGTCCAAATTTGATTTACAGTTAGTGAAATGTTTTAAGGGCAATGAGATGGGTCAATATGAATATGAGTGTCCGACAAAGATCTTGAGTGATGGGAAGCAGTTAGTCTACAACTATAAAGGGGTGGTGAAATCCTTTGCAACTACTTCAGCAGATGTCGGGACATCAAATGAAGTTGTATCAGGTACTTTGTTCGGTTTTTCATATTATTCCAGTGTGTTGTTTGATTCGGGGTCTACGCATTCTTTAATCTCTGAAACCTTTTCTAGTATAATGGGAATACCATCTCAAGAAATGACTCCTGAACATGTGGTAAAAACATCTAGGGGAAATGTTGAGGAAAAAAAATTATAAGAATCTTCCTATCCTTATTTGAGGAACGAAACTACTTGCAAACATTATTGTTTTACCTCTAGTAGAGTTTGATGTTATCCTGGGTATGGATTGGATCTCTATTTACCATGACAAGATTGACTGTAAAGCTAAAGAAGTTTCTGTTCAGAAAGACTTTCAGTTTGTGTACAAGAATGAACTCTTACTATTGATAACTTTTCAAGAGGATGAGAAACTTGTAAAAGATGGAAATGAATGTTACCTTGCACACATTGTTGAAAATAAGGGAACTGTTCAGATTAATGATGTCCCAGTGGTAAATGAGTATCCTGATGTTTTTCCTTAGGAGTTTCCTGGAATAATACCAGATCGGGAAGTTGAAATTACAGTTGACTTAGTTCATGATGCTAAGCCAATTTCAAAACCTCCTTAGCGAATGGCTCAAATGGAACTTTTTGAGTTGATGGAGAAATTGAAAGATTTATTAGAGAAAGGTTTCATTCGAACTAGCACATCCCCATGGGGTGCTCCTGTTTTATTTGTTAAAAAGAAAGATGGTTCTATGAGACATTACATTGATTTTAGAGCCTTGAATAACATCACAGTTAAGAACAAATATCCTTTTCCTCATATTGATGATTTGTTTGATCATCTCTAGGGAACTTAGTTTTTTTTCAAAGATTGACATGAGATTGGGGTAAAATCAGTTGAATGTAAAGGAAGAAGATATTCCGAAGACCACGTATCGTATAAGATATGGGAATTATGAATTTGTAGTAATGCCTTTTGGGCTAACCAATTCACCTACTATATTCATGGACATAATGAATAGAATTTTCCATGAGATCATGGATAATATTGTGGTGGTTTTCATAGATGATATTTTGGTTTTTTCTAAAAGTAAAGAGGAGCATGAATGAAATTTAAGGGATATTTTGAAAAAATTAAAAGAAAAGAAATTGTATGGTAAATTCAGAAAGTGTGAGTTTTGGTTGCAACAAATTTCATTCCTTGGTCATATTGTTTCTAAAGATGGGATACATGTTGATCATGCAAAAACAAAGGTTGTGGAAGAATGGCCAAGACCCACAAATGTAACTGAGATTCGTAGCTTCCTTGGTTTGGCAGGCTATTATAGAAGGTTTGGTAGAAATTTTTCATGGTTATCTAGTCCAATGACTAATCTAACTCCAAAGGGTGTTAAGTTTATCTGGACAGAAGAATGTGATGATTGTTTTTAGGAGTTGAAAAAAAGATTGGTGAATGCTCCAGTTTTGGCACTTCCTTCAAGGAATGGTGAGTTTGTTATTTATAGTGATGCTTCATTGAAAGGACATGGTTGTGTCCTAATGCAGAATGATCAGTTAATTGCTTATGCTTCACGACAGTTTAAAACTCATGAGGAAAATTACCCTACACATGATTTGGAATTATCTGCTGTAGTTTTCTCTCTAAAAATTATAAGGAATCATTTGTATAGAGTAAAGTGTGAAATATATACCGATCACAAAAGTTTAATGTATATATTCACTCAGAATGAATTGAACATGAGACAGAGGAGATTGCTAGAATTAATCAAGGATTATGATTGTACAATTCATTACCATCCGAGAAAAGAAAATAAAGTGGTTGATGCTTTGAGTCGAAAAAGTAATGATTCATTAACAATGTTGTCTTTGGAACGTGATCCTTTGGTTAAGGATTTGATGAAAATTGGCATAAAAGTTTTTGGTGCAGGATGTTCTTCTGTTTTGTTTTAGGTATTAGTGAAATCTTCTCTATCAGACAGAATTAAGCAAGAACAAAAGAACGATAGCGAGTTTTAGAAAAAGGTAGAGCTGGTTCAGATGGGTAAGTTGCCTGAACTCAACATTGATAATGCTTGTGTTTTAAGATTTGGGAAGAGATTGTGTGTGACTTGTGATTCACAATTGAAGATAGATTTGTTATGTGAAGCTCATAGTTCACCGTTTTCAGTTCATCCGGGCAGTACTAAGATGTATAGAGATCTTCGGGAGTATTAATGGTGGGATGGAATGAAAAGAGACATTGCTGATTTTACTGTGAAGTGTTTTACTTGTCAACAGGTTAATGAAGAGAGGAAGTTACTGAAAGGGAAGATTCAGCCTTTACCAGTGCCAGAGTGCAAATGGGAGAATATATCCATGGTCTTCGTTGTGGGATTGTCGAAGACACCTCAATGTAATAATGCAATCTGGGTTATTGTTGATCGCTTGACTAAATCTGCTCATTTCCTTGCTATACAAGATACTTTTTCCCTAGATCAACTTTCCTATTTTTATCATAATGAGATAGTTAGGTAACATGGAGTTCCTCTCTCCATTGTATCTGATCGTGATCCCATGTTTACTTCTAACTTTTGGAAAGGCCTTTAGAAGTCGTTGGGTGCTGAATTAAATTTTAGTATAGCTTTTCATCCTCAATCAGATGGGCAGTCAGAACGAACAATTCAAACATTGGAAGATATGCTACGTGCTTGTTTGATGGATTATCAGGGAAGTTAGGACCAACATATTTCTTTGGATGAGTTTTCTTATAATAACAGTATTCATTCCAGTATACAGATGGCACCATTTGAGGTGTTATATGGGATGTGGTGTCGAACTACAGCTTTCTGGGATGAAGTGGGTGAACGGAAGCTGAAGGGACAAGAATTGGTAGAAGAGTTGGCAGAAAAAGTTCAGCTGATACAGAAACACATGAGAACAGCTCAGAGTAGGCAGAAGAGTTACGCTGATAACCGGAGGAAGGATCTATCTTTCAAAGTAGGTGACCATGTTTTTCTCAAAGTTTCACCATGGAAAAGTGTGATGCAATTTGGTAAGAAAGGAAAGCTGAGTCCAAGGTTCATTGGCCATATGAAATGATAGAGAGAGTTTGGTCAGTTGCTTACCGAGTGGATTTACCTCTGTGTTTATCTCAGGTACACAATGTTTTTCATGTTTCGATGTTGAGATAGTATATGCCAGATCCATCTCATGTTTTGAGTCCAGAGGTAGTTCAGTTGGAAAAGAACCTATCATATGAGGAACAACTGGTACAGATTCTTGACCATAGGGAGAAAGTGTTACGGAATAAGGTGATTCATCAGGTAATGGTTTTGTTGAAAAACCACATGATTGAAGAGGCAACATGGGAATCTAAAAATGCAATGAGGGATAAATACCCCCACTTATTCGATAAGTAAATAAATTGCTGGGACAGAATTTTCTAAAGGGGGGAAGGTTGTAACATCCCAAGTAAGTAATGAATAATAGGTATTCTTATCTATGAATATTTATGAATTATATATTGTTTTAGAGGCTTAAAATGAGAATAAATCCTATCTTAAGCATAGAATACACTAATATTCTTAAAAGATTGTTTTACTGCCTTTTGATGGAAAACCATTTTTAAATCATAATTTTGACAATATTATAAGCTCTATATTTCAAAATAAACTTATTATTTATGATAGGGAAATTTAAATTTAAAATGGTTAATTTTTTGGTATTTTTCTGACAATATTAATTTTTTAATGAATAGTGAAAAATACTGCATTTTACATCAAAACTGATATTTCATCTAATTAAATTATATGGTTAGATTATTTTTTTAATTGGTTTTAAATTAAAATTAGAATATATTTTTACTATTTAATCCAATGGTGGTTGTTGGAATCAATTTCACTTTGAAATTTGACTTAAACTACTATCAATCTTTTGATACTTATTGTTTTATAAAAAAACGGTATTTGAACTGACAGTGGGAATTAATTATTAAATTTTTTAATGTAACATATATGTTTTTAATTTTTTAAAATAGACATCATTTTTGAATTCGGAATATCAAATATATCTTAGGGTGATGTTTTGGTATTTTTCTGAAAAACATCAATTTTTGATTAATAGTGAAACCAATAAGTGGTACTTATAAAAACTGATTTTTCGTTTAAATGAAATTTTACCACCTCTGTGTTTTTTATTTCAAAAATCCGACATACATGGTTTTAATTATGAAATAAAATGTTGTTCAATTAGATTAAAATAATTTTTTGATGAATTGTAACTTTTATGTTTTTAATCGCGATTAGATGTAATTTGTGCAATTTAAGGAAAAAATGATATTTTAATAAAATGAAAACACCTAGACACATTTCCTACTCTTGTTGGATGAGTCATGGACGACCAATACAATCCATGGGTCGATTTTTGGGTCCCCATGGATCCACTTGTCTATGATAAAGACATTAATGCCTTTTATTTAAAGTAAAAGAAAAAATAACACAAACATGAGCTGTTTTACTAAAACAATTTTTCCATGGGGTTATACAAGTGATATTTTTTTACTATAAATAGTAATTGGATAGAAAATAATATTTCCTACATCATAGTAATTTATTATAATTTTTAGAAATTGAATAAATTAAATTATTTATGACACCATGATGATGCAACGATTACCTCATTATTTAACGATTTAAATAAAATGCAAATATAATGTATAATATAAGACCTACACTTGTCAAAAACATATTGGATGGGTGGATTTAGAACCATTATCACCTTATCCTCGAAATTTATAATTGTGGGACCTTTTTTATCCGAAAATCATTTTATAGAAAAGTATCTTTTCTTAACTTTCCAAGAGTGCCCCTCCTCTCCTCTTATAAAAGGCCCCCACCTCTACCACCTTACCCACACATCCAAATCCTTTGGCTCGTCCAATCCCTACCCATATTGTCTTTCCACATCCCTATATTACTCCTTTAAGCCTCACTTTTGGCATTAGTCTTCCCATGGAAGCCTTTGAGCTCAAATCAGAATGAGTTACCTGTTTTAAAGGTAGTGTTTTCTCTTGTGTTCTTATGTTTTATTAGAGATACACTTACACACACCTACATCTAATGGTTAAAGAACATATTGTTTCTGTGGATGGCGAATATCTGCCTCACGAAACGATGATTGTTCAATATTATTTTAACAACATAATAGGTGTCCATTAAGAAGAAACTATATTTATAAATGATATATAATATGTTTATGTTTTACTTAATCTTCTGTATTTTTCAATTATGGCATACCTTTATGGTTTCCCTTATGGGTAAACGTGATATCTTCATTTTAGGAAGTGCGGACTTCCGCCCCCTCAAAGTGATTTGATTCGTTAATGCCATATGTGAGATCTATAAAGGATGTAATTACTGATTTTGTATATGATATTATACTGGAATTATAATATACCTTTATATCAGTATGATTCCATTCCATAAAATATGAAATAGAAATGAAAGCAGCGTTCATGCGTACGTACGGCTTACCTTCTCCATGAACGGTGAATTTCATTTCATACCTCTAAACATTATGTAATATTATAAATGCATGTATATACTTGATATATATGATATATATTATATCTAAATCATGATTATAACTCTGGATATAATGGATACATGAACAATGTGTAATTATAAAGACATTATTTTTTTGACTCAACTACCAATGATCGTTAAATGATCGTTATTAACTTAAATTATTACATAGTGTTCATGTCATGGTAATAAGAGATATAAAAGGAATAATGAACTTGAAAAAGGTTCTTAAGCAAGTAGAAATTAATTCAAGTTTATTATTTAGGAGGTTAAAGAATGATGGAGTCATGTCGGACCCGAGGTATGGGACATTATCTCAGTCTCCTTTCATTGAGGTATATTATGTTTTATAGACAACTTTATTTTATACGGTGTATAATCCCTTTTGAATTTAATGTTTATCCAAAATTAATCTTTTTTATATGAAGCGTTTTCCTAAATGACAAAAGGGAATGTTTTTGTCGTACGTATGCGGAGAAAATGACTTCTCCGCTGCCGTGACCATTATTTGAGTTTCGGCTTCCTTTACAAGCCATATCTTTTTTTAAATGAAAAATAAATACCATGTTTTACTTTTATTTAATTTTTGTAGTGAAAATGGTTTTCATAATATTTCTATTATATCAATGTGTTGTATTGATATCTTGTGATTGAAATGTGGAAATGTTATGTTTCCTTTATGCATGTTTTATGTGATACGATTATGTTATGGTTCTTGGGCATTGTTATGAAGACGGGTCGTTCCATGATAAACTAAGGGCGGGTGAGCCCAATATAGCTCTCCAATGCATTGGGTAACTTGAAGGGGTTAAATGTTGAGGTTTCACCGAAGAGATTTAGGGAATATACTGTGACGGGTATTCCAAACGTAACCAAGAGGGTTATCCCTACGTAAGAATGTTATGAATACCTCAAGTTACCTTTATGTCATATGATTTCTATGATTTATTCATGATTTGATGAGGTATGTTAAAATGCATATGTTTTATGGGTAAAGCATGATTTCATTCTTATGTATATATGTACTCATGTTTCCATTCCATATTTTTATATCTCTTGCTGAGCATTTTATGCTCATACCAAGTTTTTGAAATGTTTTTCACAGGTCAAGGGAATGGTACATAATATGATGATAGTGTCAATTAAGTGTCAAGAAAGAATCCATGTTTTATTTTAAATATGTTTCCGTTGATGGGAAAAATGAATATTATCTTTTATGTATCCACTTTGTTTAAATGTGTAATGTTATGCATGTTTTATGATATAATTATCTAAAACTCTAAACCTGAAAATATCATCAATGTGTAATCTTGTAATAACTCAAGATTAAGTATGGTTTATGGCTGGGGAGTTATATTACCTCTTCAGAGAGTCATTTTTGGACTTCCCTGATCAGAAAAGACTGGCGTATGTTTTCATTCAATGTGACATGAACATTCCCCAGTATCGGTGAATAGAGTTATTATAGGACTACTATGTTTATATTATGTATATACTAATAAGTGATAATGTTTTATCCAATTCACTGATCATGAAGTCTCACAATGATTCAATTCACAAATATGGTGTTTTTTAAAGAGTTATTAAATAACAATAAACATTTCATTTATATTTGGGATAATTCAGGGGAAGAGGTAATCTTTTTCAGATAATGGGGTAGTCATATCTACTGTTATAGGTGGAGGAATTCTAGTTGGGGTATCTAGAAGTAGATTTATGGAGAGAATGTTTTTTATGGGGAGGTCCCTAATGGTTGTATCAGTATGAACAACACCAATCGTTGTTTTAGGGAATCCTTTTCATTCATTTAGATATGTGTGAGATGATCCCTAGATAATACCATAGTTCTCCTTTTATGGTATATCCTATATAGAATGTTATACTAAGAAATGAGGAGTCATTTTTTTCATGGGTGGAAGTGTACAATTGATGAGTTTTTTTCTCATTCTTTTATCTATTAGATTGTGACGGTAGAGCACTGTGTTCCAAGTGGTTTGATCTATCAATTAGAAGTCCCTCAGAGGAAGTGGGAGGACATATTGATGGAAATTTCTACCATTTTACCTCTAGAATGTAGAGGTGAATATTCTCAATTGGTGATGGTGGATCATTTTATGAAATCATCCCACTTTATAGTGAACATGTAATAGATCTTAGGGGATTGTTTCTTGAGGAAGTATATGGAGGAGGTTGGGAGATGCCATTGGGTCCCGAGGGAGATCACTTCTGATCAAGATCCTCTTATAACAACTATTTTTTTGATTGGTCTACAACATGATTTTGGTTCTCATCTATACTTCATAATTTATTTATTTTCATTGATGGATGGACAGATAGAGCGTACCATACAGACTCATGTAGTAATGTTGAACTCTTGTGTCATGGATTTTCGAGGTTTATTGATGAATAAACATCCCTTGGAATATTTCTCATAATAAAATAGATTTCATTGCACCATTAGTATGGTTCTGTTTGAATACATTTATGGTGGACCCTTCCATTTTCTATTATGTTGGACTGGGGTAAGACAGTCATCAATTATAGGGTGAAATATTGTATACAATATGAAAAATATTGTTTAGGTTATCCGTGAGAGGATAAAGGCCGCACCAGATCATAAAAAATCATATGATAATTATAGGAGGATACTTATTGGGATTTATGTTTGGTATCATGTATTAATTTTTGTCTCCCCATCTGGGGAAGCGACAAATTTATTGTAGATGTATGCTTTGTCCCGGTTTGTTTGGCCTTTCGAGGTGTGGGATTATATTGCAGTTGTTGCTTATCAGGGAGCTCTTCTATCACAGATGAGATAAATAAATTATGATTTCACATTTATAATATCTTTCATTATCATCTAGATGAATCTCATATCATGGATTTCGGTTATATCAATGTTGATAATGATGAGACCTTCATGGAGATGCATGTATAGATGAAGGACCATAAAAATAAGGTGGTGTGATGGAATTATATATGCTTGGTTTGTATCTTGGTGTAGCATGGTGGCATATAGGGTAGATCCTAGGAATGTTATTCAAAAATATGATCTCAATACCCTATTTGTTTTATTTTTATCTCTTGTATTGTAACACAGTTCAATTTTGGGATGTAGACATTTTTTTTACATTAAGTGATGGATTTCTATTGTTTCTTATTGTGGTTTTCTCTCCTTTGGGATGTATTTCCCCCGAAAGAGTGTTTTGGAGGTTTTTGAGGTTATTTAATGGTTTCATATAGTTTCCTTTGATGTGGGAGAATGAGATCATATTGTGGTGAGGGATTTGGGAGGTATTTTATATAGTGGGTGTTCAGATGATCTTTTTTATGATTCCTCTCTAGGTTGGTTTTGGATTCTTGAGGAGAAAATTGTAATGATAGGTATCTGAATTAGGTTCTCAGATATTAATTGATCAACCATTACTGTGTTTTTGAAGACTGAGGTACTCAGATGGGGCTCAGAAGAAGTGTGGAGGAGTTTTATTTCATGATTCAGGAAGCATGGTACATTTGACATTGTGAAAGGAGGTAACATAATAATAATATGGGTTCCTATATGTTCAATATATCATTGTTTGAAAAATAAATAATGTATAAAGAAAACACCTTTTTCAACAAAACCTGAATTTATTGGATTACATGATGCGATATGGGATTAAACATCATGTAATTTCCTGATGTCATATGTTTTAAAGCACTGCACTCACTAGAGTTGTCATACCCTACAGCTGCAATAACTAGCTCTAAACACCAGGTGACATAGAAACCCCCTCATTAATGTTTTGGGTATTCCTATATCAAGGATCGATTCTTATATTCCATCATATACTAATGGTGACTCGGTATGATCTATGGTGTGTTTCTCCTTTGTTATCTAGAGGTTTCTTCTAGATTGATCAATTTTCCTCCCACTAATCATCCCATGCGATTTTAGATGATCTAACATGTTTTTAAATTGGATTTTTATAGTTGTAGGTTAGTGTAGTTAGGTCATTACCTCCTCTGGTGAATGAAGTTCTTAAGGGATGGGTGATCAGAGATCTGTTTCATTGATCATTCTCTTGTGAGGAATGATTATGACCTTTTAAGGTAGGGTATTCAATTATTTTTTCTTAATATATGTAGAAACGAATATCTATCATGACATATCCCATTATATCATAATGAAATTAACCTACAAATTACGTGAAATGTATTAATGTATTGGAATCAGTCCCATAATGATGTTTCTTTTCATATCCATGATAATAGTTTCCCTTTTCATTTTCTAGAAAATCTTATATATATGTTATGCTTCTTTTGAATGTATTATCAAGTGAAATTATTAATGATCATAAAGTTGAAATGAATTGATAATTAATTGGCTATAGTTTAAAATTGGAATGTTTAATAAATCATGTTGTTGTTGTAATTTTATGGCAATAAATTTCTTAAATGTATGCATGTTTATTTTAATTGAATAATGTACCGGAAGCATGTTGATGGATGTTCATAAAATAATTAAAGTCATGTTAAATTAATTGTTTAATTAATTTCTGAAATAATTCTACCTAGTTTTTCTATATTTGGATCCTTTGATTAATGAATTTGATAATTCAAGATGGAATAAGAATCGGTTGTGTGAAAAATATAATTCATTTGAAGTGTATGAGACCATGTTTCATGTAAATTTTGGGTGACTTGTGATTTGGATTCATGAGTTATCATTATTTTTGGCGGCTAAATGACTTGTTTTTTGGACAAGAGCTCAGTTTCATTGTTTGATTCCTAATGTTTATGATGTGATGTGATCTTGGGATGGATAATCCTAGAGGGACTTTTTTGTTCCAAATGTGACGTGAGTGTTTGAGGTTATTGTTTTATGAAGGTTGTAGAGGCATGGATGTTCCTATAGTAGATGATGCCTTTAGTATCAACATGCATCAGTATATTCATGTGGCTGTTAGGGAGAGAACTATAGATGAAGTAAAAGGGTGGAAGCTATTCAACCCCATTATTATGAAAGTTGGATGGTTGTTGTTATTAGTTGGTGGGCCGATGCAATTTATTTTCTAAATTATATTCCCCAATTCATGAAGAATTTCATTCTTGTTACTCTCTATCCAAGAGAGGCAATGATGAATGGGGTATAAAACATGATTTCCATGTCTAGATTGATATTTATTGGATGATTATATACACCTAATATAGGTGTATAATATTTGATGGGTAGTTCATCTACTCACTGTATTGAGCCTCTATTATTTGGTAACATAGAATGATATTCTAGATTACCTAGAAATTGAGAAAGTAATAATTTTAATAAATTAATACTTGTTTGAACTATGAGGATGGAGCTTAATGGGATGCAATCAATATGTACTAATCATGAGATATCATGGAATTGGATTGCTTATGCATGGATGGCATGGATTATTGGTTCTAAATATAATGTAATGAAACGTAAGGTGGGATTTTAAAATAGTTAATTAATGGTTAAGAATATAAACTAATGTAAATTGAAATTGATGGAATGGAATAAGGAGATTTCATACATCCCATTAAATAGTAATGATCATATTGGATATTGAGTCTTAGTTATGACATTCAGTAGTCTAATAAACGTTAGTTGATATTGTTTCTGAGACTAGGTTATTCACATAGTGTGGTTGTGAGTAATATTATATAAAATAATTTGTGGGTTTCTATATGCTACTAAACCATGTCAATGAGGGAAACTAACAACCAAAGGATTATAATCCCTTGTGTGTATTTTCCCCAATATCCTAGTGGGAGGATGGATTGCTGACTACCCCATTTCCCCCTGTCTCATCTTGTTGTAGTTACTGGTGTTGGTGTGTAAAATGGTTAGTTTTCCCTATATATGTGTGTTGAGGGATTTAGTAGATTTGTGTTATTTAACACACCTGTATTATGGATATATTTCCATAAGTACTACTGGAGGTATAACATGAATAGGTTGCGATGGCATAAGGATCATTTCTCGGTGTATAGGCTATAATAGATTGATATATAATAACCGTTAAATTATATATATTATCCATCCTTTGGTGGATCCTAGAAACTATCTGTTAACTTTTGGATATGTGGACGTGGATGTGTGTTGCACAAGGTGAATGTTTTGGTTCTTCACCTAGGTGACTACAGATATAAAATTTATAAATAGAGATGTTGAGGACATGGGTAGTTTGGGAAAAGAGGAAAAGTAATGGGGAAGCGATAGTTGGGTACCAATGAAAATTTTATTATATTATATTCACTTTTATGTGATATATGGTGTGAATAGCCATTGTGAGGCTAGTAACATAGTATACATGATTAGGTGATGAGTTATATTCACTTGTTGGTTAGAATTAGTTAGCATGATCTCATTCCATTTTTTATGAGAGGCATTGGGGAGGATCCTACTAAGTATAATTTCATACTCACCACACATATATATTAACTATTTTTTATGGTTAGTTGGAAAAGTTTTGATATTAGGATAGTTACAACTATTTTCGCAGTTATTAGGTGTTGTTTTGGGCTTGATGGTCACTACCGTAATTAAATTCCTTTAGTACTTTCATATTTCCATTCCGTCGTAGTAGTGATTTTATGAAATTATATTTGTGTACATGGGATTTTATTTTACATTGTAGTTGAGAGAAATATTTTTGGTCTCTATAATTTCTATATCATTAACATTTTTTCTCGTAGAGGGTATTTCCACCCTTCTATATGTATATTATACCAGTCATCTTATGGATGACACGAGGCCTATTTGAGGTGGGACTCGGGTGTCCATATCTCTCTTCACCTTCAACAAGCCCAGGATGCTACACAATGTGGGAAGGGGTTCATGATATTTGATTTTACATTTTTAATCTTTTATATACCATAATATTATTATATTTTTTTATTGTATGTATGTATTCTTATATACAATCCATTAAAAAGAATGAATTTATTATTTTTGAAAATGCGGGGTTAATTGCATCTATGTGTAATGGAATAACATTATATTCACCTCAAATAAATTATGTTAAGATATATGATGATTAACTAATGTTTTAGACTCTATATATGTAACACCCCAAGCTTCTACGGTACGCTTCCCTTTGAATAATGTGATACCATGTGTTGTACGCAACATCGAGTTCTAACACACCACAACCAATCAAACTAGCCGATATTAATAATAATACCTACCTTTTGAAATTATATATATATTATATTTTAAAATGGTCTTAATTTTTGGATTCAGAATATCAAAATTATCCTACGTTGAATTTTTGGTATTTTTATGAGAACTTCCAATTTTTATGAATAGTGAAAAATACTTAAAAATAACATTTTAATCAAAATAATTTATAGTGATAAATTATATTATTGAGTGGTTTTAAATTATAATTGGAATATATTTTTACCATTTTATATAATGGTGTTCATTAGAATTAATTTCACTTTGAAATTGGACATAAACAATTGTCAGTCTTTTGATATATATTGTTTCATAAAAACACGCTATTTGTTGTGACAGAGGGAAGTAATTATAAAATTAATTAATGCAACGTATATATTTGGAATTTTGTAAAATAGATATCATTTTTGAATTAGGAATATAAATTATATCTTAGGGTGAAATTTTGGCATTGTACTGAAAAACATCAATTTTTGATGAATAGTTAAACCACTAGGTGGTAGTTAAAAAAACTGAATTTTTCATAAAGCTTAAGTTTACCGCTTCTGTGAATGAATTTCGAAAATCCGAGAGACACAGTTAATTTCAAGTAGTAAAATGTGGTTCAATGAGATGAAAATAATTTTTGGTGAATAGTAACTTTTTACTTTTATTTACCACAGTTAAAAGTAATAGGGTAATTAAGGGTAAAAATGATACTAATATTACCCTAAAACATGTCCTAATTCTATTGGACAAGTTTATCTCGACCAAAAATATCCTTACGAAGAAAATATTATCATTTAGTTCCACTTGGATTTGATTAGGACATTTATTATTATTTAATTCAAATTAGAGTTAAAAGAGTTTAAATCAAAGTTCATTTACTAAAACATTTTTAATATAGGTTTATAAATAATATAAATTCTATTTTAAATATTCATTAGAAAGCTAAAATGATTTCCTACGTAATTATATTTTATTTATAATTTTTAGACACTAAATAATTTCATTTATTTATGACACAATGATGACAAAGTAATTACCATAATAGTAAAAAATTAAAATAAATGATATTATAGAAACCCAAATAAATATAATTTCATCCTTTTTATGAATTAATATTATTTTATTGGTTAATATGACATGTTATAATTTTCTTAAGTTACTTTTTTTGAAGTAATAATTCGGTTATGATTTTCACAAAAAACAATTATTGAATAGTGTCAAAATTGACATAAAAAAGTTTTTTAAAAAAATATTATATTATTAATTGATATTAAATCCCTAAAAATATAAAGTTCGGAAAATAGACTTATATCATGATAGGTGTATCATTAATGGACCACTTGGGGGTCTCTTGGATGTATATATAAATTTATTAACCATATAATATAAAAATACAAAGAGACATTGTAAAAGTGAAACTAATTAACTAGGAGTTAATAATTAATGTTAAGGTTAATATAGTAACCCAAACCTATATAAATTCTATTGGTTGATTGTTTTTCGACACAAAACCAGATTAACCTATAAATAATTTACTTTGGAGCCATTAGAAACCGAATATTTATTTATTATAAAATAATATTTCTATCTTTTCCAATGATGCCCCTCATTCCTCTTATAAAAGGGAACTCCCCCTTCTCACTAATTCACACATTCAAAGCCTTTTGGTTCGGCCAAAACCTACACAAATACTCTCTCAACTTCCCTAAATTCATATTAGAGGCCTTCCGTTAGTCATAAATACAACTTAAGGAGCTCTTTTGATCAAATCAAAAGGAAGAAGCCGAAGAAGAGGTAATGATTTCACCAACCTTTTTCAAGTTCCTTTCTTCTTCCACTTTTTCTTTCTTTGTTATTCACATTCTAAAATAATGAATCCAGTATATCCTATACACTTTAAAATTATTATAAATATGGTAAAACCATATTCCGTATTATATCCATCCTTTGAATGACCTGTCACCATACGTGCGTACGTACGGCTTACCGTCTCCACGTCGTGGTGTAATTGTTATTCAATATATTATTATTTGGATGGGTATAATAATGATGTCTAATTCATGTAAATAATAAATATAATATGATAATGATTCTGTATATATGATATACCATCCATTTATATATTATTCTAAAATCAAAATAATGATATTGTCACTCGTGCGTACGTACGGACTACCGTCTCCACGAACGCAATGAGATTCATTCTCCGTTGTATCAATTCAAGTATAATAATCATTTGGTGATTTAAAAATAATGTTTATGGACTTGATATCATTCTGGATATTAATAAGATACAACCTATCCATGAAAAACATGGATTACATAACAAAACGTACAAAATAAAATGAGTAAGTTAACACCCGAAACAACGATAATACTACGATATTAATAAAAAATCAATGTTAGAAGATCATATATGATATAATATTAGTATATATGATTATTTTATAATTTAATAACAATTATTTCACCATTATAAGGTGTTTAACCTACCCTCAACCAAGGAAAAGGGCAAGGTAAGTGTTTATTTCGCAATCTCTTCATTATCCGAGATTGTTTATACGTAATAATCTACTAGGATCTCTTTATCATACATATCCATGTTTCATAAAGATTTATTTAAAAACATTTTTACTATTTACAAGAATATGGGTTAAAGTCATTTATACCTTTGTTTTAATTTTATAAGTGGTTTATAAATGAATTTTCTGTCGTTTTCCAAACAAGGTCCTTTTTAACCTTTTCGACAGAATTAGGGTAAGAATGTTTTTTAACATATACGGTGGGTGCGGCTGTTTTTCACCATTATAAAATTGTCTAAGCTTCCCTTACAAGCTTATAAGAATATTTTCAAAGAAACTATTTTATTTTATATGACTCTTAAATGATTTCAAAATAGAAAGAGATATTTCTCTAAAAAGAGTTTTGATTTCATATATGTCAACATCCTTTGATGGATTTTACGCTTATTTGAAGTTGATTTATTATGATGAAAAACATATATTTTGTATTGAATGTTTTTTGATATGTTTGACTGTGGAAGTGTTATTTTTATAACATTCATCATTTATGGATGAAGTATTTACATTTCGTATGATAGTTTTAATACGAATGATTATGTTATGTTTAAACCTTTTCATATGGGAATGCATTCGACTTAATATGTGACCGGTGGAGCCCGCTATATCTCCTCGATGCATCGGTAGGACTCAAGAGACAAACTAGTGTCTTGTCACAAGGCCTTGACAAAATGTTATTTTTAGTCTTGGCAAGAGGCCTTGGATATGTGGTTATGATAGTATGTCATTATGCATTCCATCATTATGTAAGTGGTTATTAATATTTCATGTGATTATTCGATTAGTAGAACATCAATGTGAATAAGTAAATTGAATTATTTCATTTTATTTTTTCCATACTATGTTGAAGTTCAAGTTTAAAAGGATTTTTTTTGTTATACATAGCCTTAAATGTTTATTCTTATTAATGGATGTTTCCGCTATATTGTTATCCTTACTGGGCCTTTGAGCTCACCCCTTTTCTATGATTTATTTTTTCCAAGATGTGAAGAAGTAAATTATGAATGACTTGCATAGATAGTATGAGAGGATAAGAGTGTAGACTATGGAAACTATGTTGTTGTGGGTTTCATTTTATGATGTAATGTAAACCTTGTGAATAGATCTAGTGTTTCCAAGGATACTAAACCAATCGGTCTTTCGAGATTTGATCTTTCTTGTGATCATGCTAATGTTATGTAATAATGAACCGACTCTGGGTAACTGGGGATGGGGCATTACAGTTTGTATAAGAGGAATTTTAGTACAAACAATGGAAGCTAGATTTAGATAAACTCTGATTAGAACATGTAGACCTAAGATGAACTTTAAGGGTTAGTATAGAATAACTTCCTAGAATTTTGGTATTGTAGAGATTTTGTGAGTTTTTCGAGCAATACATCCATTTCTGGATACGATCAGGTAGATTAGGATCTAAAATAGATGTACCTAGGGGTAAACCCGAAAACACCGCTTTGAGCTAGACTCGAACGGGAACTAGTGCACGACAACAGGGCTTGCTGCACTCTTGGTTACGACACTCCCGGGGGACATGTTTAGGATAACTCTCATTTTCTTTACAAATCATTATGAAGGTTTTATGAGTATATACTTTCTCAATGAAATAATTTTTATGATTATGGATTATATCCATAAATAGTTCAATTTATGTTAAGATTTTATAATAATGAAAATATGTATTTTGATTCATAAACTGATAAAGTTTATTCCATTGTATAGAAATGGCTCCTAGTGGAAGAAATGGAAACTGTATCAATGCACACACTCCATTTTGGGATTTCCCTCCTGCTCAAGATAATTATAGTGGAGCTGGTGATGCAACTGGTGTCGATTAGCTAATTACCATACTGGGACAACTCACTCAGGTTATGAATAATAACATTATCCGTATGGAGCACCATGATCCGAAGCGTGGAGGATAAATGTTAGATCGCTTCATGAGGCAACAAAAACCAACATTCAATTGGAGTACTAATCCATTAGTAGCTGAGCAATGGATAAATTTCCTAGAGAAAATATTTCAGGCTTTGGGGAGTAGTGAAAGGAAAAAGTTATCATGGCAGTTTCCCGCCTCACTGGTGATACTGATCAATGGTGGTCATTGATTCAAAATGTGAAGGAAGATGATGAAGTATAAAATATGGAATGGAGGGATTTCAAAGATCTGTTTTTAGAAAAATACGTTCCTTGTGACCATCGAGAAGATATGGAAAGGCAATTTCTGAGTCTGAGACTAAAGGAGGATGAGAATGTCGCAAAGTATGAGGCTAATATTACAAGGTTAGAAAGGTATGATGAGGATTATATATGTAACCCAAGAATTAATATTGATCTTTTCTTTGATGGTTTGAAACCATTTCTCCATCAAGCATTAGTCTCACAATCCTTCTCGTCGTTTGAAGACATTGTCTCATGTGCTATCAAGAAAGAGAAATAATTCTCTATTTTTTATCACTATAATGCAAAGGAATAGAAGAATAGATCTGTTGATCAATCTGGGTATTGAAATAAGGGGAAGAAGGGAAAGGTTGAATATCCATCTTGTGGTAACATTGGGAAGAAACACCCCGGAACTTTCTTGAAGGGAATGGGTGTCTGTTACAAGTGTGGTGAAAAAGGCCACAAGGCTCGTGATTTCAAAGGGAAGAAGGAAGCTACCAATTTCAATGCAACAATTGCAGGGAGATGGGACATTATGAAAATGAATGTCCTATGCGTCATGGAAACTTACCTCAGAAAAGGCCAAGGGATCAAGGCCAAGATTATACTATCACTACTGATGAGGTAGATGCTCTAAAAGACGTGGTGGTAGGTAATTTAATGGTTTCCTCAAGTTTAGAAAATGCATTATTTGATTCTGGATCATCGCATTGTTTCATATCATCCCAGTTATTTAAGAACTTTAGATATTTCCAATTTGATTTAACAAGGTAGTTGTCAATTAAAACTCCTATGGGAAGTATCATTGCAAGAATGTATTGTGAATCGGTCCCCATTAGAGCACATAAATGTTCTTTATCTACTGATCTCATCGTCATACCTATGATTGAGTTTGATATAATCCTCGGTATGGATTGTCTTTCGTACTATGATGCGACGATTTATTTTAAGAAGAAGGAGGTTACGATTTTTGATGATGATGATAAGGATCACCTTATCTTTAGAGCAGAATCTTCACCACCTAATTCTTATCTAGATCCACCCCCAGTTGCTCAACTAAATTCAATTATTGTGGAGGAAGAGAAAGAAATGATTATGGGTGAGGAAATGAATTTTCAAATATAGGATGTACCTATTGTGAAAGAATATGTTGATGTATTTCCGGATGATTTACCTGGACATCCTCCAGAATGAGAAGTTGAGTTTTCCATTGATTCAATTCCTGGATCAAGGCCTATATCGAAGACCCCTTATAGAATGGATAGTATAGAATTAGTTGAACTAAAGAAACAATTAGATTAATTGAGTAATAAGGGATTCATTCTCCCTAGTGATTCTCCATGCGGAGCCCCTTTTCTCATTGTTAAAAATAATGATTGATCTATGAGGTTATGTATCAACTAGAGGGAGATCAATTCTATGACAATAAAGAACAACTATCCCCTACCTCGCAATGATGATTTATTTGACCAACTGCATGGATCTCAACACTTTTCAAAGATCTACCTTCGATCTAGATACCATTAGTTGTGTGTGAAGAAGGAAGACATTCCGATGACAACATTTCGAACCAGGTACGGGCATTACGAGTTTACAGTAATGCCTTTTGGATTGAAAAATTCACCCTCTGTATTCATGGATCTGATGAATAGAGTTTTCAAGGAATATCTTGATGAATTTTTGGTGGTATTTATTGATGATTTCTTGGTATACTCCAAAAGTTACGAAGATCATGAAAATCACTTGCGCATTATCCTGAATACTGTGAGAAGACATGAATTATATGGGATGTTTAGAAAGTGTGAATTCTAGTTTTAGGAGAATTATTTTCTTGGCCATATTGTCTCTAAATATGGAATATCTGTTGGTCCTTATAATACAAAGGAAATCCAAGAATTTCCAGCACCTACGAGTATAACTGAGGTACGTAGTTTTATAGGTTTGGCAGGTTATTATCGACGTTTCGTCCAGAATTTTTCCCGATTGGCTAACCCAATAACAAAGCTCACACGTAAAGGGGTTAAATTTTTTTGGACAAAAGTGTGTGAAGAATGATTCAAAGAACTATAGAGAATATTATTCAATGCTCCTATATTGACTCTACCATCGAGGAATTATGGGTTCGTTATTTATAGTGATGCATCGAAGAAAGGACATGGTTGTGTCCTTATGCAGAATGATAGGGTTATTGTCTATGCATCATGACAGTTGAAAATTAATGAACAAAACTATCCTACTCATGATCTTGAGTTAGAAGCTGTGATCTTTTCTTTGACGATATGGAGGCACTACCTCTATGGTGAAAAATGATTCATTTATACTGATCACAAGAGTTTGAAGTATATTTTCTCACAAAAAGAACGCAACATGAGGCAAAGGAGATGGCTTGAATTACTCAAGGAATATGATTGTACGATACACTACCACCCGGGGAAAGAAAGCAAGGTGGCAGATGATTTGAGTAGAAAAGACCACGAGGTTTTGAATAATATGAGAATTGAAAGGGACCAAATTTTCATGGTTCTAGTGAAGATGGAAATAGGAATAACCATGGAAGCTGAAACATCAATTCTTTGTCAAATGGTTGCCAAAACATCTTTACTAGAAAGGATTAAGAGTTCTCAGACAGACGATGAAGAATTTCAAAAGAAGATTAATGCTGTGAATGATGGGAGATTGAGAGACTTTGTGTACGAAGATGGAATTTTGAAATTTGGGAAGAGACTTTGTGTTCTAGATATACCTGATCTAAAAAGGGGATTGATGGATTATGAACATAGTTCCAATTTCTCTATACACCCTGGGAGCACCAAAATGTATAGAGATTTGAAGGAACATTTTTGGTGGGACAACATAAAGAGTGAGATTGCTGATTTTGTGTCAAGATGTATGGTTTGTCATCAAGTGAAAGCTGGAAGGAAACAGCCTGGAGGAGTCATGAATCCTCTTCCAATACCAGAGTGGAAATGGGACAATATTATGATGGACTTTGTCATGGGGCTACCAAGGACTCCTAGATGGAACGATGCAATATGGGTCATTCTTGATCGTCTTACCAAGTCAGCACATTTTCTTTCTATAAGGGAAGATTTACCACTTGAATGACTAGAAAGAATATATATTAATGAAGTTGTGAATCTTCATGGAGTACCCATATCGATTGTTTCTGATTGTGATCCTCGTTTTACTTCAAGATTCTGGAAAAGTCTTCAGAAATCCTTAGATACTGAACTTCATTTGATCACTTCCTACCACCCTCAAACAGATGGACAATCAGAACGAACTATTCAAACCTTAGAAGAAATGTTGAGATCCTTCTCACTTGACTTTCAGGGTATGTGGGATCAATATTTACCTTTCGTATAATTTTCAAATAACAATAGCTTCCATTCGAGTATTTAGATGGCACCATATAAAGCGTTATACGGGAAGAGATGTCGCACACCAACCTGTTGGGATGACATTCGTGAAAGAAAACATGTTGGTCTAGATCTGGTGGAGGAAACGATGGAAAAGGTGAAGGTAATACAAAACCATATCAAAGTAGCTCAAAGTAGGTAGAAGAGATATGCTGATAATCGAAGGAAGGATTTGGAATTTCTAGTCAGTGATCATGTTTTCCTGAAGGTATCTCCATGGAAGGGAGTCATACGTTTTGGTATGAAAGGTAAATTCAGTCCCAGGTACATTGGACCTTTCGAAATTGTAGGACGAATTGGTGTTGTAGCTTACCGATTGGCAATTCCGCCAAGTCTCTCCAAATTCATGATGTGTTCCACGTATCTCTAATGAGGAAATACATGCATGACCCAACGTATGTACTCACCTATGAGGAATTAGAATTGGAACTTGATCTGTCATATTGCGAAGAGCCCGTCAATATTTTTGATACGAGATATCAAGTATTGAGAAACCGGACGACACATCGGGTAAATGTTTTGAGGAGAAACTATAAGATGGAAGAGGCAACGTGGGAACCAGAGGAACTTATGATGAAGAACCACCTAATTAATTTTATGCTTTAGTATTCTAGAAATTTCTAGGGAGAATTTATTTGAAGGAGGGGATAATTTAACCCCCCCAAGCTTCTACGGTACGCTTATCTTTGAATAATGTGATATCGTGTGTTGTACGCAACATCGAGTTCTAACACACCGCATCCAATAAAATTAGATGTTATGAATAGTAATACCTACTTTTTTGAAATTATATATATATTATATTTCAAAATTGACTTCATTTTTGGATTCAGAATATCAAAATTATCCTATGTTGAATTTTTGGTATTTCTCTGAGTACTTCCAATTTTTATGAATAGTGAAATATACTTAAAAACAAATTTTTTAATCAAAATAATATATAGTGATAAATTACATTATTGAGTGGTTTTAAATTTAAATTAGAATATATTTTTCTATTTTATCCAATAGTTTTCATTAAAATTAATTTCACTTTGAAATTGGACATAAACAATTGTCAATCTTTTGATATATATTGTTTCTTAAAAACACGATATTTTTTGTGACAATGGGAATTAATTATAAAATTAATTAATGCAACTTATATGTTTTGAATTTTGTAAAATAGACATCATTTTTTAATTCGGAATATCAATTATAGCTTAGGGTAAAATTTTGGCATTGTTATGAAATACTTCAATTTTTGATTAATAGTGAAACCACTAGGTGGTAGTTAAAAAAACAAAATTTTTCATAAAACATAATTTTACCGCTTCTGTGAATGTAATTTCGAATTTCCTAGAGACATGGTTAATATCAAGTAGTAAAATCTGGTTCAATGAGATGAAAATAATTTTTTGTGAATAGTAACTTTGTACTTTTATTTACCACGGTTAAAAGTAAATAGGGTAATTAAGTGTAAACATGATATTAATATTTCCCTAACATATGTCCTAATTATATTGGGCAAATTTATCTCAACCGAAAATAACCTTAGGAATAAAATTTTATAATATAGGTCCACTTGGATTAGATTAGGACATTTATTATTATTTAACTCAAAGAAGCGTTAAAAGAGTTAAAATCAAAGTTTATTTACTAAAACATTTATAATATAGTGTTATTCATAATATAAATTCGATTATAAATATTAATTAGAAATAAAAAATTATTTCATACATAATGATATTTTATTTATAATTTTTAGACATTAAATAATTTAATTTATTTATGACACAATGATGATGCAGTAATTACCATAATAGTGAAAAATTAAAATAATTGATATTATAAATACAAAAATAAATATAATTTGAGACTTTTATTGAATTAAACTAATTTTATAGGTTAATATTACATGTTATTATTAAATTAAGTAACTTTTTTCGAAGTAATCACTATTTTATAATTTTCACAAAAATCATGTATTGAATAGTGTCAAAATTGACATAAAAAGTTTTTAAAACAAATAATATATTATTACTAGATATTAAATTCCGAAAAATCTAAGGTTCGGAAAGGAGACTTATATCATGATAGTTGTATCATTAATGGATCACTTCGGGGTATCTTGGATGTATATAGTATGTTTATTAAGAATATAATATAAAAATACAAAGAGACATTGTAAAAGTTAAACTAATTAAATAAGAGTTAATACTTAATGATATGGTTAATATAGTAACCCAAACCAGTCTAAATTCTATTGGTTGAGTGTTTTGAGACCCCTACCCACCTTAAACTTTAAATAATACACTTTTAATCCATTAAAAACCGAATATGAATTTATTATAAAATAATATTTCTAGCTTTTCCAATGGTGCCCCTCACCCCTCTTATAAAAGGGCACTCCCCCTTCTAACTAATTCACACATTCAATGTCATTTGGATCGGCCAAAACCTGCCCAAATACACTCTAAACATCCGTCAATTCATCCTAGATGCCTTTCTTTAGTCATAAAGACAACTTAAGGAGCCCTTTTGATCGAATCAAAAGGGAGAACCCGAAGAAGAGGTAATTATTTCACCACTCTTTTTCATGTTCCTTTCTTCTTCCACTTCTTCTTTCTTTGTTATTACCATTCTAAAATAATGAATCATGTATCTCCTATATAATGTAATATTATTATAAATATGGTACAACCATATTCAGTATTATATCCATCCTTTTAATGACATGTCACCATACGTGCGTACGTACGGCTTACCGTCTCCACGTCATGGTGTAATTGTTATTCAATATATTATTATTTGGATGGGTATAATAATGATGTTTAATTAATTTAAAAAATAAATATAACATTATAATGATTCTGTATATATGATATAACATCCAATTATATATTATTTTAATATCAAAATAATGATATTGTCGCTCCTGCGTACGTATGGACTACCGTCTCCACGAACGCGATGAGATTCATTCTCCATCGTATCCATTCAAGTATAATTATTATATGATGATTTAAAAATAATGTTTAAGGACTTGATATAATTCTGGATATGAATAAGATACAACCAATCCATGAAAAACACGGATTACGTAACAAAACATACAATAGAAAAAGTGCAAGTTAACACCCGAAACAACGATAATACTAAGATATTATTCACAAATCAATGTTAAAAGATCATATATGATATCATATTAATATATATGATTATTGTATAATTTAATAAAAATTATTTCACCACTATACAGGAGGTTAACCTACCCTCAACCAAGGAAACGTACATGGTAAGGGTTTATTTCGCAATCTCTTCATTATCTGAGATTGTTTATACGTAATAATCTATTGGGATCTCTTTATCATCCACATCCATTTTTCATAAAAATGTATTTCAAAACAATTTTACTACTTACAAGAATATGGTTTAAAGTCATTTATACCCTTGTTTGACTTTTATAAGTGGTTTATAAAGGAATCTTTCCATTGTTTTCCAAACAAGGTCCTTTTTAACCTTTTCAAAAGAATTAAGGTAAGAATGTTTTTTTAAATTATACGGTGGGTGCAGCTATTTTCCACCAATATAAAATCGTTGAAGATTCCCTTACAAGATTATAAGAATATTTTCAAAGAAAATGGATTATTTAATATTACTCTTAAATTATTTAAAAATAGAAAAATATATTTCTCTAAAAAGAGTTTTTATTTCATCTATGTCAACATCCTTTGATGGATTTAACGCTTATTTGAAGTTGATTTTTATGATACAATACTTCTATATTGTATTGAAGGTTTTGTGATATGTTTGACTGTGGATGTGTTATTTTTATGCCATTCATGGTTTATAGATTAATTTTTTACATTTCGTATGCTAGTTTTAATATGAATGTTTATGTTATGTTTAAACCATTTCATATGGGAATGAATTGGACATAATATGTGACGGGTGGAGCCCGCTATAGCTCCTCGATGCATCGGTAAGTCTAATGAGACAAACTAGTGTCTTGGCACAAGGCCATGACAAACTATTATTTATAATCATGGCACAAGGCCTTGGATATGTGGTTATGATAGTCTGGCATTATGCATTCCATCATTATTAAAGTGGTTATTGATATTGCATATGATCATTCGATTAGTAGAATATCAATATGAATAAGTAAATAGCATTATTTCATTTTATTTTTTCCATACTATGTTGAAGTTCATGTTTAAAAGGATTTTTTTAGTCATATATAGCCTTAAATATTTATTATTATTTATGGAATTTTCCGCTATATTATTATCATTACTAGGCATTTGAGCTCACACCTTTTCTATGTTTTATTTTTCCCAGGATGTGAAAAAGTAAATTATTAATGACCTGAAGGGATAGTATGTCGGGATAAGAGTGTGGACTATAGAGACAATGTTGTTGTAGTTTTGATTTTATGATGTAATATAAAAATTATGAATATATCTAGTGTTTCCAATGCTATTAAACCAATCGGTATTTCGAGATTTTAAATTTCTTTTGATCATGCCAATGTTATGTAATAATGCACCAACTATGGGTAACTGGGGTTGGGGCGTTACAATATATTCCACTTTTTTGTTATCTAAATACACCCCCACACATTAAATCATTAAAATAAGTTACCATTGAGGTCTATATAACAGCCCACATAAAGGATGTTTTGATGATTATGTAAAAATTGATTATGTGAGTACTATAATTGAAATAAAATTTAATTATGATATATTTAATATGATTTAATGATTTTGTTAATGATCTGTTAATTTTTTAACTTTTTATTAATATATCGCCTTTTGATCTTTAAAAAAATGAAAACTTGTTCATCATGAATTCTAATTTAACAATATATAATAATGTATTTCAGGTATTTAAAATGGGTAATAAATAATCGTTGGAATATAAAAATTATTCAATATAAATTATTTTTGAATGATATTTTTAACCCAATTAGTATGTATATAAACTCCATTAATTTTATTTTTTTGAAAACAACTAATTACTGTTCAAGAAAATAATGAAAAAATGAATTCACTAACTAAAATATTGATAATAAATGATAGCAAATGATGTTTAATATATGTTCTTCTCTAATTATAGTTTTCAAAATAATATATTATTATATATTATATCTTCTTATTTATTGATTATATTGGATTCATGGATGAGGGAATCATGTTACATGGTTCATTGTCACATATTTAATTTTTTAATGTATACCAAAATACCATTAATATGGTGTGATTTCTATATAATGAATTTATTTTCCTATATTATTCATAGGAATGGAATTTATTCATGGGAGATACATTATCCTATTAGGAGTTTTATAATTCCTTTCAATCAAATAATCCAAGTGAGTCATTATTGATGAAAAAGAAATTTTCAGTAAGATGCAGTTGCTAGAAAAGGGATTTAAAATGAGAATATGAATATGTATATTAGTGTTGGATCATTACCCAAAGATTTTATGATTTTTATTAAAGGTGATTATCTTATCCATCAACATTTCCATGCCTTGTGACATGTTGAGAAATTTTTAAAACATTTTAATCATAAAATTGTAATATTTATTTAGTCAATCAGAAAAAAATTGCCATATTCAAGGTTGTTTTTTTATCAAAATGAATTAATTTATTTAAATTTAAATCGATTAGAAATACACCAAAAAATAAATTTAATTTGATCAAAATGTCACTATTTCCATAAAGGGTTCATTATATATCATATTTTTATATGAATATTTTTACATAGATAATAATTTTCAGAAAAATTTATTCTCTCTTTAAAATATAATAATTTATATTTTTTTATCTTGTAATTTTATATGGTAACACTATATTTTTTTCCGACAGACTCATATATTACCCAAAGTGTTTCATATATGTGATACTGAACATGTCACTTCTTATCGATCATTATCAAAAAAAATTCAATGAAAAAAATCAATAAATTATTTTTATAAAGAACATATCTATAGACCAATTTTCATTTGTTTATTTTATTTCTAATAATTTATCTTATAAAATATTCTATTAAAATTTTTAATGTTTTCTATATTTTTTCATCTTTTTATAAAATGTGAATATTTTTAATGTCTTCAATATGAAGTCCAATTTCCAAAAAAAATATTAACATTTTCCATGAATCATCATCTAAATTATTAAATGGATTTTAAAAAAATATTATTCTACTTATTAATAAAATATTTGATTCAAATGAATGTTTAAAATTTTCATTTTTATTTCTTTTTCCAAATAAAATAATATTAAATCCCTCTAAAATGGCTTTCTTCTAAACAAAAATATTTTATCCTACATTTTTCTTGATGTGAAATATTATTTAAATGTGATCGTCCATATTATTCATATAGATTACCTATGTAATGTCTTTCTCGTTTTTTCGAATGATCTATCACTTAATTTTTAATTCCTAACCATCCACTTTGTATAATACTAACACTTCAATGATTTCCAATCCATTGTGATTGCCTTGTTTTTTATTCATTTGATTAAAGGGTGTTTAATTTAACTAAATAAATACATTAAAATCATAATTTATTTAGTTAATGTTTCTATTTATCTATATGGTTAATATAACTTATACACTTTTATATTTGTTGAATGTAAATTAACTATAATGTAATATGATTTCGTTATACATTAATCTATATTGCATTAGTTATTAATTTTTTTATTATTTGTGTAATTATTAATAACATCCATTAATGAAACAATATAAAACTCATTTTTATTACATGGGTTATTGAATATGTGTTGAATGAAAAAAAACATACTACTGGTATTATATTACTTAAATTTGAATGGTTTTATTCTATTTTCTTTAGTGTAATCATTTTCATTTCACATGGTTTATTCAGATATAATTAGTGATTAATTAAAAATGCAAGTCATAAGAATAGATGATGATGGGTCAGGTCATATATCACCCTCCAGTTAAAATGTTTAATATTTATATATCATGATACATAAAAATGTGATCACAATTTATATTCACTGTTAATGGTCGCCACTATGGTGTATAATTATATTTTTTATCAAAAACCTAATTTTTTCCAAATTTTAATTATTTATATAATTTTTGTTCTTATTCAAATGATTTTGATTAATCCTCCTGTATCATGTTTATTGTCTCAGTTTACTTCACACTTTTGAACAATTTTTTATCCCATGTCATAATACATTATTAATGATCTCTACTTTCATTGTTCAGTATTTTCTAATGTATCATGATCATACATGTATTCTCATCTTATGTGAACTTTGGAAAGTTATTATTTTCTCCATCTTTTTCCCTTATTGTGAATAAAATCTCACACCGTTATAATGTTTCCATTTACCTTAGGGAGATTTGTAATGTTTATAAAAACTATAGGCTGTAATTTATGATAAATTATATATTAATATTATCAAGGGTTTAACGAAATATTATTATACTTCTATTCCCGATTGTAAACCATCCATTCATAGGTTAGTCGTATTATTTGTGAGATGTAATGCTTACATTATAATAATATTCTAAAATAATGGTAAGTATTTTCTAGTTTATCATTCCATATTGTTCTATATGTGTTTTCATTAAATATCATGTATTCTTATGATATGATATGTATATTGATAAGGTGCCTACGAATTTTGATGAACCAGTTTGGGTGTTTCGTTTATGGGTGACCAGGCATAGTACAAAAATTTTATTCAAGGGATATGTAATATTAGTCACGGAATGTCACAGATTATTGCCATGAAATATAAGTGTAGTTGGAAAGAAAATATAAATTGCTAGTTTAAGATGAATATATATCATAATAACTATAATCTCATGAGAGGATATATCATAGTACAATGTACTAAATCATTAATAAAATTAATGCAATGTACATGTAAAATGTGAATATTTGGAAGATATAAATGATATTTCAATATGAAATGTACTTTTAAATTAAATACTCTAGTGAGTCATGTTATATCACTATTTTTACCCTAAATTATTTTCCTAGTTATTAAATGTATTGATGCATTAATGATTATATCATGATTAAATCACAAGTTCCACAAAGATGATTTATCATTATATAATTTGAACGTGTCATTTATAATCTATTTATATTAACAATTTGTAGACATAAAAATATTTTTCAACATAAATAGAGTTATTTAAATGAAATGAAATTTATTGTTATAATTAATGGTTTATGATTTACTATATTGATATTCTACAATAATTTGAAATGTCTATAGGATAATTTGTTTCATGGATTCATGATGAAATGAAACAATGAATACATAAACATTGGATCTATGTATACGAATAAAAATCACCTCTCACAGTGATTAATATTTCCTTGAATAAATATAATTTAAACATGTATATGTGGAAAAATAATATCATTTTTTTGATGTCTGATATAATGATAATGATGATGTTTGAGGCAAATTAAAGACCAAAATTTTAGAATATGTCTTTTATAAATGGGATAGAGGTGAAACAAAAAATATTATTTCTACATGTCGATGATCAATGTTAAAACATTAAATTGAATAATATATGACAAATTTTAAAAGAAATATCATGATTCCATGACATAATAAGATTTATATATTTGAAATTATATGATTCATAAATGGGGTTACTCTATGTCTGAGTAGAGAAGAATGTAAATTTGGTATGTTTAGTAATTTAATTTTTCTAAAGATATATATACAAGAATATATCATTAACATCAAACAAAATAGGTATAAAATATGGAAGAACTAATAATTCATATTGTTGGTGTTTATTTTCATGATGAATCATTGAGATGGAGTTGAAGATAAAAGACATTTGCATCTAAAAAATATCATATGCAATGAGACTCTTATATAATGTATAGCTACTAAAATTGATGATTAAAAAATTGTATCTGTGAATATTTAAATGGTAGAAGTCAATGAGAAATATAATTCATTACTCATTTATATATCATTCAAAATATAATATGAGATAGGCATACATAATATATACATGGATATCTACTAGGACATGTCTTTTTAATTTTTAACGAAATAGATCTATCATTCAGAATTTCCATACTCACATTGTACATTGATGATCTAGTTCATTTGTTTAGTTTTATAGACCATTTTAGCTAAAATGGATCATTTATAAAGAATATATATATTTCATGAATGTCTTTTTGGAGTTAACTTATGTGGAATGAAAGATAACATCCCTATGATTATCAACATTATAATATTAGAAAATAAAACATGTATTATACAACCCCAACCATTGTAATAATTTAATCACCAAATTTAGTTAGGAGCCTTGTAAATAATATCATGTTTCTTTATCTCTTTACATTCTATCAAGAATGTAGTGTGTTTGTGATATATCAGACATTTGATATCAATTCATCCTTAGAGTAAAAATCAATTACATTAATAATGTAAAAATAAATATACAATCATAATTTTCACTCATATTAATGAACTCGTAGTGAGACTACGATACTACACATAGTAAAATAGAAAGCATAATTGAAAAAATATGAAGCATAATATCCAAATGTAATAGGAGTATGTTGAATAAACTAGAAATAGTTTTTTTAATTAATGAATTATTATTAAATGTTTCCAATATATAATTATATATATTTTTTAATTTAATGAAAAATAATTTGGCTAAAATTCATAAATAATATATGTTATTTGTATAGGTGGAGTAACCATATTAAAAAAAATGCAACCAATTATAATGGAATTCATCTCAAATTATTTATTTTATAGGTTTTCATTTTTTATTAAAAAGATTGTGTATGTAATTAATTTTTATTGTTTAATATTTAAGTTCATCAATATATTTAGAAACAATATTGTAATATTATTCATTTATATTAAAATTTACAAAAATTACTTCTATTTATGAAATAATCTTCATTTCTACTATTTTTAGGTGGATTTCCATTAAACAATTTATATCCATATAATTTCATGAAACTATCTCATTCCCCTTTTATTTTTCATATTATCAATTTCTAATGATAAACATGTATATATTATGTTTATTCTATGTATTTATTCACATGTTTAATATGTTTATTTTAGTAATAGTAATTTTTCTATATTCTCTATTTGATGGGTCCCATTTAATGATTTCGGTTTCTTTACATTGTTATTTACATATTATTAACATACTATTAAAAATGAAAATATAAACACATTCAATTAACACTAATATAGTTATTATTACCGTAATGATTATATAAATTAAATTCTAATTATCAGTACAAAAATGATAATATGATATATTATGTTCCTTCGTTAGGATATTCACGAGCACAACTTGGAGTTATCCATGTTATTCCATTAGATATATGTAAAAAAAATTATTTTTTATTCAGTTTGAGTCCAATATATTTTATTAACATTCTATGATGAAATATTGTTTATTATAATAACATATCAATTACAATACTTGATCAATTATTTATATTTCATGGGATCATTTTTCATGGGCATGATGCAATTTTTTGGCCTATAACATTAGATGTGGTTTGAAGTAGTCAATTTTTTTTATTTTCTATGATGTATTTGCAGTGAAACCTAACATATAACAATGCTGATTAATTATTATAATTATTTAAACATTATTCCTTCTTTATATAACTTCAGTATATATATTACTTTTCTAATATTATTATGTAGCGCTAATGATGATTATGGAAACTAATGTGATAATGTTCATTTCGATTTCGTTTTCTTTCGTATAATCCCTAAGCTCATTTGAATTTTAACTCACCCATTCATTAATTTATACCAAAAATTAATTTTAAGTATTAATAAGGATAGGATTGGTCTTTAATAGGACTATAATATAGTATCTAGATGTTTATATAATTATATAATCTATGATATCTAATCCATTTAATATATTAAATTTTTCATGCATGTTACAGTTAATCATTTTATTAAATGATATTGTCATGATGTACTAAAATTATGGATAATTGTAGTTGATATCAGGTAAAGATCTATAAATTTATAGTTTTCATAGATGTTAATATAAAATATTGGACAAACCATAAAATTTCATATGTCATTTCAATAATAATACTCTTATTACTTTTTATTATTTCTAGGTTGTATTGGATATTGTTTATATATCTATGAAAAAATTATATTTTCTTAAATGATGATAATAAATAATAATCACATTAGACACCCCTGTAATATAAAATTAAATAATTTTCATGATGAAATTCTAATAGAGATGAGATTGACACTTCGTTCAGCACTCGGAATGGGATTACCTAGGTGACACATACAAGTGGAAATACTAGATTTAATGTCATTGTAAGTGAGTGGGTTTTTCTAAACCGATGACAATATTATGTGTTAGAACATTTTGTCATCAATTTTTAAAAAAACCAAAGCCGATAAATTTTTGAAGTGTTTTTTATCACTGGTTTTACCTCAAACTATTTCCAATAAAAATAATGGAAATGATTTATGGAATATGTTTTTACAAAAACCGGGGAAAAAAATATGTAACTCAGGATCCTTTGATATCGGTTTTTATGAAAACTGATGTTATACATTAAAAAATAAATATTTGGAATATATATTTTAAAAACCAATTCCATATATTAAAACCAAAAATATTTTTTGCATCAGTTTTTCATAAAACGGAAGACACCTTTTTTCTACAGACTCTAGGTTATCAGTTTTTGTAAAAACCAATGACGAAAGACTTTTAAAACTAGTTAGGTTCAAGAAACCTTCATGTTTTTTTATAAAGGAAATCTAATACCAAGTTGACTCCTCTCGACTCCTGACAACATCAATGCCTTATTTTTTATCTTCATGGGACATTGTTGTCGATTTTCATCCATTTTCATGATCTGATTTATGATTTTATTATTATATCAACTTGTTTCATCGTCTATTGGTTATTTTTTAAATCCAAAAACCATTTTTGTTGACATTCATCTATGGTTTCATTTTATTTATTTTCATCATTATTTTTCATTTTCACAGTAATTTTTTTATATCTTATAGTTTTTAATTTTCTAAAGCATTACATGGAGAAATGTTTGGATGGGGGTTCTATTTTTGTGTTAATCTAAGAATTTGGAATTTTTCATTAATATTTGAAGACAAATTATTTTACATTTGATTTTGTTTTTAATTTCATTAAATTAATATTTGTTATTTGATAACAAATGTGTTGGAATACGGTTAATAGTCATCCATATGATTGATCATCCAATATTAGGTGGAACGTCCAAGTGGACAAGGATGTGTTTGTTTCTTATGTAATTTTTTAATTGTTTATTATGGTTTCACCTTGATTACTATGAGAATATTATTATTCATTGTAATTTATGATATTTATGGAATTTAAATGTGGGCTTGTAAAAGAAGCATGTAGAATTACATTAATCATTATAGGAACATACAGATTAACATGTATTTTATATTAAATTCTATGTAGACCGCATTAAAATGTTATTTTAAATATATAGTTACTCCTTATATGATTCATTAGAATTCCATTTACATACAATAATATAGTTTTTATTAGAAACCAACATATTTTCTTTTTTAGGTATTTGATAAGAATTCATTATTTTACAACATGATTCTATCATATATTATCATGTTTTGAATATATTCAATGATAATGTGTTTCCCATTTATATAGTCACCTTCCAAGCATATTTGTTTTACTAGCGCTTCTCTATCATGTCTACATATTTTTGTTGAAGATTTCAGGATTCATGTAGATTTAATAATTGTACCCATGTTCTCTACATTTTAAGGTGATTAATTAGTAATCCATGGTTGTATTCCAGGAATGTATAGTTTAACATCATTTTTTCTTTTATATATTACTTCTTATCTCATGCCCTGGTATAATATCAATGCATTGTTGTGTCAAATAAAATGTTGGAATCAATCTAATTGAAGTAAATTAAAAATTTATCAATCAATGATAGAAAACCTATATATTCAATGGTTTATTTTCCAAGGAGATGGATTTTATATTAATATAAAATGATTTAAAAATGAATGTATTTTTATTGGTTTTAATTTTTGGTATAAATGTTCTCACTCTTATTTTTTATAATAAAACTTTCACGACATAAAAAAACCAAATAATATTGAATCCAGTGTGTCGTATGATATACTAATTTATTTATGTATTTAATTTCAAATATCATGATTTTGGGAGTATTAGGATTCAGTTCACTTATAATATGAACATTTACTATAATTATTATTCCATATTACTAATAATAACTAATTTTTCTAGAAAATTGAAGGATATCATAAATAATTTTAATAAATTGAACATCAAAATAATGCAAAAACTATGTATGATTCACCAAAAATTTTAAAATATTTATATTATAATTAAATAATAATATACATATAACACACGTATATAATATGAAAATAAAAATTTTGGTGTTTGCAAATGAGTATCATATCTAATTTCACTATCTGATTATATTTTTTTATTAAATGTGTTCATGCTTACAAATTATCTATGTTTGTGTGTGTATTCAATTGTTTATATTTTTTAATAAATTCACCAATTATATTGTGATATCAGGAATTGAATCGATCATAATTTGATACATTTACGAAGAACCACTGGTGAATATGAAAAAGGGGTTGATGAATTCATGGAATTTGATAAACTACTAATTCAAAACATTTATTGAATTTATATACATGTGTAATGTATTTGAATATGTGAATGTTACACACCAGAGAAATCAAAGATCATCTCATTTGTCATGGTTTTAGTCATAATTAAACTTTATTAATCAGGCATGGTGAAAGAACTAAAAATTCAACAACCAATGTTGATTAAAATATTATAAATGAGGCAGACTATTGTATTGAAGAATTTTTTCCTCATTTAGGTGTTCGAACCATAAAAACATTTATTTTTTAATGATTTTATGTATATTCTTATAAACCAATATTCCGAGGTTGAAGTAAATATATAGTGTTATTAGTACTTTTGAGATCAGTTGACATAAAAGAAAAAAATGGGTGGAGTGATAGAAGTTTTTCTAGCTTACATGAGTGTTTAAAAGAGCTACATCTAGAAGGCAACAAGCATCCATATTCCAATTATGTGGCGGTGAATATATTATTCCCAATGGTCTTTGGGTATAACAATATACATTTTTTTACCACTGATTGAGTACTGTATAGGAAATAATATGAATATTTATCAAGTTGTCTTATATGTGGGACATCACGATATGAGATAGATAGGAAAGTAAACATGGATTTATTTTCATGTATTTTATTCTAACATCAATAAAAAATATCGTTCTTATGATAGTATCCAATATTTATTGCATATAATTTTTATAATTCAATTGTGATAAATTCTAGGGTACTAGAATCAAATCTCCTGTAATAGAAATTTTGGAACCTTCTAACAATTCCTCATTTGAAGCATCTATTTTCAAATTCAATTGATGCAAAGTGGTTAATATAGTATTCAGATGAGTACATATCATATGACAACATTTTTCATCATGATGAATCAACATAGTGGATTCATTTTAATAATAAATTTCATGATTTTGTTAGTGAAGTTGGAAAATATGAGAATGGGATTGTGTACTAATTTAATGAATCCATATAAGAGCTTCATTAACCAAAATAGTTCATTTCATGTTTTCTGGGAAGATTAAAACTAATCCCCACGTGAATGTATGATGAAATAATATGTTATGACAAGCTAGATGATTTCTGGAGAAAAAAACTAGAAATGATATCGATGTGTATCTTTCACCATTGATTGATGGTTTGAAACAACTATGGAAGGAATGTGTTAAAATATTTGAGGCATACAAGAAAGAGTATTTCTTATTGAGTGCTATTATAATGTTCTCTATAAAAGACATTCCAAGATATTGGAACTTATCTGGATATTCTTTTACGAGACATAATTCATTTCTTTTTTGTGAATAACATACTTTATATTATCAATTCAAAAATTGTAGAATGATAGTGTTCTTGGGCCATTGTTGTTTTTTTTACAAATTTATCTTCCATATCCTAGAATTAAAAATTAGTTTAATGGTTCTAAAAAATAAAAACTTCCTCCTTGACCATTCTCGGCTATAGAATATTATGACAGCATGAAAAATATTGATTCGACATTTGGAAAGAAAAGATGTTCTGTTCATCAATGAAATATCTTGAAGAGGTGGTATATCTTATTGGAACTAAATTATTAAAAAAAATTATAGGTAAAACATATCATCAATAAAATCCATATTGATAAAAACAAATGTGAAATATTTACTGGAGCCTTATTATATATAAAAGGAAAGAAAAAATATATATTTCATGCTAGATTGTTCTTGATATTAATGAGAATATATTTGTACTAAACTCAATCTAAGAAATGAAGATAAAATATATTTACCTCTATCTTGTCCCACATTAAGAAAGATTGAAATGGTGAATTTTTGTCAGTGTATTCATGTAATAAATATAAAAAGTGGGTTTTATTCAAATGTGGTTGAATTGGTGTCATTGAATGATTAAATAATAATATGTATGAAATTACTTGATTTCCATTTATTGATTCAACAAATTCTACCAATAGTAGTGCATGGAATATTTTTGATAGCTGTAAAAAAGAATGTCATCAGGTCATTTAATTTTTTCAAATCAATTTGTAGAAAATTATTTTATCCAAATTTGATACATGTTTTGCAGAATAAAGGATCTCTTATTCATGGTCAAATTAAAATGTATTTTACACCCATGATTTTTGATATTATGGTTTATCTACATATTCATTAGGTGCATGAGATAACAATATATGGCCATGTTTATTTATGATGGATGTATCCATTAGAGATATAAATGAAAATTTTGAAGGGATATATTAAAAATCCTTATCGAACGGATGCCTCTATTTTTATAAATTTTGTTTTACAATATGTGATTTAGTTCTATAAAAATAATTAATATATCGTAGAACATATTGTTCTACCTATATCTTGACATAAAACAGTTGATAGTGCAGGTTGAGGGGTTTGAGGATTAAAGGTGAAGTTAATTCCAAGTGATGAAGTGGTGTAGGAAAATATATACATTTTGAACGACATGGATGAGGTTCTGTCATATATATTCTCACATCTTGTTGAATTAAAGTTTGATATTAGAAAACTAATTAATAGTGGTTAATGATTATGCATAATAACACATTTGTTTCAAGGTTTTAAGAGGATGTCACCAGTGCTATATGTGCATCGGAATAATTGATGTGGTTTGCAGGGGACCATCTTTTAAGGTGATCAGATAGTCTGTTGTTTATCTTAATTTATGAGAACATTACAGAAAGAATCATGATGACAAGATCATCGTTCAAAATAGTGGTGTGATGGTTTGCGCTTTAAATGATTATTTTTGAGTGCGAATGACCAAAACCCAATTTTTGAATCAACACCATATTTTGGAGTCTATGAAGACATCTAGGAAATTGATTATATTAAATTATGAGTCACTATTTTTATGTTTAATTGGGTTGATAGTAAGAGTGTTGTGAAACATGATGAATATGGGTTTAAACAGGAAGATTTGAAAATATTAAATTACAATGATAAACAATTTATCATAGAGGCACATGAAAACCTTGTATTTAATGTCTTTGAGCCACCGAATGATTAGTGGTATGTCATTCTATGAGGAAAAATATACCATTTGGGCTAGAGGATGATTCTTATGATGTTATTGATTTACATGATCCTTATTTTTCTATTAAGAAATTTTTGGATGATTACAATTAGTACTAGACATACATAGTTCATATAGTTTTTAATGATTATGATGATGGAATGAGAGAAACTACAAAATTAGTCTCTAATTATTTATAATAAATATTTATATTTTGTTTCTTTTTTGAAACATACAAATTCATGATTCATTTTTAAATACTTATTTTATTTCATGTCTCTAAATATTCATTTTTTTAATGAAATTTAGGTACAGAAAATTTCATTACACTTTCTAATATAAATGTTGGATACATAAAAAGATGAGCAGTTACTAGGGTATATATATATTTTCAAATTATAAAAAATTCAGTAATATACTTATTTAATGAGAGAAAATTGATAATTTATAAAAAAATCAGATATAATGATGAATCCTTTGCGGATGACACTTCTCATGTTACGACTAAAAAATAATACTCTCATATTTGTAAATGTGGTATTACAAATGTTCCCAAACTTTCACTTCCTCGTGATGATGACAGATTATTCATCAATTTTAATGATAATAATAATGCAAATTGTGAAAATGCAGTTAAATTTATTAATTATATATTGATGTAGAGGCTTTTCAGGATTTGTATTTTATATCTTGATTGGAAGTCAATGTACCTAATGGCGAATCAATAACTTTGGGAGGTCCTGATGGTAAAATATCATAATTTTTTTATTTTATCTTGTTTTTTAGATATTAAATATTTTATATGAAATATTTAATTTATTCAATTATTGAGGAAAATAAATTTTGAAGAAACCAAAGAAATTAAGAAAAGGAATCTCTCTTTAGAGGTAGTATGATGAAGATATTTTAAAAAAAACAGAAAAAACATTATGTTATTGGAAAGAGATAGTTTGAAAACCTATTCCTTAATATTCAATTCTTAGATGAACATACATGGAAGTGATTTTTTGATATTCGAAATGAAGAAAAATTTTAGTTATGATTATTAATTTATATTGTATCATTTATTATATATTTATCTAAATACAAAGTAGTTTATTTCTATATAACATGTCCGCAAGAGATCTCATCAAGAGATCCAGTGGAAAATGTATACCCTAGTACATTATTACATGGAAGGTATCTGTATTTGGATTAAAAAATGATAAAAGAATATTTTGAGACATTAAGATCCCAATTATGTAGTGGTTCAGACCATGTCCTATTTGGTCCCACATTTCCTCCAACAGTCCATAAAAATTAGAAATGGCCAAGAAGAAAGATAAATGAATAGTATATTACATTGAACACTATAAAAGTAGTTGATAAAATTTTATGTAGTTATTATATATTTATCATAAATTATTCTATTTTTTAAATATTAAACACTAATATAACATTTTCATTTATCATTTATAGATGAACATCAATAGAAAGAGACAGATGGATCTTTTGTCCCTGATGGTAGGATAGTCATCATAGCCACTGCATTGAGAAATGATGAACATCCAGGCCATGTTAGAGGATATTAGGAATGTGTTATTATGTAGAAGGTTTTTGGTTAGATTAATCAATAAACACACCCAATGATAAATTGTTAAAATTAGAGATGAATGTTATGAAATAGTCTCGGGGTGATCCAATTCAACCAGTAGTGCAGAAGGCATTGTTAGGCACTTGAAATAACATTCATAGTATTTGTGTATCTTATTCCAATATTATTATTTGTCACCAATTTTTCTATTTTATAAATTATAAATACTAATAAATCTTTTTCATTTTTCATCCTTACCAGCTTGGTCACTCGAACTACCCTTCTCCATCTACCTACCATGCCCCTTCTACGTAGCATTCCCATGTATGTTATTTATTTTTCATCAATTTTCTATTATATAAATTATAAACAGTAATATAACTTTTTCCTTTTTTCATCCTTTCCAGCATACTCAGCTGAACACCTAACCCCATCTACCTACTTTGATCCTCCACCTCCTCACTCGGACCAATCTATATATTATTTAATTGTGATAAATTTTTCTATTTTATAACTTATAAACACTTATAATTTTTGCATTTTTCACCCTTCCCAACCAGATCACGCGAACTACCCTTCCCCATCTTCGTACATTGTCCCTCCACCTCCTCGCTCGGACCAAACCGTATACTGTGAATCATTTGATGGAGATAATCATATACATATTATTGTGTTAGGGCTCGTGCATTTATTTTGGAGATTTTTTACTTTACCAGCAAATGCATATTGGTCAGGTTAGAGTATCAGTATGTGATATTACTAATTCTAATGCTCTACAACCACTTCCCACTGAGGAGATCACCATGGTTGGGGATTTTCTGGGAAAGTTTTTACCTTTTACAACTCGTCTTAATAGATTATTTCATATGTGGTATGAATTTTTTAATATTTATTTGAAATTATTCAAAATTACTTATAATGTTTTCTAACATTTAAATTATATTATAATATTTGAGTGAAAAAGAAACTTCTCAAAATAAACCAAATTTTATGGAGCGATCAACTATAGATACTTATTATATTTCTTTTGGGATACAAATATTATCTCAAGATTCTTCTTAATTTATTTATATCAATGATTTGATAATGAAAGATGATATATGCAGAAGATAATATCCATTGAGATTAATCCATGAAGATATCATGCATCTAGTTGATTTTGAAGAGCTCTACAAGAATGTTGTATAGTTGTTTTCCATGTATGTAAATTGACATATGAATTTTTATTTATTTAATAAAACATTGTTTTAAAATTACAAACTATATTTTCTTTTTAAATTATGGGTCAACACACTATTAATCTAAAAAATTAATGTACATTAATTTACGGTATTATAGATCCACAATTAATTTCCATTCAAGTGAAACTAGTGAATAATCATGATAGAGTTTCATATATACTTAAGTGATTATCACAAACAATTATTGAGGGATGGTTTTTTTTCATTTATTTATTATTAATAATAGTTACATAATTATGAATTAATGATCATTATAATGTCATTAAATGTGAAACTATTCTATTTTAAGGGGGAATTAGATTTTAGGTGTCTCATGCCCAAGTGAGTGAACCTTATATTGTGTTTTATCCTTATTAGGGAATGTTCGTAAAAGGTTTCTCTCATTATTAGAAAGGTATTCTTTTTTTTGAAGCTCATTATGATTAATTTCATTCTTATACATATATTATTAGGTCATATATATGAAAATGTAGTTAATGGTAGACATTTAACAAGGAATTCTTGTCAATAATGTAATAAAAAATATAATATGGTAATGTTTAGGTAATTTGATATTATAATAGTTTTTATATTGATATTTCATTATATATTGATTTTTATTAGTAGTTTAATTTTTTTTAACTATATTTTCATTTTCAAAAAGGACATGTCGAATGTTGTTATTATATTCTACGATTCATGTCTGAGATAATCTCAACTGTGGAAACTAATTAATTTGGTATGATTAGTTGTACTAAATTTTTTATTTTATTCATCCATATTATTATATTTTTAAATCTCATATCAATAAATGTTATTTTAGGAATTCAATAATTCACATACTTATTCTCAATATAATATTACCCATAATCAATCTATTTTTCAAAAATATTGGTTATGTATGATTAGGATTTTAGTTATTTATATTATAATATTTATGAATAATATTATAGATAGGTTAAAAAACTATTTCGATATAATATGTGTTTTAACATACTAATAATCAAAAGAATTCATCAAAAATAATCAACTATGATGATGTTGTAAATTTTAGGTATATGTATTTTAATTCTACTTAAAAATATTTATTTGTAGCCAATTTTATTATTATGTGGATAAAATCGTGTATGTTATATATTTCTCATCAATGAAAAAAAATTACTTGATTGTTGTATATTGAATTTTTATTAAAGGGGTTTCAATTATTTTGGAAGTGAAATATATTTCTTTTTTCTAAAAAAATATATTTTGGTCTCGGTTTTTTAAAAAACTTATACAGATTTGTTTTTAATGAATATTTAGTTTTCAACATCGGTTTTCAAAGAAATTTTTGTCAAAAAAACTTAGTACTGGTGTTTATTGTTGGTTAATTTTCAAACTAACGCTGAAAATATTCATCTTCTTGATTTTTGGTGTCGGTTATTATAAAAACGAATGCAAATATCTAGATATCGGTGTCCTTTTTTTGATAAACTGATTCAAAAAAGCCTAAATGTAAATGACTATCAGTATTAGTGTTTGTAAAACCAACATAAAATTAAATTTTTAATTTTTCCATTATAAATGTTTGTTAAACATGAATTTAAAAAACCTGATGTTAAATCCTATTTTCTCACTAGTGAATGGTTGTGAATGCAATATCTCCCGCATTGGATGGGGGGTCCATTCATACCCCACTATCTCTCATCCTTCAAACTCATCTCTTTCAAACCTAGAAATTCTTCTCCCATTCCTATAACGACCCATCCCAGAGGGTCTGGGGTTGTGAGTACCCCAATTTCATCTTTTTTTGGTCGGGGTACTACTATCGACCACCAAGTATGCAAATCTCATAAATGGGATGCTTTAGCCTTTGTACATGTACAGACACACACATCCCCAAACCCAAATATGATAGTTTTTTTTAAAAAAAAGAAACTGATCATGAATACTACTACGAAATCGTAATAAAAATAAAAAAGAACACAATTGTAATTAAAGAGACATAATACAAGCCTCCCAAAAGAGGATTTGACTTGTTAATAAACAAGATCCCGAAAATCATCCACATAAAACACTAACTGAAGGGTCGGTGAAGGAAATTTGATTAAAGTCATAGAATTGCACCTCATTCACCTAATCACTCTATGAAAAACCTAGTTCTGGTCCACCTAGGATTCCATTAAATATTTTATCTTCCTCACATAGATAAAAGTGTAAAGCAAAATGAGTAGGACTATTAGTGGAATTACAAAGAACCCCCAATATCAAGGATGCAGAAAATAGTGTTGATGGTTCATTGAGCATTCATGTTAGCGCAGAGGGTGTCGATGGAGCAAGGAGAATATGTGGAAACTTATGAAGCATCGATGACATAGAGAAAATTTTTTGGTGCACAAAGAATTGATGGGTCACGCTTCCCCCATGTCACACACTCACCTAGATCACATATTCATAGTTAGTTGTAGGATTCCTATCCTAAATCACCTATTCTAGGAGAAACTAATCATTTAGACATTAAATCGGAAACCAAATTCCTTACATACAATCTTATTGTATCTCAAAAAAACATCACATCGCAAGGGTTCCAATTCCACAGACGTCTCCTCAAATAGACCTCTTCTTTGAATGATGTAGACAATTTAGTGATAACGGCATGGTTCATGTCCATCTAGACTTGGTCTGACCGACCCTAGAATAAATTGGTCAGTCTAACCCGACCTGACCAAGATCAACCTTAACCTATCTAACCGAGGTCACCCAGACATAGTTCCTCCCAATTGGAACCTGCTCACCCCAGCATCGTTGGTAATCCCTGGAAGAATAGGTCGGGTTGTATGCATGCTAAATGTGGAATATCCTAGACACATATATCTAGTAAAAATGGAATTGTACCACATGATATGTGGCCAATCCACCTTCCAAGAATTCACATGTGTCCCTTTAGCAGGTTTTCCAACCAACGCGACTTGAGCCACATCACTAGCATTGCCCATGCCCTTCTACCATGGCCTTCCCATTGCAGCCTGTGGAATCTTCATTGATAGAACCTCTATAGTGTGGCCACACTGACAACATGGTCTAGCAGCCTCCTACCTCCTATGTCCCCGCTAGGTCAAGCACCACATACCATCGCACACGCAAATTAAAACCATCATGTTCAACATGGATCCATCATGTTTCGTCCCCAGAGGCACTCATTCTGTGAGTCGCATCAACAACTCAGGTTCTCTGTTTTCAAAAAACATATCTACATTCATGATCCTCTGGTCACAAACATCCCTTTCATGGTATTTGATCCAATTTTTTTATCACAATGTGCATCTGATCGTACAATGTGCCACCGATAACATTGATTCGGGAACTCTAGGTTTCAGCTGAAAAATTTCATAGAACATGGATAAAGAAAAAAGACTAAGATTTCATGAAGAATGAGTCTGTTCTTCTTTTCATTTAATTTTTTATCAGTTCTAATAATAGGTAATAAAAAAGAAAGACGAATCTTGAAATCACAAAGATTCAATCCCCTTAATAAAACCCCAAAAACTTATCTACCCCACTAGAATGAACAACCCATGGATCAAATTTTTCACGTCCTTGCCTGCATTCATTGTTTGATTCTAATAAGGGGAAGAGAAACTACAAGGAGATCAAGACCCTACCTTAGAAATCGCCTCTATGTCAACATGTAACGTCCAAATAAAATATTTTAATTAAATATTTTATTTATTCTCACATAAAAAACTATTTTCAACCTCAAACCATCCCAGTTGAGGTTAGGCCCTACCTAATGTAAATTGGTTGTTCTAAATACAACAGTTCCCTCAGATTTCCAATATGGATACCCATTTAGATTTTATTCATGTTAAATTATAAACCAACCGTGTATCATAATTAAAATCTGAAAAATATTCGATGACTTATTCTGGTAACAACATTGATCATAATCACACACCGTCCCAACGTCTAGTCTGAGAAATTTCAATGTTAATTTATAAATATAAAACCATTTAAAACCCAAGTCATTAATCCAACCACACCATAGAGTTTCAAGTCCCTGAAATATAAAATCATCACTACTTAAGAAAAATTTTAGGGTATCGAGCATGAATCTAGGCCTCCCTCTCCCATGTTCTCTATGGAAGATATCCATGCACCCACCAGAATCATAAAAGTGGAATTGACCATCCAAAATTGATCATATCTTATCAAACCCCAATCTCTACCAGGAACTCAATAATGGTCACTCCATAATCACTGTCTAGATCACCCATGTTGATTACATTTGATTGATTAGGCATGTACCTCATTAGTTGAAACACATGGAAGACATCATCCACCCAATGAACCATTGTGGTAAGTGCTGGGAAAAACCCATCTCACAAAATCTTCTCATAATCTTCAAAGGATCAATGTATCTATGAGTTGACATACCACCCAAACAAAATATCTGCAATACCCAACTAGGTAATACTTGAAGAAAAAAATGTTCTCCATCCTCAAACTCCAATGGCCTCCTCCTCCTGTCAGCATATGACTTATGATAGCTTTGCATATTCCTCATCCATTCATGGATGGCCTACACCTACTCTATGGAAGCCATACCAACTCTCTACCAATTAGAACTAACTCTCCTAGGACTGTCCAGTAATGTGGTGACTTACAGTGTCACATGTACATGGCCTATAATGGTACCATTCCAATAGTGGAGTGATAGGTATTGTTTTATGAAAACTACACTAGTTGTAGGTGATCCTCCTAACTACAGCCTATGTTTAGGATGTAAGCACATATCACGTCTTCAATAACCATGATTGTCATCTCTATTTTTCCATCTTCTTAGGGATGAAAAATTGTTCTCATGTGAAAATGAGTTTCAAACACCTCTACCATACCTTCAACAACTAGGATTTGAAAAGATAAACACATCCTGAATCAATCATCGATGGCACATCATGAAGCCAAACAATTCCATTCATGTAGAGGGGTCTCTTAATCTCTATTATCCTCTGATCACAGATCTATTCGAAGTGGGATGACATGATGAGGTGGTATATGATCATACAGATTGTATTTTCTTCCCTATACATCTATGGTATACCGATCAAAAATTCCATCTATATCACATCACACAACAACTCGGGCTCCTCATGTGTTTGATTCATGCCCGATGGTACTTGGTTCTCAATAATGTCTTTTTGATAAATAAGGCACCTAGATATAAACTATTCCATTTCCTTCATCATCCCTGGGAAAAATAACTAAATTTGTACGACCTGATATATATTTTACACTCTCGGATGTACGACCAATGGATATTTATGGGACACTATATACCTACTCTCGCATCATAACAAGTACTAATGTGCATCCTCTAACAAGAATTCTGTACTCCCCACCTATTCAAAATCATTAAGGGCATCCGTGTTGGAGAACTGATCCCATCGGGTCTCGTAGCCGATATCCCCATGTTATTCCTGCCTAACTTGTTGTTAGAGTTGAGGGGTTGCAACAATTGATAGAAGGTAAGATGATCCCTCTCCAACAACAACAGATATTTGTAACATTTCCAACTGCTCTGATGCCTCACTCAAAAACTGCAATATGTATATCCTTCTGAGAGTGTCGACCACAAAATTTCCCTTCCCAAGAGTATTGAAAATATCAATTTCATAGCCCTAGAGAAACTCCATCAATTGTCTTTTTCTCAAGATAAAATCCTCATAAGAGAATTTATTCATGATATTCATGTGTTCATAGTAGATGGCAAGAAGCTCACCCATCAGGTAGTGTATCTACATATTCAATGCAAAGGAAACCATTGCTTTCTCAAAATCATAGGGGTTGGCAGTTCTAGTCATGAAAACTCATCTTGTATGAAGCATAGGTAATCATTACATTCCCCTACATATGGAAGAATCCAATCCTAATGCATCATTCATCACATAACACCATGTAACAAAAACAATCTCCTGATAATATCATAATGGAGGCAGTCATCAATATCTACCTTAGCTTCTAGAATCACGGATAGCATTTATCTGTCTACATAAAAGGAAACCCCTTATATGTTAAAGGAATCAAGGGTGCTGTTAATCTGTTAAAGACTGGTAAAACCATAGGATAGTACCCATACAGTCCCATAAAATTCCACTCCTCGTTAACACTCACATATGGTTCCCATGAAAGTATTGTGTCTATCTTCACTAGATCTACCATAACACCAGCCTATGAAATTATGTATTCCATGATGTGGACCTCCTGAATCTAGAAATATCACATTGAAAGCATCCTATAAGTCTCATTCTATTTATGTCTGTCATGGACTATATTCAAGTGTATTATATGATACACCTCAAATGTTGTTTAAACTACAATTTCATCAATTAATATATCATCAAACTGATCCATGTATCTCTGGATGATCATATTCATGAGTCCCATAAAAACATCTTAGGTGTTTATCACACAAAAAACCATCACCATATAGTCATAGTGTCTCTATATATATCTATAATTGTCTTTCTGTTGACCTCATCTTGTACTCAGAGCTGGTGATAGCATGGTCTAAGGTATATCTTTAAGAAGCATCATGCTCCCTTAAGCTGATCAAAGAGGTCATCAATCCCACTAAGTGGATACATGTTCTTTACAATCACCTGGCTTAGGCAACGGAAATTTACACATAATAAAATGTTCATTTCTTGTTACACCCCATGAATTCATAGTAATTTATCTCTTTAATGTAATTTAATAGCTTATATTTCACGCAATGTCGACACGGATTGTGTTATTCACAAGATTGATATCCTACAAAACAACCCATTTGAATTATAATTGTTTAAAAATGTATTTATTTATCAACAAAATATTATGATATGAATAATAAAAAATATATTTTACAAATTATTTATAATTTATTCATATAAAGAAACCAAATTTATAAAAAATTTTTTTGTTAAAATGATATATATTTTAAAAAATTATTTTCATAAATAACTAAATTGTATTTATTTTTGTAAACAATAATAAAATTTATTTTAGACACTCCTTTGAATTTAATTTTGTAAAATTGACATCATTTTTGAATTTAGAATATCAAAATTATCATTGGGTGATATTTTGGTATTTTTTGGATAATTTTCATATTGTGATGATTAATGAAAATACCAAATTTTAATTAAAAAAAAATTTTCAATCCAATTAATTTATAGTGTTAAATTATAAATTTTAGAGGTTTTAAATTTTAATGAGATTTTAGTTTTATCATTTTATATAATTTCTGTCATATGATGTAATTTAACATTTAAATTATACATAAACACATGTCAATATTTTGATAGTTTTTACTTCTTAAAAACCCATTTTTTGTTTTTGACAACAAGAATTAATTATATATAAATTTTTGAAAGGTCAGTGTTTTGATATTTTAAAATGGATCCCATGTTTTGAATTATGAGTTCAAAATTCTGATAATAGGTAACTTTTATTTTTAGACATTATTAATATTATCTTCGGTAAATATTTTATTTATCATGGCTAAAGTGTAAAACCAGTATATTAGGGAAAATAATAATATTATAATAAAATAAAAAAACTCTAACACATGTCATAAACCTATTTTCTAATACATATCTGATAATGGGAATCATTGGGTCGATTTTTGGACCCCATTGAGCCACATATATGTGAAAATGACACTTTATAATGGATTTTGTAAAAATTAAAATAAATATAAATGGAATTTGTTTATGAAATAAAATAATTTTAAAGGTTAATATGACATTATAGCGTTGAATCAATGTATTGTGTTCAATATAATCATGTTTTTATGACTTTAAAAAAAACCAAATATTAAATATTGTCAAAATTGACAAAAATGAGTTTCTAAAACAAATACTATTTTATTAAAGTATATAATATTCTTAAAAATATAAGATTCAAAATAAATAAATAAATAATGTTATATGTTTCATTAATGAACCTCATGATGTTCTCTTGGAATTTTATAGTATTTTTATTAACCATGTAATATAAAAATACAAGAAGTTGTGTTAAATGTTAAACTATTTAACTAGGAGTCAATCTAAATGATAAGGATTATATGGTTATCAAAAAGTGTCTAATACATATTGGTTGAATGTATTTCGACACATCCCCTACATAAACTCGAAATAAATCTATTTTGATATATTATAAGACAAAAATGATTTAAAAATAAAATAAAATTTCAATCATTTCCTAAAGTTCCCCTCACCTCTATTATAAAAGGGTACTTCACCATCTCTTAAATTTAAACCACAAAAGTCATTTAGATCAGCCAAACCATAACAAAATATCTTACCAAATACCCCCAATTCATCTTTTAGGCCTTCCATAGATCATAAATTCAACCAATTGAGACCTTTTTCTTAAATCAAAAGGAAAAACATGAAGAAGAGCTAATTACTTCATCATCTCTTTCAATGTTATTTTCTTCTTCCACTTCCTCTTTCTTGGTTGTTTCTATAACAAAATAAAAACACCAGTTCCATTCACATAATAATATGTTATTATAAATATGGTACCACCATATTCATTATTCTATCCATCCTATGAATTTCAAAGTCACCGTACATGGGTACGTACGGCGTACCGTCTCCATGACATGGTGTAGTTTGTTATTAAACGCTTTATTATGTGGATGTGTATAATAATATGTGTAATTGATTTAAATAATAAATATAACATTTTAATTATTCATTATATATAATATATCATCCAATTATATAATATTACACAACCAATAGAATGATATTGTCGTATGTGCATACGTACGGCTTACGGTCTCCACAACATGATTAAAGTAATTTCCATGTTCACCATTCAATGATGGTTATAAAAATATATGTTATTAATAAGTATTTATTATATAATATAATTATTCTACTATAAATATAAATATAAATGTGTGTATTTACATATATCTCATTCACTTCTATCTGTTCAATACGATGTGAAAATAGAAACAACGATTATGTGTACGTATGACCTACCATCTCCATAAATGGTGTTTTATATTTCCTATATCTATCTGTTTAAAAAATTTATATTCTGAATATATATGATACATAAATATTTTAGTATATTATGGATGAAATTAAATGATTACATAAGTGATATGATCATGATTAACCACTTAAAACACATACGATAAGGAAAGCGATTATTACCACTAATGTTATTTTAACATTGAAATTATTATTCTATAATCATTATAAAGTCATAAATGAATGAAGTATGAATTAATTAATATGAATATGGTTTTGGTATAATTTAATAACATACTATATTAATTATATAAGAGGTCAAATGTACCATCGACAAATGAAAACTACAAGGTAAGGGTTAATTCTTAAATCTCATTATTATCTGAGATTGTTCATGTGTATGTATTTACTGGGTCATATTTATTATCAATTTCCATGTCTCATAAAATATGTTTACTTATCATTGTTAACTATGTAAACATACTTTAATAGATATTATTCTTGATTGTGATTTATTAATTATAATACAATCTTCGATATTTTATTGAATGAGTTATGATATGTTTGTCTGTAGATTTTGTATTTTTATGCGATTCATGGATTATTGTTAATATATAGAAATTTTTTATTCTAATTTTAATAATAATGTTTATGTAAAGTTTCACCCTATTCATATGATTAATGCATTGGACATAGTATGAGACTGGTGGAGACATTTGTAGGCCCCCAATGTTGTTGTAGGTCTTATGAGACAAATTAGTTCTTTGGCACAAGGCCTTGAAAAAATTATTATTTGTAGTCTTGTAATTAGGCCTTGACATTATGGTTATGATGTCCGAAATTAGGCATTCCATCATTATGAATATTCTTTATTATATGTGATTATTCAACTAGTATAATTTCAAAGTGCATGTTTATATGGTAATTTTTGATTAATTTTTTCCATATTATGTTCATATTTATGTTTAAAAGGCTGTTGTATTTATTACACATTTTCATTTAATGTATATAGACTTTTCTAAATTAATTACCATTAATGATAAGATATGCTCAGCCATTTATTATTTTTATTTTCTGAATATTCCAAGAAGTTAATTGTGATCGATATGTAGGGTTATGCTAGGGAAATAATGTAATTATTAATTGATTCTTTATGTTGGGTTTTATGACTGAATATGTAATGTAACGTTCATTTATATAATCTATTTAAATAGTATAGTAAAACTATCAGTCCATAGGGAAATGAATCCTTCTAGTCATTCCAATGTATTAAAATAATGCACCAGCTCTAGGATTCTGGGTTCAGGGTGTTAACTTTGGTATCAAAATATGTTTATTAACATCATTGGAAATAGATTTAGAATACTTAGATTAGGAATCACAACCCTATGATAAACGTTGTGAAAATGAATTGATGATCCCAATGAATTTTTGTAATGTAGGGATTATTTGGTGTTTCAATGATATATATTCATGTCTGGATACTACAAGTGGATGTGGTTCTGGAATAGATGTACCATGGAATGAAAAATCTGACAAGGTGTTTCGGGCTTGACTTAGGAGAGTTGGGTACACAACAATGGTCCTTACCATGCACCTAGTTTGTCACTCCCAATGTATATGATTAGGATAATTTTCATTTTCATTACAATCCATTATGAAGGGTTTATGAGAAAATACATCGCCAAAGAAAAAATTTTTTATGGATATGGATTATATGTATAAATTGCTCAATGTTGGTTAAGTATTTTACATGTTTGGAATTATTAATTGATATTCATAAACTAACCTAGTGTATTCCATTGTTAAAAAATTGTGTCTAGTTGATGGAATGGAAACTGTATCAAGTAAAGTAATCCATATAGTGATTTCCATCCTACTAAAGATATTTATAGTGGAGCTGCTGATGAAACTGGTTCTGATCAACTTATAACCATACATGTACAAACCACTAAGGTTATGAATAATAACCATACCTGTGTGAAGCCCCATGATCCACAATGCATATGATCAATGTTATGATGCTTCTGAAGGAAACAACCACCAATTATTAGTGCGAAAAAAATCCTTTTTTAGCTGAGATATGAATATGTTCCATAGATAAAATATTCCATTCTTTGGTATGTAAGGAATGTGAAACGTTTTTCATGGTAGTTTACCACCTCTTGGGTGATGTCGATCAATTATGGTCATTAATTCATCACACAAATCATGATAATGAAGTAGGAAATTTGGAATAGAGGGAGATTAAATAACCTTTTCTAGATAAATGATTACCTCGTGAACAATGAGCTGATATGGAACGAAAACTTCTCAACCTCCAGAAAATGGAGGATGAGAATGTTGCAAAGTATAAGGATAACATATCAATGTTACAATGGCCAGATACATACTTAAAAAATATCCCATGAAGTATGATTGATCAATTCTTTGATGCGTTAAAACAATTTCTCCATCGAGCATTACTCTCACAATCCTTTTAATCGTACGAAGATATAGTCTTCTGTGTTATAAAGACATAAACATTATGCTCTATGTCTTCTGAGATTAATGTAAATATATAGAAAAAGATAATGGGGGAGCAAGAGACATAAAAATGTAAAATGGAGAGATGGATTTTCTCTTTTCTAACAATTGTGGGAAGAATCACTCCAAACTTTTCTTATAAGGAATGACAGTTTGTAACCAATGCGTAGAAAAAATTCACCATGCTCGCTATTTTAAGGGAAAGAAAGAAGTTGTTCAATGTTATAATTGTAATGTTGTGGGAAATTACGAAAAATATTGTCCAAATCATAAAATATTTATAGGTCCGGAAATTCAAATGGATCAATGTCAATCATATGTTCTTACTACAGTTGAAGTTGAAAAATTAATGTATTTTTTTTTTGGATTCAAGAATTATTTCCTAGTTATATGAAGAAGATGATATATATAAGGATTATACAATATTAAATTTTGTTTTCATCATGGTTTTAATATTAGGAATATAAAAATATATTATTTATGTGATAATAAGAGAAACATTACATTGTTTGAGGAATCTAATGTTATAATTGATTTTGTAAATTTAGAGAACTTTTATACCAAGATTTGACAAAAGTATTTTCGATAACTCAAAGGGCTATAATGGACTACGTTGAACATTGGATGTTAAATTTTAAGGTTAAAAAATTTATTAAAGATTATATATGAAAAATTATATTGCTATAATTTTTATAAAAAGGACAACCCGAATGTCAGGAGAAAACACATCACATCTCGCAATGTCACAAGACATGAACCTGCGAACAAAGGGCGACAACAGTGCATCACCTACCACTGGCCAACGTTATTGAATGGGCTGTAAAATATAGTTTAATTATTTTTATAATAGATTAATTATAAATTAATTTACTATGGAACACTATACAATTAGGTTAAATATAATATTTTTGAGTTCTATTATCTTTTGGAGTGAAAGATGAGTATGTGCTAAACACTAGTTAATTGATGGAACTATACCTGTCAAATATTTTTTCCCATAAACTTTTGGGAAAGGATCATAAAACAAAAAATGTGTTATAGTAATACCTTATGTATTGTTTAACCAATTATAATTTCAATTTTTATAGATTTGTTGCATTGTGTCCCTAAATGTTATATTTATTATTCAATTGTTTGTGATTTATGACCTCAATCACTCCATATAAATATTTTTTTTATTCCTCCATTTATGTTCCTTTAATTTCAACCAATTTTATCATTTTAATTGTCCTAATTTACTAGTGACTTATTCATTTTTCTATCCATCATACTAAAAGTAAATTTTATTAACCTAATTTCCCATTAGGGTTTTCCACAAAGGTATTTTATATTTTCAACCTTTTACTTTTTATGAAAAATATGAAATTTTTTATAAAAAATTTTTTAAATTGGAGGAGAATGCGAAACACAATTATATCATAGTATGTTATCTACTTAATGTAATTTATTTGTTTATATTTCATGCAGTGCCAACTTGTCTTGCATTATACACCACATTGAGTTTTTGTGGAACAACACATTACTATTATAATTGTTTAAACGATAAATTTATTTTTCAATAAAATATTGTGATATGAATAGTAAAAAAAATTAAACAATATTTATAATATTTTCATATAAATAAATTATTTTATAATTAAATTTAAATGTTTTTTTACAATTGTTATGTATTATAAAAAATTATTTTCTAAAATAACTACTTTTTATTTTCTTTTTGATCAATAATATAATAAATTTTAAACACTCTTATAAATTGAATATCATAAATTAGACATAATTTTTAATTTTAGAATATCAGAATTATCTTAGGGTGAATTTTTGGTACTTTTCTGATTACATTCTTATTTTGATGAATAGTAAAAAATACAAAATTATAATTAAAAACATGTTTTAAATCCAAATAATTAAAGTGTAAAAGTATACATTTGAGTAGTTTTAAAGTATCATAATATTATATTATTATTATTTAATATAATTTTTCTTTGTTTTATGTAATTTCAGATATAAATTTTACATAAATATATGTCAATATTTTGATTGTTTTTACTTCTTAAAACTAAGCTTTTTTGGTTTTGACAACAAGAATTGATATTAAATAAATATGTTCAACTTCTGTGTTATGAATTTGAAAAAATGGATTCCATATTTGAATTATAGGTCTAAATAATGTAACTAGGTTACATTTATTTTTAGAATTTATGAATTCTAACATCTGTAAATATTTTATTTACCATGGTTAATAAGTAAATCTGTTAAATTAGGGTAAAAAATAATATTATAATAATATTAAATTACTATAAAACGAGTCATAACCCTATTAGATGATAAATTTACGACCATTGAATCCTTGTATTGATTTTGGGACACCATGGAGCCACTTGTAAGTGAAAATGACACAATAAAACATAATTTAATGTTAAAGAAAATGTAACAAAAACAAATAAATTTTAGTAAAACAATTTTTATATGGGGTTATATATGTGATATTTTTGACTATAAATATTCATTATAAATATAAAATTATTTCGTACATCATGGTGTTTTATTGATAATTTTTAGACGTTAAATAAATATATTTATTTAGGAAACAATAATGATGCATTATATTTCTTTTTAATGAATGAATAAAAAAACGATATTAGAAATATTAAATTAAATATAATTTGAATTTTTTAATAGCTTAAAAAAATTTCTAGGTGATTATGACATTATATGTTTTAGTCAATGTGTTTTTACGTAATAATGTTTTCATGACATTAAAAAAACAAAATACTAAATAGTGTCAAAATTGACAGAAATGAGTTTTTAAAACAAATATTATTTTTTAAAATGATATAATAAATCTAGTAAAATATACATAATGAGATGTTATTATAAATATGGTACCATAGTATTCATTATTTTATACATCTTTTCAATGTCAAAGTCACCATACGTGTGGACATACAGCTAACCGTCTACATGCTAGGTTATAGTTTTCAATTAAACACTTCATTATTTGGATTGGAATAATATGAATATAATTGATGTAAATAAGAAATATAACATGTTAATGATTATATATATATAATATAACATCCATTTACTTATGATTTCACCATAAATAGGATGATATCATCGCTCGTGCGTATGTACATCTTATCTTTTCCACGACGTGATGAGATTCATTTCCACATTCACCATTAAACGATGATTATAAATATATATATATATATATTTAATAAGTATGGAATATATGAAATAATAATTATACTGGATACATATGTGTGTGTGTCAGATTTTGTGTGTGTGTGTGTTTACATATACCTCATTCACATAATTTTTTTCAATACGATACGAAAATGAATACAAGTTTATGCGTACATATGACAGACCATTTCCCTAAATAGTGTTTTCCATTTTATATATCTATAAATTGAAAATATTTATATTCTGAATATATATTATAAATAAATAATTTTTTTATAATCTTAATGAAATTAAATCACATCATAAGTGATACTATCAAGAATAACATTTTAAAACATGTATGATAAAGTAAGATATTCTTACCCAAAATTTTATTTTAACATGGAAATTATTATAAAATAAGTAGTATAATGTCATAAATGAATCAAGTATGAAATAATAAAATGATTATGGTTCTTGAATAATTTAATAACAGTCTATGGTCACTACATAATAGGTTAAATGTACCCTCGACCAAAGGAATGTACAAGGTAAGGTTTTATTTTTTCGATCTCATTATATTCTATGATTGTTCAAGTGTAAGTATTTACTGTGAAAAATTTATTATGAATGTCCTTGTTTCATAAAATAGTATTCAATAGATGTATTTTTAAGGGACTCTTTAACTTAAAAAATTTTAAATGTTTTTAAAATTTATTCTTCAAAATCATTCTCATTAATATTCATGTTTTTAAAATGGTATTAAGGTTTTATTTATATTGGCATGACTGTTTTAAAATGTTATTTCATTAAAAAATTTCCAAGTTGGTATGAGACACTTTGATTCATAAATATCATATAAATGACTTCATTTATTAATTGTGTTACTTTTAAATGAAATCATTAAAAATGTATATTTATCTAAAAGTGATTTACTAATCGTTTTCAACTATGTCAACATCCTTTACTAGATATTATTCTTGATTGAGGTCGATTAATTATATTTCAATATTCCATATTATATTGATTGAGGTATGATATGCTTGACTGTGGATATAATATTTTTATGCCATTCATTATTTATGGTTAAAGTATTGACATTTTTTATTCTAGTTTTAATAAGAATATTAATTTTATGTTTCACTCTTTTCATATGTGAAATTCTGTGCACTAAGTAAGTGACTGGTGGGTCCCTCAATATCCCCTCGATGCATCAGTAGGTCAAATCAGAAAAATTAGTGTTTTGGAATAAGGCCTTAAAAAATATTATTTGTAGTGCTGGCATGAGGCCATGACTATGTGGTTATGATGTCCGATAGTATTCATTCCCTCAATATGAAATTTATTTTTACATGTGGTTATTTTAATAGTATAATATCCATTCCCATGTTTATATTGAAATGTTTGATTTATTTCTTCCATATTATGTTTATGTTTATTTTTAAAAGGCTGTTGTTTTTATAATACATGTTTCCTTGAAAGTTTACATATTCCTCTATATTATTTACCCTTACTGAGCATCTGAGATCACCCCTTAATTTTGTTTTGTTTTCCCAGGATTATAATATGTTTATTGTGATTGATATGCAGTGTTAATCGAGGGGAATAATGGGGTTCTAAAAGGATTCATTATGTTCTACTTTTTGTTTGAATGAGTAATGTAGCATTCATGTAAGTCATCAATTTTCAAAAACTTCTAAACTGATCATTCCATCGAAACATCATCCTCGTAATTATAAAAATTTATTAAAATAATTCACCGGGTCTGGGATTATGGGGTCAGGGAGTTTCATTTATTCCATCTTGGTTAACAGAACTAGGGCCACCCCTGGTGAAGTTGTGGGTCTCATGAAGCCATTCCTCTATAAGTCTTCTAGCTATATCCTTAACCCACGAAGCTCTGCAGGAGCCATCTGATATGTAGCTATACATATCATTATCATCACAGAGTATAGATCAATGTAGAAGACTACCTACCTTCAGGGAGGTAATCCATGGATATCTCTAGTAAGGATGTCCTCATACTATACCACCACAATAGGAAAATGAATACCCATCTCCTCTACTAGGTTAGTGGTCATTCTAGCTAACTAATTTGTAAATGGATTCAAAATTCTATGTGTAATTATTCCCCGCACAACATTTATTCCCTTTTCACAAATAACAAAAAACATGATCCCATCACTACAGACACACAACACTATTCACCTAAAATAATTTATATGGGAATGAACTCTAGATAACCAATCTATAACATGAATGAAAGCATATGGACTCGACATTTAAACCATGATATCTATACCAAAAATCACTCCCCTAGATTATCTGAACACTGTCCGCCCAAGTTTGTGATCATTTTATGTCCCATGAATGAGTCTCTAAGAATAGGGATTGTGTCAACAGTTCCACATGAATCTCTAAGTATATAACAAGGATCATAGTGTGAATAGACTAACCGGTACCTATGACTATCAATAGTACATTTAGGATGTAAAAGTCATAGATTGTACCTTTAATCATATCTGGAGCATCAGGTTCATAATCCTCCATCACCTAAAGGGGGCCTTTTTCCAATCATCCAACTCCTAGATCCCATGGTAGACCACATGTGGTGTGGTGGTCGAAGTACCTAGAACTTCCGCCCACTACCGGCTGCTCTACCTGCCCCTCTTCCACGCCCACCTCCCTATGGACCTCATAGCTCCTACCTCATCCACTACCTCAATTCTCCCTCGACCATCTGATGAGCGTCTGCATGGTGAGTTGGGCAATGTTGATACATGTTTCCCTTAACACAGAAAGGGTAACATATCAAATCCTTAATCTAACCATCACTTCACTAAGAGAACCAAAATTATTATCATGTATCCTAGAATCCTACCCCAGAGTTCTTGACCCATTTTGGACAATGAATCAACTATCGGCTACCCACCACCGAAGACTCCGCTGCCTGGTGCCTCCCCGTAGCTTCCACTACTAACGTCTACACTGCCATAAATATTTCTATGAAGAAGGATTACTCTAGTACCCCATGAATAAATTATTATGTTGTGGGATACCATGTATACCATGATCTCTCGATGTTTCCCCAATTTGATGGTATGGGCCCCGATGAATGGATTTCGCACCGTATCAATAGATTAGTGGTAAATATCATTTAATCTCATTGATTACTCTTCTACTATCTATATTCCCTACTATAGACACAATAGATCATATAAATGTATAGAGTGTAATATCACTATGAATAACTCCTCCTTGTAGAGGAAATGAATGTTTTCCCGATAGAAAGTCTGAAGCATCCCAAGTAAGTAATGAATAATAGATATTTTTATCTATGTCTATTAATGAATTAGATAGTGTTTTAGAGGCTTAAAATGAGAATAAATCCAATCTTAAGCATTGAATACACTAATTGTTTTAAAAGATTATTTTACTGCCTTTTAATGGAAAACCATTTTTAAATCTATCTTTTGACAATTTTATAAGCTATATTTGTCAAAATAAACTTATTATTTATGACTGGGACATTTTTATTTACAATGGACATTTTTTTGGTATTTTTCTGACATTGTTCATTTTTTAATGAATAGTGAAAAATACTACATTTTACATCAAAACTGATTTTTCATCTAATTTAATTATACAGTTATATTATCTTTTTAATTTGTCTTAAAGTGTAATTTTAATATATTTTTACTATTTAATCCAATAGTGGTCGTTGGAATTAATTTCACTTTGAAATTGGACTTAAAATACTGTCAATGTTTTGATACTTACTGTTTCATAAAAACACGCTATTTGCTCTGACAGTGGGAATTAATTATTAAATGAATTAATGTAACTTATATGTTTTTAATTTTTAAAAATAGACATCAATTTTGAATTCGGAATATCAAATATAGCTTAGGGTGATGTTTTGGTATTTTTCTGAAAAACATCAATTTTTGATGAATAGTGAAACCACTAAGTGGTACTGAAAAAAACTGATTTTTTGTTTAAATAAAAATTTACCACCTCTATGTTTTGAATTTCAAAAATATGACATACATTGTTGTCATTAAGAAGTATAATGTGGTTCAATGTGATTAAAATAATTTTTTGTTGAATAGTAACTTTTAAGTTTATTAATCGTGATTAGAGGTAATTAGTGTAATTTAAGGTATGGATAATGTTTTAATAATATTAAATGACCTAGAAACATGTCATACGCTTATTTTATGTGTCATGGCCGACCAAGACAATCCATGGGTAAACTTGGGGACCCCATGGATCCACATTGGATGGAAAATGACATTAATATCTTTTTATTTAATGTTAAAGTAAAAATGTCACAAACATGAGTTATTTTACTAAAAAAATTGACATGGGGTTTTACATGTCATATTTTTTACTATAAATATTAATAAGAAAGATGAAAATATTTCCTACATCATGATATTTTTTTTATAAATTTTATACATTAGAAAAATTAAATTATTTATGACACCATGATGATGAAGTGATTACCTCATTATTTACCGATTTAAATAAAATGAAAAGATAATGTAAAATATAAGACCTAAACATGCCAAGAACCTACTGGATGGGTGTATTTCGAACACATATCACATTATCCTCAAAATATATAATTTTTAGACCTTATAAATCCGAAAAGCATCTTATAATACGGAAACCTTTTATAACATTCCGAGAGTGCCTCTCAACTCCTCTTATAAAAGGCCCCCACCTCTACCACCTTACCCACACCTCTCAAGCCATTGGCTCGGCCAACCCCTGTCCAGTTTGTCTCTCCACATACCTCTCTTACTCCTTGAAGCCTCACTTGAGGCATATCTCTTCCCAAGGAAGCCTTTGAGGTCAAATCAAAAAGAGTCACCCGTTTTAAAGGTAGTGTTATCTCTTGTGTTCTTATGTATTATTTTGCTTCTCCAACCCTCTAAACTCGTTTTATTCATTTATTTTGTAACAAAACTAGTATCTTCAATATACTAGGATGTTTTTATAAGAAGTATTCGAGATACACTTACACACACCTACATCTAATGGTTAAAGAACATACTGTTTCTGTGGATGGTGAATTTCTATCTCACGAAACGATGATTGTTCAACACTCATATAACACATTAAAAGGTGGAAATTTAGATGTCACTATATTTATATATGATATATAATATGTTTATGTTTTACATAAGCTTCTGTATTTTTCATTTATGGCATATCATTATGGTTTCCATTATGGGTAAACGTGATATCTTCATTTTAGAAAGTGCGAACTACCGCCCCCTCAAAGTGATTTGATTTGTTAATAACATATGTGTTATGTATAAAGGATAGATTGAATGATATTATATATGATACAATACTGTAATTATAATACTATTGTGTATCATTATGTTTTAATTCCATTAAATATGAAATAGAAATTGATGTAGCGTTCATGCGTACGTACGGCTTACCGTCTCCATGAACGGTGCATTTCATTTCTTACCTCTAAATGATAAGTAATATTATAAATTCATGTATATACTGGATATATATTATGTATATGATATATACATCTTGAGTATAACTCTGGATCTAATATATACATAAACAACTTGTAATTATAAAGAGCATATTTTTGACTCAAGTACCAATGATCGTTAAAACGACCGTTATTAACATAAATAATTACATAGTGTTAATAACATGGTAATAAGTGATATAAAAGGAATAATGAACTTGCAAAGGGTTATTAAGAAAGTATAAATTAACTCAAGTTTATTATTCAGGACATTAAATAACAATCGAGTCATGTCGGACCTGAGGTATGGGACTTCGTCTCAATCTCCTTTCATTGAGGCATATTATGTTTTATACACAACTTTCTATTATACGATTTGTAAACCCCTTTGACTTTTATGTTTATCCAAAAGGAATGTTTTTATACGAAGCGTTTTACTAAACGACAAAAGGTAATTTTTTTGTCGTACGTATGCGGCGAAAATGACTTCTCCGCCGCCGTAACCATTATTTGAGTTTCGGTTTCCTCAACAATCCATACCTTTTTTAATTGAAAAATAAATACCATGTTTTAATTTTCTTTTATTTTGGTATTGAAAATGGTTTTCATAATGTTTTTATTATACCAATGTGTTGTATTGATATCTTTTGATTGAAATGAGGAAATTTTATGCTTCCTTTATGTATGTTTTATGTGATACGATTATGTTATGGTTCTTTGGCATTATTATGAAGACGGGTGGTTCCGTGATAAAATAAGGGCGGGTGAGCCCGATATAGCTCTCCAATGAATTGGGTAACGTGATGGGGTTAAACGTTGAGGTTTATCTGAAGATATTTTGGGAATATACTGTGATGGGTATTCCAAACGTAACCAAGAGGGTTACTCCTTACGTAAGAATGTTCTGAATGCCTCAAGTTACCTTTTTGTATTATGATTTCTATGATTTATTCATGATTAGATGAGGTATGTTAAAGTTATTATGTTTTATGGGTAATGTATGATTTCATTCTTATATATATATGTACTCATGTTTCCTTTACATATTTTTTATATCCCTTACTGAGATTTTTATGCTCATCCCATGTTTTTGAAATTTTTTCACATGTCAAGGGAAAGTTACATGATATGATGATAGTGTCAAGGAAGTGTTAAGAAAGAATCTCTGTTTTATTTTAAATATGTTTCTGTTGATGGGAAAAATTAATACTATCTTTTATGTATCCACTTTGTTTAAATGTGGAATGTAATTCATGTTTTATGATCTAATTATCTAAAACTCTAAACCTGAAAAGATTCTTAATGTGTAATCTTGTAATAACTCGTGATTAAGTATGGTTTAAGGCTGGGGCATTATAGTTGGTATCATAGGTTGGTTTAGATAACATTTAGAGGTAGAATTATATTAAATGATTATCCAAAAAAATTATGGTAAAATTGAAATGATATAGCATTTGAACATTACCATGTTGATTCACCTAAGGTATTTCTTTGATAAGAATGGTTTTCCATAGAGGAAACAGAGAAACATCTATGGAAGGCATATATAGGGAAATGACCTTTCAAATCAGTATCCTGAGATGGTCAGAATCAGAACTAAATAGTTTGTTGCAGTGATGGATCAGTTGACTCAGGATAAAAATGTTGGTTGTTTTTATTGATGATATTTTGGTGTTTTCTAAAAGTAAAGCGGAGCATGAAAGACATTTAAGGGTTATATTTCAAACCTTAAAAGAAAAGAAATTGTATGGGAAATTCATCAAGTGTGAGTTTGGTTGCAACAAATTTCTTTCCTTGGTCATATTGTTTCTAAAGATGAGATAAATATTGATCCTGAAAAAAAAATGGTTGTGGAAGAATGTCCACGACCCACAAATTTTACTGAGATTCGTAGAATCCATGGTTTGGTAGGCTATTATTGAAGGTTTGTTAGTAATTTTTCATGGTTATCTAGTCCAATTTCTAAGCTAACTCGGAAGGGTGTTAAGATATCTGGACAAAAGAATTTGATGATTGTTTTTAGGAATTGAAAAGAAGATTAGTGAATGCTCAAGTTTTGGAACTACCTTCCAGGAATGGGGAGTTTTTTATCTACAGTGATGCTTCATTGAAAGGAAAGGTTTGTGTCCTAATGCAGAATGATTAGGTAATTGCTTATTCTTCACGACAGTTGAAAACTCATGATATAAATTACCCTACACATGATTTGGAATTAGCTGCTGTTGTTTTATCTTTAAAAATTTGGAGGCATCATTTGAATGGAGTAAAATGTTAAATATATACCGATCAAAAAAGTTTAAAGTATATATTCATTCAGAAATAATTGAACATGATACAGATGATATGGCTAGAATTAATTAAGGATTATGATTGTACAATTCATTACCATTCGGGAAATGAAAATAAAGTGGATGATGCTTTGAGTCGAAAAAGTAAGGCTTAATTAGAAATGTTTCATTTGGAACGTGATCCGTTGGTTAAGGATTTGATGAAATTTGGAATAGATGTTTTTGGTGTAGGATGTTCTTCTGTTTTGTTTCAGGTATCAGTGAAATCTTCTCTATCAGACAGAATCAAGCAAGCACAGAAGCAAGACAGTGACTTGCAGAAAAAGGTAGAGCTGGTTCATAAGGGTAAGTTTCTTGAATTCAACATTGATAATGATTGTGGTTTGAGATTTGGGAAGATATTGTGTGTGCCTTTTGATTCACAGTTGAAGAGAGAGATGTTATGTGAAGCTCATAGTTCTCCGTTTTCAGTTCATCTTAGAAGTACTAAGTTGTATAGATATCTTCAGGAGTATTACTAGTGGGACAGAATGAAAAAAGATATTGCTGATTTTACTGTGAAGTGTTGACATGTCAACAGGTTAAAGCAGAGTGATAGTTACCGAAAGGGATGCTTCAGCTATTACCAGTGCCAGAGTGGAAATGGGATAATATATCCATGGGTTTCGTTGTGGGATTTCCGAAGACACCTTGAGGTAATAATGCAATCTGGGTTATTTTTGATCGCTTGACTAAATCTGCTCATTTCCTTGCCATACGAGATAATTTTTCCCGAAATCAACTTTCCCGTTTGTATCCTAAAGAGATAGTTAGGTTACATGGAGTTCCTCTCTCCATTGTATCTAACGATGATCCCAGGTTCACTTCTAACTTTTAGAAAGGCCTTCAGAATTCATTGGGTACTGAATTAAATTTTAGTACAACTTTTCATTCTCAATCAGATGGGAAATAAGAACGATCAATTCAGAAATTGGAAGATATGCAACATTCTTGTTTGATGGATTATTAGGGAAGTTGGGACCAACATCATTCTTTGGTTGAGTTTTCATATAATAAAAGTTTTCATTCCAGTATACAGATGGAACCATTTGAGGCGTTATATGGGAAGTAGTGTCGAACTCCAGCTTTCTGGGATGAAGTGGGTGAAAGGAAGCTGACGGGACCAGAATTGGTAGAAGAGTTTGCAGAAAATGTTCAGATGATACAGAAACACATGAGAACAGCTCAGAGGAGATAGAAGAGTTATGCGGATAACCGAAGGAAGGATCTATCTTTTGAGGTATATGATCATGTTTTTTTCAAACTCTCACCATGGAAAAGTGTGATGTGATTTATTAAGAAAGGAAAGCTGAGTCCAAGGATCATTGGACCATATGAAATTCTGGATAGAGTTGGATCATTTTCTTACCGAGTGGCTTTACCTCCGAGTTTATCTCAGGTACACAATTTTTTTCATGTTTTTATGTTGAGAAAGTATATGTCAGATCCATCTCATTTTTTGAACCTAGAGGAAGTTCCGTTGGAAGAGAATCACTCTTATAAGGAACAAATAGACGAGATACTTGATCGTAGAGAGAATTATTTTTGGAATAATTTAATTCACCAGGTAAAGTGTTTATGGAAAAACCATATTGTTGAAGAGGCAACATGGGAATCTTAAAATTCAATGAGGGCTAAATACCCACACTTATTCGATATGTAAATAAATTACGGGGAAGAAATTTTCTAAAGGGGGGAAGGATGTAACATCACAAGTAATTAATGAATAATAGATATTTTTATCGATGTCTATTAATGTATTAGATAGTGTTTTAGAGTCTTAAAATGAGAATAAATCCAATCTTAAGCATGGAATACACTAATATTTTTAAAAGATTGTTTTACTGCCTTTTGATGGAAAACCACTTTTAAATATGTATTATGAAAATTTTATTAGCTATATTTGACAAAATAAACGTATTATTTATGATTGGGACATTGAAATTTAAAATGGAAAATTTTTTGGTATTTTTCTGACAATGTACATTTTTTAATGAATAGTGAAAATACTACATTTTACATCAAAACTGCTTTTTCATCTAATTTAAATATATTGTTAGATTATCTTTTTAATTGGTCTTAAAGTGTAATTTGAATATATATTTACCATTTAATCCAATAGTGGTCGTTGAAATTAATTTCACATTGAAATTGGACTTAAAGTAGTGTCAATATTTTTATACTTATTGTTTCATAAAAACACACTATTTGCTCTGACAGCAGGAATTAATTATTAAATTAATTAATTTAACTAATATGCTTTGAATTTTTTAAAATATACATAATTATTGAATTTTCAATATCAAATATATCTTAGGGTGATGATTCGGTATTTTTCTGAGAAACTTCAATTTTTGATGAATAGTGAAACCACTAAGTGGTACTTAAAAAAACTAATTTTTCGTTAAAATGAAATTTTACCACCTATGTGTTTTGAATTTAAAAAATCTGACATACATGGTCTTCATTAAGAAGTAAAATGTGATTCAATGGGATTAAAATAATTTTTTTGGTAATAGTAACTTTTAAGTTTATTAATCGCGATTAGAGGTAATTAGTGTAATTTAAGGTAAGAATAATGTTTTAATAATATGAAATGACATAGACACATGTCCTATCCTTATTGGATGTGTCATGGCAGACCAAGAAAATGAATGGGTCAACCTGGGGACCCCATGGAGCCACATTGGAAGGAAAATGACATTAATATCTTTTTATTTTATGTTAAAGTAAAAATGTCACAAACATGAGTTATTTTACTAATACAATTTTTACATGGGGTTATACAAGTCTGATTTCTGACTATAAATTGTAATTATAAATCTAACAAGATTTACTACATCATGATTTTTTTTCTAAATTTATATATATGATATAAATTAAATTATTTATGACACCATCATGATGAAGTGATTACTTCATTATTTAACGATTTAAATAAAATGAAAAAATAATGTAAAATATAAGACCTAAACATGTCAAAAACATATTGGATGGGTGGGTTTAGAACTCTTACCACCTTATCCTCGAAATATATAATTTGGGGACCTTTTAAACCTGAAAAGAATTTTATAATAAAGTAACCACTTATAACTTCCGAAGAGTGCCCCTCCTATCCTCTTATAAAAGGCACACAACTCTACCACCTTACCCACACGTCTCAAGCCTTTGGCTCGGCCAACCCCTGTCCATTTTGTCTCTTCACATCCCTCTTTTACTCCATGATGCCTCACTTTGGGCAGAAGTCTTCCCAAGTAATCCTTTGAGCTCAAATCAAAAAGAGTTACCCATTTAAAGGTAGTGTTTTCTCTTGTGTTCTTATGTTTTATTTTGCTTCTCCAATAGTCTAAACTATTTTTATTCCATTATTTTTTAACAAAATCAGTATCTTCAGTATAAAGTATATTTTTATAAGATGGATTCGAGCTACACATACACACACCTACATCTAATGGTTAAATAACATACTGTTTCTGTGGATGACGAATTTCTGCCTCACGAAACGATGATTGTTCAACACTCATATAACATCTTCCAAGGTGGCCATTTAGATGTCACAATATTTATATATGATATATAATATGTTTAGTTTTTACTTAAGCTTATTTATTTTTAATTTATGGCATACCTTTATTGTTTCCATTAAGGGTAAACGTGATATCTTCATTTTTGGAAGTGCGGACTACCACCCCCTCAAAGTGATTTGATTCGTTAATACCATATGCGGTACGTATAAAGGATATATTGAATGATATTATATATGATAAAATTCTGGAATTATAACACTATTATTTATCATTATGTTTTAATTCAATTAAATATGAAATAAAAATGGAAATAGCGTTCATGCGTACGTACGGCTTACCGTCTCCATGAACGGTGCATTTAATTTCTTACCACTAAATGTTATGTAATATTACAAATGCATGTATATAATGGATATATATGATATATATGATATATAAATCATTAGTATAACTCTGGATATAATAGATACATGAACAACTTGTAATTATAAAAAGCATATTTTTGACTCATGTACCAATGATCGTTAAAACGACCGTTATTAACAAAAATAATTACATAGTGTTCATGAAATGGTAATAAGTGATATAAAAGGAATAATGAAATTGGAAAAGGACCTGAAGAAAGTAGAAATTAACTCAAGTATATTATTCAGGATATTAAAGAAAGATCGAGTCAAGTCGGACCCGAGGTATGGGACTTCGTCTCAATCTCCTTTCATTATGGAATATTATGTTTTATACACAACATTATTTTATACAGTGTGTAAACCCCTTTGAATTTTACATTTATCCAGAAGAAATATTTTTATATGAATCATTTTATTGAACGACAAAATGGAATGTTTTTGTCGTACGTATGCGGTGACAATGACTTCTCTACTGTCGTGACCATTATTTGAGTTTCGGCTTCCTCTACAAGCCATACCTATTTTTAATTGAAAAATAAATACAGTGTTTTAATTTTCTTTTATTTTGGTATTGAAAATGGTTTTCATAATGTTATTATTATATCAATGTGTTATATTGATATCATGTGATTGAAATGTGAAAATTTTATGCTTCTTTTATGTATGTTTTATGTGATACGATTATGTTATGGTTCTTGGGAATTATTATGATGACGAGTGGTTCCTTGATAAACTAAGGGTGGGTCAGCCTGATATAGCTCTCCAATGCATTGGGTAACGCAAAGGGGTTAAACGTTGAGGTTTCTCTGAAGAGATTTAGGGAATATACTATGATGGTTATTCCAAACGTAACCAAGAGGGTTACTCCATACGTAAGAATGTTATGAATGTCTCATGTTACCTTTATGTCTTATGATTTCTATGATTTATTCATGATTTGATGAGGTCTGTTAAAGTACCTATGTTTTATGTGTAAACTATGATTTCCTTCTTATGTATATATGTACTCATTTTTCCTTTCCATATTTTTTATATCCCTTACTGAGATTTTTATGATCATCCCGAGTTTTTGAAATGTTTTTCACAGGTCAAGGGAAAGTTAAATGATATGATGATAGTGTTAAGGAAGTGTCAAGAATGAATCCATGTTTTATTTTAAATATGATTCTGTGGATGGAAAAAATGAATACTATCATTTATGTATCCATATTGTTTAAATGTGGAATGTAATGCCTGTTTTATGATCCAATTCTCTAAAACTCTAAACCTAAAAAGATCCTCAATGTGTAATCTTGTAATAACTCAAGATTAAGTAATGTCTAAGGCTGGGGCCTTATAAAGTCATCTCGTCGTGCAACTAGATCACTACGATCCTCCATCGCCCGAATGATCCATGTAGAAGACACACAGGTAGCAATTACATCAAGTTAAGAGGCTTCCCCACATGGAGGAAGACACTGATAACTACCTCCATCCAAACCATCACTACCTGGGGGGATTTTTCACCCTTGATCCCAGGTTTTCACTCCCTCAAGAACTCATGAAATGCAGTAATACTTTGTGAATCTTTTTCAAGTATTTCTGGTAGTAATTGATTCTCTTCGGTTGGTGGCTTCACTGGTGTAACTCATGAGGAGATATCTTTGGGGTCGGTCACTATAACGAGACCTCCTCCCTAGTCATATTATCTTCAGGATTATGCATCATAATCATGGATGGTTGTCTACATTGAGTATCCTTAAATAGATTAGGGTTATCCACAACCTATTGAGTATACCTATTGAGAAGACTCTGACTCTAGAAGGTATGCGAATACACTCAATCCTATTTGATGCTTGTACGATTTTTTCTGTGGAACTACTATTTTCATATACTGAATCTAAATGTTGACATCTGATTCCTGGTATATGGATAGTTCTACCTCCAAACATACAATCGAGTAATTGGTCTAAAATATGCATTTAAAACAAATATTTTTTTCCCAAAACCTAGATCATAGTCTCTTTGTTTGTTATGTAGAACCATCCACCTCTTATACCAATCTTTCATGACCCATCCCTATGGTTCCCATGTTTTGAATCTCCCAAGACCGCATCTGATAGTCCAAGTGATGGTGACTAGCACTGAGTTGGAATATCCCTCAAAAGGAAGTAATTAGACTAAGTATATGAACACATATAAACATCACTAAACACATAAATGTTGAAATGTAAAAAAAACATTATAAAGTATTCTTTATTACTGATATGATACAAAAAATAGAGTATGACCATAGGAAGCTAAATGTAAAATGTTATAGAATACAATACCACTAAAAGTACAGTCGGAGAGGTGAATGAAAAAGCTCCCAAAACTCATCCACAGAAAACCATACCATAAGGTTAGGTGTAAGAAGGATGTGTCAAGCTGTATAAGAAGACCTAATAAGCCTTATAACTATATTCATCACCTAGTATTTTCATCCTGGGACTCCATCAATGAGTCAATAATCAGTACAAGACACAACACATGTAGGCATTTCATGTGTGGGGGTGGGAAAAACAACACTCAGTAGGAAACTCCGAACAACAAAGGGAACCACTAAAAAATACATCAACTATAAAACAATGTAATTCATTCCATATACACAAAAAAAGAAAACACGGAGACTAAAATCAACTCAAACATGTATAAATATTAAGATAAAACTGAGGGATTATTAAATTACGTATATAAAACTCCCATTATAGAGGTTGGTGCTTGGAGGATTAATGGCACCCAAAGAATTAGTGTCGGTTCATAGATCGTCAATGGGGAACTGAGAATTAGTGTTGGCGCATAGAGAATAGATGTCCCATGGAGAATTAGTGTAACCATAGATAGCATTAATGACATACTGAGCATCAGATTCAGCAGATGAAGTGTTGTAGGGTTATTTCATACCCATGTCAGGAAGTCACTAAAATCACATAGTCACAGCCAACCGTAGGATTCGACACGTAGTGCACATATTACAAGATAATATACACCTCAATACATTAGGTTATAAACCAAATTCAATGAAAAATCACTTATCATATTTCATGAGTACTTTCTCATCTCAAGTGTTCCAAATCAATAAAAATCTCATCAAATGAACCTCCCATTTGATAGATATGCACTATTTATTAAAAAACACTAGCATCTGTCTAGGTCCAACCTGACCTGTTGTGCCCAACCTGACCCGACCCCACCCAGTTTGACCTGACCTGACATGGTTCAGCCCAACCTAGCTCAAATCGATTCATCACTTCTGGAAATATCCCAACATAGTATGGTCCATCTTGAGCTTCACAACATCTTCGGTCCATCCCACCAGTGTATGTGTGTGCACCAGACGTGGCCCACCATGGCTATGTCTATCCGGTCAACATGACACTGAACCACATGAAACATGATTTACCCACCTTCCATGAACACACCAATGTATCTTTTTCATGTTATACCTTTAACATGGCTTGTGTGGTGCTTCCAACTTAGTTGTTGCATCCTATCAAGACATTCTGATCACCTCATGCGGATTCTGCCACTATAGGCCCAACATGGACTTTTTTTGGAAATCCTCTGTAGTCTCTATTGTGGTGAATGTCACCCAAAATTGACAAATATTATTGTCGATATCCCATTATCTATTGGTCAGCACTACTGCTCTGGTGCTCCATTTTTCAAATCGGAGCCCCATTTGCGATCCTCAGGTCACAAATTTCCATGTATTTGGCTTTAATCAAATTTTCCATGACTCAGGGGGTATAATCATACTAGTTTCTACCCAACAATGTTAGAAAATTACAATGAGGGTTCATGTGAGAATTCATTGTAAATCTAGAGAAGTAAAGGGAACTATGAATATATAATGAAGGAGTCACTTCCTTTTTTCATGTTTGTGTTGATCCATTTTTGTTAAATGGATATAGAATGAAAAAAAGAATCCAAAAATCACAATTATTAACTCCCCATAAAAAATCCCACACATTTTCTATCCTAAAAGAATAATTTAACCATGGATCAACCTATTTTGGGATGGTAGGCATTTTCCAAATGATTATAATAAGAGGAATAGAAACCATAATGAAATGAAGAACCTAAGAAAGGGTTTGGATCGATCATTAATGAATAATTATTTCTCGAAATCCTTTATCCCCCAGCGTGCATTGATGTGATAGTTTTCTTCTCCTCTCATTAGATGACTTATTGGGTAATGAAGAAAACACCTAATTTCCATTACATGGATTATAAAAAATAAACCAATGATGTGTCAAATGGTAACATCCGAATAAAATATTTTTTTTATATATTTTAATGATGTTCAGTTCCAAAACCATGCATTCATTCTTGACCCACATCAATCATGATTAGGACATGCCTAAGTATAGACTCATTTTGAACACAATGGGGTCCTCATATTTTCACTCCAGGAAAACATTTAGATGTTATTCTATTTTGAAGATAAATCATCCATGTGTTTTAATGATCAATTAATAAAAATTCAACAACTTGTTTCATTTACACCAGACCTCAAAATCACATTTCAACTCAGTGTCGAGTCCCTCAATTTTCCCAAATAATTTAGAAAACTAATAATAGAATAATAAAATTCATTTCATATCCAATAATATTGATTAGACCAAATTTTCTGGAACATCAATGTTTGTGGACACATATCTCAGTATTGTCCTTAGAATTTACTAAGGCTTATCTTTACCTAAATCATTCCTTTGTCACTCACTTCTTGAATCACCTCCCTTCGGTTAAATAATTTCATTGGTTCATGTTCACTTTTAATGGATTTCAAGATCGACCAAACGTGATTCTTATTTTTAACTCCACTTGATGGTTGATTTTTTATCATACGAGGATGTGGTCCTTAAATGGTCTATAGATCCATGAGTATGCAATGAATCTTGATTATACCAATTTAAATGGTCCAAATACATCCATATTAAATGTGAAACTCCATATATTTATTACTAGATGTGTTTTGTTGTATAGAATGTTCACATACATTGTCACTCGATTATCTATATTTTTGGAAATCTGGTCAGCATCTATTTGTGTTCGGATTGTCAAACTAAGTTGAGTTTTCATCCCATAACCCCGTGAATCATTTTCAAAGATGTCATTTCAAAACTACTCTTAAATTGGATATTGATTGTAGATGTTGAGGAATTTAGAGGCAATCAATTGATGTCTTTTGATTCTTGTAAGGATTAATGTGCTTCATACCACCATTAAGGGAACTTTTCTACTTTCCTTTAGTGTAGTGGAAGGATTCACCATTGTGAGGTTGATTTAGCCGCTCAAAGTGCATATATATCATCTATAGTTATATATTTTATAGAATTGGGTACTAATGTAACATAAAATAATTTCATTCCTCATAAAGTAAATGGTTTTTATGATCTATTGGTTCTTGATCATTCAATATTTCAATTTGTGGACTTGATATCAATAAGAAAGCAGTGTAGAGTCATCAAGAGGTATGATTGACAAACATTATGGTTCCTACATCATTTGTTGAGATTGTTATGGTTGGAGAAGTTCACAGTGGGTAGAATATTTCCCAATGTTTTTGTTTCAATGATTATGATAAGATGACTTCAATGTGATGCCCATATTCTTCATCATAGTTATCTTTAGACCATATTTCCAATGTTTCTTATGGATGGGGATATTTTCAATTGCATAATGAACCTTGTTCAATAAAATATAAAATTTCTCATTCATTATTGAATGTAATTTATTTAGAAGATGTTAAAAAATTATGGGTGAAGAATGTTATTCAATAAATTAAAATAAAATCTATTGGATCAAGAGGCACTAAAGGCTCTGAGATGACTAACGAAGATAATGTATCTCAACAAGTGAAAATGAATAAGAAAGACCTATATGGGGACATGAATTTTGGTTTCATATTATGAAATTTTAATCATGGAACTATGTTAATCGATGTTTTTTTGTGAAAATGAGAAGGCATTTGTCAAGGACTAAAAAAATACTCAAAACAACTGATAAAAATTGTAATCAGATCCTTGTAAATGTATATGGATGGTAGGAAAAGAATAAGTCCATCATAATAAATTTTTTAGAATTGGATAATCAAAAAAATTGGGAGGTGGCTGAGGGAACATTTAATTGTTTTATTGAAAGTGTAATCAATATTCTGGATTAGGTCGAAAAAATTTACTGATAATATAACTTAATAACAAATATATTGGAATTTCACAAAGGAGAGTGCTTCGATATCATCCTTCACTCGGTGGATGAAATTATTAATAGATTCATCTGGGTCACTTCTCTATGATTGGATGTTGGTAGAATTCATGATATAAGGATTCATGTTGATACTAATTAGTAGAAAAATATGTGGATTATTAAAAAAACAAATTTGGGATTGAAGCCTCAACAAATACTAAATAAATTAGGGGGAATTTATAGAAACATGGTAAATAATTCCCATGAACATGGAAGAGCTAATCATTAATGGTCAAGACATCCAGGTAATTAATATTCATTGGTAATTATATATGGTGTCCATTCAAAAAATATAAATCATCTGTTTCATAATTTGGTGAGTTATTTTAGTACACAGTGAACCTTTATTGTGTATAGTTTCAACATCATCCATAATTTGGTTATGTGAAAAGTTTATTTTTCGTGGTCACATTCCATTGGAAATTTGACTTACAGTTAAAATCATGTTAAAAGTATATATACTAATTTTTTCCAAGCATAAACAATATCTTAAACCTTGTGAAGAGTCCTCCTTTAGTAGATATAGATTAATTATAAATTTATTACGTCAAAATAAATTAATAACCCAATTTAGTTGATCTTATTATCTATTCATTATTAAAACATAAAAACATCCAGATATAAGTATTTTAATTATTTATTATTTTTAGTGGTGGATACACTATTACTAATATTTTTAGAAGAAAAATCTAATATATGTAAAAAAGTTATGAAAAATAAAAATTCCCAAAAAGAATATGAATCAATTAAGTGGGGATACATCATTTAAATTGCTTCTAACATGTATTTTCCTTGTTCATTTAACAAAAATTTATTGTGTATTTCTAGAATCCATGATATTAATGAGTGATTGTATTTTGATTTATGAGGAGACATTCAGTTGAATAAAAAGGATGCCTTTAATATTTTATAAACTATTGTAAAAAATTAGAAATTATTTAGTTTTAATAAATCACATCCCTATTAATCTCTATCAACTCATGAAATTTATATTTTTTATGTGTATGAACAATTTTATGTTAATGTTGATATAGAGTCTACAGAATGGAATTATGCATAAAGAGATGATAAAAAATCATTAACGTTTCAAACTAAAGGATAATATGGAAAACGGCATAGAGGAATGTAAAATAAAATAATAACATATCAAATATATATATATATATATAAAATCCCCATGTAAACTATATTAAATGAACTATTAAAATGATTATATTTTGAAATATAGGATGAATTTATTAATAATATTAATGGAATGTCAAAAGGGATATCGATATTTTTGTGAAAACTAATACTCTAATCTATTAAAAACCTATAATATGATTATTTAAATATAGGGAACATGAGATCTATTCTATAAAAATTAAAAAACCATATATAAGTTATCAACATAAACTGAAAATATTTGGGTTAATGAATGGATTATATCTTCCCAAAGAATAAGATAAAGAAATTGAATTAGTAAATGAAATTAATATTGTTATGTTTTGATATTTGAGAGATTCAATTGAATCTAGTCCAACTCATTCAATTATATCATTAGGGTTCAAGATATATTTTATTAAATCCTTTATACCATGCAATTGATACATCAAAAAAATACAACGTGGTTCTTTATATCCGGATAATTTCATTAAACATTTTCAAGTAATTTTTTTTAATTCAGTTATGAAATAACCTTCATTATTTTTTTAGTAGAATCTAATGCTAGTTTTGGCATGGATTATATATATTTATATTGTTCACATATTGATTTTCTTGGAAACTAAATATATATCAATTTCACTAAAATCATATTATTTTATATTAATGCTTTAATAAATAAAAGATAAATTATTAAATAAAGAAAATTTAATTTTTCATAAATAATTTATAAAAATATCATTCAAATATTATAGATATGATGTGATTGTTTCCTTTGAATACATTTCCAAACTTTTGGGAATATTATATTATTATTTTATATGAGTTTCTCTTTCTTTCCATTATTATGATACAAATTTATCGATTTAATTTCTACCTATATAAACACATATATACAAGAAACACTACATGTTTACCTAAATATAACAAAAGAAATTAAATAATAAAAAAAGAAAATACGTTATGAAAAATTTTGATACACCATTGTGAATGACCATGATAATCTAAAATTACTATTTTCATGAAGAAATAAGTAATAAATAAGATTTTCATCGACTATTATGTACTCATGAATACCACTATAAAAAAATTCTATCCACTACCTCATCTAGATGAGTTGTTCAATCAATGTCATGAAGCATAATAATTCACAAAAGTACACATTTGTTTTGGAATTCTTCAAATATTATTGACGAGAGATGATATTTACAAAAAAACCTTTATTAAAACATATAAACTCTAGGATATTAATGAAAAAATATTTAGAATAAAAAAATCACATTCTATATTCAAATTCTAAATAAATATTCTATGTATGCACTACCAAAATAATATATGAGTTTTATATATTTATTTAAATTTCAATTAATCTTATAAATATTATGATATTAAATATCATACAATTACCAGTGTGAAGAATCTATGATATGGTAAATTTCTAGAATTTTTTTTAATCCTTTATAAAACATAAAAACAATTTTTTGGAATGTGATAAAATGTAAGAGAATTTATATGGATCCTTTTGGGATAATTTTTTTTTAAATGATCCTTACCAAAAAAATATCAAAAATATAAATAAAGTTTTGTGCAAACTACGTACTATTGGATATTATTTAGATTTTTAACATTATTAGATAATTCAAAAAATAAAAAAATGGATGATGTAATGATTCTTAGGATTTATGACTGAGAATAATGATTTAATGTTCTAAATAATCGAAAAGATAATGTACCGATGATAAAATTGTATATAATTGTAAATGGGTTTGTGATATACAATGATGATGAAAATAAAAATCATATTTATAATATATATAGAAAATATAATTTGATACAAAGGCCATATGATTATTGATGATCAAAGTGAAAACTATAGAATATATGATATGAAGATACCATTTTGATTATTGAATTTATCATTTTATGAATTAATTATTTTGAGAGATCTGTGACATATATAATAATAACAATAGTTTATAGTTATTGAAAATGTAGAATAATCTAAATAAATGATGATTTGTATCACCTCGTACTTGGATTTAATTTTTATTTAATTTTCGATATTTCATTTGTTCCATTTATTTATTTTTGAACATGTAGTGTTTCCAATGGATTTATGAGTTTTTGAGGTAGAGGGAGGGTGACAATGGTTTGTGGTTAGATAAATTTTAGAGAAAACTATACGCCATTATAGGGAAAATATTGAATCATAGAAAGTGGCTATGTATAGGTTGAACAGTTATTTTCACCACCATGCACTAGCCACCAATATCCCCTTTGGCCTACACCAGGGGGACATATTTCCCTCACCATTATAAAATAGTCTAAATAACCATACAAAAAATATGTGCCCTACCAAGTACCATTAAAAATATTTTTTTACACATTTTTCAATCATGGTGTATTAATCTTAATAGACCCCTTATCCCTCCCATTTTGCAGTGGAACATGAATGGGGACACCAAAAAACCCTCTATTTCTCCTCCTATATGGATTGTTGATTATACATATGTAATAGGTGTGTTACATAAGATTTTAGTATATTTCATCATCTGTTAGACTGCGCCTTTTTGTTCCATGTTATTTCACGGTGGTATTCTAAATTAGATGAACCATAGATGCATGGATGCAATGTTCTATTATGTACCCATTGATGTAATTGTGTGTGGTTGGTCTCAAGGGCTTGTTTAATTTCTCTTAAATAGTTTTTTATGGTTGATATGTTTTTGTGGAAATATTTTCTATCAATAAACGTTCCTAAAAATTCCATTATATTATTGATCATTCATATATAAATTTTTAGTATGTTCATTATTCTTACTGTGTGCTGGTGGGATTCGTTATTCTTGCTTTGATTAGGAAGACTTTTTATGATTACATTCTCAACGTATTTCCATATAAATTCATATATGATTACAAATGTAATGTATTTGATAAAATTACAAGTTTATATTATAATGGTTTTAGCGTTTCTAAAAGTTTTTTGGCCTTTTTAGAGTTAAAATAATATTTGGGTAAATGGGAAGTTGAGGATTGGATGGATTTTATTGCATCTCAATTGTTTGATTATTATGTGTGAAAACAAGTTATTTTTTTTATAATTTCTTTGAAAATATAATTACACTTTTGGAAAAAATTAGGGTTGAGAATTTATATGATAGAGGATATGTTCATATCAATATATACTCATGTTGTACATAATAATATGATTGTGCATATATATGTTAGTTTTATGAAATTATATATATTTGTAACATTGTTTTTAAAATACAAAAAAACTCATACTTATTACTCAACCAATTATCCAATATGTAATTTTATCTAAAATTCCTCATGATTTTCTACTTGGATTGTTTTTTGAAAATTAATTTTACATAGTTTTAATTTATTCTTCTAAATCATTAACCAATGGTTCCCGAAGTGTAATTTTGTAGTAGCTTGATTTATATGACATGTTTCCACCTTTGGATCACGGTTTAATTTTTTACATGGTATTTGTATTGGTGATGGAATGAATGTAGTTTTCTTATAGAAATGATTTTTATTCTATATGTAATGTCTTATCTGGTATTTTGATATGTTTTTAGTAAAATGGTTTGATCTGAATGATATGTAGTCTCAGTTGTCACATATGAAATATATATAAGGTGATGGGAACCCCAATGTTTTACCTACATTTTAGGGGGACTCTATTTGTTTTTTGGTTGTAAGTGAGTTCATATTTCTATGTATAGGTTAAATTTGAGGCCAATCCTGTGATGAAATCATAACAATACCATTTAATATTTTCATGGTATTCATAAATGCAATCAATAAGGTTGAGTGTAGGTTTCTATCTATGTCTTAATTAGGTGTACTAGATCTCCAGGGATTGGGAATCTATGTTGGCTTTTTATTGTGGCATGTCTAGTGTAAATTGTCTTGATTTATTTTTTACTACAGAGTTATCTCATATGATAATAGATGGATCCATATAAAGTGGTTCATGGTTATACTAAATATAGGGTTAGGAAATGACCATTATCAAATATCATTATGAACCTATACTGTTTTTGGGAATTTATATCGCATTTATTCATACATATGCATTACTACACTTGTATTTTTTCCTTTATTTCTATCTATATTTAATATACCATAGTGTTTATTCTCTATTATATATATATAATTTACTAAAAAATAATATATGTTATTCATCATTATTGGTAATGGTCTTCCAACGGTATAAAATAATTGAAATCATTTATGGAGTAGAATGCATTATTTTTTTAAAAAATTTCATTGGATCATTGGGTTGGCTGTTTAAAATTATGGAAACCGTATTTTTTAAAATTGCATTCAAATAAGTTTTTATATGTTTTTTTTGGAAAATTAATGTTATTGGATATTTTGGTTACTACATATAGATTTGTTTTATTCTCAATCTCATATTTTTTCACCCGACATTGGTAAAACCAAGCTATATTACAGGATCATGTTTTTATAGATTTTCTCACAGAGAGTCAATAGTTCCATGCTGGTGAGGACTTATAAGATCACATCTCAGTATGTCGATTTTTATAGCTTTATATTTACTTTTTTATTATTATTACTATTCATGTTTTGTTATCTAATTTTATATGGTTTAAAATTATCTGAATTTATTTATATATGATTCCCAGTGCTAGTTTTCATATTGGGATGATAGATAATGCCTTTCAAATATTATTACAGGGTGGATCAATTTTATGGTTTGGGGTCAACCCAGTTTGGTTCATGAATATATTTTATTATGGAATACCTTTTTGATGTTATGTAAACTATATATAGGACTATCAAGAATCAAGAGGTAGTTCATGAAATGATTCTAGACGACCCCCACCTATTATGATTCCAATGTTACAAGGGTAACCAAGAATTGATTATCATATTTTTATTTTTGGTTCACAGTGTAGGTTCTTGTTTGGTTTAATGATTTCGTCCCATCATGGGATGGAAATGGATGTGATATGGTTTTACATGATTCCAATACAATTTGAATAAAATCATGTGGATTCTAACAGTCGTGTTTAATATTATTATAGGGGTTTCAACATTTTTTATGGACCTCTATTAAATGTTACCATGTCATTAATGATCAATAGTTCCCCACATGGGTGGTTTTCGTGTTATTTATTCATTTGTTTTAACATTATTTTGTGTGAGTTTATTTTTAAATGAAAATAAATTTTTTGAGATTTTTTTTTAATGAATATATTATTCACAAAAAATGTTTGTCCGTAATTTTTAAATGAAAAATAATTCTAATTATAATAATAAGATTTCTTCAAAGGGATAGTGAAAATGGTGTTTTGGGATATAAATTGGATGATCCAAAAATATTTCATTCTTATATGAAATGAAATTAATATGGGGTTTAATATTATTTTGGAAATGTTCATGGTATTTTAAATGGTCTAATTTTTGTGAAATAGATTTAATTTGTATCCGAAATTTTATTTTTTGACAGATATTTTTTGTAATTGGTTTACTATGCTATGATTCATAAGTTATTTCTCTTTGGAGTGTATTTTATCAATCATGGGGGTGGGGTTTGTATTTATTTTTATTTTTGGTTATAAATTTTCATGTTATTTATATTATTCCACTAATAATGGTTCACAATTACATTGACGGGATAATTAAGTTTTTTGGTATTGTCCATGATTCTAGTAGACTTGTAGGGTAATGTTAGTCATTTATTTATGTGTATATTACATGATTTTAAAGACAAGGTTCAGTTTGAGTAGTGGTAGATATTTTTGGTGTTCAATGATTTCAATGATTGGTGAAGGGTTGCCTTTATAATTTGATGATTTGGTTTCTTTTCCCTAGAGGATGCAGTGATGTACAAACTACAATAACATTTCTTCTAGTGCGGTATCTATGTAGAGGTTATGATTAATGATATTTTATATAGGAATTTATTGTTAGTGATATTGGGGGATATGTCATTCTTGATGAGTTGATTTCCCTAGATAATCCCATAATGGTTGTCGACTTATTTTATTTTCGTTTTTCAGTGTGTTCTCAATATAATAAATGGGTAGTCAATATGAACCTACTATACCGAGTTATTCATTATTAAATCTGAAATTTTATTAGGATGTGCACTCACTTGGTTTCTATTTGTGTCTGTTGTATCAAAATTTCATGATTAATCTTCATAGTTCTCTAATGGCTTGTCGTTATTTTGGCCACTCGAGAAACCTAAATAGGTTCTATATGATACAAAAATGATACCATGAATTTTTTATTAAATTTATCAGATACTCATTATGGTGTAGTATATGATTCATTACATCTACTATCAAGACATAGTACATAGATGAATCTCATAAAACATTTTTGGAGTTATTGGTTGTGGGGTCCATTGAGGAAAATTTTTACATCTTCCATCATTGTAGAAATAGTTCAATTTCAAGTTTTAATTTATTTTCTATCTTGGATAATGTTTTATTTTAGAGTCATTTTAGCCTGTGATATATTGTAAAATCTACATGTTTTTTAGTGTAAATGTTTTTTTTTTCATTTTTTACAGATCCCAATGACTTTTGGAAATAATGAATCTTGTTTTGGATTGGTTCTTGGTGTGAGTTTTCCTGGTTACATTATATTTATGATGAAGGATTAATTTTTAATTTTTTATTACATTAATTGTGGTAATTTTCATCACAATTTTCCACTTTGGGTCTTCTTGTTTTTATCCCCTCATTTAGTCAAGTGTAACTTGTGGAGTTGATTGGTCACATAGAAGTTTATGGAAACGTTTGACCATGCTCATTTTATGTTGTTGGTATTATTACGTTGTTAGCAAGTGACATTAAGGAGAAATAATGATTTAATGATGGGGATAAATTTTACACCACTACAATGTTTTTTTATATTATTTATTTTTTGGACATAGAACATTTTTATGGATATCATTTCAATTCATGACTTTTTTTCCAATGGAATAATGTGTTTTTGTGGGGTATGATGGTGGAATAAAGTGGGTAATAAATTTGAGGAAAACATGATCCAGCATTGGGAAAACAATGTTTCCCATATACTAGATCATTCAATGTTAAGAAACATTGAGAAAAACTACCCTGTAATCGATCTTGGATCCTCTACATGGATGGAATGAAACTACCAAATGGTTTTTGAATTGTTTGGTAAGTAGTGTGGAAAATCCATATATTTTGACCATGTCCATTAAAATAATTATTATCCATTTTCGGTCATATTTATTTACCCACATCAATTTTTCACCCCAATATATCACCATGGAATACGAATCCAGATCAGAATCATCACTGGATATCTCCTCTGAATTTCATTGATTCTTATACATAGGATCTATGTGAGTTCCTTACGACTTATTTGGTTTTTTATCCATATCTTTTTCTTCATCTCTTGGTTTCATTTTTCATTATTTATTGGGTTCTATTTTTGAAAAATACTACAAAATTTTATGTTATTTAGATTGTGATTTAATTGATTTTGGGGTGTTTAGTTTCCCTCTTGAGTTTTGTTCTTCCCTATTATGATGTTTTTTCATATTCACACACTTTTAGGTTGGTTTTTAATCTTTTACATTTACTAAGATTCAATTTATTACATTAAAATTCACATATTAATACTAAATTAGTTCAATATTCTTTTTTTGTAAGGATGAATTATGCCTTCTATATTTTATTAGTTTTGTGAAAATTGGTTTTCAAAGTATTTACATGGTTATTACTATATGTATATAGATTTAAGTGTTTGATATAATTCTTACTAGATTTTCCATTATTTATGAGTGTCATAAATTTATGTTTATACTTGTTGGGGTTTGGATAAAAATAGAATTATGTGAAAATGTGTGTTCGATGGGTTTTGGTGAATCATTATATTTGGATTATTATATATAAATTATTGTGATTTCATTATTATAGTTCATGTGATTCATTAATAGTAGCAATGAAATATTTTATATTATACCATACATATGGTAACTCTAATGGAAAAATCATTATGTCCATGTGGTGTATATTTACACAGGTTCATAAATATAAGAGGAAGTATCATAAATATGCCTATATTGGTTACATTTTGATTAACAATTAATCTAACTATAAATCCATCCATTCCCCTATTATCCACTTCAAATGATTTTATAAAACATCCCATCTTTTTTCTCATTGTATCTATGATTCAAAATTAATTTAATATGGTTTTCAAGAATCATTACTAATTGTGTAATATTTTATACTTGATATATAATTTTTTATCCATATGACTTCAAATGAATTATTGGGACCATCAGAGAATGATCATTTTTCCCTTGCTCAGATAATAGTTTTTGGATTTAAATGTTTTTCCCTTAAAAATTCCTTTTCATTTCAAATGATAATTATTGTTTGGAAATATGTATTTTTGTCAGGAAAATGGTCTAATCCCCATAACGTATAGGACCAGTTGAATGTTGATAATAATTAATGTGTTGAAATAACCCCAATAGTTGACCTCATTTGGATGGGGTCTCTGATAGTTGGTTTAATGTCGTGGGAATGTCATGAAAATTATCATATGCGGGTAATATTATATGCCCAAATTGTGAAAACCTCCTAAATATCCCATGTATTATTATGAAGGATTTTTAGACATCATAATGAGGGTATATTCATAGATTCTTTAAATTTCCTGATTATCATGACCATAACACCATGGATTTAGGGACCATATTCCCATTTCCACCAATATATCTACGGTAGAGACACCAAGTACATAATTAAATTTATGTTATCTACATTTGTTGTTATATTAATCCATGAGGAATACATCTGAGTTATTCTCAATATATTTTTATTTTATTTACATGATTACATATCTTTATGTTTCTATGTGGGTTATTGTTTAATTTATATTATTAGGATAACTTATTCCAAATTACACATGATGTATTTCGATTATTTATGTACTGAATTGACATTCAATACTATATTTTCCCATTATTTTATTCAATTTATAATTATCCATTCATATATATTTTGTATATTTGTTTGGAAATAAGTTAAAATTTGTTCTATTAATTTGAAATACATTTTTGGAAGGAAGTTATCAATTTTTAAATATAACATTTTATTGGAATGTTTTTTCTTCTTTTCTAAGAATATATATCCTATAATTTTAATATGTATTTTCACACTAGTTTTATATATTATTTTGAAAATGGAAGATCTATAGAATCTATATACCATATTTACTTATCATTTTTTATGATTATACACAATATTTTCCTCTATTAATGTCTATCCTCATGTTTTTTACATTTCATGTTCTTCATCATATTTTCTCATGGAGCAAGAAATGTTATTTCATTGGTGGTGACCTAGGAAGTTATATGGATGTATATAATGTTTATATCATTATATATAAATATTTTATTTTATTTTTGTTAGTGATGATTATTTATCTACTGGTTCATGGACCATATCTTTCTTAATATATTTATATTTAATTTTCATCACTAGATTCTGATCTCATTTAACTAGTAGAAAATCTTTGGAAATGATCTTGGATGGATCAAGTGATGTTATTGAGAACAACCATGGATAAGAAATGAAATAATAACCTAATATAATCTAGATATATGAAATATCAGTGATCAACAATGAAAGAAATTAAGAATATTATATCAATATTATTGTAAATTCTACCCTAAGAATGGTGATAACATATTAAAGAACAAAATTAATTGAGTTAAAAATACTGAATTGGTAATTGTAATGGAATAGATGAGATTATCTCATTCCAAAAGGATCAGTCGATATTCAATTAATGAAAAATTAAAAGTGGTTCTCATGTATTGTCCTGTTCTATACAATATAACAAGTGAATAAAAAAGGTATCATGATGAATAAAAAGATATAGTGTAATTATATTTGAAACTAACTATTTGTGAACACAACACAATTAATAATGTATAACATATTATATAATGAGAATGGCACAATAATATCGATAAATCCTCGATATTGTTATATTTATTGCGGTATTCAAAATCACTTTTGATGGGATCAATTAATAATTTGATCATAGAGTACATGAACAAGTGATTTTTTTCTAATAATATTATGAAATATAATTAAAAGTCTTGGTATCACACAACCATGAACATTATCAATATGTTAATGGTATAACATAGCCACAAAATATTTATTTTGACTTCCAAAAATTTCTAAAATAATAATATCAATTTGGATTGTGATTGATTGAATTACCAATACATCATAATTAATTTATATATTATAATATCTCTTTCTCAACCAACATTTGATAATATATGGGGACGAACCTATGATAATATATAAGCTATTAAATTAAATCATATTTGATAAATATGTATGATTCATATAAATATGTTATATAATTCTCCAAAATATTTTTTATTTTTATATATATAGATTAATCTGGAATCCCAAGAAATATGGTCAATGTGGATGGACTATATAAACACTTGAATACATTATAATGGACTACATAATTAAATCTCCTTGATTTTTGAATTAATATCATTTGATGAATATTATTTTTACAATAATTGTTTCAACTTATATGTAGATACAGTCCCATTAAAATATCAATATGATATAAAATGAATTATTCCAATTTATATGAATTGTGTTAGTGATGTGAATTTGGCAATATTTTAATATGACTGTGAAGTGGAAGATGAAATTTAAATTATTCAAAAACATTCTAATGACACATAGTGTATACATAAGAGTAGTATTTATATTAACCAAGTTATTTGAATAATTAATAGTAATGTTAATGAAATTATACACGCACTTACAAAAAGAAAAATAAAATGATTAGAATAAAATGTAAATTTTTTCCTATGTATTCTTCCTCATTAAAGATGAGTGATTATTTAGTTATAAGGACCTTTCTGCCGCTACACCCACAAAACATGACATAACTGCAAAGTGTGATCAATTTCTATACTTATATGAAGTACAATATTGATTCCTAAAAAATAATGAAACCAAATATTCTACTACTATGTATTCAATACACATATTATAGTATATAAGTGATCATCATTGATTTTAGAGAAAATTTTCAAAATAAAAAGATAACTTGTGTTGTTAATTAATTTTAGTCAAACAATATGTATAGAGATGAACATGGGAATAATGGAATATAATTGAAAATAAGTATCCCTCTCGTTATAAAAAGATTAGCTGAATTAATTTTTTTTATTAAATATCTCATTTATTTGGAAATGTAATTACTAAAATTCTCAATAACGAAATTTTTTATCATAGAACATTTTCCATTCATATTTTGATACATTTTTCATTATGAATCATTCTTGAAAGTATAATATAAAAAATCCACTTGAACCATATAAACTGATTAAAACAATTTTGTTTCAAGAAATATATAACACTATATATTAAAGTAAAATAAAATCAATAATAATAACAAAATTATTATGTGAATGTAAAAATAAGTGAACAAAAATACTATAGTTGGTATATCCATTGGGTATTGTTCTCCAATAAATATCATAGCCCTATAATCATTTAAAATTATAACTAAATCATCTGATATATGATTTAGATTTTTAAATTTGGATAGATACAACCAAAAACAATAATATACAAGTGATTAATAAATTTCAAAGGAGATATTTATTAAGAGTATAAAATAAATACGAATATTTAAAATTTAACATGAATTTTTTAGTCGTAACAGAACTAAAAGGAATGTAAATTTATTAATGTAATAGTAATATAAATGATATTTAGTTTTTATCATTAATAAATATGTAAATTTTATAATTAAAATGGATGAAAATAAATATCCAAATTGGGAAACATGATAAAAATTTTAAAATGTTCTTGTTAGAATGGTATTTTTAAACTAAAATTTAATATAATATGTTTTACTTATGAATTATTAATAATATAATAAATATTTTGGAATTAAAAAAAATATATAATTTATTATTGGAATAAGCACACTAAAATTATCCTAGATTGATGGTTTACTTTTTTATATAAATGAAGAAATTATGGTTGATTAATATAAAAAGAAATTATCAAAATATCAAATATTTTATGAAATAATATTGATGTATTATGGAACTAATTATTTCTATAAATTATTCATAATATAAAATAATATATATTATTTATGGAAATAAATTCAATTTCTAAACATGAAAATTAATTTAAAATGTCTAAAAGTATGAATAATTTCAGAGAAAAATTATTTGGATACATTTCATTCTATTTTTACAAAAATTAAATTAATAAGTGTCAGGGTTTAAAAAGGAAAAATAATATATCATTTTAGTTAAATATAAGTTATAATCTATGTGATTATATCCTTTGTATATCATGCTCATTAAAAAAGAGTATTACATATTTTATCTGAGATACCCCGAACAAATTTTCATAAATATGGTTTTTCATCCTCATTTAAAATAACTTCCAAAATTCATCGCTATATTTACCTAATACATTGTAAAATTTTATTTCATAATTTTTTTACAAACATCTATTAATTATAACTCAAGTATTGTGAGGCCTTGTATTGTAGAAAGACATGATTCGTTATATATCAAATTGAGCCTAAAATAAAATAAAATTATTTTTAATCAATATAATGTGCTCAAAAATCTTTTATAGATACGTGAAATACATGGTATAATCGAGGGAATACATTGAAACAAGTGGTGATAAAAAAAATCTAGTAGGGGAATAAACATTACATGAAACAAAATGATTAATCTAAATGTATAAGACGATATCGTATAATAGAATTCTCAAGTGTAATCACATTTCAATAGAACAAATTGAGTGTCATATAAAAATATCATGGAAATGAAGGAATTATTTTATTAACATAGACGATGACCAAAAATGATACATGTGTACCATCTTAAACATCACCACATGATTGATAATACACTAAAATGGATTTGGTTTACTCCCAAATCACATTCATGATGTATCATTATATTGAAGCTTTACCTAATTAATTGGAGTGTTATCTGGGTACACACTTTAAACATTTTAACGATTTAGGTTCTCACATTATAGAAATCAATAATAAGGTATAACATAAAAATTAAACATATAAATATGATTTCATGAATAATGATGCTTCATATAACAATAATGTAATTATTAATAAGGAATTTTCTTGAGAAATTAAACTAAGACATATATTAATCAATTATAGTAAGAGAGAATAATATAGGAATATATGTGAGTGTAATTTATAAAAAAATATAAAATAAATTCATAACATCAACTGTTAGCACTTTTGATGATAATTTCATTTAGTGATTACATGTATTATTTATCGGAGAAATATATGATTGTCACTTCAAAATCATTGGTTCGATGTCTACAAATTTCCAATATATTATAAAAATTATAATATATTAAAAAAATAAAAAATAAAAAAAATCTAATTATTTTATTCATGTTGGTGGGTAATTTCATACATGTCATAAATGTTACCAAACAATCCTTTCATAGGCTTTTAAAATGGTGAAAGTGTACCTCTATAAAAATAATAAAATAATATACCAATGAAACCATATTATATAATTTAAAACATGTGTAAAAATATATTTCATAAATAATCTGGTTGGAAATAAAAAATCCTCATAATATATTTATAATGAATCTATATTTTTGAAAATTGATTTTTACCAAAGAGAGAAATGAAATATGTTTTTCTTAGAAACAATTTATCATTAATTCAAAGACCAATGAGTGTAAAAATTTTACTATTAATTGAAAAAAAATTAATATACTGTGGAGAATTAAATTTACGTCTTTTTAATATAATTATCAATTAATTTCCAATTACATAAATTAATGTATTAACAATACTAATTAAAATTATATTAAAACACATACTCTACAATAAAACTTTTTAATCCAAACTCCCATGAAAAATGTAAATGAATTAAAAAATAATATATAATGAAAATTGAAATATTCATGATATAATATGACATATATCATTATAAAATCAGTTATAATCATATTATGTTTATAATAGAACATATTTATCAATGATGTATGTTTTTCGATAAAATCCTTAGATCAAGTATATATATTCTTCTTTATGAAATTTATTTCCTACATAATAAATTTATAACAATAATTTTTCCCTGAAAATTATATCCCGGTATAGTCATGTATTATTACATCATTTAAATAATTTATTTTATTAATATATTTTATTACATAATTAGTTTTGTGCACATAGATTGTTTTAATGATTCCAAGTTCATAATTTCAATAAGACAACGATATGTTAAAAATTGTGAAAGAGTTCATCATTCCACAACATATTTAATAATTAAAAATATGTAATAGTAATTTTTATTAATATTTTAATATTTAATAAATATTCATGATTTATTATTATTAATAATTAATTGTGTTACTATCAAAAAGACGAACTGTAATTCAACAAGAATACGGAACATTTGAATTTTTAAACGATTAGGATGGAAAGAAGGTAAGTATTATTTTACACATTCTATAAGTTTAATAATATCATAAATATATTTTAATTTCTTTAAATAAATAAATATATATATACCTTTAATGTGATTTGGTATTAAAAAATGATTCACATCACTTCACAAGGTAGTTGTCCACCTTACACAGAAACGATGTTATCATTATTAAGTGTATAGTAAGCTAAGAAATGTTATGATAGATTAATTTTATAGAATAAGTAAAATTTAATTATTACAATATAATTATATTAATTACATCATTATAAATTTCCTTGATATTTTATAATAGAAAATTAATTATATTAGTTTACAAGGTATTAGGTCACTGTAGACACAAATGATGGCTTCGTTTCCCATTTAGTGGAAGAAGATATGGATTTAAGCCATTAGATTCACATTATAACATATTTTTATACGGTAAATAAAAATTTAATAATATAAAAATTATTTATTATGATTATAATGACGATCATGGAAAAGAAGATTCTTCGAAATAAATGATACATATTTTTTGGAAAATTATTATACCAAAATCATACCTATATTATCCTTTTTCTTAATACATGTACTTTATGAAATGGGTTTATATATATGGAATTTATTTGGTAATGTATTTAGTGAACCACATGCCCTTAGAGGTGGAAATATGAGGGGTTCCACATTAGATATGGGCGATTTTAAACACATAGATTTTTTGAAATGGAAAAGTATAACCCTTATTTTACACATGGAAAAAGTCATGAAAATGGATCTTTATAAATCATTGTTTGATAAATTGTATAAATATGGACATGATGTTGAATGTAGAAAAATGTTATTTTAATCTTTATAATTATAGTTCAAGTCTACGTAAACTTGTGTTATAATTAATGATGATAATTAATATTTATAATAAATGTTAGCCATTATGAACAAAAGTTGATTTAAAAATATTATATCATATTAATTATGATGAATCCAAATATGGAATCCATAATAAAAATTTCAAATAACATTTTCATTGTATTTTAATTTATAATAAAATCTTTTTGTGTGAGGAATAGATGAGTTTCAAATAAAAATATTTTATAAATATAAGGGGTATTCATTTCATAATTCAAAATAAATTTTATTGCACTAACACAAATCAGATTAATAAAAAAATGAATACAATAAATTAACCTTTAAATTATATATTTTTTAACAGATGAAACATTTTATATGATTTAAATAATATGTAATTTTAAATAATAACTAGTATTTTTCTCTATTAAAAATATTATCTTCATATAAAAATAAACCAAAAAATTATAAGATAATTTTGAGAGGTTGATTCTAAAAGTGAATTTAATTTTATCAAATATTTTTTATAGAGGCTGAAAAATTTATATATTATTAGTTCAGGAAAATAAAAATTATTAATTTTTTTAGACATTTTTTCATTAATACTACATTGACACAACCATTAATTGAGTACTTATGGATCAATATATTATCTTTCACTTCATATATATTTTTCTAAATTTTGTTTATTCCTATTCATTTGAACATATGTGATCTCTAGGATATAATTTTTTCAATTAAATAATATTATTTTGATGTTTTATTTTATATCATTTAAATATAGTGTTGTGTGCCTTATAAACTACAGAACATAGTGTTCATTTGAAATTTCATGGGTGTTACGTTCTACCCCTTAAATAAATTTAACCATATCAATCTATAATCATAATCAATAACCAATTCTTTGACATTTGAAAATTCTATTCTCAAAAATCCACATAATAATAAGGGTTAATAAAATATTCTCTTCAAAAACGGAAAATGAAAAAAAGATCATCTAAAATAATAAAAAATGTTTCAATTTTATTGAACATTAGTATGAAGTAAAAACATTTCTTAATAAACTAGCGTTATTTTTTAAATAACATTATAATTTTTATTAAGAGAGAATATAACATTGATTTATAAAAAATGATTAATAATTTCATGTCATGGTATTTTTCATAAATTTGAGAAAACCGTTTTTTATCAAGGCTAAGAACATATGTAAATACACTATCATGACCATATAATTTATTTAGTTTCAAATTGTTTCAACATAAACCCATCTTTTGAAATTAAGAGAGTAATCGAGATGGGGTGTAATTCCTAAAATAGAAAAATTATATTCTAATAAATAAAATAATTATAAAAAACAATATCATGATATTAGTCTTGTATTTATACAATTATAATACCCATAAAATGTGAGAACAACAGACAATATAAAGGATGAAATCAAAGGGTGATCATTGATAATTCCATAAATAAATAACCCTACCTCTGAAATAACAATACTATTCAAGTATTCAATTTTGTTCTTACCTAATAATATATCAGGTTAAATATATTATTATACCTAAGGGATATTTATAACTCATTCTTATTAAACATTTCCAAAAATATCATCAATAGTGTGAATATATGGGAAATGTGATAATATTTGGTCATAAAATATTCCCCTAAAATGACTTAATATTTATCCCTTAAATAATTATGTTAAATAATTTTCAAATAATATAGTACATAATTAATTCCATATGAAGGATCATCTGTATTATAGATTCATCCCCCATTATCTTTCTAGATATGATGGGTTGTCTCTTGACTTGTGGTTTTCCTTCTCATTGAATTATGGAAAAAATGATTATAATATTCCAAATCAACCATAATACTATAAGATGTTCAGGAATATTGTGTACATCATAAAAAAATATGATTAATAATAAATTAACATTTTTTAATTAGTCATTTATTAAATATATCACCCTTATTCTTCCATATGATCAAATAATTTTAATTGACTGTAATTTCCTAATCATAAACCATTAATAAAAGATTGTATTCTCTTAAACCATGTTCTTTTACAAAATATATCACCCTATTATTCTATAATAATTGTACTTCATTAATACTAATAAAAATATTCATAAAAATATATAAACAACATCTACAACATCTTAATCATTATAAGTTTCATTTTTTTATTTCTAGAATTCCATTGTGAGAAATAATTCAACAACATGATTACCATGTTCTAACACATAAAAAATTCAATCAATCAACATTAATGATTTTCATTATATAGGCCTATATAAATTATTGTGTAGATTAAAATAATGATGTATATAATAACCATGTTACACAAAACTGTGAACGTTAACTATTAGTGTTTTCAATATCTAAACATAATTTACCTTTTTATTTTTTTCAAGATGCATCATTTTAATTTAAAATATATCGTTATGACTGTATATTGCAAGAATAAAGAATAACCTAGTTTATTTATGATATAATTCATTATTTTTATTCCAATATTTTTTGACATATTCTAAAATTAATTTTATTTTCAATATCAACGTTAATACATGATTTTAAATGATATGGAATCCATCTAATTGTGATGCATTTGGATATTCAAATATGATCTAGATATTAATAATTATTTAAGATAGTTTATTTAAAAATATCACAAAATTTATAACAACTATTACCATTAGGCTATGAATCTCATTATGGTAGTAATTATATTTCCAATAACATTATTTTTTCTATGCATACATCTATTTACATCCATTAACGAAATAGAATAAAAAATATGAAAATTCATTAACATAAAATAGTTAAAACTTATTTAACTATTATTAATCCCATATAGACAATAATTATTTACAATCTTCTGAATATGTACTATTCAATCATTTTTATCCATGGTAAAATTTTCAATTAGTATATCCAACTAAAAAATTTGTTGATAAATTTTAAAATTTTCTATAAGTATATTTTGAATATCAATTATATATTCTTCAATAGCGTCAAACATGTTCTGTAATAAATATTGTTGTTTTGAAATAGGTTATGAGTGGGTCTTGATCAATGAGACTAATAGGGGTTATTACTCCAAGGTAAAACTGTAATACAGTAGCATGGACATGTTGTTTTGAGACATTGATGTATTTTCATGGAACCCAATAAAAATATATGTAACCGAAATTATATGTTATTTTACTCTGGATAGTATTGTCTGTTTACATACCCCTATGTTTCTCACAAATATTTTCTAGTAAGAATCCCAAAAAAATAACTTTTATGTTCTCTAATACCGACTAAAGTTGAAGAATTTATTAAATCATATTATTAAAATTTCATTCAATTTTTTTTATTATAACTAAAATTTCATGATACATAGAATATTTTGAAGAGTTCATTCATATACATCAATGTGATACGAAAAAAATGAAATATTATTTATCTATTATAACCTATTAAATATTTTGAACTCATAACACTATATGGGATAACATGGGTAATACGTAGACTTGTGGGGTGAGATAAAAAGATATTTAATGGAATAAACACGACACGAAACACAAGAGTGTTAGTCATTTGTATAACATGATATTATAATAGGGAATGGACATGTTTATTCACGTGGGCGCAGAAAATAAAAGAAAAGGAATCGTAATCATAGAATCATATGAAATGTATAAAAAACATATATCATGAATGAAAAATTAGTCATGGATTATATCATAGTTAGAATAACACGATGTAACATATCCATTAAGGTAGTAAGTTTAGTCTATAATAATATACAAGAAGAATCATGAAAATAAAACTTTTCCCAATGCATTAGTATTTAATATTGTTGGATCCATCATAACATGTTCATTATTTATGTGTTACACATAAATGAAATCAATGGTAAGATATAACCTACGAATAAACCAAAGATTTAAAATTTCTTTCATAATCCCGACACATATCATCATAAAAGTAAATATCATATTGTCAAAATTTCATAAATGAACATAAGTCTAGTATTATGACATGAATATTATTGAAAATAAGATATGTGAATATTTCATATAAATATATACATTATTACGGATAAATCCATAATGACAATGATGTTTATCATTGAGTAATTTTACATAACAAACCAAACAAAAACATTCATGATGAAAATATCATTATCAAAATATTATCAATTATTTGACATATTGAAATTTACATAATATTATCAAAATCATTTTAATTTCAAAAACATCCAGGGAAAATATAAATGGAGATTATATTAGAAGATTTTTCATGATAGTGTGTAATTATATAAAAGGAATATAAGTTAAAATCAATCATTTTACATTATTATGAAATGGTCTAAAATTCATTCATTGGAAATTGAAATTGTGACTACCATTAATTTTTTTAATAAAAAGTAAATAGTGGGTAGAAATTGTATTATGAAATGGTTTTGAGAATTTTATAATTATTATTGATAGTAATTTTAGAATAAATTTATATTTATGGAAATGGGTTTTCATATGAAGATATAAATGAATTAAAAGTTTTAAAAAATGCTCAGTTATTTTTATTACGAAATTGAGAAAAATGTTTTTGTTAACGTAATATTTCATGAAAATACAAATTATGAAGATATTTTTTTAAATACGATTAAATAAATACATAAATCATAAATTATAGATCAAAAAATACCAATTTTAATCATATTCAAAAATACAAATGAACTTATAGAAAAATTTGAATCATTACTCTTATGAATGATAAGATGAATTTTGACATAATATATCATTAAATATGATGATTTTTTTATATAATATGTAATGGGTAAGTATATAAAATATTTAAAAAATATTATTGCATAATAGAATTTGTCTCTTAATGAAGGATGTTTTAAGACGATACCCTCACATCGAGTTCAGACACTATCATTTATAAATATCATATACAACATAAAATATTTTATAAATTAATATTTTTTATAATAGAAATTTATAATATTATTACCTTATTAGTAAACCATTTTATTTATTTATATTGATGATGTATTTTAGTAATTAATCAGTTATGTTCACGCTTTGTGTTTTGGGGGCAGTTAGATGATAATTTCATAATGGAATCTGTATATTTATCATGGTAAAAGGATTAATGATTACATTATATACATTTTAAAATTTATATAATTATAAGCTTTAAAGATAAGTTATATAATTAAAATAACCCATGAATTATGGTTATGAAAAATCAATTACATTATATTCCGAAAGATGGTACAACATACCTATGTATGTGTAACATTTCCATTTTTAATTAATCATGATGGAATAAACGTAAGTGTTCTTTAGACTCTGTATAATGATTAAAATATCATAAGGATTATATTAACTTTATAGATACATATACATATAAAATATATATGATGCACTAATAAAAAATTATCGCATCGGGAGGGGGTAGTCTCCCTATGAAGAAAAAATGATATTAGATTTCCATGGAAAGTATGAAAAAAAACTGTAAGATTTACTAATTTTATAGAATAATTAATATTTCATGAATACCATATATAAATATTGGAAATGAAATCATAAATATTATGGATTTGGCTTGTTAATATTCAATTTCATCAACCAATGATGTAGTAGTCCTCCGTGCACATGAAAAATGGTTTTGTTTCCCATTGGATGGAATTAGAGAAGGTTATAAGTTATTACATTAACATAATAATGCTTGAGTATATATAATATAGTTATAATTATATACATGAATGTTTGGTTAAAATTTTGTTGAAGTTGTGGAATAAATAAAAAAATAATTTCGGTTATGAACGATAAATATTTTTTGGGCCAACTCATTAAGATTATAAACAAATACACAATAGATTGGATTTATGATCAAAAACGAATCATGGAACTGTTAAGGTTGAATGGAAGGTATATTGAATAGTATTTGATAAACCAAACTGCATTAGAGGTGAAATGAGGAGAGTAGAGAGGGTCACCAAATATAAGTGGGGTAGAGGACACAGATGGTATTTGTGAAAGGAAAAATTTATTTTCACATTTTAATCATTACCCCATGATAAAAAAATATATTCTTATAGATTTATATATTATATAAGGTCAATATATAGACTTATGAAAAGAGATGAAAAATATTAAATGTTTTTATGGCCCTTATTTTTTTATTTATACTCTACTAAACATATTTTAACCTGTTTTGTGGAAATATATTATAAAATTTTTATATCCATTATGATAAAAATTAATATTACATTATTATATAATATTATTTACACTGATTCTAAATATGTAATTATTTTTTCCAATATAAAACAAAAAATATTTTGTATTTATTAGTAAATTATACTTCTAGAAGTGATGAAAAAATGGTATCCAATGAATATTTTTTCCTAAATATAAACTATTTTCAATAAGTATTAACCATGAACTCAATTAAAATTACCTAAATATTATTAATAATAATGATATAGAACTCATTTTACATTTAATACAATTAAAAAAAATAAGTAAATGATTTACATGAAAATACGGGTTTTAATGGAAACTATTAATCTTTAATATTCATAAAAAATTATTTTTTTCAGAAACATCCGAAAAAAAACATCTGAGGATAATTTTGACATATCGATTAAAAAATTAATTACCTTTTATAAATTATTTTCCTAAAATAAAGAAAGATTAATTTAGTTTTTTTCATAAAAAGAAATACAAATAATAATTTTGTAAAAAAATGATTTTCAGGCCTATATTAAATTTAAAAATATTTTAATATTTATTTATCAATATATATTAATTATAATTAAATGAAATATATTTTTTTATTCCCCTATAAGTTTTATAAATATAAATAATTATAAAAAATCACTAAATGTGATTCAAATTTACTAAAATATACTTTTCGAAATGACTAATGTTGAACCAATGAAAGAGAAATATTAAAATTTTATGTGTCTAAAATAAAAGGATTATATTTAATTAAGATTAAGAATTAATAATAAATTATCAAATAAATGTTTGGAATATTATTCCATGTGTTTAAGAGTGATGAAAGCATACTATATTTGTTTTGATTATTGGTTTGAATGCTTATCAGTGGTCTATTTAATTTAGTCTTTGGGAGAAATTTGATTTATTAATTAAATGGTTTTTATATATTGGTGTTGGTTTCAATATGATTTATATTATATGTTCCTCGAATCCCCTCATTGAAACTGATATCACTAGTTTCTTATGGTTAGGTAATTTAGGAGTCATAGAATTTAGTTTGACTCTATAACATTTTAGACCAAATTTTCATGAAATAATTAATGGAATTGGCATGATTAGGGTAATGTTTTATTCAAAAGGAAATAAATTTTGTATTAAAATATAAATTTTCATAATAATAGGAAATCTATAAATAATTAAATTTAATCAGAATCATGAAATTATTAATATATTAAGGAATATAAAAAATAGAAACTATTATTACCTTCACCCTCTTGCTAGATTACCCTATATTAAGGAAATAATTTCCCTCTTATCCATTATATGATGAAATAATAAGGAATTAGTAGTGAAACCCCTTTTGAATATAGATATATTGATCGGGGAAGACACATGGAAATGCATCATCTCTCACACGTATTTTTTCTCCAGAATCCGTCCATGGTAATAGTATTTCATAGCTATATTCATTAAAATCCTAAAGGTTGTAATGAAATTAAGTTATAATTAATGCATCAAATAACGAGTCATGGGTCCCCCACCATGATTAATGTATTTTCAAAACATTTAATAAAGTGTTTAATTCATAAATATCATATACGATATTCATAATTGGGGCATTTTAGGGGATTTCTTTTGGTGAATTTTATGTGACTCGATCAATTGTATTATGTCATAATTTCTGTGAATTTAATCACTTCTTTCCTAGACTATATGTCACGACCCGTCCTCGGGGCCCTTGTCGTTACTACCCCAAACTCGCCTTCTATAGGCCAGAGGCTTGTGACTAGAACCAAAGGCGTAAATCCCAATAACTGGGAATGCAATGCCTTTATAAAACACGAACACATCCAACCAGAGTACAAGCGGAAGTAAAGCCCTAAGTACAAAAGACGGTTCTGAAAAGTAAATGGGCCAGAATACAAACCCAACTAAAAAGTAAATCTACAACTGAAAAGTACAAAAGAAAAGACAATAGCTGGATGATGTTGAGCTGCTCCTAGATCGTCCTCCGGAGTTCCTACCTGAAGGGTAGGTATAGATGGCCACCTCAGCTCTCCACATCTGTTTTTCACCACCGGGTACCGTCTCATCATGAATTCCACCTCTAGGTACTATCTCATAATGAAGTCCACCTCCAGGTACCGTCTCTTCATGAAGTCCACCTCCAGGTACCGTCTCGTCATGATGTCCACCTACGGGTGCTGTCCAGCTCTAAAAGCCTCAACCACGACTACTGATGTCTATCGTCTACAACCGTACCAACGAGATGCAGGCATAGCCTGTGCAGGGGTGAGTATAATGATACTCAGTAGGGACCCTGAGACCCTCGAGGTATCACTAAATCCAACAAGGATAACCAAAAATAATGATCTCAACAGATAACCCTTACTTAGGTATAAGCTTTTAATTATAACTAAGTTATCATGTAACCCATCCCAATCATGAAAAATCCCAAAGGATATGAAATCAACGGATGACCACTACTTAGGTATATGCCCATACATAATCCTAAGTTATCAAGTAACCGATCTCATTCATGAGGTAAACACAAAGGTCATTGACTCATCTCAAACCAGGATTTTATTCAAGAAGTCAAAACAACAGCTTCTAGAGAACTCATCCTCTGTCGAGTATAGTGGGAATTCCGCTACAACCTAGTGTTTCCCACTAACCATGGATTGATGAAGTAATCCACATGTCGAGTACTGTGGGCCTGCAGCTACAACCAAACGCTTCCCACCATGGGTCTATAGCTACAACCAAGCGCACCCCCTCATAGCCAACAGATGTACTACTTCTTTCGAGTACCATGGTTCTACTGCTACAACCAAGCGCTCCTCCACCGTGGGTCTGCCGCTACAACCAAGCCCTCCCCACTGGGCTATCTGAATCACTCTGAGTCAATCGATATGTAGTCGTCAAATCTCAGCCAGCTACTAGGTCCCTCAACTCCGCTCGCTCATCACCGGGAGGGTCCGCTCCACGAGATACTGTTTGATACTCTAAGTATCACAATGTTTGACGAAGATATATCCCAAAAGACTGCCACATCATAGGAATCTCAACACAGTTAACGGCGCGTCAATCGGACACCTGATCTGTGTGTTATTTGCCTTTTCGTCCCGGGGACCCGGTTGGTTTTGTGAATGAACCAACCAGACCGTATCTAAACTATACCCCGAACTATCATAGGGTATACTCATAAGGTATTTTTCTCAACTTGATTACCATTTTCTCTCACAGTTCATCAAACGGACGTCCGGTCTCAAAGTTATCGGTTTTTCTATTCTATGGGCCCAATTGGATTTCGGGTACAATCCAACCTGGCCTAACTAAAACTATGTTCAAACCTCAGGTGAAGTATTCTAAATGTTCCATCTCATCAATAAGAATCGAACATTGTCTACGGAACGTCAATCCTACGTCCGGAACACAAGTTATAAGCATTTCTGCTCCTAGGGCTTGGTTGGTTTCGTGTTCGGACCAACTCGTCCATACACAAAGTTCGCTGAAACCTTGACTGTAATATACCAAAACGTCCATCTCGATCCAAGGAATCCTACACAACTGATGGTGTGTCGATTGGAGGTCCACAACTCACGTTATGGTCATTTAAGCGAAAACGGTCTGAAAAAAGGGGGTCTGGGCCCAGTTCGACCCAGCCCAATACCCCCTGGGTCGGCCCGAACCAGGTCGACCTGACCCGGGTCCAGGTCCAGCCCGACTAGCATGGCCCGTCCCAGCTGGCGCGGCCCGCCACGTGGCTGGGCGCGGCCTGCGGCCCGGCCGGGAGCCAGCAGCAGGGTGCGAAGGGGGCGCGCGTCCCTCCTTTTTTTTTGAACGGCGGCCCCCCTCTTGGTGGGTTCCACCCTGGGTAAATACATGGGGTTACGCCCTCTGTGTTTGATTTCATTGCCTAAGGCCACTGCTTCCGTCCGTCCGGCACAGCGCGTTGTCGTCGCGCCCCTCCGCCTCGGTCGTGGCTCTTTGGTGCTCCGGCGCGGCGCGATGGCGCCCCGCCCCTCCGTCGTGGCTCGCTCCTTGCCGCGACCTCCTTCGGCCTCACCGTCACGGCGCGATGATGCTGTGCTCCGCCACCACGGCCCGCCCCATCCATATTATTCATCGTCCCTGTGCGGTGCAATGGCACCGTGTCAACTTCATTTCAAGCAACTATGATGATCAACTAAAAAAGGAGAGGAGGATCGACCGTGTTTGTGCGGTTCGATCTCATCCCGTTATATTGATAACAAATGGCCAATATTTATGCAACGAAGATCGTTAAATAATACTTGAATGAAAAATTAACCCCTACATAGAAAAAGGTTTGTGGTTGTCAGGCGTCCCGGACGTTGGCGTCGTTTTCTTCGTCAACGACATCTCCTTCCTTGTCGCGAAGGGAGAAGAGGATGGAGAAAACCGGAACCACCGAGTCGACGTTCATCGTTGAAGTGGAGACATTATTCCGAGAATATGAAGTTCTTCCAATGTTATAGCTCTATCCTCCCTTTTCTCAACACACCAAAACTAACCCCCAAATATAAAATAACCTCCTCTTATTCTATTATTACATGACATGGGTTCAAATTACAAAATTCAAATACCTAATTCAATTAATTGAATAAGTGTTGGCATGGTTTAATGAGGTGAAGGGGGAAGAGGAGAAGTCGCACACTTAATTATAAGGAGGTTTAATGGGGAGTTTAAGGGGTTATGGGGAATGTGAAGGGGTGGGTCTCGTGTGGGCCCCACCATACAAATATCCTAACAAGAGTTGTTTGGAACTAGTGGGTCCTACCCAAACTCCCACTCTTAGGATATAACCACTTAGATATAGAAAATAAAATTGTACCACATTTTTATTTACTTGAAATTTAATCCTCAACTTTTATCAACTCCTCCCGAAAAAAACACCTTTGTGAAAGGTCCTCTTATGCAATTAATGGTACTTCGGTTCCATCGGTGCCCTCAGATTTCAATTCCGAGCACCGGATCAAAAGTTAGAAAAACCCGCTCGTCTGTTCACTAAACTTAAACAAGCTGAACTTCGGAAAATTATTTCGGGCCCACCGAGCCTTGGAATCAGTTGCTGTAAAAAACTACGTACTCTTAAAATCCCAATGAAAATAAGAAAAAAACATTCCTTGTAATTTACGGGACATTACACCATAGATAATTAATTGAAATATATGTTAAACCATGAAGCATTTTCAATCCATTGATCATGTAATTCTATCTCTATAATCATTATTTGGCCCTGATTCTTCACTTTCTACCCACATGACTTTTCTATAATAATTCAATTTCAAGGGAAGAAATTTTTGATCATAAATATTGATGTATTTTGGATTTTATTTATCTTTTACATTAAAATATTAATTATTTCAAAATATTAATAATTTAATAAAATAAATAGTAATGAATAAATAATTTATATATGAAGAGAGATGTATCTAATTGTTAAAATTAAACCATAAAATGGATTCTTCAAATCATTGCACATGAATTCCGAGTTGTTCGCAAGGGAAAATATCAACATACATGAAATTACTGTCACCATACCATGGTTAAATTCAATATCAATCAAATCAGTTTATAATATTGGGAATTAAATATTTGAGAATAATACATGATGATTAATCAACATCTCATTTATCAAAAATAATAATCAACAAACTATTTAAATTTTTTTATTTTTTATTTTAAATTTCATTTCATTTATCACTTTTTATTTAAAAATAATTTACCAATAATCCTGGAATTTTCAATTTATGAAAAATTGAATTCATCTTGTAATCATCTGGGTAAGGTTTTGTAAATGTGTTCAACACTTACCTCAAGAACATTTCACATACCTTATTATTACAATTAATAATGCCTTACCACCTTATATAAAAATAATACAATGTTAATTATTAGGGTTTTACCATTCATGAAATATTAATCTATGATATGGCCCAATGGTTGATGGTGTGAAAACAAATAAATCTAAAAAAGGATATTTTACTATAAATAATATTTTGTGATAAAAAATGAAAAGATTAAAAAAAATATCAATTTATATATTACATCTCTCTCTCTCTTTCCCTATAAAACTAAAAGGGGGTTCATGAAAAAAACATTCCCAATGGATTAATCATACTATCTAGATTTATTTAAAAAATTTATTTATGAGAAATCAAACATTTATAAAAAAACCGATATGACTAAATGATAATTTGTCTCTTAATGGTTATTTTTTTCCAATTAGAAATAACCAATTTCTTTTAGAATGTGGATTATGTTATTAATGCATGTTGAATAATTACATTTATTATCCCCAAATCATAAGAAACCCCAATCAATATCTTCTCAAGGATGAACATCACTCTCTACCATGGATAAAATCCCCTGACACAAGTTATTTAATATATCTTGGAATATATTTAGTTTAAGGTTGGAGTTGATAAAATAAGCTTGTAACTAATCCCATTTACTAACAATGTAGTTTAAGGATTTCGTTGTATTAAATTTTGTTTATGAAAGGTGCTTCTAATGATTAACTATTTTAAAAAATTACACATTATCCATACTTAATGTTATTATGTTTTTTCAAATATTTTATATTATGTCCTGAATTTTCCACAAGAGGACGGTCCTGAGTCATAAAATAAATATACTATAGAAAATATGTGAGATATTAGGCTTTGAATATTTATTGGGAATGAAAATATGTGTTAGAAAACTATGCATGGAAATGCATATGAATAATTAATTCAATTAATACAAATATTATATATTCAAAGAAGGCCAAATTTTAAACACCATTGTGAGATTTTAAATGATCCATAAAATAATATTTATTCAATCCAGAACCATAATATTTTCACATTAAATAATTTTCGCTTATTTGTAAATTTTAATTTACTGAAAAATAACATTAAATTCATGGAATTTAACTTATACCAAGTATGTTGTGTCTCTATGTGATTTGGATTAAGTAAATAATAATGGTATGAGTGAAATTAGGTGTTAATATCCTAAAAAATATTATATAGGAAATACAATTGAAAATCTAAAAATTGAAACACTTACTCATATATGGAATGATGCTTCAAAGATGGATACTCAGGTTCTACATGCCCATAATTCAGGGTGTGAACGTGTTTCTGTATGAGTATTATCTACATATTATGATATTAATTATTTTTGTGATATGTATAGGACATACATTCTATTTATATATTGTTTTCCAGTTCATATTATTCCTAAAAAAACCGATCATCTAGTCAAATAACATGCCAAAATCGTTGAAAATAATCCATTTATGGGTGAGTTCATACAAGCATCTGAAAAAACACTAAAAATTGATTTTTACTTTTTTTTGTTTTTTATATAATGTCATATGCACAACCTTACCTCTTTCATTTACATAATAGGTTATAGATTAATGATTTTTTTACATATTCAGGGACTATAAATAGTATAAATTGTGTCATTTCCATGTATATTAATCCTTATACTCCCTCTTCATACATTTTAATTGTTTATAATGGATTTACAATATGTTGGTCCAATATTTCATCATTAATCATAAAAATATAATGTGAGTTTCATCTAACATCCATTCTAGTTGGACATTCTCAATCATTGTGGAGTCGTCGAATTTTGGGTGTGTAAAGGGTCTTGGACCCCTACATCTCATTCTTCTTATTTGAACATTAATTTGTAGTACCCTTTTTCAAAATTTATGTTTCCGTGTTAACTTATTAAATTATAGTAAGATACTCATATTCATCAATTATTTATTCTCTGAACTCATTATCCTCTAACACATTATAGTTCATCAGTTTCATATAGATATTAAAAAAACATTCTATCTATGATCTCTATGATAGATTTATCCATATTGTACATATATTTGTGCTATCTCCGGGGCTAAATATGGTATCCCCAATATGAGTGGATATTTTTACACTTATTAAAATAGAACTAAAATGTGTAATCTAAAGAATACGTAAATAACATTGATCATAATATCTTTTATGACTCATTGGGGTACTTGAGTATTGAATCATCCCATTGAAGTCGGAGGGTTCAATATTATGTACTAATTTCCACAAACTCTTGAAATTATTGTATTAAATGATCATAACTATCTCACATAAGTCACATAATGAAATATGAAATTTATTATCTATAAAAATGAAACAAATCTAATAAGTTATAGGGATCATTTTTCTTCATAGAATATTCCATTGATAAAACAACAAAAAACACTATTTCGTGAGCGGGGTTGTTTTAATTACATATATCAAATTCATAGAGTCACCTTATCTATATAAAATTTCTCATTGAATGATATTATGTATTTGGATTGTGAAATTAAAATATTAATATGAAATTTTTAAAATTGTTACATATATTAAAAAAAATTTCATCAATCATCACTTATCCTTGTTGATATAGGAAACTTGTTCTTGGATTACACAAAGGTGGTTATTTATTTAAATCATCTTCATCTGCATGTATCTATATCTTTTCAACCACTTCAAACTTTATTATTTTAATAATCTCAGTTAATGTCGATAATGGTTGAATTTTTCACTCCTTTTGGAAATTAATTACTAATATTCATGTCGGATCTCAATGTAGCATCCATGAAGTTATCAGTATGGTATGTATCATTGTAATTTTATTTTTTTCTTTAATTTATTCCAAAACAATTTCTATGTAGATAGCTAGTTTGATATGTATTCCAATATAACATTGGTGACCAAACCTGATGTGGTCATGAATGTGGCTAGTGGCTAATCCAAAGTAATATCCTGGATCATTATTGTGGCCTCAGTGGGTTTTTATAGTTGATATCCATATGCCCATTCTTTATATCCTATCAATTGTTGTTTATCTGGCATAAAAACATTAAAACTATTAACCTGATTTAAATCAGAAAAATATAATTATTCTTTATTAAAACCATGGGATTTTGGTCTCATAATCATTATTGTTTCTGTAGTATTTTAGTGACTCTATTTATTCCATCATAAACTAATTATTTTTTATTATGTGGACACCTATTAATTACATCTCTTCACTATAACACAAGAGGCTATTTTATGTCATTTAATTTAATAAATTGTAGATCTAATTTGATGACTTATTCATTACTGAACCTCCATCCATTACATCTAAAATTGAATTGAATATTTAGGAATACCTATTACCAAATTTTATTATTTGAATCCATATATCTATAACATGATGAGGTCATTTTGGAGTAATAGACATGAATCCTTCAAAATAAGAGTAGGCATCTTAATCATCAAATTTAATATTAATAATAATATATACATATTCTTCAGTTAACAAATATTTTTAATATAATTTTTAGAGAATGTTCTTTTCCAACTCATCAAATTTTGTTATAGAATGAGATGGAAATCAACATATCCACTCACATGATAGACCCCTTGATTAAAATTTTAATAGTTGAGGCCTCACAACGTTATAATAGATGTTTTATAATTGGAAGGTGTATCATATATATATAATTTTTTATATGTCCTCATTATAATATTCATGATTACTTCTAATTAAATGAATGTTCATCGAGAAAATCGTGATGATGAATAGTTTTTTATTGTAATGATTTTCTACAACACGATTATCCATGATGTTTTGTGGAAATAATTTTTCCTATTGATCACATTATATTTTATCGTTTGAAACACTTTTTCTTTTTTTCCAAATCTCCCAACATCATGATTAAACAATGGTCCCAGGATTGTTATCTCAGTTTTCATTATCAATGAATTTCCTGGTTTGATAATGAAATCAATGGATTATTTTCATTTGGTTAAATTGGGTTTTTGGGGCCCAAAAATTAAATTCATCAAAACCAATAAATGGATACGTGAAAAGTACAATAGATTAAATTAAAAGAAAAAAAATTAAAATTTACAAATATATTACTGACATGAACCATCCCCAATAATGATGCCAGTTTTGAAAATCCTGTTTCTATGACATTATTTCTATATGGGGCTAGTAAAAATAAAAATTTATAAATATAATAAATTTATGATACTAAGTGGTTATAATATATAAGGGGAAATTATTGAGGATGAATCCACATGAATATATAGATAGTATTTTTGTATTTAATAATTAAAATAAAGTATTTTAGTTATTTAAAAATTGGAAAATTATTTGAAAAGATAAAAAGGGATAATTTTTAATGGTCTGAAAAGGATTAACATCAGATGTCGTTCAACTTAAAAAAATGGAAGAAGCCATTCGGGTTAGGGAAATAGCGGTGCCAAGTGGTGAAACCCCCAGCCAGCGGGACTCGTGAGTGTAGACCCCTCTCCTCTACTGTGGAATGATGCCGCGGTGCGCCGCCTCCACTACCAACACAGCCGACTAAGGTCGGGACCCCCTCTCACACTACAGTGCCTATGGGCCCCGCTCTTCTACCATGGTTGGCGATTTCCAGCCACTAACCTTTCCTGCCGATGCTGGTGTTTCTTCGGTGGGGCTCCAGAGATGCTCCAGAGATGTGTTTTCACTTCCGTCTGCGCACACGTGTCTCTCAGGATGTCCCTATCACTGCGTGCCTCCCAGTTTCAAGGTTCCATCAGGTCTCAAAATCTGCCCCCAAAGTACGCAATGATAAAACAAGCGGTAGAGGGTCTGGGCCTTATTCCTTTGGCCCATTCCCTCCTCATTAGAATCATGACATGGGTGAGATTAATTCATCATCGAACACGTAGAGTTTATCATAAAAAACCCCATAGAATTAATCAAGAAAAAACCCCCTACCTAGAGAATAATTGGAGGTGTCGCAGTTTTGGCTAGATGTGAGTCCTCATTTGATTAAGTCTCCAATATTCGTCCATCATAAATCATTTCTTCCCAATCATCAATCCTCTGTCGGTTGAAGATGTTGCTGGACTTCACCAGAGGATCCTCACAATCATCCACATAACCTCAAACTGAGCCTCAATAAAATTTAGGGTGAGGGTGAGTAACCCGTTGAATAAATTAATCATGTTAATTAATTAATGATCCTCTTAATTCCCTAATGGCATGGTTACTCAACTGAACACTCAATCCAATAAATTCTCTTACAACCCATCAGTCCCACCACCGCCACTCTACATGAAGTAGGAAAAAAATACCAATTTTTTTTCTAATTTTTTCTATAAAAGATGAAACTATTAACATTTCACCCTGCCTACTATGGTCGATGTTATGCCTCTATCATGTGAAACTTGGTGCTGTAGATTCAATGGTTCCCCTGTATCTTTTATCCGAGATCCAATTTAATGGATAGAAAAACTGCCAGGGCGTTTGCTGAACATTCCTTAAAAAATGCTTAATATTTTGTTCCTGTCACACCGGACCTCAAAATCAAGCACCATCAAATTTTTTAGGCTAGTAATAATCCCAAAAAAAGTTAAAATACAATTATATGGAATTTATAGGATTATTAAATATCAATGAGATATGTTACAATAATTTATCGAATAATATTGGAATAAAAAATCAAATAACTATAAAATTAATTTCTTTTTATTTTTTATTAATTGATTGTGTATAAGAACTAATAGTTATAAATTATTTTAATTATATAAACATAGTTTAATTCACATCCAAATTTAGTAATAATTAAACATTGTTATTTATATAAGAGGAGAAAGGAGGGAAAATTAAAAAGAGACCTTATTTAATGATTTTATATAGACATTTCCATTTAACTATGATTGAATTCATTATTATTACACAATATTCTTTGATGTGATATACTATAAAATATTATTTCATAATAGTTTATTTTTGTTACATAATGCTAATTTTTTAATTTCTTTTAAACTGTATATGAATATCAATAAATTGTAATAAAATTTATATACCTCAAATCTTTTAAAACAAGTTCTATAGAATTTTTCCATAGAACAAACAAATTAAACAACTACTTCTATTCCTATTTTGGTTTATCTCTTCATGAAACATACAATTATATCATTAATTTCATCATGTCAATTTAATATTTTTACATTAATCGTGATTTTTTTATAATAACTCTTCTAAATTCCCGTATTGATTTCTTCTAATGTCTACCTTTTAAATTCAAAAACCCATTGATGAAATATCCCCACTATATAATACTAAATTAATATATATATATATATATATCAAATTATTCATAAAAAATTTATCATTACACTAAATAATACATAACATTCAAATTAATATGTAAAATTCATTGATATTTTTATTATGGTTGAATTTATTAAGAATCTCAGATATATTTCATCCTACATAATCCAAAGTATAGTTATAGACTTGAAAATGAATACATTCTCCATTATCTTATATTAATAAAATTCAATTTCAGAGAATATTTCAATATAATTTGAAGAGTAAATTTTTTTTTTCATTGTAATGAATTTGGTAAATATTATATTTCTCAAGTTATTAATTTTTATTAAAAAACATTTTTTTAGTTTTGTATTCATTGATGTGGATGGTCATGATGAATTATTCTCTGTATATTATATTATAATGTATCATTGGTGAGAATTAAATTTTCATTGTAAAATTTAATTGTCATTCATGGTGAACAATAAATCACATTTTATATGTTTCTCTTATTCACATTATTATGATACTATGTAGATGATGTGAAAATGAAAATTATTGTCACTCTTGATGTAATTTTTATTTCTATCCCATTAAATTTTATACTACATATACCCTAATACTGTAGTAAATATTGTTATTTTCAATTAATTATTTATTTATATGTGTTTTTTTGACTGAATCCAAAATCAGTAGATAAATAACCCTATGGAAAAATCGTACTATCTTATTAAAAATTCATAAGGAAAAGTAATTTATTATATATATCAAAAAAATATAAATATTATATAGGATTCATATTCCATTATAATTAGATTAAAATATATTCTCATTTGAACAAATCACTTTTGAAACAACTAAATGAGAACAAAAGTAACTCAAAAATCCAATCTAGTAATACCAGTAGAAAACTGTTTAAAAAGGCATAACTGAATAACAAGAATTTTATTTTAGAACAAAAATGAATCATATGCCAAAAGATATGGACAGTAAAATCATATTTGATTTTTTATGATATTAAAGCAATTTTATTTATGGGGATCCACCATATGTTTTAAAAAATTATTTCTGAAGAAATATATCATTGAAATTTCAACAATGACAAAAGGTGAGTGAAAACGTTATAAGATTTCCATTGAATTGAACATGAAACCATTTAAGAGGTTCTCCATAATGTCCATAGGGGTTACTCCCCTCATAAAATATATCATTATATTTTTGTAGTATATTTAATTCAATAAACTATTCATAAGTGTCTTCCTTCACCGATTTATAACAAAATTAAATAAATAATAATTTCATAATTCCGTATAACTGAATGAAAAAATTTAAATACATCTAAACTCTATATTCATAGGAAATGGAAATATAATCCATATTTTTTACTTGGATGGAATCTTAAAATAAACTCTCTAACATTTAATGCTAGTCATGATCGTCATTTGTCAATAAAAATTTCCTATGATTTTCATTCCAATTTTCAAATACAGGTCTCTATGATCCCAATTTCCATTTTCATTATCAGCTAACAAAATTTATGATAACTTCTAGTCTGATTAAAAATATGGTTACTTAATTGGTTATTTTACACAATAGTGTCCCTAGTTCAAGAAAGAAAACATTTTAGTAATTGATCATCCAATTGATGGTCTAAAAATAAGAACTTTCCTTCCTTGTCTGATTCATTATTCATAGCCTTCAGACAAACCATTTTGAGCAATCTCTAACTTATTTATTTTCATATATGTGGATCAAATTTTTTTTAACAATAGTATATTTAATTAACTGCTTAGAACATGAATCTGTGTTGGTTCCCATTATAGAATCAATTTTCCCCCCAAAAAAACCATTATGCACATACACATCATTTCATTCTTACAAAAGATGCCTCCATATATTTGTATTGATCAAATCATAAGAAATAATTGAAAACGTATTTAGTTGTCCAACAGTATAGGAGATATTATTAATATGATTTATGGTATTTCCCTATCAAGATCCAAATATGATTGATTCATGTGGTCTTACACTATATAATCCATTCCAAATATCACATTTAAACAATTTATTGGGGGATTATGAACAAACCATTCAATTCATGAATTTAAAAAAGTGGAGAATATTGAACACATAGACATATTTCATCATTAAGTGTATACTTTCTACCTTCCCATATATTGAGTGTCGCCAATAAAAGTTTATTGAAATATATAAAATGTTAAACTAACTGATAATATCAATAATAATTTCATCATACATATATATAATTCATGGAAATTTATCAATAAGTAATTGTAATTACTCATTATAGATAAACAAGATGGGTAATACAACCCCATTGGTTGAAACCGTGGTTGAATTTAATTTGATCATAATAGGAGATCATGAAATCGGACAATGAAACATAGTGAATTGGTTTCTCATAGAGGTACTTTCTCATAATTTTGATATATATTAAATCTAATGTAGTATTATCACCCAAAAACACTACAAAAAATATATGCACAATGTGATGATATACCATATGAGTCGTAAGGTTCAAACTCATTGATATATTTCAATAGGTCATCATATGTATTAAAAAATTTCTGATGTGTCTACAAGAGAATTACAATAATTACAATCAATAATTTAGGAAATATTATGGGTATTGATATTTTATTCACCTAGTTATCCAAGATAATAACTTTATAAATATACATATTTTTATAATTTTTAAAGTAATATATGTAATAATGCATTTTGTAATTATTTGGGTCCCTATAATGTAGTTTTCTAAAAAAAATAAAACATTATTGATGAGGTGTCAAGGAACAATTCACCTATTATTTAAAATGTATACATTCTACATGTGTGTCATTATTACCACCACCCAATCAAATTAGAAGCCTTCACATATCAGTAAATAATAGTACCCTAACACAACATTCAAACATCCAATAGACAATGTGTTAGAGACTAACATTAAGGGAAAAAATTATAATACATGGATGTAATTGGCCATGAAAATCGTAGGATATATAAAATTATCCAATACTAAACACATTCCAAAAATTTTAAAAAAATATATTGATATTAATAATGTCAAAAATGATAAAATGTTTCAAAAAAAATAATAACATATATAAATAAATTACCAAAATGAACATCTTTATTGGGGGAAAACATATATATCAACCATTAATTTCACTATATAATATTATTCTATATTTTGATCACTAAATGAATACTAAAAATATTGAAACATCATATATAGATATTCTAGTGATCATAATGGTATACTATATTGGATCATTCATAAAAGAACATATTACACTATGAAAAAGAATAAAAAATAATGAGAGAATAATTTTTTTAACAATCCTTTGTCCCGACCTACTTCACCTATAAATAATAACACCATGGATAAATGTACAAATTCACATACAACACAATAAAACTGTAAACATGAAGTAATATCATAGTAGAAACCAACTAGAATCTTTCACACAACTATATTCTCATTATTGTCCAAATGAAACATGTAATCATCCATTATTACATTCCAATTAATACACACCACAACCACATACAATATTTGAATATCTTTATCAAATGCCACAAATGCATTAAAAATCCATTTCATCACTGTATGATAATAAAACCTAAAAAATTGCTATTATATAACAAAACTACATTTTATGGGAAGAGTAGGAGAGTAGTAGTATTCAATAATCTATTTAGAATAAATCCTAGATATTGGTGGACATTCTTATTCCAAAGTCATCATATAGGAAATAATAATATTACAAAACATTTGTTATTGTGTCTAACTATTGCAAAAATGAAGTGGTATATAGTTACAATCAATGAAAATCGTTGTTCCACATCATATAAAACTACTCTATAACCATATCCAATAAATACACCTTCTCTAAAAAAATAACACATATCTATCTCTAAAAACACAAAAATAGTAATCATAATAAGGCATATATAAATATAATATCAATATTAATAGATTAATAAAAATTATCAAAGCATTTTTCTACCCATATAATTAAATTTTATTTATAAATAATTTTACTATATTCACATTTGAGATGAATAAAAATCATTTGAACATAATTTACCTTCCTCATTTTTTCATCATTTATAAATAAGTAATACTATTATGATGATAAATAAAAATAATTTTCAAATAAATTATTCAAAAAAAAACCTATTCATAATCACTTATTAGATTTAATGTTTTGTAATTTTTAAAAATATAAATATCCTATGATACTAAAATTCACAAATCATCCCCTCCCTCCATTCGACCATGTCTATCAAGATGCACCAATATACATTCTAACACAACAATTTTAATTATCCTGAAAAATACACATATCAAAAATCCTCAATTAACTATCCGAATAAATTATAATGAAATTATAAATATTGATAATGTTTTTATCTTATTAATAAATTAATAGTTATAATAAAATATGATAATTAAATAAAAATTGAACACATGATACCATGACTACATACTCATATAGAGAGTTACTATAATTTACATATTCACATTTTAAAAGTGTATTTCCATCACCAAAGTGAAATTAAATATATCATAAACAACATAAAAATTAAAATAATAGATACTAAAAATCATGTACACTAAATTAATACTTAAATTATCACGAAAAAAGATGAATTTACATAATAAGAAAAGAAAATTTACAAAATATTTTCCAAAAATAACTAAAACAAATCACCAACCCATGAATTACATTTTATATTACTGCATCCACCACTACTAATTCTATAATTTAAATAATAAAAAAGAAATAATTTTAAGAATAATTGAATCAATAACATTAAATCATAATGAATCAATTAGAAATATCTTTAGATTAACTGTATATCATGGATATTAGAAACCAAAAAATAGAGATTCCCATCGAAATTTTGGTTATGAGAACTATATGAATTTTTAGGTGAATAAATATTGTTTTCATATTTTTAATTAAATCATCACTGATATAACTATAGTGTTTCAAACCGAAAATATACTATGATTTAGGTCCTTAAATGAAAAATTAGAAACAATGAAACATTAAAATGGTGAATTATTTACATATCACTATCTATTAAATTCCCCTACCTTATCCATTTCAAATATATGAAATTACTCTAAAACCATGTTAATTTTGTGTAATATTATAAAAATTACATTTTGAAACCATTATGTGGTAATCATCATACCATAATATTTTCAACCATGAGGGAAAACATTACAATTATAGCATACCCAATGGTTTCCAATAATTCTATTAATTTTTTCTTTTAACCACATCATGATTTTTATTAACTCTCAGAAAACCATTCTAAAGAAAATAAACAATAAAGTTAAAATATTTATTGGGGGGAACCTATATCATCCCTAGAAGAAAACAAAATTCATAATATGGAATACCAAAACTAGAATGGTTCATATTGATCCATAATTAAATGAATAAAATATAATTATATGGTTCCATTGAAATTTATATAAAATACTCTTCTTCCAAAATCTTCCACCAAGAATTCATTCTCCATCAACCATAAAAAATTTATAATTTCCATTCATTTAACATACATTTCGATAGGTTATATATAATTCCAATGATATTTTTCTCAATAAAAACGAACAAACTAAATTAATTGAGAATCATTTAAATCAAAACTGAATGTGAAATACCTCTAGAAATAAATAATTTCATTAATAAATGTCAATCCATGCATAAGAAGTAAAAAAATATACCACATAATGAATAAAATTATAATGAAATATTCAATACCTATACTAAAACTGAAAACAAATTGCAGTGCGTATAATATTTTTATGACTATCACATGGGAAATAAATTTAAAAACATTTCTTATAATAGATAAAAACCAATTTAATTATACATAAACAAGTAAATTTTCTTTACAATCCATAATATTAATAGAAAATATATGAATATGAAATATTAATCAATATAAAAAATTCATAATTTAATGACATGAATGTAATAATTATAATCATTATGATATTATAAAATATGAAATATCACATGAATATCATCTATCATAGTTGAAGATAAAAATGATAAGTTACATATATTTACCCTCCGTCAATATGAAATGTCACTAAATTTATAGAGAGATCATAAAACCTCTACAAAATATACCCTTCCTACCTATAAAGTCATTTAGAGGATATCCTCCGACCATTTATTAAAATAAATGAAAAGTTCAGTACACAAAAACAGAAGCCCAAAAACATCAACTAGAAACCATAAAAACCATACCCATTGCCACACCCATGATAGAATGCTTCCTTTGTAGTGGTTGATTTCCATTCCGAAAATTCATAATGCTTCATGATTTTGGAATAATTCCTCCTCAAATTCAACCACTCCAAATAAATAAATGCATTAGGAGATTTCATTCCTTTATTTAGACCTACCCCGCCTCCCATTGTTATAGATGACATAGTGGACATCGGTTTTGGCATAGTGGAGTAATCATTCCATGGCCGCCATCGTGGTGAGGCAATCCTCGCCTCCTGGTTCTCAAATAAATTCACCTTCCCCCATCGAAAATGGTGCCATATAAGGGCCATAGCAATCCACTATTTGTTTCATATCACTCCCAGAAATATCCCCCAATTTCCTAGGGATAACCACGTTTTGATAAAGTGCTGACTGATTCTTATGAAACTGAGAATTAACATCTATTACTGCTATGCATTGCGGCTGTTCAACTATTTTATGATCATCATAAATAACCATTATCATTTCTTTATTTGTATAAGTAGCCTCCTGAGATGCAGTCTTTGCATTGGCACCAATATTTCCAGGGTTAGTCCCCATTTTATCCTCTTCTTCCAATCCTTAAAAACATTTTCTTGGAGGAACTGTAATGGAGACCCCTCTATCATCCTTATTCTAACCACATTTATCTGTACATCCTTCTAAATCCCCCATATAAGGGCCATCATGCAACACAGGACAAGTTTTCCCCATTGCCACAAGTTTCACCCCCTCAAACCTACTGCTACTATCCAACTCACCTCCAACAGTAGTGCCCCATTTATCATCATTCTGCATCCCTCCATCTCCAACGTGTAGATCAATGTACCATGATTGATTATTGGTATCCTCCAAGACCAATCATCGAGGATGCCCCCTAATGGAATGGTCATTAATTCCTACCTGTTGATCCCCCACTTCGATACTTAGATCCAAATAGGCCTCCGACTCTTGATGATTTGCAGCAAAATCCTAGACCAGACCAGCATTTACCACAACACTCACTGCCAATGCATTTCGGTTTGAAAATCCTTCATTCATCTAAACATGTAGAGCACCAACATTCTTGTGTAACCCCTGTGATCTCAGTAACTCTGAGTGGGCCTGCCATGTCTTGTCTCAAACTATTGAAGATTTCAGTGACATTCGGTTCAGGAGTCAACACCCCTGCCTGCTTTTAATTAACCACTAAATCTACAGGACCATCATTCGTAGCACTTTCAACTCCCCTAATCCCATTCTTTCAATTAACCTTCAGTTTCTTGCTACTCCCTACAAAGGGAACAACTGAGGCCCGAGTTTCCTGAACATTAATAGCACCCAAGTGTCTCAAACCCTTGTTCCTGCAAGCTTCTAAATTATAACCCAATATCTTGCACGAAGAACAGAACTCATACAATGACTCAAACACAACACACTTCTGGTGGAGACACTCTTCACCCACGGTAATCCCGAAGAATTCAAATGTAAATTTAGATACATTGTCATCGATACAAACCCTCGGCAATATCGGAAGGCACACATCCCTGGTCCTACTGTCCGAATAGAGATATAATCCTACCCTGTTACCTAGAATACAAATAATCGATGGGTTTTGAAAGGGAAAAGGATGCTCCATAAAACATACCCAAACCACCATTTCTGATGAATATCGTTTCATATGAAAATAATACAACCAATTAATGAGAAGAAATCATGAACGATCACATGTCCGAGGAGCGCATGACGAGGCAAGAATCATGTCATCTTCCGAAAAAAATCGGATCATGATGTGTTTAGAGTCCAGTAACCCAACCATCACTCGCTATTGCAGACCCCATGATTAAAAAATGCAATGATCTATGAAATCAACTGATGGTCAACGATGCTTAAATTTCATGATTAAGGTTAAATTAAAAAGAGAGGACGTCGTAGTGAATTCCGAATATGAAATTGACAATTGTGGGAGACCGCCGATGTAATATTCCAGGTAAATAAAGAATATTAAATTTTCATATATATTAATATTTTTGAATAAAATATTAATATAACTTTAATGGTGATGATATGTTCGATGGCGTACCCAATACGTAATAACGAGTTTTATGAAATCTTACGATGCACACTAATAATATAACAATATTATTATAAATGATAGTAAACTCCTAGCCGATGTAATGGAAGGAATGAACAGAACTATCTAAATGTGATTATATATGTTTGTCAAATATTTTTACATTATTCAATAAATGATAGAGGCTTGAAATTCAATTGAATCCAATTTTAAGAATAAATATTCAAATATTCATTAAAAGGACGATTAAGCGCCTTTTTCACGGAGAACCCTTTTTAAATCTAATTTTTTCACTTTTATATGTTATATATGACAAAATAAAATCCTTCTTTAGAATCAAGACATAAATATTTACTTTGAGAAAATTTTTGTTATTTTTCGATAAAGATCATTTTTAGTGAAAAATGCTTTATTTTAATTCAAAACCTCATTTTAATCTAATTTATTTATATTTTTAGATTACATTTATAATTGGTTTTAAAGTGAAATAAAAATATACTTTTACCATTTAATCCAACGATGGTCATTTAAATTAATTTCACATTGAAATTGGACATAAACAAGTGTCAATCTTTTAATAGATATTGTGTCTTAAAAACACACTATTTGTTTTAACAGCGAGAATTGATTATAAAATTAATTATTTCTACTTCTATATATTGAATTTGTAATATAGATATATTTTTTGAAATTTAAATATCAAATATATCTTAGGGTGAATTTTCTGTATTTTTCTGAGAAATGTTCATTTTTAATGAATAGTGAAAAATACTGCATTTTAATTCAAAACTGCATTTTAATCCAATTTATTTATATAGTTAGATTATCATATTAATCGGTATTAAGGTGTAATTATATTATTTTTTTATTATTTAATACAATTTTGGTCATTGGATGTAATTTTACTTTTAAATTTGATGTAAAAACATATCAATCTTTTGATAGATTTTACTACTTAAAAACCCGTCTTTGGTTTTGAATCAGAAGGACCAAATTATGTAATTAAGTCACTTTTTTGGACATTATGAATAGTAAATATGATAATTGTCATTAATTATCGTGTTTAATTAGTCATCTGGTAGTTAAGGGTAATAAAAAATATCATAATAATATAAAATGACCCAATCATCTGTCCTAATGCTCTTTTTCGTATCATGTCCGACCATGGAATGTCTTTTTCCAACCTTGGGACCCAATAGAATCACTTTATTGTGATAGTGACATTTTATCACATATTTTTTTAAAGAAAGGAAAATGTAACAAAAGAATGTATCACATAAGTAAAACAATTTTAATTTTATTTACATAAATGATATCTTTGACTATAAATATTCATTTTAAAGCTAAAAAAATTTCCTACATGATGGTAATTCTTTATAATTATTATACATTAAATAAATAAATTTATTTATGACACCGTGATGATGCAGTGATTACCTAATTAATGAACAATTTAAATAAAACGATAATATAAGGTAAAATATAAGACTTACACTTGTCATAAACCTATCAGATGGATTTATTTCGAACCCATATCACCATATACTAGAAATATATAATTTTGGGACCTTAAATATCATAAAATAATTTTATAATTAAGTAACTTTTCAAGGCTTTCCAAGAGTGCCCCTCCTCCCTCTTATAAAAGACCTCCACCTCTACCCCCTTACCCACAACTCTCAAGCATTTTTATCGACCAAAAAAGCTCATTTTATCTCTCCGCATTTGTATCTTCATCCTAGAAGCCTTAAATTAGTCATTAATCTTTCTAAGAAACCCTTTTGGTTCAATCCAAATGGAGTTACTTGATTTAAAAGGTAATGTCTTCTCTTATGTTCTTTTGTTTTATTTTGATTCTCCAACCCCTTAAACTATTTTTATTCAATTAAATTTAAAAAAACAAGTATATAAAATATACTACAATGTTTTTATGAGAATTATTAGAGCTACAATTACACACAGCTCCATCTAATGGTTAAAGAACATACTGTTTCCGTGGATGGTGAATTACTGCCTCACGAAACGATGATGGTTCTATCTTCTCCTACCACTTGTCATGGTGGCCATTATGAAGGAACTATATTTATATATGATATATATTATATTTATTTCCTCTATATTCTTCTTTATTTTACATTTATAACATACTTTTATGCATTTCATGTTGTGAAATGCGATAACTTCATTTGAGAAATTGTGGACTACCGCCCCTCATGTGACGTGACTCGTTCAGGCAATACATGGAATGTATAAAGAATGAAATTAATGAAAATATATGACCTATATAAAATATATTTTATTCTTTAATTATGATATATATTTTTATAACTCATTTATTTTTAATACCATTAATGTGACAAATAAATGAAAGTAGTGTTAATGCGTACGTACGACCTACGTCTCCATGAACGGTGCATTTTAATTTTTTATCACAAAAAGTTATGAATTGTAAAAAATGAATATATACTGGATATATATTAAATTTAAATCATTAATAATATTCTGGAGATGGTGTAATTATAACTACATGGAAAATTCAATTCAAATAAGCTCATTTTTTACTCATGTACCGAACATCGACAAAAACGTCTGATATGAACTCACATAATTAACTAGTTATTATAAAATTATAATATGTGATATGAATTGAATAATAAAATTTAAAGTATGTACATAAAAAATTACTAATTGGCCAATGTTTTTTTATTCAGGAATATAAATAAATGAACAAGACAAGTCGGACTTGAGGTAAGGGATCCTACCTCTCTCTTTCTTTTTAAGCACTCTTTTTTATGTCATTCATTTTAATCTCCTATTTATTATGTTGGGAGTGTTCTTTTATATTAATCCTACTATTATTTTCATGTTCATATGATGAGATACCCTTATTTATCTCATAAATTAAATTTAAGAATGATTACGTGGTGCCGTTAGGCTGCCGAATATTTGTAAGGGGATTTCTTATCTCACTTTCAATTCTGTGAGATTTGCATTGTTCTCCAATTATTTATTGCACGTGGTGTATTATGTACTTACATTTGATATATATTATCATTATTCTATTTACAATCATTGTATTATATGATTCATCTGGTTCTTATTATCTTTTGTTCATACGACTTGATTCATTGCAATGAGGTAAGGATTTTTATCTCAATATTTATTCTTATGAGATTCATGATATATATGTCACTATCCTCGTTGAGTGTTGTATGTACTGAAAATTATTCTAATATTTGTGTAATATAATTTCGTTTATGGGTATTTACATCAAAATTGTATAGTCCTTGTTTAATGGTGTGTACGTTTCAAATGTTACCCAAGTCAGTAAGGGAACCTTTCACCCTCCTATTTTTAAAATACTTCTTTTTGTTAGGTCTTTTAATTTACATCTTCTTATGTTGGGATATGTTCTTATACATCCTTATTACTGTAAATAATTTTTCCAAGTGATGATATACCCATTTTATCTCTCATCGTCTCATATTATGAATTTTAAAAAGACATCGTTAGGCTGTCGAATTTCTGTAAGGGAACTTCTTAACCCAATATCAATTCTTTTGGTCAAACCTCTAATTCTTGATTATTTCATTCAATGAATATGTGTGGAGACATCTGATTGTTTTGCACTTAATATCCATTTATGTTAGTTTATTTATATTTTCCAAACATAGTCATGTAATTGATTAATCCATAATCTAAGGATACAGACTTTGTAAGGAACATCATCTTAATCTCCTTCCATTGAGGCATATTTTCTTTTATAGAAAACATTCTTTTTTACTGTTTATAAAACCATTTTACTTTTACTTTTACTCAAAAGTAATCTTTTTGTATGAATCATTTTACTAAACGACAAAAGGAATGTTTTTTCTTACGTATGCGGCGACAATGACTTCTCCACCGCCGTGACCATTATTTGAGTTTCAGATTCCTCTACAAGCCATAACTTTTTTTAAATGATAAATAACTAAAATGTTTTACTTTTCTTTTATTATGGTATTTAAAATTGTTTTTATAGTGTTTTTATTATATCAATTTGTTGTATTGATATCTATTTATAGAAATGGGTAAATGTTATGTTTCTTTTATGCATGTTTTATGTGATATGATTATGTTATGGTTCATGGACATTGTTTATGAAGACGGGTGGTTCTATGACAAAATAATGGTGGGTGAGCCCGATATATCTCTCCAACACATTGGGTAATAGGATGGTGTTACCTTTATGTCTTTTGATTTCTATGATTTATTTATAAATCTTATTATATCATTAGGTATGTTGAATTGATTTGGTTTTATGAGTAAAGTATGATTTCATTGATTCTTATGTATACTTGGACTAATGTTTTCATTCCGTATTTTTATATCCCTTATTGAGATTTTTATTCTCATCCCATGTATTTGAAATGTCATCCATAGAACTTAAATATGAATTGGGTCAAGGATGAGACCAAGGAACGACATTCTATATAAAACATGGAACTATACATGTCGTTTAAGAGTTTTTATTTTGTGGAAAAAATGGAAACTTAGTAGAAGTGTTTACTTTGTAATCTTTTGATTTGTAATAGTTATGTCCTAATTCTCTAAAAATATAAAACTGAAAATATACTCTATGTGAATTATTGATTTAATTCATGATTATGTAATATTTTAAGGCTGGGTAATTATAGTTGGTATGAGAGGTAATTTTAGATAACTTTAGAGGTTAGGGTATTCTTTAAGCATAAGTGACATTACAATAATGGTTAGTATTTCAGAAAGAGTCATAGTTTTAGATAAAGTGAATGAGATTAATATAACATGAATAATTATATAATAGTATTATATGATGATTCTAATTATATAATCATACTAACCATTTAGGTTTTAGTAAATAGCTAGATCTATCAGCCACCAAAGTAACAGTAGATGTGAAGAAAACTGTGATGGTTTTCTGAAAGAACAACTGAATGATTTGGGAGATGCAATGAGAACTCTTGTGGTTTTTCTCAACCAAATATCAAGAGTCTTGATTATCCACTTTATCCTTGGTGAGTTATCTAAGGAATTATGTACGAGATAACCAATTTGATGTGGAAGTTAAGGTAATAATTATAAAGGTAAAAATCAGTGATTATATGATCCTTACTTTTTAGTTAATTATGGGTTACAATATGTTATAATGGAAAATGAAATGCATGAGATAAAAATGAGGTTAAATTATGTTATGGTTATATTTGATGATTTTATCTCATTTTGGGGAATGTTTTATGTATTATATAGTTTTGAAAAAAAGACAACACGCAGACCGTGTGACAACCCATCGCATCGGACAAAGCTGTGGGAATCGAACCCACAACCAATGTGCAACTAGTATTTATCACCAACCACTGGACTACGTGAAGTCCCTGGTTATTATAAAAAATTCATTTTAGTTATATGATATTATGAATCAAGAATTCGTTGATTCTGGGTTATCTAGGAAATTATTGACCTATCATGGAGGATATATGATTAGGTTAATTACGTTTCAATATGATACTTTAAGAGAAACTAATGTTATTTGGAGATAAATGTTAATTTTTACCTTGTAAGACTATGTGATTAAATCCATAAAAGAAATGGGTTTCAATCTTATTTAGGTTTACATTGAATAATTTTATGGACAATTATTTATCAAATGGTCTTTGTTGAACTTTGGGTTTTGTTAGACAAATTTTGGAGATTAAGAATATACTTTATTTTTATTAAGGATTATCCATTCTAGCTATTATCTCTTATAGTACTAAAAATTATTTGTTTTGGTTTTGGTCTAAATACATGGGAAATATACAGTTCTCTTTTGTGGATTAAGTGATTCACTATATTCTGAGGATATCACTCTTAATGTGAACAAGTCATCCTAAATACTCATCTTTTGGGGAAAAATGAGTTTGTGTAAGAAATCTAGAAAGATAAGAAAGTCTACGAGACAAGTAAGTATGTTTCCTTGTTATTTAGATAAGCTCAAAAATAAATTCCTCAATGAAAAGTAACATAAATCTAAAATGTTGTCTGTTAAAATTTCTTAATAGGGAATCAAACACTGTTTAACCCATCACATGTTTGTGATTTTCGGGTGGTTAACTTTCTCCTAAAAATGTTTTCTAGCACTCTCCATCAGAACATGACCCTTTGTTTTCACTTCCATGACCATGTTTTCCTACGTGGAATCATAGTGTCGGTTTACACGGGTGACCTTTGTACTTCCCTTTATTTCTTTAAATGTGACAGTTCAATTGACTCCTTTTCCGATGTGGGGATATCAATGAAGTTTCCAAGCCAATTTTTTTTAAAATTGCGAAAATGAAATTCCCAAAAGGGGGGAAGGATGTAACATCCAATTTAAATAAATAATATTACATTTTCATATTTATTAATATTTGTGAATAACGAATTTATATAACTTGAAAGGGGATTCCATGTTCGATGGAATACCCAATATGCAACAACACATTTATTTTAAATCTTATGATGCACACTAATAATAAAATAATATTATTTTATGTGGTAGTAACCTCTTAGCCGATTTAATGGAGGGAATGCAAAGAAATAAATAAAATGTTATTATATAAGATTTTCAAATTTTTTTACATTATTCAACAAATGTTAGTGTCTTAAAATGCAAATGAATCCAAATTTAAGAATAATTATTCTAATATTCATTAAAAGGACGATTAAACGCCTTTTTGATGGTGAACCATATTAAAATCTACTTTTTGTCACTTTTAAATGTCATACATGACAAAATAAAATCCTTCTTTAGAATCTAGAAATCAAAATTTACTTTGTTTAAATTTGTGTTATTTTCTGATAAAGAACATTTTTCGTGAAAAAATGTTGTATTTTAATTCAAATCATCCTTTTAATATAATTTATTTATATTTTTAGATTATCTTTTTAATTGGGTTTAATGTGTAATTAAAATATATTTTTACCATTTAATACAATGTAGTTCATTTGAATTAATTTCACTTTGAAATTGGACATATACGAGTGTCAATCTTTTAATAGATATTGTTTCTTAAAAACACTCTATTTGTTTTGACAGTGGGAAATGATTATAAAATTAATTAATGCAACGTCTATGTTTTTAATTTGGTAAAATGGATATCTTTTTTGAGTTTGGAATATCAAATATATCTTAGGGTGTATTTTTTGAATTTTTCTAATAAATGTTCATTTTTAATGAATAGTGAAAAATACTGCATTTTAATTCAAAACTGCCATTTCATCCAATTTATTTAAATAATTAGATATTCATTTTAATTTTTTTAAGGTGTAATTTATTTATTTTCTTATTATTTATTATAATTTTGTTCATTGGATGTAATTTCACTATTAAATTGGATGTAAAAACAAATCAATCTTTTGGTAGATTTTACTCCTTAAAAACTCGTCTTTGGTTTTGACAACGAGAATTATATTAAATTAATTAATGTAATTTATGTGATTTAAATTTGATAAAATCGATTCCATATTTGGAATCATAAGGTCCAAATTATGTAATTAAGTATCTTTTGTTTTTTTACATTATGAATAGTAACAACGGTAATTATCATTAATTATCGTGTTTAATTAGTATTCTGGTAGTTATGGGTAATAAAATAATATCATAAAAATATAAAATTACCCCAACCTGTGTCCTATTTATATTGGTGGTGGCATGGCCTACCATGGTATGTCTTTTGAAATCCTTGGGACCCCATGGAATTACTTTAGTGTGATAGTGACATTTTATCATATGATTTTTTAAAGAAAGAAAAATGTACCGAAAGTATGTATCACCTAAGTAAAAAAATAATAATTTTGTCTACATAAATAATATATTTGACTATAAATATTCATTGGAAATATAAATATATTTCATACATGATGGTAATTTTTTTATATGTTTTAGTCATAAAATACATAAATTTATTTATGACACCGTGATGATGTTGTGATTACCTCATTAATGAGCGATTTACGTAAAATGACAAGATAAGGTAAAATATATGACTCAAACTTCTCAAAAACCTATTTGATGGGTTTATTTAGAATTATTATCAACTTATCCTCGTAATATATAATTTTGGGACCTTTAATATCCAATAATCATTTTATAATAAAGTGATTGTTCAAAACATTCCATGAGTGCCCCTCCTCCCTCTTATAAAAGGCCCCCACCTCTACCCCCTTATCCACACCTCTCAGGACTTTGCCTTGACCAAACACTGTTCATTTTATCTCTCCACATCCCTCTCTTCATCCTAGAATCCTTACCATAGGTAGAAATCTCTTCAAGAAGCCCTTTTGGTTCAAACTAAAAGGAGTTATGCGATTTAAAGGTAATGTCTTCTCTTATGTTATTTTGTTTTATTTTGCTTCTCCAAGCCCTTAAAATCTTTTTATTCCTTTATTTTTTAACAAAAACATTATATTCAATATACTAGGACTTTTTATGTGAATTATTCGAGCTACACTTACACACACCTCCATCTAATGGTTATAGTACATACAATTTCCGTTGATGGCGAATTAATGCCTCATGAAACGATGATATTTCTTTCTTCTCCTACCACCTCTGATGGTGTACATTATGATGGAAATAAATTTATTTATTAATTATATTAAATTTATTTCCTCTCTTTGATTCTGTATTTTACATTTAAAACATACTTTTATGCTTTTCATGTTGGGCAAATGTGATAATTTCATTTGAGGAAGTGTGGACTACCACCCCCTCAAGTGACGTGACTCGTTCATGCAATACAATCAATGTATAAATAATGAAATTAATGAACATATGTTACCTATATAACATATATATTATACTGTAATTATAATATATATATATATTTATAATTTAGTTTTAATTCCATTTATGTGACAAAGAAATGAAAGTAGCGTCCATGCGTACGTACGACCTACCGTGTCCATAAATGGGGCATTTCATTTTTCTATCTCCAAAATTTATGGAATAGTAAAAAATGAATTTATTCTGGATATATAGGTTATTTAACACATTAAAACTATTCTGGAGATGGGGTAATTATAACTACATCGACAATTATTTTCAAACAAGCTTATTTTTTACTCATGTACCGAACATCGACAAAAACGTTTGATATGAACTCACATATTTAAAATACTATTATAAGATTATAATATGTGATATGAATTGAATAATAAACTTTAAAGGAGTTACATAAGAAATTATTAATTTACCAATTTTTATTTTTCAGGAATATAATGAAACTAACAAGACAAGTCGGACATGAGGTAAGGGATGCTACCTCTCTCTTTCTTTTTAAGTACTCAATTTTATGTCATTCCTTTTAAGCTCATCTTTATTATGTTTTGGGTGTTCATTTATATAATTACTAATGTCGTATTCATATTCATATGATTAGGGACCTCAATTTCTCTCATCAATTTATTTTAAGAATGTTTAAGTGGCGTTGTTAGGCTACCGAATATTTGTATGGGGATTTCTTATCTCACTATCAATTCTGTGAGATTTCTATTGTTCGCCAATTATTTATTTCATGTTTTTTATTGTGTACATAGATTTGTTTTATATTATAATGATTCTCTTTATATTCATGGTATTATGTGATTCATCTGGTTTTTATTATCTTTCGGTCATACGACTCGATTCATTGCAATGTGGTAAGGATTTTTATCTCACTATTTATTCCCATCAGATTCATACTATATATGTCACTATCCCCTTTTGAGTGGTTTATGTACTTCCCATTATTCTACTCTTTGTCTTATATAATTTTTTTATGGATATTTACATCAATATTTTATAGTTCTTCTTTCATGGGGGGTACGTTTCAAATGTTACCCATGACGGTAAGGGAACCTTTCACCCTCCAATTTTAAAAAAACTTCCTTTTGTTAGGTCTTTTAATTTACATCATCTTATGTTTGGATATTTTATTATATATCCTTATTTTTGTAATTAATTTTTCCAAGTGATGAGATACCCTTTTTATCTCTCATCATCTCATTTTCTGAATTTTAAAATGACGGCGTTAGGCTGTCAAATTTCTGTAAGGGAACTTCTGAACCCAATTTAAATTTTTTGCATAAATCCATTACTTTTTGATTATGTCATAGAATGAATATGTATAGAGACCTATGATTTTTGTACACATAATATCCTCTTATATTAGGTGTATTTATATTTTCCACACATAATCATGTAATTGATTTATCATTAATATAAGGATACCGACTTTGTAAGGGACTTCCTCTCAATATCCTTTCATTGATGCATATTTTCTTGTATACAAAACATTATTTTTTACTGTGTGTAAACCATTTTGACTTTTAATTTTATTCAAAAGGAATATTTTTGTATGTAGTGTTTTACTGAATGACAAAAGGAATGTTTTTTCTTACGTATGCGGAGACAATGACTTTTCCACCACCGTGACCATTATTTGAGTTTCGGCTTCCTCTACATGCCATGAATTTTATTATATGAAAAATAAATAAAATGTTTTTCTTTTGATTTATTATGCTATTTAAAATTGTTTTTCTGATGTTTTTATTATATCAATGTGTTGTATTGATATCTTGTTATTGAAATGGGGAATTGTTATGTTTCGTTTATGTCTGTTTTATATGATACGATTATGTTATTGTTCATGGGCATTGTTTATGAAGATGGGTGGTTCTGTGATAAACTAAGGGCGGGTGTGCCCGATATAGCTCTCCAATGCATTGGGTAATGTGAAGGAGTTAAACACTAAGGTTTCTCCGAAGAGATTTAGGGTATATACTGTGATGGGTATTCCAAACATAACCATAAGGGTTGATCCGTACGTATGAATGTTATGAATGCCTTAAGTTACCATTATGTCTTATAATTTCTATGAGTTATTCATAAATATTATGATTTCGCGAGGTATGTTGAAGTGCATTGGTTTTATGATTAAAATATGATTTCATTGATTCTTATGTATACGTGGAGTAATGTTTTCTTTCCGTATTTTTATATCCCTTACTCAGATTTTTGTGCTCATCCCATGTTTTTTAAATGTTTTCCACAGGACATAAAGATGAATTGGTTCAAGGGTGCGATCAAGGAAAGACATGTTATCTAAAACATGGAACTATACTAGTTTTTTTAATATTTTTTATTTTGTGGAAAAAATGGAAACTTAGTAGAAGTGTTTACATTGTAATCATTTGATATGTAATAGTTATGTCCGAATTATCTAAAATTATAAACCTGAAAAGATACTCTATTTATATTATTCATTAAATTTATGATTATTTAATGTTTTATGGATAGGTCCTTTTCGCCAAAGCTTTCAATGACTTCCAGGAATAGAAAAATTAGGGGAAAAGAAGGAAAGAAATAAGGATTTGAAAAGGGGACGGAGGGAGTTGGGTGAGCTCTAGTGAGTGGAAGCGAATAATCCTCCCCCTCTAGGAGGGGAGGGGCCGGAGCGGCCATCGCTGCCTAGGGCTTCGACATCGTTGTGTTAGAAGAATCCAACCCTTCATATAATGAGGATAAACTTTTATTAATTGAATACCATCAGTCAAAAAAATATTTGACTTTTTCATTTATTTTTTATGTTACGTATAAATATCTTAATAAGGCACCATTAGTTCTAAATTTACAAGAATATTCTCTATCACACTCAATTCATAATTGAAATCAATTATTACTACCTATTTCTCTTTTACCCCAACCAAATAATATTTTTAAAATCGATCCATTCCAATATATTAATGTAATAAGAAATTTTAATTAATTTTTTTCCAATATATAATTTTTATCTATAAAACTACAAACTAAAAAAATAATTCCCAAAAAAATACGTTTTTTTCTAGATTATCATATCCATTATCCTTATATTTGAGTTTAAATATATTTTAATAGAAATAATTTAAACGAAAAATGAAACAGAAAACCCATCTACAATGATTATTTAGAATGATGATATAAAAAAATAGCCAATCATGATAAGAACTATATTACTACATACAACCATCCCTTATTAGATATGTTCTCATTATTCAATTATAGTGGTGTCTTTAATATATCTTGAATAGTATAATTACATAAGTATATGTGGTATAACCTATATTTTATTATATCATAATATTTGTTTAGGTTATTTAATAAATAAATTATTGATATTTCCTCCCAGATCAAATTAGGAACTCCCACTATTTGTATCATACCCATTTAAAAACATTTATTATTCTAAAATAGAATAAAAAGTAATCCCTATTAATAATTCATTATTACGTAATTTCTTATTTATCTATTCCAATAGACCTCTTTCATGGAATGATATATGTTTGATACACATATTTCCCTAACCAATGGTGACCCAGGAATCCCACGTAATACTTTCACCCATATATCATTTAAAATTAAATGATAACCACAAAATATTTCCTTGTTAACACTGAATACATTACATCACTCATATTCATTTCAATGATTGACATGGTCACTATATATATCCCCTAAAAGATATCCCATCTATTTCATCATTATATAAGAAAAATGATAGTTTCCGATAATATTGTATTAACATTACAAACTATTGACCCCCTTGATTTAAAAATTCAAAGAAAAAAAATAAACTGTTTCCACTATCTATATCATGAATCAATGGAAACGACCATATTACATCCATTTTCGTATAATTACTCACAAAATCTTGAATATGTATACAACTAAATTTTTTAATGTTATAATCTTATAAAAAATAATTATATAACGAAAAATATTTTAATCATTTTTTTGAAAAAAATAAAAATCAAATATATTATTATTGGAGATGTATTAAAAATGAGCCATAATGACATAATTACTCTACAATATATGAGAAAACCCACCATATGGTCATGTTTATGGTTTATAAAATTTTAGATATTTTGAAATTATATATTTGAAAAATAATATATTAATACTATGTCTTATATCAAAACACATTAAAAACCATGATGAGACACATTTTATTAACCATTAACCATTAAATGTCTTAGTAGTAGGAAATTGATTTAATCATTGACTAATTCCATAATGGAATACTCTAATACTTACTCAAAATTATAAATTCATACAATTTTATAGTACATTTTAATAAATCATTCCAAAGGTTCCAAAATCATTATAAATTTACACCCAAACCGCTTGTAATATCATGTAGGAAAAAAGATACTATACAGATCAACAATGTTCTTTAGAGATTCATAAGAAACAACATCCATGGTCATTATATGATTAGTGGAATCGTCTTATTATGAAATGAAAAATGTTAAAACTCACCACAATTATGAAAATAATTCATCTAGAAATCCATTTATAAGAATATATATTTTAATGAATAACACAAATAATCTTGAATTAATCATAATGATATTTCCATTTCATTAAAAAGAGATATAATTTATGAAATTTAATGTGTAACTAGAATAATAATGTAATGACACTATTTTTTTCAATCTATAACATTACAAGAATTAGTGGATTATTCATCAAGAAATGCGCAGAGACGGTACGTGATTTCAAGAACCAATGATATTGGAATTAATTTTTAAAATATGTACAATATATTCACTGTCAAAAGAATGCATTTGTCCAAAAAAATCATAAACAGAGGATTATATCAAAATTCAGATGGAATAATTTAATTTCATATGTTGGTTATTTCCATCATGTTGCTTACATAAGGAGAAATTCGTGTTTAACACCCCAGGCATCTACGATATAATTCTCTTTGAATAATACAGTAGTGTGTGTTGTACGTAACATCGAGTTCTAACACACCGCGACCAATCAAAGTAGCCATTATGAATAGTAACACCCAATTATTGGAATTTTATAAATTTTATCTTTCAAAATGGACTTCATATTTGGATTCGGAAAATAGAAATTTTCCAAGTTTGAATTTGTGGTATTTTTCTGAAAACATTCAATTTTGATGAATAGTGAAAAAACACTGAGTTATTGTTTAAAAATGACTATTTATTTAAATAATTATTTAATTTATTTAAATTTAATTAAGGTAAAAATAGATAAATAATACCTATATAAGATTAATTAAATTCATTGGATTTAGGTTAGAATAATTTTAGATATATAAAAATTTTGTTGAACTTTTCACCGTCTTTTACCCTCCACTTAGGAGAATTTGTAAATTTAGATAAAACATAATTTTATAGATTCTGTGAGTGAATTTCGAATATCCTAGATATACGGTTAATATCAAGGGGTAAAATGTAGTTCAATAAAATAAAAATAATTTTTTTGAATAGTAACATTTTATTTTTATTTACCACGGCAAAAAGTAAATTGTGTAATTAAGGGTAAAAATGATATTAATATTACCCTAACACATGTCCTAATTTTATTGGACAAGTGTATCTCGACCAAAAACAACCTTAGGAATAAAATATTATCATTTAGGTCCACTTGGATTAGATTAGGACATTTATTATTTTTTAATTCAAAGAAGAGTTAAAAGAGTTAAAATCAATGTTTAATTACTAAAACATTTTTAATATAGAGTTATACATAAGATAAATTCTATTATAAATATTAATTATAAATCTAAAAAACATTTTATACATAATGATATTTAATTTTTAATTTTTAGACATCAAATAATTTAATTTATTTATGACACAATGATGATGTAGTAATTACCTTATTAATGAAATATTTAATAAAATAGATATTATAAATACCAAAATAAATATAAATTGAGACTTTTAAGGAATTACACGAATTTCATAGGTTAATATGACATGTTTTAGTTGATTAAATGAAATATTTTCGAAGTAATAATGCTGTTATGAATTTATCAAAAACAAAATACCCAATAGTGTCAAAATTGACATAAAAGAGTTTTTAAAACAAATATTATATTATTAATTGATATAAAATTCATGAAAATAAAAGGTTCGGCCAATGGACTTATATCATGATTGTTGTATCACTAATGGAACACTATGGGGTCTCTTGGATGTATATAGTATGTTTATTAACTATATAATATAAAAATACAAAGTGACATGGTAATTGTCAACCTAATTAACTAAGAGTTAAAAATAAAAGATAAGGTTAATAAAGTGACCCAAACGTGTCTAAAATCAATTGGTTGAGTTTTATTCGACCTATCACCACATTAAAATTTAAATAATCTACTTTTTATCCATTATAAACCAAATATGAATTTATTATTAAATAATATTTCTAGCTTTTCCAAAGGATCCCCTCACACCTCTTATAAAAGGGCACTCCCCCTTCTCATTAATTAACACCATCAAAGCCATTTGGCTCTTCCATAATTTTCCCAAATACCCTCCCAACATCCCTCAATTCAACCTAAAGGCCTTAGTTTGTTCAGAAAGACATCCTAAGGGGCCCTTTTGATCAAATCAAAAGGAAGAACACGAAGAAGGGGTAACATCTTAACCACCCTCTTTAAAGTTTCTTTCTTATTCTACTTCTTGATTCCTTGTTATTTACATTCTAAAATAATATCTCCAGTATATTCTATATAGTGTGATTTCATTATAATTATTAAAACCAAAAAAAATCATTATTCTATCCATCCCTTGAATGAAATGTCACCATATGTTCATACGTACGGCCTACCGTCTCCACGTCGTGGTGTAATTTTTATTCAATATATTATTATTTAGATGGGTGTAATAATGATGTATATATCATGTAAATAATAAATTTAACATGATAATGATTCTGTATATATTATATAAAATCCAATTATATATTATTTTAATATCAAAATAATGATATTGTCGCTCGTGTGTACGTAGGGATTACTGTCTCCATGAACACGATGAGATTCATTCCCCATTGTATCCATTCAAAAATAAAATTTATTGGATGAATAAAAATAATATTTAAGGATTTGATATCATTCTGGATATTAATAAGATACAAGCTGTATACAACAAACATTGCTTACGTTACAAAACTGTCAAAGAAAAATGAATCCATTAACAGCCAAAATGAAGATAATACTAAGATGTTATTAACAAATCAATATTAATATATCATATATGATATCATATTAATGTATATGATTATTTTATAATTTAATAACAATTATTTCACCATTATACAGGAGGTTAACCAACCCTCGAATAAGTAAAAGTACAAGGTAAGGGTTTATTTCACAATATCATCATTATTCGAGGTTGTTTATACCTAATTATATACATTGTCCTCTTTATCATCCACATCCATGTTTCGTAAAAATGTATTTCAATGAATTCTTACTATTTTACAGAATATGTTTTAAATTCAGTTATACCCTTGTTTGACTTTGTATAGGATGTTTATAGTGGAATCTTTCCATCCTTTTCCAAACAAGGTCCTTTTAACATTTTCGACAGAATTATGGTAAGAATGTATTTTTATTACTTATACGGCGGGTGCAGCTATTTTCTGCTGTTATAAAATCTTCAATGATTCCCATACAAGACTATAAGGATATTTTCAAAGTAAATATTTTATTTTATAATTATGTGACATTTAAATGATTTCCAAAAAGGGATATTTCTCTCAAATAGTTTTGATTTCATCTATGTCAACATCCGTTGATGGATTTTAAGCTTATTTGATGTTGAGTTATTATGATACAAAACATCCATATTTTATTGAAGGTTTTGTGATATTTTTGACTATGGGTGTGTTATTTTTATACCATTCATGGTTTATTGAGAAAGTATTGACATTTCTTATGATAGTTTTAGTAGTAATGTTTAGGTTATGTTTAAACCTATTCATATGAGGAATGCATTGGACATAATATGTGACGGGTGGAGCCAGCTATAGCTGATCAATGCGTCGGTAGGTCTCATGAGACAAACTACTATCCTGGCATGAGGCCATGAAAAAATCTTATTTTTAGTCTTGGCACGAGGCCTTGACTATGTGTTTATGATAGTCTGGCATTATGCATTCTGTCATTATGAAAGTTGTTATTTAAATGGAATGTGATTATTTGATTAGTGTAATATCTATGTGAATAAGTAAATGGAATTATTTATTTTAATCTTTTCCATATTATGCTGAAGTTCATGTTTAAATGGATTTTGTTTTAGTTATACATTGCCTTAAATGTTTATGCTTATTTATGAAAGTTTCCGCTATATTGTTATCTTTACTGGGCATCTGAGCTCACCCATTTCAATGTTTTATTTTTCCCAGGATGTGAAGAATTCATTTATGAATGACCTGCAGGGATAGTATGTGGGGATATGAGTTTGGACTATGGAGACTATGTTGTTGTAGTTTTCATTTTTATGATGTAATGTAAGACATATGAATATATCTAGTGTTTCCAAAGCTGCTAAACTGATCGGTCATTTGAGATTTGATCTTTCGTTTGATCATCCCAATGTTATGTAATAATGAACCGACTCTATATAACTGGGTTCGGGGCGTTACAGTTGGTATCTGAGGATGTATAGTACAAAAATTGGAAACTATATTTAGATAAACTCTGATTAGAGAACATATCCCAAAGATAGACTTTGAGGATTATTATAGAATAACATCCTAGAATTTTGGTATTGTAGAGATTTTGTGATTTTTCCAAGCAATACATCCCTGTCTAGATATGAGCAGGTAGAGGCAGCTCTGGCCCAAATGTACCTACGGTTAAAACCTGAAAACACCGCTTTGAGATAGACTCGAACGGGAATGGGTGCACGCCAATGCACCTTGCTGCCCTCTTGGTTACGACACTCCCAGAGGATATGCTTAGGATTATTCTCATTTTCTATACAAACCATTATGAAGGGTTTATGAGAATATACATCCTCAAAGAATACATTTATATGATTATGGATTATATCCATAAACTGTTGAATCAATGTTAATTGTTTTGCATGTTCAGAATTATGTATTTATGTTCATAAACTAATCTATTTTATGTCATTGTTTAGAAATGGCACCTAGTGGAACGAATGGAAACTGTATCAATGCATGCACTCCATGTAGGGATTGAATTCCTGCTCAAGATAAATATAGTGGAGCCGGTGATGCAACTGGTGTTGAACAACTAATCACCATACTGGGAAAACTCACTCAGGTTATGAATAATAACCTTACCCATATGGAGCACCCTGATCCAAAGCATGTAGGATCATTGATAGATCGCTTCATGAGGCAAAAAAACACCAACATTCAATGGGAGTAAAAATCCCTTGGTAGCTAAGCAATTGAGAAATTCATTAGAGAAAATATTCCATGCCTTGGGGAGTAGTGAAAGGGAAAAAGTCATCATGGTAGTTTACCGCCTCACTAGAGATGATGATAAATGGTGGTCATTGATACAAAACACGAAGGAATATGAATAAGTATCTGATATGGAATGGAGGGAGTTCAAAAAGTTGTTTTTAGAAAAATACATTCCTCGAGACCATCGAGCAGATATGGAAAGTCAATTTCTGAGTCTGAGGTAGAAATAGGATGAGATAGTCGCAAAGTATGAGGCTAACATTACAAGGATAATGAGGTATGTTGAAGACTATATACCTAACCCAAGAAGTAATATTGATCGTTTCTTTGATGGGTAAAAACCATTTCATTGCTGAGCAATAGTCTCACAAACCTACTCGTCGTACAAAGATATTGTCTCATGTGCTATCAAGATATAAAAGGAATTCCCTATGTATTATGACTTTAAATCCATGAAATAGAAGAAGAGATCTGCTGATCAATCTGGAAATTGAAATAAGGGGAAGAAGGGAAAATTTGAAAATCCATCCTGAAGTAAATGTGGGAAGAAACATCCTGGTACATGCCTAAATGGAATTGGATTCTGTTACATGTGTGGTGAAAAAGGACACCAAGCTCATGATTGTGAGGGATAGAGAGTTGCTTTCAACGTGGAATGTTATAATTGTAGAGAGATGAGACATTATGAAAATTAATTTCCTATGCGTCAGGGGGCATGCCTTAGAAAAGGCCAAGGGATCAAGGCCAAGTTTATTCTATCACTACTCTTGAGATAGAAGCTCTAAAAGACATGGTGGTAGGTAATTTAATGGTTTCCTCAAGTTCAGAAAATGCTTTATTTGATTCTAGATCATCGCATTGTTTCATATATTCCTAGTTTTCTAAGAAAATTAGATATTTCCAATTTGATTTAACAAGAAAATTTCATTCAAAACCCCTAAGGGAAGTATCATTGCTACAATGTTCTGTGGATCTGTTCCAATTCAGGCATATAAATGTTCTTTATCTGCTGATATCATCGTCATACCCATTATTGAATTTGATATAATCCTCAGTATGGATTGGCTTTCAGACCATGATGCAATTATTTATTGTAAGAATAAGGAGGTTACACTTTTTTATGATGATGACAAGGAACACCTTATCTTTAGATCAGAATAATCACCACCTAATTATTATCTAGATCCACCCCCGGTAGATCAACTAAATTCAATTATCGGGGAGGAAGGGAATGAAATAACTGTGGGTGAGGAAAGGAATGTTCAAATAGAGGATGTACCTATTGTAAAATAATATGTAGATGAGTTTCTAGAAGATTTACCTGGACATCCTCTAGAACGATAAGTTGAATTTTCGATTGATTTAATTCCTGGATCAAGGCCTATATCGAAGACCCATTATAGAATGGCCACTGTGGAATTAGTTGAACTAAAGAAACAACTAGAAGAATTGAATAATAAGATATTTATTCGACCTAATTTTTCCTCATGGGGAGCCCCTATTCTTTTTGTAAAAAATAAAGATGGATCTATGAGGTTATGTATCGACTACAGGGAGATCAATGCTATAGAAATAAAGAACAAGCATCTGCTACCATGAATTGATGATTTATTTGACCAACTGCATGGATCACAATATATTTCAATGATTGACCTTTGACCAGGATACCATCAGTTGTGTGTGACGAAGGAATACATTTTGATGATGGTATTTCGAACAAGGTACGTGCATTACGAGTTTACAGTAATGCCTTTTGGGCTGACTAATGCACCCTCTGTATTCATGGATATAATGAACAGAGTTTTCAAGGAATATATTGATGACTTTGTTGTGTTATTTATTTATCATATCATGGTATAATCCCAAATCTACAAAGATCATGAAATTCACTTGTGTATTATATTGAAGACTCTGAGAAGACATGAATTATATGGGATGTTTATCATGTGTGAATTCTGTCTTCAAGAGATTTCTTTTCTTGGCCATATTGTCTTTACAGATGGAATTCCATTTGATCCTTCTAAGACCAAGGCAATCCAAGAATGGCCAGCACCAACGAGTATAACTGAGGTACACAGTTTTATTGGTTTAGCAGGTTAGTATCGACGTTTTGTCCAGAATTTTGCCTGAATGGATAACCCATTAACGAAGCTCACACGTAAAATGGATAAATTTTTCTGGAAAAAAGATTTTGAAGAATGTTTTGAAGAAATGAAGAGAATATTATTCAATGCTGCTATATTGACTCTACCATCGGGGAATGATGTGTTCTTTATTTATAGTGATGCATCAATGAATGGACTTGGTTGAGTCCTTATGTAGAATGATAGAATTATTTCTTATGCATCAGGATAGCTAAAAATTCATGAGAAAAACTATCCTACTCATGATCATGAGTTAGCTGCTGTAATATTTGATTTGAAGATATGGATACATTATATCTATGGTGAGAAATGTGGGATTTATACTGATCACAAGAGTTTGAAATATATTTTCTCACAGAAAGAAATGAACATGATGCAAATGAGATGGATTGAACTACTCATGGATTATGATTTCATGATACACTACCACTTGGGGAAGGAAAATAAGGTGGAATATGCTTTGAGCAGAAAGGATCATGGAGTTTTGAACGTGATGAGAATTGAATGGGATCCTATTTTCATGGATCTAGTGAAGATGGATATGGGAATCACCATGGTAGGTGAAATATCAATGCTTTTTCAAATGGTTGCCAAACCATCTTTACTAGAAAGGATAAAGAGTTCTCAGACCGGTGATGAAAAGTTACAAAGGAAGATTAAATATTTGAATGATGGGGAATTGAGTGACTTTGTGTATGAAGATGAAATTTTGATGTTTGGAAAGATACTTTGTATTCCCGATATACCTGATCTAAAAAGAGAATTTTTGGATGATGTTCATAGTTTCAATTTCTCTATACACCCTAGGAGAAATAAATTGTATAGAGATTTGAGGGAACATTATTAGTGGGATAACATGAAGAGGGATATTGATGATTTTCTATCAAGATTTATGGTTTTTCAACAAGTGAAAGTTGGAAGGCAACAACCTGGTGGAGTATTGCAACCACTTCCCATACCTGAGTGGTAATGGGATAATATCACGATGGAAATTGTCATGAGACTACCAAAGACTCCTAGAAGTAACGATGCAATTTGGGTCATTTTTTGAACGTCTAACCAAGTCAGCACATTTTATTACTATAAGGGAGGATTAAAAACTTGAACTTCTAGCAAGGCTATATATTATTAAAGTTGTGAGACAACATGGAGTACCCATATCGATTGTTTCTTATCGTGATCCCCATTTTACTTCAAGATTCTGGAAGAGTCTTCAGAAGGCCTTGGATACTGAACATCGTTTGAGCACTCCCTACCACCCTCAAACTGATGGAAAATCAAAACGAACTTTTCAAACCATAAGAAGACATGTTGAGATCAGGCTCACTTGACTTTCAGGGTATGTGGGATCAATATTAACCACTTGTATAATTTTCCTATACCAATATTTTCCATTCAAGTATTCGGATGGAACCATATGAAGTCTTGTACAGAAAGAGATGCCACACACCAACTTGTTGGGATGATGTTGGGGAAATAGTACTTGTTGGCCCGAAACTAGTGGGGGAAACAATGGAAATGGTAAAGGTAATCCAAAACAACATCAATGCAGCTCAATGTAGGCAGAAGAGCTATGCCAATAATCAAAGGAAGGATTTGAAATTTCATGTAGGAGATCATGTTTTCTTGAAGGTATCTCCATGGAAGGGTGTCATACATTTCATTAGAAAAGGTAAATTGAGTCTCATGTACATCGGACCTTTCGAAATTCTAGAACGAATTGGGGCTCTAGCATACTGTTTGGAAATGCCGCCAAATCTCTCCAAAGTTCACGATGTGTTCCACGTATCACTGTTGAGAAAATACATGCCTGACCCAACGCATGTACTCACCTATGAGAAATAAAAACGTGAACCCGATCTGTCTTATTGCGAAGAGCCCTTCATGATTCTTTATACGAGAGAACAAGTGCTGAGAAACCAGACGACTCATCTGGTAAAAGTTCTATGGAGAAACCATAAGATGGAAGAGGCAACGTGGGAACCGGAGGAACTTGTGATAAAGAATCACCTGAGTCTTTTTATGCAGTAATATTCTAGAAATTTATAGAACAAAATTATTTGAAGGAGAGGAGAATGTAACACCCCAAGCTTCTACGGTATGATTATCTATGAATAATATAGTAGCCTGTGTTGTACACGACTTCGAGTTCTAACACACCGCGACCAATCAATGTAGCTGTTTTGAATAGTAATACCCAGTTTTTGAAATTTTATAAATTTTATCTTTCAAAATGGAATTCATATTTGGATTTGGTATATCGAAATTAGACTATGGTGAAATTTTGGTATTTTTTTGAAAACTTTCAATTTTTGATGAATAGTGAAAAAACATGGAGTTACTATTTAAAAATGAGTTTTTATTTAAATAATAATTTATTTTATTTAAATTTAATTAAGGTCAGAATAGATAAATAATACCTATATAAGTTCAATGTAATTTATTGGAGTTAGTTTAGAATGATTTTAGATATATAAAAATTTTCTTGAACTTTTCACCTTATTTTACCCACATCATAGGAGAATTAGGAAATTTACATGGAACATAATTTTATGGCTTCTGTAGGTGGAATTTCTAAATTCCAAGAGACACGGTTAATATCAAGGAGTAAAATGTGGTTCAATAAGATAAAAATAAATTTTGGTGAATAGTAACTTTTTACTTTTATTTGCCAAGGTAAAAATTAAATAGTGTAATTAAGGGTAAAAATTATATTAATATTACCTTAACACATGTCCTAATTCTATTGGACAAGTGTATCTCGACCTAAAACAACCTTATGAATAATAGTTTATCATTTAGGTCCACTTCAATTAGATTAGGACATTTATTATTATTTAATTCAAAGAAGATTTAAAGGAGTTAAAATCAATGTTTAATTACTAAAACATTTTTAATATTGGATTATACAAAAGATAAATTCAATTATAAATATTAATTTGAAATATATAAATATTTCCTACATAATTATATTTTATTTATATTTTTTTGACATTAAATAAAATAATTTATTTATGACACAATGATGATGCAGTAATTACCTATTTAGTGAAATATTAAAATAATTTATATTATACATACCCAAATAAATATAATTTGAGACATTTAATGAATTCCACAAATTTCATAGGATACGATGACATGTTAGAGTGGTTTAAATGAATTAGTCTTGAAGTAATAATGTTGTTATGAATTTATCAAAAACAAAATACCCAATTTTGTCAAAATTGACATAAATGAGTTTTTAAAAAAAAATATTATTAATTGATATTTAATTAGTAAAAATAAAAGGATCATCCAAAGGACATTTATCATGATTGGTGAATCTATAATGGACCAATTTGGTGTCTCTTGGATGTATATTGTATGTTTATTATATATATAATATAAAAATACAACGGGACATCATAAGTGTCAAACTAATTAACTAAGAGTTAAAAATAAAAGATAAGGTTAATAATGTGACCCAAACCTCTCTAAAATCTATTGGTTGAGTTTTATTCGACCTATCACCACCTTATCCTATAAATAATATTCTTTTGAGCCATTAAAAATCGAATATGGATTTTTTATAAAATAATATTTCTAGCTTTTCCAAAGGATCCCCTCACCCCTCTTATAAAAGGGCACTCCCCCTTCTCATTAATTCACACCTTCAAAGCCATTTGGATTAGACAACCTCTTCCCAAATATCCTCCCAACTTCCCTCACCTGAACCTAGATGCCTTATTTTGATCAGAAAGCCAGCCTAGGGAGCCCTTTTGATCATATCAAAAGGAATAACCTGAAGAAGAGGTAACATCTTCACCACCCTCTTTAAAGTTCATTTCTTCGTCAAGTTCTTCATTGCTTGTTATATACATTATAAAATAAAAACTATCGTATCTTATATATACAATGATTTTATAATAATTATTGGATAAACAAATTCATAATTCTATCCATCCCTTGAAAGACATGTCACCATACGTGCGTACGTACGACCTACAGTCTCCACGTTGTGGTGTAATTGTTATTCAATATATTATTATTTAGATGGGTGTAATAATGATGTATAATTTATTTAAATAATAAATATAACATTATAATGATTGTGACTATATGATATACTATCCAATTATATATTATATTAATATCAAAAGCATGATATTGCAGCTCGTGTGTACGTACAGATTACTGTCTCCACGAATGCGATGTGATTCATTCCCCATCGTATCCATTCAAGAATAAATTTTATTGGATGATTAAAAATAATATTTAAGGACTTGATATCATTATGGATATGAATAATATACAACCTATCCATAACAAACATGGCTGACGTTACAAAACAGACAAAGGAAAATGAATCCAATAACACCCGAAACGAAGATAATAGTAAGATGTTATTAACAAATCAATGTTAAAAGATCATATATAATATCATATTAATGTGTATTATTATTGAATATTTTAATAACAATTATTTCACCATTATACAAGCGGTTATCTGACCCTCAACCAAATAAATGTACAAGGTAAGGTATTATTTCACAATCTCTTCATTATTCGAGGTTATTTATACCTAATTATCCACTAGGACCTCTTTATCATCCACATCCATGTTTCATAAAAATGTATTTCAAAGCATTCTTAATATTTTACAGAATATAGGTTAAAGTCATTTATACCCTAGTTCGACTTTGTATATGATGTTTATAAAGTAATCTTTCCGTCGTTTTCCAAACAAGGTCCTTTTAACTTTTTCGACAGAATTAAGGTAACAATGCCTTTTCTAAATTATATGGTGGGTGTGTCTATTTTACACCATTATAAAATCTTCAAATTTTCCCTTAAAATATTATAAGGATATTTTCAATTTAAATGTTTTATTTTATAATTAAGTGACTTTTAAATGATTTCAAAAAAGAGATATTTCTCTCTAATAGTTTTGATTTCATCTATGTCAACATCCTTTGATGGATTTTAAACTTATTTGATGTTGAGTTATTATGATAAAAAAATTCCATATTGTAGTAAAGGTTTTGTGATATTTTTTACTGTGGATGATTTATTTTTATACCATTCAGGGTTTATAGAGAATGTATTTACATTTTGTGTGCTAGTTTTAATAAGAATGTTTATGTTATGGTTAAAACTATTCATATGAGGAATGCATTTGACTTAATAAGTGACGGGTGGAGCCTGCTATAGCTCCTCGATGCATTAGTAGGTCTCGTGAGAAAAACTAGTGTCTTGGCATGAGGCCTTGACAGAATCTTATTTTTATTCTTGGCACGAGGCCTTGACTATGTGGTTATGATGGTTTGGCATTATGCATTCCATCATTATGAAAGTGGTTATTGAAATTTCCTGTGATTATTCAATTAGTGGAATATCCATGTGAATAAATAAATAGAATTATTTCATTTTATCTTTGCCATATTATGCTGAAGTTCATGTCTAAAAGAATTTTGTATTATTTATACATTGCCTTAAATGTTTATGCTTATTTATGAATGTTTATTCTATATTGTTGTCCTTACTGGGCATCTGAGCTCACCCCTTTCAATGTTTCATTTTTCCAAGGATGTGAAGATGTAATTTATGAATGGCTTGCATGGATAGTATGTGGGGATATGAGTTTGGACTATGGAGACTATGTTGTTGTAGATTTCATTTTTCTGATATAATTTAAGACTTTGTAATATATGTAGTGTTTCCAAGGCTACTAAAAAATTTGGTCTTTAGAGATTTGATCTTTCTTGTGATCATGCCAATGTTATGTAATAATGGACCGACTCTGGGTTACTGGGGTTGGGGCGTTACACATATGATTTTGGGTTTGTGTAGTTGTATGAGGACTATTAATTGATGATACTATATTACTTATTTAATTTAATTTTTTCTCCATGACCTAGATGGGTCTGTAAATATTCATTAATGACCAGTTTATAGGGTACATTGATAGATCTATAAATTGAGAGATATTATTGGAGGAGATAATTAAATTTGGAAAATTTTAGTTTACATCAACATTGCGGATAATTATTCCATCAAAATTCAATTATCTCAGCAATTAAAATTATACAGATTCATTATTCATAAGAGATCAAACTGTATTGAGGTACAATATTTTTGTATATGGGTTGATATTATTTTTCATATTTATATGATGAAATAATATCAATAAATTAACAAATTGATTCCCAGATCATTCCTTTTGGGGGTACCTGATAAATATATCTAGATTTAGGTGATATATTTAATGATTATGTAATATCTATTTTTTATAGTTATAAATTCAGGCCATCAAGAACGTTGGATAAGGATTATTACTCATTCTTGAGTTTTAATTATTTCTTCTACAATTATTTATTCGTTGTGGACAGTTTAATTGTCCTAATATTCAATGAATACCTAGTAATCTGAAATATCAAACATGTTACATGGTAAATCAGATTGATTGCAAAAATACAAGTATGTATTAATGATGAGATTTAGATACGATGACATGTTATGAAAATATTAATAAATGTTTTGTTATATGACATGTAGTCATGAATTACATGTCATTTTTTAACCCTATGAAAGGATAGGGTTTCTAAAATTTGAAAAATATATCCTTGAATTTGACCCCTATCATACAATTTATGACCATTACATATATTATTTCATGTACATGGGGAGGTACAAGGACACAACATGGAGTACACAGGATCAAACATGTCATGTAATCCTACACATACACGCACAAAAGTATAAATGCTCAGACACATCATGTAATTAAGAATGAATATGGATAGTTGTATATGGCCATTCTCATAGGTAAACAGGTCCAGAAACCCCATGTACTCAGACATAAACAAGGGCACATTCATGATACACGTGTTGAACAAACTCCCAATGGGACACACATTGTATATCCTTAATGATTTCATCGATCCCTTCGCCACATCATATTAAACAAGATTTATTGGGTTATGTTACCTTGATCTGTTTATATAGGGTAGTTATAGAGTCATGTATTCATCATAAGTCTATGATCCCCTCCGTGAAATATCACTCTCAGATAGAGTTATATGTTTTCTAACAAGAGGCCTTGGGTGAGATCATACATCATCATCATTTTACTAGGTGGTTTTCTTGGTATCGTGTTGAACCCCACAATGTATGTGGATATCCCTACATATCTAGATATTCTAGATTTGGTTTTGGTATACAACATGTCCATGGATGTTATATCCAATTTTATATCGTTCTCTTCATAATTCTATCAGGTAAATCCTATAGAGATACCTAACAAGAAAAACCTCTCATTTGGATGATATAACCTTGTATTATCTATTATCCTAGATGTGTGACAAGTGTAAATTTATTGTAGTAATACTTTTATGGAAATAGTTTTGTTATCTCACTTGAGGATGTGTGTCTGCAATGATAATATTTAGATGTTATTTTTATACATGTCATTGGTATATATATGTTATGAGATGAATATAATTCAGGATTATATATCCATGGTCATTAATAGGAATTTTATTGTGTTTGGTTCTACTCAATAATGTATGGGATTTGACCACGCATTTCAAGTACTATGAATATGAATAACTTTTTGATGGATTTATAGATGGATCAGAACCAGGAGAAGCATTCTGATATTGTCTGATGAAGGTGGGTCACAATAACTACCATTATAGCATGCCTCACCCACTTCATAGGAAGTAATTGTTTTCAATTTGTTTTTGTTGGCTTCTATTGGGATATAAAATTCTAGTACTTATTTTCATACTCAGATAATTGGATTTCAGATATATACATTCATGTTTTTGGGATATTAACATTTCATTAATTTATAGGAATGGAAATGTGTGTCTTTTTATAGGTGTATAATGTTAATCACAACAATGTGGGTGATATAAATACATGGAACTTATTTATATACACTATCATATTGGAGGAGTTCATAGGGTAGTATTAATTTGAACCCTATTGGGTCGGGTCATGTCAAATAGGTATTAAAGAGGTCTATTTTACCATAGGACTGGGGTCTTTGAGTATGGATTGGGGAATCAATGTTATTGGCTTCGAGTATGTATTTTTGGATAGGGACAACGATCTAGGGGTAGTGGATGATGTATCCTTAACTAGGACTCTTAAACACTCTATGTTGAATAATTAAATGTAGATATTGGTTTGATGGAAATAAATTGTTGCATGAATCATATAAGATTGTTTTTTTGTTTTCAATTCCTTCAGGAGTCAAGTCTCATTTTATACTCATTGACCATGGTGTATCATTGCTATTTCACGAATCCTTAGTTTGGTTTTATAGATAGGATTGATCCACATGATCATGACGATTGTCCCATAAGTGATGAGTTACTAATACCGAGACATGTTCAAGAGGTGTTACCTCTAGGGACATGTTGATCATGATTTTTGATTTTTAAGGAAATAATTCTCATAGGTTCTCAAGGGAGCACAACCCACGGGTGGTTGTGGACTGGATTGAGGTGAAGAAATTAGTTTTTTCTTTTTTATGAAAATTGTGGACGGTATATTGGTTTTGGTAGAAATATTTCACAAAGACAATGTTGGACTATATTGGGTATTACTTACCTAGTTTAATGTTGATGCAACTCTATAACAGTTAAAGTTTGAGCTCCATTCCAGGGAGGCAATTTCTCAAAATAATTTGTGCCATTTTTTTATTCAGCAGACTTTACATCATTAGCAGGTTAGAATTAATGAGGTTTATCATTCATTAGTTTTTACAAACTTATCTTGTTACTTAATTGATATAGTGTGTTATTAGTAATTTAAGTATTAGTAATTTTATTGATATCTGCATAGATACATTTAATAATGAGTTTCACCCCTATGAATTTCTAAATATTAATAGTATTTTTATCATGCTCTGTTAGTTGAAATTTTTTTGTTTGAGTAGAAATATACAGTAGTTTCCAACATTTTCCACATGATAGATGAAACTTCTGAAGCAAGTAGAAAAAGATAGACATTGGGAACAAGACATGAGATTCATTTTTATGGTGATCCCTTGACATAGTTTATGGTGTTCAGGGCTCATGATATGTATATAGTCTTCATAAAGAGAGAAGGAGGTACATTTATGAGGGTCATGGAAATATTCAAAGAGATATAATGAACATATGTATGGTTTATATAGAGTTATATGATGGGCCTCATAGATTGAGAAAAATTAGGATCAGGTAGGCCAATAATGAAATTGATGTGGAAGAAGAGGTGGGAGATTTTTTGGAGGTGGTAAATATTTTAGGATGTTCCCACCACGACCCCATGTTTTTTCATAAAAGTCTAATAGAGATGAGGGGAAATGGTTAAGGGAAATAAAATATTCCCAATACATATGACCTATAGGATCCATTGATGATATGAAGTATGATTTGAGTATTTTAAACCATTTATTAAAACATGATAGGAAAAGTAAATTTAATTACCATATTCCAACTTATCTGGTTCAGAAAATAGTGATTCTATTTGAGACTATGGCTCTGAACTTATGCTTAGGGACTCCTAGTAGTGGTGAATTAGTTATTTTACTATAGTACTAATGGATTGACCTAAATCAATTATTTTAGTTTTTAATTATTCATCTATTAATGGAATAAACATATGACTATGAAGTCATATTAGTAATGGATTTTTGATGTACAGTTAATTCCCAAATTGAATGTTTCAAATTGATGATGCTGTGTTTTTTTAGTGGTGGGATGAATTTATCCTTTATGGATGAAATGGAATCCCAAGAAGAGTATAATGGAATCATCTAATGGATGGTGTAGCTAAAATTTATTTAGTTAGCCATTGTGACCCTTGGTGTAGAGTATGTTATGAATTTCTAGTTTCTAGAAGTTTTTGTGGAGTATGAAGATGAATTTATAGAGTAAATAAAATGTTTTACACCCCACCAAAATATAGACATCTACATTGATATACACAACAAGAATGACCTAATTTCTACACTTGCATGTCAAACTGCACCATTAGAGATTCATGAGTTATGTTTTCGATTAGATGTTTTTTTTAGTAAATGAGATTTGTAAGACCAAGTGTTCCAAAATAAGAAACCAATATATTTTTCACCATCAAGTTGGATTCAAGATTATCATTTTCGGTTTTTTCAATATCCTAATAAAGGATATCAAAAATAAAATATATTCACTATCGAGGTTTATTACCCTATAAAAATTTGTATAGGGTATGATTGTTCATTAAGATTAACCTTAGATAATGATATCACCACATATGCATCTAGGATAATCATATACATAAGAAAATATTCATATGTTTTTATGGACACTATGGTTATGATTTTATGCTCTAGAGATTGGTGAATGAACAAAACATGTTCATAGCACGCATGAACTATTTCATTTATACTTTAATAGACCATTTTTCTCTATAATTCACTGATTATATCCTTGGTTGATCAATATTTGAGGGGAACTGATCAGGACACTGGAGAATAGTCTTATATGTACTTTGAGAGAACTAGATTTAAGGATATCTATTGATGTGACATTTATGGATATTGCGGGTCAAACTCTTTGGCTTGTTTATCTAATTTGATAAACTATTGTTGGATCCAACAATGGTTGATTATGATTTATCTGGGGAGCCTCCAAATATAATTATGGAGTTGTGAAGCTTCGATGGGTTGGAAATATAATATTAGAATTATATACTAATTAAACCTAGGATATATTCCCAATTTTAATCATTGAATGAAATTGAAATCATTTCATGTTAATAGATAATATAAAACATGATTTTTTTTAATTTGAGGTTGGTACTGCTGAGAACATCCGTGTTGATATTTTTGTAGGAGGGTGTAGAATAAAAAAATTTACTGTGAGACAATTGAGATCATGCTTGGTTGTGTTATTTTGAATATGAGGGTAGTAATTTATTATGGTTTACAATATTTGTGGTCATATGTACAGAACTATGTGACCCATGATCTTGATGTAGAATCGAATGTCCTCCCAATAATGATCTGGTAACTATAAATTAGATGTGAGAAATATATCATCTATTCATTTCATATTTATATCAATTATATCTATATTCATAATGGTCATAACATGATTAATATAAAATTGATAGAGTTCCCATATGAATATGAATTCATTATTTTCTATAATCTTCATAAGGGGAATATAGGTGTACACACCCACAGAAGAAGATCATATTCACTTTTATTGGCTGAGATAACTACAATAATTGCAGTATTCGAGTTATCCTTCATCTATGGGAAAGAATATGTATAATTTTAATATATGGTTGTTACCCATACTATTTTAATGATATTAAATGAGTCACATCATAAAGAATATGATTGTGAGGACCTACTTACTCAGAAATCCACTAGACATAATCCTAGTTATTTTATGATGGGTTGAGATTTCAATTTTTTCAAAAGAGTAGATGATGGTACACATTTCAATGAGATGGTAGGTGCTTAAATAGTTTAATACATCACCCTATATGCTACAATAAGGAGTGTAATGATGTTCTAGGAGCTATTATGATAGTTCTAGTGGTCAGTGATGTAGAATGGAGTTAAAAAATCTATTTCATGATGTCATACTTATCAGAAAGTGACGACTGAGCACCATGTTCCTAAAGGATTATCACATCCCATAGGGGTTCTATAGTTGAAGTAGAATATGATATTCATTGAAATCATGATTGGGTTTCCATATACATATATTGGATATGATCCCATCTAGGTGATCGTTGAATGAATCTACATGTTTTTCCGCAGCCAATCAAATCAAGAGTAGTGTTCTACAATGATTAATGAATGATTCTATATGTGGTATATAGTCTAGTTACATGTAGATACCTTGAAAATCATTTAATACTATGATTATAATTTCAAATATCAGTTATGGAATGTATTGTAGGATGTCTTTTTGACTCATATTTAATTGAGCACATCATTTCACCACTACAATGATGACTTGACTGAGTGAAGCATTAAGTTATTCAATCTCATTATATGGGATTTCATGATAAAATTTGGAGGTATTTGGGTGGATCACCTACCATTTGTGGAAATTTCATATAATAATAACTACCATTACTCCCTTATTATAATCCTATTTTACACCTTTTCTATGAAAAACTACTTTCACTACTATTCTATGCTTCCCTTGGATAGTCAACACTTATGAGATCAAAGATGGTGCGGGCCATGATACAAATGTTTAAGATCATCTATGAGAATGTATGAAGTACACAAAGACATAATAAGTCCAATGTAGACTAATTATAGTGGCCTTTGGAGTACAATGTGGTAGGCCATATATACCTTAGGGTTTCATCTTGGTGAGAATTGTTTTTATTTGTATGGAGTGGAATGATTTCCACAATATTCATTTTCCATTTCTATATTTTACATGGATTTGGTGTTTTGGTGCACCATATAGATGTGATAAAATAGTTTGATTAGGAATATGAGATGTTCTACATGTCACAGTTTAGGAGTTACATTTATGGATCAACTTATGTTATCAACTAGGGAAGGATAAAGATCGAGGATGAAGTTATCATTGTTGACTACCAAATAGAGCATTCATAACGTTAGGTGAGGATCCTTAGTGGGTGAGTGATAGATTATTTAATGTCTCATGGAATCAACAGATTCTTCATTATAGTACTTGAGTGGGTGATCTAAAAGCGTGTTCAGTACTGACATCTCTTTTTGTAGATTTTTGTTTTGTGTTTCATTGATATAAAACCATATTCTGATGAGAATATAATTACTTTTTTCCATATATAACATTATAATACTTTATGGTTTTTTTAGATTGAGGCAAAGAAAAGAAATGATATTATATGGCTCAGCGAACCTGAAATTAATTAAGGATTTATATTATATATATATAATTTCATGAATGGACAGTATTAAAAAAAGAGTTAAATAAAATGTAAAAAATTAGTTAGATCATAAATCCAATGTCTCTATTGAATTCAATGCATTTTTATTCCATAGTCATGGATTATGAATGAATAAAATCTAACGTTATAATTGAGTGTATCTTTAGAAATATTATTGAAAAAATAGAATAATATAATTTTTTTATTTAATTTGTTATCCATCACTTTTCACTATATATAAATATGTTTTTATGAGAAAATTTTGGGGTTATCCACAAAACATAGAAAATCGAGAATGTGTGTCGAATTAGAGTGTTCTTGTGGATGATATCACATTCGATCTAGATTGAGAATCATAATACCATTGGAATTCATAGATATCATCAAAAACATTAATGCTGATTCATTCTTCATCGGTGATTTTTCACACATGAAATAGGTTATGATTTTAACTTGGATAACCCTTGTTTTATTATTCCTATAATGAATGAGATTCAATCAAACAATGAATTGATTCATTTATAAGGCATGTTATGAGTATAGGTTATTTTCATACAAATTTATGGGTTTTTTGAGTATGTTATATCACTCTATCATTATTATAAATAAAATAATCAATGTCAACATGATTTTTGGGTGCGGTATGTTCTTCAATTTTTTTTCATTTTTATCGTTGTTCCTCATTCATCATAGGAAATTTTTTTTACCCATGGTTATATGAATACCTAGTGATCCATCATTATACACACATTTCATAACAAATTATTTTGATAATATAGATACTATTTTAGATTGATGATGTGATAGACCAATAATTACCGATTGAGATTGGAAGGGATTTATTCTCATGTATCTTGACATACAGAGACTTAGAGACATGAAATATCGTTTTCACATGTGATTCATATGATCAGGTTCAAATAAGTTCTTATAGTAAAGTTTTTTAAGGTCTATATACATTCATATCATTGATAATAGTTATGGAAAACGATGGTTCTAGAGGTGAAGTAAAATTTATCGGAAAAACAATACGTTCAGTGAAATTATAGTTTTCATAACATGTAATATAATATTACACATAATGTTGTAGTCCATGAGCAGTGATAGGTTTTCCATGAGAGTAAAAATATCACACATTTTTTTAACCCTTTCACACTAAATGTATAACTTACCTAGAGTATTGATGTGTTATTATGGACATACATATACATAACAAAGAGTAAAATGTCACTGATATAGTTTGTACTTGTACACAGATCTAGCCCTAAAAAAATAGGCTTCGACACATCATGTACTCTAATTTCGACAATAATAGATGTAAATCGGTGCGAGGATAGAATTTTCATATAATCAAACACATAAATGAGAATATTTTAACCAACTCGGGTAGAGCATTGTGTTATAGGGACCTTCCATGTACTCCCATAACATCTCATTTTTATATTTAGTGATTGCTTGGATACCTTTTCCTCTTCACCCATTGAAATATTTCGTCATTGTATGCTCCCTTGATCCTTTCCCTTATGGTTTTTCTTGAATCACATCCTATGTGTATAATGATGATCCCCTCTTTGGAACGTCATTATTATATAGAGTCTTTGAAATCCTTCTATAATGAATGTTGTGTGATTTTACACATCATCATTTCTATGTGTATGGTTCATAGTATTATAAAGACCAATTCAATGTTAATTTCATTCCAATATATAGTTGGTTAATCGACATTTGGTTATTGGTATACCCACTAACCTTGGTTGTGATCTCCATCCCTTTATCATTATATTCAGACTCCCTGAATGGACTTCCAATGTCATGACTCAATCAGAATAAATTCATTTGAAAAATGTCATTATTGTAATAGGACATGTGCAGAGTGTTCTCATTGATGATTGTTATATGTAACCATTGAGTAGGAATCCATGATAGAAAATATTTTTTTGAAATAACATATGTAACTATGTCTTCTATGACTATATATTGTTTTTATTGATATATATGCTTTAACATATTCATATGATTAGATTTCTTTTATTCATAATGCTACATACGTAGTGATTTCAGGGTTTTCTACTGGTTATTGTTATAGTCAACACTACATGTTATTTTCCAACACACATTACGTGAAATTCATTTGACTATACTTTTGTAGAGTCATAGAGAAAATAGTACATGTTGTTCCATAGTGGTCGAAACTGACGTTGTCCATATCAATGGTTACCTTGACATTATCCATCAATTATTACATAGGATGTACATATATTAGATTCTTTTGGTGGGATTTTAATTATACCCTTCATTCATATACATACTTGAATACTCAAATGGTTGAATTTTTGATGTATTCGTGTATTGCAATTGGTTGTTAATATCTATGCATTGTATGGTCTTGGAGATGTGTGTGTGTGTGTGTCTATGTGCAAAAGTACATTGGTCTACGTCCATTAATTTTTTTGACAATCCAACTCGGCTCAAGTCTCCATCCTCAAGCCTATTTGATGTAGAAATATGGTGGTCATGGTTCAGTCTATATTGGTCATGGTCGTGAAAAATATTACCTAAAATACTATGTTCATTAATATAAGAAATCTATTAAGATATTCATAACATCAAAGAACATAAATTTGAAATAATAATCTATATAGTGAAACATTTAATTGATCATTTTATTATTCTTCTTCATCTCCCACACATAACGGTATCTCAAACAAAAACAAATATTTAATAATTTTTTTCTCCCACTGAATAAAGGATCATGTTATTGATACCCATGAAGAGATAACAGTTTTCCAATACCATGTAGTTCATCTGCTAATAATAAAAATCTAAATATGAACACTACCATATGATTACCTTATGAAATGTACAGAAAATCGCCCTGAATATATTTTTTAATTGATGAATCCTTTATAAAAAATATAATGAAAATAAATCCAATAACTCATTTAATAAAAGGTTAATTTTTAAAGTGAAATAATAAAAATAAAAATAATTGGAATTTCATACTCTAACTAAATCAAAAAAAACATGTGGTAGAATTAAAATATATTTTAGAAAATAAATCTCTAAATTAGATACAATCTTTGCAAATTTCATCAATTCTAATTCCATTGTACTCGAAATGAATCGTGTCCATGATGATGAATTAATCTTATAGAATTTATAATATATATCATTATCTTACTCAAATAAAAAGTTACACGCTACCCAATTCCATATTCGAGATTGTCTCCCACTATGATGAATATAAACAACAGAATATATATTTAAATGTAATCCATTATGTGGAAAATTCATATAGTTGTTTCAAACATAATATGATTTCACCAATAAATTGAGGTGACCATATTGTGAGATCAGAAGTTTATATTATCTCTTCAAAATAACAATGATCATTAACAAGAATATATAATTTAAATTGAACCAGTTGTCTATCATGATAATGAAAAAACGTTCTGAACATGGTAGGTGAATTAAATAAGTATAAATATATTTCATCAACCAATGTATAAACAAAAATATCATAGAAAAAAATTAATCCTAGGAAAATATTAGGTCCCGGGTTATTATAAAAACTAACTAAATAAAGTGTACATCCAATGAGCCACTACCTCATAAATAATTCTAATAATATTAACTAATCAATGATTCAACCATAGTATTTAAGAATGATTAATATATATGTATTTTCATATTCTGTTTCCTTCTTATAATAGTTATGTCATTGAATATATACATTTATATTTTATATAGGATTAAAATTAAACTATTTTTGTGGAATTTCATAAAATAAACTATATGATATAAAAAAAAGTAATAAAGAAGGCCTTAAATGAATAAAACCTTTGTCCATGATTTATATTTGAATATAAATAAGTAATTGAAATTATTGTGGAATTTAAATAATTAATTCCACATACTAATGATATAAATATAGAATTTAGTACCATATCATGTTTAGATAAATACATTACAATGATAAGTGAAAACCACTATATAAATATTCAATATCTATAAAATTATAATGGAATCCCTCTTGTAATGCATAGAAAAAAATCATCTTAACATCAAATTAACCATTAATAGATCCTCAATTTATATCTCATGTATGAATGAAGATGAAATAATACTGAATATAAATTTGTGACACCTATAAAATATGGCATTGCCTCACCTCATCATCTATACAAATAAAAGGGAAATTTTGTAGAATTTTCTGAATCCTATCTAAAACAACAAACTATCTATATCGTCATTAAAATACTGATGAAATTATTTTTCTTAATTTCCATCAACATAAAATATGTGAACTCATGATAATTGTACTATTAAATACCTGTCAGGACATATCAATCTCATTAGGATTAATGAGAAATATCATCCACTGCTTTTGATTTATAAATCACAAGAAGATAACCATTAATGTAAATTAATAATCAATATTCATATAAATTAAACATATTGCGATTTTAATCACATATTGATAACTTTATGTCATCTTATTATATAATTTTACCACATTATTTTGAAAACAATACCACCGAAACTTAGGAAATGAAATTCCATAGGAATTCTATATATTAGTAAATTATCATCCCAAATAAGTTAGGGAAACATGATGTACATACTAATATAAACTACATTAGGAACTCATTTTATATTCATTTATATAAATACCTACTAACTCATAATAACATTATATATAATATGTTATCAATATTTGACATAAAATTATTTATATATCCAACATATTTTCTACTGTTAAAATATGACTATAAATATAAATAATTTATGTTACACACATTGGTCTTCTCTGTAAAATTAAAATACCCAATCATAATTATATATAATACTCTATCAATATATATGAACCATATCAAATATTACAAACTACACTATATATAGTCTTCTTATAATTCAACGCATAACAATGAAAAATTTTCTCCCCCCACCAATAGATGAAATCCTTACTTTTATCATACCCCAAACACTAAACTATCATCCAATATTTTACTAAAAACAATTTTTGATAACCTACCAATAATAGTCCCATCAAGGGTTAGTTGGGAGGTAGAGTGTGACCTCCATGGATTCTATATAGTATGATATAAATTTCCAATTATCACCATGGGTATACAATAATGAACATGGAAATTCTTATAGGTGATATAATGAAGAATGATAATATAATGTGGTATTCAACGTGATATTTATTTTGAAATAGCCTAAAATCCATATATTGATAAATAATTCATGAATGTAAGGACAAATAATTAATAATAAATAATTACATAATTACAGTGAAGAAAACAAATTTTCTTTATGTTAAATCTCTACTATTATCTAATCAATACACTATAAACTAATATGTTACAATATAGTCACCAAATAAAATAAGTAAATCTATAAAAATATTATATTGGAGATGAGGTGAGTACAAATGAATACTAAGTAGGATCCTCCACAAAAAATCTATCAGTAATGATGTGGAATATTATTATGTAATCAAACTCATGTGACAATGGTATAAGTATTCGAACTAAAACCCATTTTCATTTTCATTTAAATCTACTATATAGGAATATTTCCTACAAATATTCCATAGCACATATATAATCCCTAACTATTTTCCATATCTTGATTGAATAACCCCAATACAAATGAATCATACAAAACCATGTATGTACATTAAAAGAAAAATGAATTAAATATGGTGGGGAGTGGATATTCATTCATAACACAGACAATATATATGTGTTGCGTTAACATAGTATCTAAAAACATTAATGGGAATCATGTACATTTGAAGACATAAGTGGTGGTGTTTAATAAAAAATAAAATTATAATTTATATATATATATTAAAACAATGTAGTCCTAGAGTTCTCCTCATACTAAACTCAAATATAACCATACCTCATCATTTTATATTCCTCATAGTACAAAATAATTTCTTATCTTTTTATACATAGTAAACACAATCACATCCACAACTGTGTCAATATTTTCTTATAATTTAAAAAATGTATTGTATTTTCTAACTATTAATTTCTAACAAATTTTTTTAATTAATAAAATTACATTCCAATATTTTCCAATTTCAGATCAATTAATAATAAGTTCCATATAATTTTGTTTCTTTATATATATCTTTTTTTAATATATTTATATTATTATCAAAATTAATTTAAATTTAATAAAAATATATTATTTAACTCAACATTTTCCATTACACTTATTGTGTTTCCATTTTTTATCTTCACCACATTATATACTATGGAGTATTATAAATTTATTTCCATTCCACTTCTTGACTGTGTTAAACTTTTTTCTAACAGTTTAAATGTATAATAAATTCTCAAAGTAGTGTCACAATAATAAATAAATAAGGTTTAAAAATTATTTATTTATTTTTTATTTGTATCCTAGTATCAAAATTATATTTTTTATAATTATAGTGAAACAATATAAAATTATATAAACAACTGATAAAAAAATTATACAATGGTAGAAATGAAACAACAAAATCCTCCTAAATTTATTTTCTTATTAAAATATAAATGTTTCAATTACATCCTTATTCATAATTATAAGATAAATATTTATTAAATTTTATCATTGAAAATAACAATTATGTTGAATTGCATTAACAAACCTTAAAATGAAACATGAACCGGCCTAAAAATTTAAGGGTATATTATTTTCTTTCACACAAAATTATTTTAATAAATATTTTCCAATCTAACAATAACATATTATTCAACTATAAATCATCTATCATGTTATTTATTCAATAGACACCATGGTTATTCAGGATATTATATATAACATAATATTGAAATAAAGAGAGGGAAGTGAACTAAAAAAAGTTGTATCTTTCCTAAACTTCTATGTCTTAATGATCCACTAAAGAAATGAAAACATATAAAAAATTATCACAATCATGTATAGATTTTATGATTGTTAAGATAATATAATAAAATGATTCATGAAATATTATTTATTCCTATTAGTAAAAATTATCATTTTTGAAACTAAAATTCATTTTTCCAGTTGTTCGATGTTTATTTCAATGCAACGAAATAACGACAAGGTGGATACCATAAATATATTTTTTTATTTTTTCATTAATAATTACCATGAATATATTGTAAGTGACTGTTAAAATATTTATTGTTTTACAAAATATTAATATATTAATATAAAAATTTCAACACATATTTATCATGAGATAATTTTTTATTTTCACCGCAACATAAGAAATGATATATTTATTACTCCAAATGAAACAATGTTCTCTAAAAAAAATATTTTCAAACTAGGAAATTAAATTTACAATCTATCCCAACATTATTTCCATAATAAGAAACAATTTCAATATATATATATATATCCAAAAATCTTCATGAACTACTATTATATCACTATGATAATATCCACAACCATAAATAAATAATAAAAAACATGACATAGTGAAGAAAAACTATGAGTTTATTTCCCTAATAAAAATAAAAACTCCCCTACTTTATGTCCAAATAATTCCATATTCATGATTATTATCTCATAATCATGTAAAATGAAAAACGAAGCACCATGAAATTAAAATCATCAATATTTTTTTGCTTTAATGAATTATCCCCACTAAAATATATTGATAATGATTTAACATTGATACATTTTCAATGGAATTATATGATATTAATAATGGATTATTAGTAAATGTTACTATAATAATAAAAAAGTTTATATTTTAATAGGAAAAAATATAGAATAATTTTAATTCTTGTTTGGTTTCATGATTGTTTCATAAAAAGGTTCATTTTGGGCTCAAACATGAATAATGAGAATTGTAACTAATGTTAGGAAATAACATACATGGAATGAAATAAAAATTTTCATAGTAAAATTACATTTATAATTTAAATAATATAAAATATACTCTGTATTTATTATTATTTTTAAATTGAATAATATATAAAATTAATATATTCAATATATTTTTTACCATTTAATTCCCAAATAAAGAAACCTTTTGAAATTTCCAGTATTTCTAAGGTGAAATATTTCATGGGATTTAATCAAATGAGAATTTTATATTATATGATTATCGTTCATGGGAAATATGGTCATGTGTAACTATATTATTATCAAATAGATGACTCCGAATATTTATATACTTATATTAATATTTTATACAATTTCATTGAATAGATAATTCAAATATTTTACATAAAAATGGTGTTTCAAATGATAATTAAAATATTACATTATATATATTAATCAAAATAGAATATTTACTTTATTATAAAAAAATATTCTCTATTATAAATAAAATATATGAAATACATTTGATGAAAATAAAATATTGGCTTATTTTAATGTAACTCATGATTATGTATTCACATATTAAAAATATAAATCATTATTTATTTATTCTCTATAAAATATTTATTAGACATAACTGGTTTTATATTATAATTCACTTTTATAAAATAATTAATTATCAATTGATGAAATTTTTGATATAAATCAATGAAGAAAAAGATAATCATATTTTGAACAAAAATGATTATTATTTTGTAGAAAAAAATTCCACAGATCAATTTATCTTTAAATTATAAGATACTGAATAAATGATATTAAATGATACATATTCATTAAATTTTTTTTTGTCATAAATAGTTATTAATCCACATGTTTATAAAACTACTACAACTTAATTTGAATAATATTAATATCAAATACTACTTTATCATGGATAAGGTAGAACATTGTAAACATATCATGTATTCACATTAATAGAAAATATCAATACATGGATATAATGATGAGTCCCTTAGAAAATAAATTATTATAGTGAATGAGAATGTTTTTGGATGGATGTTTATGTGAAAACCAGTGTACGATCCTGGTTTTAGCAGTCATATTTAATTATTTTACATTTGTAGACAATTTTTTGGATTAAAATTAGACATATTTTTGAAAACCTAGAAAATATATATTTAAATCAATATTTAAAAGTGTATGAATATATATTTTTAAATTATTCACTATTGGTGTTGATATGGGTTGTTTTTGGTAAATTTTTTTATTCATTTATCTTTTATATTAAGCTACCTAAAATGAAAAGAATGAGATTAGTGAGACATCATGAGGTATGTTAATTAAACGAGGATATGTGAATTACTCAATTGAGTCCTATTAAATATAATATTTTTCTATAAATTGGTTTTTGTGGAACCATCTATAATGAACAATGAATTTAATATATAAATGTCAAATATTTATTAATGATTATTAAATATATATAATGAACACTCAACATAGTCCAATATTAGTCTATTTTAATTGGATACTTTAAAAAGTATTTTTATAACATGAAAGGGATTCAACATCTCCCACAAATATCTTCTCACATATACCTCCACTTATACAATCCCAACCTAAATAGTTATTCATTACCAGTGGAAGAAAACATAAGAAATGGTTAGATCATATGATCAATAAGGGTAATGATGTGTGATATAATTCTAGTAACATATGAAATGAATACAAATTTCATAAGAATTTGTGATCATTCAAAAAACATATGAAGATCTTACAAAAACTATAACATATCAGAAACATGTATCATGTAATAAAACATTAATTTTTTTAGAACAATGACCATATAAGTGAAAATCCATTATAAATAAATCATGAACTATATCCTCATGTCATTATTGTATTGTAAAAATATAAATATAGAATCCAATTTTATATGTCTTGGTTAAGTGAAAATAAAATCAATATCGTTGATAGAGGCTCATCCAATGTTTCCCATAGAGAATAAAGACATGTAACATGTTTCACATAGTGGATCATGACACACCTATTTCACCTGTGGATTAATCCCACCAACATGATTCCAATTATTATCTCATGAGATATAATGTATTATCCAATGCATTAGAGGGTCAAATATTTCCCAATTATCTCATAATGAAAACCAAACATATTTTTTCCAAAATATAATAAACATTCATCATATTATCACATCCCAAACCATGAAATGAAAATGGGTTGCATAAAAATATCATCAATTCCCCATTTCATAACCACATAAAAATTCATGGGATTCATAAAAAATTCCCCAAAAAATTTATATTCCATAAAAAAAATAATGATATAATTCTAATTATCCCTTACATATCATAAATAAATTGAACTAATGTCATATTATTTGTAAAATTATTATTAACCATCGCATGATGAATTTTTACGAAAATTTAATTTTATATTTTGAATCACAATCATTAATAAGAAATTAATTTCAAAAATAAAATTTCATTAAAATAAACTTGGAAACCAATAAATTATTATTTATGAATAATATATAAACTATTCTAGGAAAAAATACATTCAATTTTTATAATAACTAAAAAAATTAATATTTTTAAAATAAATATTATTAAAAATTATAACATAATATTACAAATTAATTTCTAAAACGTTGATTGGTCATGCTGGTCTGATATTATATGATTGTCATTCATATAAAAATAAATATTCATCTTAATTTTTTACAAGAAATAAAAACATATTTTTCTAAAAAAAGTGATAAATATTGATTATTTTTTTTGGAAAAATTAACATAAATAAAAAATGAATTTAAAAATCATATAGTAATATAATATTATTTGGAAATTAGTTTTACAAAACATAGATATAGATGAAAAAATGGGATTTCTACTGAAGTTACAAATAATGTAAATTTAATTTATAAATAATTTTTTCAAATTCATGTGTATATAAAGATACAAAAATAAGGGAAAAAAGTTATTATATATAAATCAATATATCTTAAGATTAATCATGATTTTCTAGTGACATATATTATCATATATTATCATAATATCATGAGCGCCAAAAATCATGTATAACGATTACATTGGGTAAAAAAACCTTAAAAAATATCCATATTTGAATACTAAGACCCAATAAATATTGATATTAAAATGTATATTTAAATTCACATTATTTAATTTAGGATAATTCAATAATTATTTCATGGATACAATATACATCCCATAAAAAATATGTAGTGAATATAGCATATCCCTCATTGAAGTTAATGTGAGAACAAATACAATTTCCATAAATCTTAATATCTTTATTACATGTTTGAACATCATGTATAATTAATATAAGTTTACTATAAAACTATTTAAAAATATTTATTAATATCATACAAAATATAATTTACTTGTAATGATTTTTTACACTTTTATTAATATTTCTTTTCTAAAGAAACATTTTGGGTAATAACATCATTGATTTTATTATATGAATTGGCCTATTAATTAAAAACATCTTACACTGATCATGGTTCTATAATTTAATTGTTATTACAAATTATTTAGATATCTTACATATTAATTATATTTTTATTTATTATAATCCATGATAGTTAGATATTGTAAATGAAATGTACCATTCATTGAGATGGAATGACATATATACACAGAAATTTTGTTTTCATTATCATGATGGATGAAACAAAAGTAGAGTAAATAATAAATCACCCTCCAATAATAATATTTATGTAATTTTTTCACATATATTCATTATTTTTATCCTTATTACCATCCATGAAATTAATTATGGTAAAACGAATCTTATAACTTCTCATTCTGATTGTCCTCTATACACATGAATGACATAACCATTTCCCCAAATATCAAAAAGTAAGAAGGTATATGTGAAATAATAATTTAAAACATTGCTTTACATTGAAATTAATATTTATATACATTATATCTATCATTATAACAAACCATTTGATGTTCTGACAAAAAAAATCACAATGATCCTTAAGGGGGTAGTCCATCGTACACCGAATTGATGATTTCATTTCCCATATAATGGATGAGGAGATAGATATAGGTTATGAATTTCAAATAATAATATATTGTTACATTTTATATATATATACCTCATTATATTTTAATTATAACAAATAGAATGGAGGTGGTAATATTAGGAATAAAAAAAGATAGATATTTCTAATAAGAATTATATTCTTAATGAAAAGTCCCCTATTTGATATTCTATTCACGATAAAAGGGTGGGTAATATAAAATTAATATAAGATCTAAACCATTTATAAGGATTTTTGGGATGTATTTCGGTAATTTTTTTAATTAAAATGGTTTTGTATGTGTGAAGAAGTGAATGGATGATTTTTCCTTTTATAATTAAAATGGATTGATATTTTGGTAAATACCAAAAATATCAATAATGGGATGTCACTCTGACATTAATGTAGACAAACATGGTAATAAACAGAGTAAAAGGATTCTATGGACAATTAATACCTCCACCGATACTAAATAACAGATGTTTTTAAACTATTTATTCATTATCTTCTATGTATATTACCATTTACCATTTTATTTTTCACTATGTAAACTAGGATTTTTTACCTTTGTAATATACTATCTATTTATTCAGTCTTCTATGTATATTACCATTTTCAATATAGTTTAACCATATTATAAATTATTAAGAATCTAAAAATCAATTGTATTCAATATAATTTTTTATTTTTAATCTTTTTATAAGAACTTATTAATTATTAAATAACATTATAGTCAATATTGACACATTATATTTAATTTGATATAATAATACCTATACATAATCAAATTGGTATATAATATTTTTACACATTGTTGTAATTTAATATTAAATAAAAAATTTATGGAATAAATACATTATTCATACAAAACCATTTTTTGTATTATGAAAAATCCATTTTAAGGACAAATGGTAACCCCACATTTACAAATACAAAAACATACAACACTTTACATAAAATCAAATATAGTAATAGAAAAACATGGATACCAAAGCACCAAATTCAAAATTAAAAAACAACTACATCGATCACTGCACCACATAAATGCCTCGAGATGTGAGATCCTTGATCCACGCTCTCTAACATTCACCATCATCAAGAAAACTACATCATACCACCAGTCATCAAAATCAACCTAAAAATGCGGGAGCCGATAACTGGGGAATCCAACGGCCATCGTCCACATGAAACTCATTAGACCACAAGCACCGGAAACACCAACACCCTCTTTATCATCATAACACCTTGGAATTGAACCAAAAACTGTGTCGTCCATCGGAGAAAACACCATTCGAGAACAACTTCTTGTGTAACACTGAAAAATAATAGATCCGTTGTGATCACTAAACCATCAAAGAGCAGTTATCTTCATCATCGTTTCCATCACGAAGGCAGCATTGGCGTCATCACCAGATGCGTGAACCCAGTAGAATGTTCCACCAGAGTATCAAACAACATCAACCGAGACACATTTATCCTCGCCATCATCACCTGAAAAACATATTCAAATGATAATGGAACATCAATGCAGAAAAGTCCACCTAGTTAATCTAAAACTACACAAACAACATGCACAAAATATCATAGATTGATTCCAGTGAATGATGAGCCACCAAAATCATCGACTACCGAACAAACAACACCTCCCAAAGCCTCTTGAAACCATCACTATTGACCGACACCGAGAGCGAGGAAGGGAAGAGAGTCCAGAGTAGAGATAGAAGTGGAAGGGTCTCATCAAATATGATCATCCTCACCTATAACAACCATCTTCGATAGTGAAAACCGCCATCAAGAAACAAGCACATCATCAACACACTGAAGAGGTAGAGGCCTCTAAAATAAAAGAACTCTACAAAGACAAAAAAAAGTCAAGATCCTGGCACACTGACATGATACAGCAAACACATCCCAAACCATTTGAGAGAACCATTGGTATTTCCTATGATTTATCAGAAAATATATATTAAATAAAAATGAATAATAAATTATCCCAAATAAATTTATTTCATAATGCTATGAATTACCATTTATATTCATTTAAATATTTATTTTTTCCACTGTGAATTCATAATTTAAATTTAATAGCATGTGGATTTTTTTTACTTTCATAAAATGGTATAATTTTCACATTCTTTAAATGTTTTCCACAATAACAAAAAAGATAAAATATTATATTAAGGGTTGAAATATGGATAGATTGTGTATATTTTAGATGCTTTCAGGTAACTTTATTTAATATTATGTTTGCTTAGCCCCCCAGTAAACACATTTTAACCTTATCCATGATAATTAATGTTCACTATTTTTACAATTTGATTTCCCAATAATTTATGTAGAACATATTATAATATAAATATTATTTTGATAACAAATATGGAATAATTATTTCTAAATTATAATCACCATATTTTAATATTTAATTTAAAATCTAACCCATGAACAATGTGAGAATGTGGTTTTACAAGGAGAAAAGTTTAAAAAGTTTAATAATTATTAGTTTTAAAAATTTGGTTTTCATGAAATATTATCCCATATTAGATGGCTTATTCACTAAACTGGAATAAGATACATGGAATAACATTTAAAATTCCAAAATATTTTTTTAGTGATTTAGTTAAATATTCTTACATGAAGTTAAAATTATATTTCAATCATAAAATACACAATGTATTTTCATTAAGGACACCATTATCCCCATTGGAAAACCCTTCAGAATGAATCACGAATCACTTAAAAGAATCATAAGAAAAAGAAAAAATTATTAATAAAGGGGTGATCCAAAATTATCATAAATGGTTAAATATATATATTCTATTATCAATAAATATAGATAGTAGTTATGGGATTCCATTTAATCAAACATTAGAATGATATGGCTGGAAAAAATGATGATCTTGTAATTCAATACAAATAATAAAATTATTTGAGTCATAGATATAGATTTTATATTAATGTAATAATCACATGTAATATTAATAACATAATTTATAATGTTGGAATTCATAATTTGAGTCATCTTAAATTTACAATCAGAGCATCAGCCATGACGTATGAAAATAAATCAATAATGACTCAAAAACAACTCTATTTTGTCACATAAAGCCTAAAAGTAAATTAATTTGATATAGTGGGAACTACCCATCACTTAAAATTTCCAATTAATTGCTCATATGGATTTATAATACAAAAAATTCAATATCCCATCATAATCAATAAATGTATATATAGGAAGACTATTTGTATACAGTATTAATACATCCCCAGTGAAATTGATCATTAACTATAAATGGAAATACCACTATTTATATCATTAATTTACATTATAAATATAATATTCCTCAACAGATAGTGAAAACTATGATAGTACTTATGGATAATAGAAGAATATATCTTGTGGAACAATTTATTTCTTTCTTCCAAAATAATTTTAAACAATATAACAAATATGCACCTAATTAAGTAATAATAAAAATTTAAAATAAGATTTTCAAAATCAAAAGGAATATTAAATAAATTATGTTTCAATTTAAGTGGGAAATTCCATTAATGTTCCATGTGCTATGGAATCATTTTCCAAACATGTTCAATAAATATGTCATAAGTTCCTTGTTTGGAAAATGATGGAAATATTCCTTCTATAAAAGTAGTTAAAATAAATGATGGGATAAAAATAAAATAAAATAATTTTTGGATAATTTTAAATAACCATCTAAGATCATTTTTAGGGAAAAATTACATGAATGATAAATATTTCCCAACATATAACGAAATGTAATCAATCCAGAATGTGATTTCGAAAAAAACCATTATAAATTTATATTAACTCAAATCATATTCCAGATGAAAAAATATAATTTTGAAAAACATTTAATATCATATTCATATAAATTATATAAATAATATTTTAAATTGAAATTATATACACCTTATAGAATATTATATGTTATTAATATCAAAATATGCCTAACTGAATGAAAGTTGAGATGGTGTCTCTTAAATAGATCATATAATTAAATTTACCGTAAATCAAATGAGTTGATTTTGTGAATCAAAATTAAATAAATATAATTTCATTCAAATTAAACATACTTTTTATAAAAAAATAATTTTACAAATAATCGTAGCTTGATATAATCCATAAAGTATGACTTTATCCCAATAAATGTAAATTAAATTATAAAAAACCTTACATCATGATTTTTGTTAGTTTTTTGTACACATACCTCATTAATAATGATTAAAGTAATTATATTAATTTTTTAAATTACTATATTAATATTTATAATAACTTATATAATCTTATTATTTCATATTGCAGACACTTAATAAATAATATTTTATTATTTTATTATTGTGGGTCTGTTCATTAATTGTTTTAGTTTCATTTGTAAATTTATGGATTTTCATTACAAATAGAAATAAAATCCATGAAGATAAATTAAATGGTAATAATTAACATAAACTGTTTTTAATTTTTAAAATATATAATTTTTATATAATTCATGAGGTCAATTCATTTGAAAAAATTTAATGATATATGATTTGTATATTTGTTCAGGTTTTTCAACTATAAGAACTACATTCTTTTTATTCAATATTTTGATTAATTTTTTGTTTCATAAAATTAAATAGGACATTATTTTCCTATTAAAGTATTCTTTATCCAAAAATAATACTTCTATAATAAATATGATGTTTTTATTAGAAAACAAACAATATCATTATCCAAGAAGAGGGTTCACGACAATAATTTGAATAATAGTTTCATTTATTTGAAAATGAAGAGATGATAAATGGGATGGAATAAAGGAATAAAATTACAAACATAATGATTCATTATATAAGTATTCATGATTAATTATTATTTTAGGGACAGAGTATGTGATTAGTAGGTGGACGAGGAAAACAAATTTAGAGATGTTGTCTGAGAATATTACCTAAAGATTTTCACTTCTTTGAATGTCCCCTTAATGAACATTGGATATTTTTATTAGTTCAAACAATAAATAAATTGATGTGAATGGAGTTTGTTGATGATATTTTAAAAGATACTTGATGATATTCATGTGATGTGGGGATAATGGTGGTAGTCATGAGTGTTATTTATACAAGAAGAGGGTGGGATTATGTGATTAAATGATTACTTTTTTATATTTAAATCCAACCACATTTGGGAAGAAATAATACGAATTTTGATTAAAAATTACTGTTATAAATGCCTGTTGTTCTTTATAAATACATCACACAAATATTTAGTTTTTAATTTTTTTTATTAATTTAACTGTAAACTTTGAGTCACAACAATATTTTTATTATACTATGGTAATTTTTTCCGGATTAATTTGTTATGGATAAAAAAATTAATGGACCATAGAATATAATATGAACCTACTAATTAAAAAAATGGAATAAAATTTACATGTTAAATTTTTTAAAAATTAATTAAAAATAAGTTCTAAATAAATTTCCGGTATCACCCAAAAAAATTATTTTTTTAAAAGGTAAAATATTTGTATTACAAATACATGGTATTTATTTCTATATTTTAAAATTTATATAATATATTATTTATTAATTAAATATTTATCTATAGTAAGTGTTATTTAATTTTCAACTCTAACCACATAATTATAATCTTATAAGAGTTATGGTGTTCTTTAATAATTATAGTGTAACTTTTCATCCCAAAAGTCGAAAATTTTTGATAATTCACATAAATTTATCCTCGGTTAATATTGATGGGATGAGTCAAATATTTATGTAAATATTATCAATATGAATCTTTATATATTTTAATCATATCTTTTAAATAAATATACTTCTTATTAGAATTTATAAATTTCACAGAAAATGAACTCTAACCATTATAAAAATTACTCGGGGCTTCATTAAAATATATTATCACGTAAAATTTTTTTTGAGTGATTATATCAAGGAATAAAACTTTATCAAATGCGTTTATATTTACAAAATAATAATTTATAATATAGAATTGTCTTATTCTATAAAAATAATAAAATTTATATTATATCATTAAATTATCTGGATGATATTTTATGTGTGTTGACATATCTAAAAACAATAACGTCCCCCAATTTTATTTACTCTTAGTCATAATATAATAAAAATATATTTTTTGAAAAAAATTAATTAATGTGATTAATTTTTTTCTATTAATACAATAGCATAAATACATTTCATCAATCACTTCAATTCGAATAAAGGATGAATATATTTTTCCAAATTAGGATAGTATTACCAAATCTAGGTTATTATGATATAATTTTGTTCATGAGTGGGATGATTATAGGATATTGTGGAAACACACAATTTTATATTTGACATCATTAATTCTATTTAATCAGTCCAATCGATATTTTATAATTATTACAAGGATTTTTGTAAACTAAATGTACCATTCTTAAATAAATATGTAACATAGTGTTAACTTACTAGTACGTTTCGTCTATCATTTTAATATTTTTTATGTAAAAGTTCATCACAATTGTTTTATTAAATGGAAAACTATTTATATATGATTATAAAATCATTCAATATAAAATTATAGTTCTATTAATAATTTTGAGGAATTTTTTCAGTGTTACCATCATCTCCCATTGGAGATATTGTGTGATCCTAATTTGAAATTTCACATAAATATTCAAAGGAATATATTTAAACAATCCTTTTCACCAAACACACTTCCTAAATAGGGATAACTATCATTAAATAGGAAAAATGATAAAGGAATATTTAAGGTTCATGAAAAAAAACTATGATATTAAATAGGAAATAACTAGTTGGAAGTGAAACAATGATAATGGAAGATAAATCTTACTATTCAGTTATTTTAAGATATATAGACATCATATCCTAAAACATTTAACCCTCACAAAATCCCATGATCTTGATTAATAAATAAACCTTCTATAAATCATAAATAATATTTAATGGTCAATGTTTTTTATTTCAAAAACCCATTTCCTTAAGTTGGAAAAACAATTTACTACCAAGATAAATCATATAAGAGACAATATAACATTATTTCATTACATTTCATAAGTATAATCTCGTTCTTTTATTATTATTATATACTTCTTGATATCGTTTATTACGCCAAGAAATGTATATTCAAGAAGAATATTTTCATTCCTACTGCAATTTTATTGATCGATAAGATCTGTAAGTCATTCTTTCAACCTCAAAATATTTACTAAAACCAAAATAGTTTCAATATGTTATAAAAAAAATGATATCCAAGTTTTAACATAATACATTATAAATTTATTTAATCATAAGACACATCTTAAATATGTGTATACAAATTCAAACACAAAAAATTATTGATGGAAGGAAACTAGTTTACTAAAAGCCATGTTACATTGGATTCCCAACACAATTAAATGAAAATCACAATGTCACAAACTAAATATATTAATATCATGATCAATATTAATCATTAATGAAAACATCATTACATACAAAAAATTATTCATGTTGTTGGATATATTGTTTAAATCATAACATATAAATTTCCAAACAAGTATAATGGTAAAAATGAAATCAATAAATATTGTCATGGTAACCAATACGATCCCATAAAAATATATTTATCATTGTAATATAAAACTTAATCATATATTTAAATTACATTACAAATAAAAATTAATGTTCAACATTCTAAATTATAACTTCTCTTGGTTACCAACAATATTTGTCACGTACCACTAAATCATTAATAGAATGTTACTTCATGAAAATACATAAATTTTTTATAATCCATATAATAAGAATGTAAAAAATTATATTACAACATATTTCTTAGATAAAATCACATAAGAACAATAGTTATTCCACTTTTTTTGTATCAATAACATATGTTTAACCATAATCCCTTTTTTAATTATTTAAAAGATTCCCTTGATGATTGGGGAATTAATTTTCACAGTTCGTAATATAATTATTGTGGATGCATTGTACAATGTAAAATTTATTTGTACCCTTTTAATCAAATGAAAATTGGATTCTTTCCCCACACTTAAAATAATACAAATTCTCAATTAATGTATGTACCTTGTGATTTACAATAATAGGTATCACATACTGGAAATTATTTCATTGAATTCTTTCCATTATGCATCATTCAATCTTCATTCCTCATATTATTTTTATTCCAATAAATCTCATTAGACTTGGTGGTATTTTTGTTGGTCTTTTTATCACATGATATAATGTAATTATATGAAAATATGATTTTGGGAGACTATTTACGATAGAAATATTGTAATAATATAATCAAATAAATTATTATACATGATATTTTGATTATTTAAAATTATATATTTTCCATTACATATAATAGATATAATTTATAATATTATTGAATAGATTATATTTGGTAAATAAATTATGAAAGATAATATATAATATCAAAACCATTGAAAATATATTGAAAATTTATGTTAAACTATTCATTAAATCATAATCATAATTAATTTCGATTATATTCAATTTATATAATATGCTTTCATTATGAAATAAATGTTTCCTCTATCATGTTCCAAATATTTCTATTCGGTATGCTCCAATACCAACTATAATGAATACATCCCACATATCATAGAGTTGGTGGTAACTTCGTTACATTGGGAAAATATACAATGAATTTTAATCAAGAGAACTGAATTGTTTTTTGGAGTTGATGAACCTGATACATAAAGGAATTTTGAATGACATTGGAATCATAAAACAAAAAATTTTATTTTTGTTAAGAAACCCATTAAACACTTATCAAAAACCAATATAAAAAATCATTAAAAAATTCCTATTATCATATGGAAATAATAAAACATATGAAATTTGTGAGCACAAATTCTCAGTAAGGGTTAAATAAATCAGAATATGTTGTGAATCAATAATATTAGTGAATATTCTATTCCATTTAATACTTCTGGAGAATAATATGGAAAGTAATAAATGATGATCAAGTAATAAAACATAAATAATCACTTGAAAATGAAACAAAACCATTTATATTATACTAATAAAATAATAACAACAAATATCTATAACTTAATTCATAATGATAGAATGCATAATATAAAACAATTAAAACATATAGTGAAGAAATTCGAAAATAAAACTGAATATAAATAGATAATTTCTCAGAAAAAACAGAGCCTATTTTTGGTCTTGAGACCTACAGATACATCATGGGGATATAACATGCCCTTTCCATATCTTAATAAGTCAAATTAGTTCCAAAAAATAATATATATAATATAACTAAATCATCTTATCAAAACAAAATGAATAGCCATACATATTGGATGAACATTCCATGTGCAATATCAATACTTCCTAATAAAAACAAATCCTAAACCATCATATTAAATATGTTTAATAGAATAATTATATTAATTATCAATATAAGATTCAATGATGGATTTTTACATAGATGAAAATATATTAATTATATTACTAGAAGAATTCCTAGAGAATAACCTTTTTAAATTTAAAATTACTTCTCAAAAATGAAAAAAAATGATCATGTAATAGAAAAATAATTTTCATTAAAAATATAATTCTATAGTTTTAAAGGAATCTACAAAAAATTAGGGTGACATGATGTTGGGAAATTTCATTCTTCCCATATATGTACAAAAATAATACCATCCAATTTTAAAAACTAAATTCATTAAATGCCATATTTAGAAAACAATTTAATTATTTATAATATATATTTTTTAAAAATGTCAAAAATCGAAAAATTGGATATGTAATATATATCAGAACATTAAAAACCATTTCTAAAAAACTAGAAAAAATTTACATGGAAGGTAAATATTCTAACACATATACATAAACCTTAAAAATAATAAATGTGACTTTGATATAAACCCATATCTCATTCTAATATGTTTAACATTATTCCCATTGAAAGAATAAAATTTAAAAAACATTACATATCATTACTATAAATAAATTCAGGATATAACACATAAAATCTGTGTAATATAAATTTATATAAGATTATTAGTTCATAGCATAAAAACATGGATGAATGAAATTAAATTGAGATGATTTTTCTTAAAATTTTCCCATAATTTAAATTAGAGTTAATATAATTCATTGATTTTGTGTATATTATATAAGTATATATAAAAAAAGTTGAATTCTAGAATAAGATAATAAAATATCATTTAAATCATACAATTTGTTACATCCTACCCCTCATCAGTTGATTGAGTAGAGGATTGAAAACTACATTTCCATAGTTGGCATACCCTTGTTGCCTAATGATTGAAATTATTTCCAAGGGCTTCATGAATGGTGGGTGGTGATTTTCGCATTTAAAATAAAAAACAAACCAAATGTTTCGTTAAAAAACAACTACCTGATGAATGAAAAAAATGTATTACCATTCTACCACAGAACAATGATAAGAAGAAAAAACCATACAAATACTAAATGATAGTACCAAGTGGAAGACTAAAAAAATAAAACTAAAGACATAGTGACATGGGTGCATAGAATCATTCCAATATCAATTCTCAAAATGATAAACATCCCATGAATTGTGATGTAAAACTAAAAAATGGTATTCCTTTCTCCAACATCTGTCTCATGGTAGAACATCTTAAAAATCACCTACGTCCCAAAGAATGGGATGAGTAATAATACTCATAATGTTTCCCTCAAATTACATCCATTCTCATTCCACTAGGATAGATTGAGTTTGAAAAATTAATTAAAATATGGTATATTAATCTATTTAAACTATTTACAAATTTCCAACAAGACAAACACATCCTAACCAATGCATTTTTTCCAAATCAACACAACTACCATGAATTAAATAAAACAATTCATCACCCATTTATTACATAATGTTTGAATAACCCACTTCATCTCTCATGATAGAAAACATAATCAAACCATTCTAACAACAAAACCACACAATTCGATAGTCACAATTTATGATGAAACATCACAACCATTCCATCCATTTTTTAAGCTTTTGGTCCACATTTGAATTCATTCATGGTGGTACGTCACATGCACTATCCATCCCCATTCTTCTCATGCATAACCCACATAATCCAACATGCATTCCAGATAACATATATCAAAATCACATTAAAAAACATTTTCTAAAAAATACGCCATTTAATAAAATACATCTCCAACAAACATACCAAAGCCAATTCAATAAAATCAACCATTTAATAAACATTACCTTAAGTCACATCAATTCCAAACTATAAATATACCAATTATGCCAATGTGAAATTTCCATCCCTTAATTCCCATCTTAATAAAAAAACTGACAATTTTTATTGAAAATTATTTTTTGAAACATCTTCCAAATAATAAAAATAATAAACTAATTTTTAAATCATCATTTGGAAATTTAACAACAAAGTATATTTCCCAAAAAATCATACTGAGAGCTCCACAAATACACCATTTAATCCTTCCCCTACAATAAATATGTTGTAATATAACCATTATTTGAAATAAAACCCATATATCTTTCTGCAAAAGAACCAGATCAATGAAACCATGAGAATTGGATCAGTAGATCTAAGGAAAACCATGAAACTACCATGAAATGAGACATACCATGGGAGAGAACATTTCAAAACTCCATGAAAAACCATAAAATATATTCTATAATTGGCTAAACAGTTCCATAACCTTGGATAAGATGAAATTACAAGTTATTTACGCATGAGAGTAAAAATTGTGTGTTTAGGGAAAATATAGTCCATGACCCTTTTTAAAAAACACTCTTTTAACACCCTGCATGATTTAGTTTTATGGGTAAAAACATTGTTCCCTAATTTTGCTCCATATATTTATTCATTATTAGCCTCAATCGGATGTCCTTCATTCATAGAACATCTATGAACCAACTATTCCAAATCCCATAGCATCATTGTGAACAGTTTCATATAGATTCAATAACATTCTCTTAATTCATACTCAAAATGTGCTATTTTAGAAAAGACTGAAAACATTTCCCAAACTCTCAAAACATCCTTCAAACACAAACCATCAACATTATATAAATAATAATAAAAAATTGTAACAAAACTCCAATTGGGGGTGATAAATTCTACCAACCATTAGCCATTATGTCCCCTAAAAATTGAAAAACATCAAATTACCGAATGTTTTTAGATCATTCTTGGAAATTTCTTTCTATAGTTCCCAGAATCATCATGAATCTAACCATGCTTCTCTGAAACCCACTCAAGAGAAATTATTTTTCCACACATGACTTTATCTTTATGGTCTCAAATCTTTACTGTAATGTGCACCAATGGTGAATTAAGATATATATCAATATGATCCCATCTAAAGATATGTTCATGATTCAGCTTATATTTATTCATATGAGATACATAAAACACATTTTTAAACACACTATACTATGTTGGTAAGGGGAATTGATATTATAACTATCCAACTTATTAATTTATCTCGAATTTCCCAATATATTAAAGATATATCATGCTATTGTTTATAAAATGATAATGTTTAGGATATGAGAGATTCACAAGAACATGTTATTATCCAAAATGATGGAAAAATCAATCAAGGATGATCCATAGACATCTACTGATGACTTCGACCCATAACGATTATATTTCTAACCAACTTAGTCTTCTCATATTGTGTATTTTAAAAGGCCTGGAATAAATATATAAGTATCACATGTTTTCACCCAACAATGTGAAGAACAATACAGACACACACACTATGCTTCAAGTGAATCCATGTGTATGGAGGCCTAATTACTTTTATTATATGAAATTTAAACTAATTATATGTTCTCCTCCCATCATCCACCAAAATCCATTACATAATCCTTTATCATGTCTTCCAATATTTTTATCCCCCCCCAGATTTTCAATTTGAATGAGGATGATAGGTTGTACTCATCATCATCTATTTCACAATGCATTTTTGTAGTGATTTCATAAAAAGAGATGTATACCATGGATCTATATTATATATTATTTAAATTGGTACACCATGCCTTTTTATTACATCATAGATTGAGATTTTGGAAGGGTTATCCATCGTTAGAGATTTACGACTAGGGATAAAATGAGCAAGATTTGTAAGTTGATCCACTATCAGCAATGTGGCATTATTCTTCTAGACCAATATCGGGATGCTGGTAAAAAATCCATAGCTATATGTCCCATTTCCACAATGTTATATCTATAGAATGAAACATACCTACTGGTCACTGATTATCTATAATGTCATGTTATTAATCCAATCATTTCGATACAAACTCAACTACTTCCCTTATCAAAGCCTCCCTCCAAAACTATTCATTAAAAAACATATATATTTTATAAATTTTTAGATTGAGACCACATCTCTAATGATTATAAGAATTAATAATTTGATCCTTAGAATACACCATGACAACATTCCAATTCTGAAAGCACATCACTGAATTCTCATCCAATTTTTTTCACTCAATTATCACCACACCATTGTTTTTCGAACTCATGTACATTCATTTTTAATCAGATATATCATCCTATATAACCAATACTATCAAATCATAATCCAACGAAACTAGAATGAAAATAGTTATATCACATCGGTCTTTACATTCCAAATGCATGTATGTTATGACCAACATCAACTATCACTGAACCAATTCTTCTCTTTCCACCTGAGTATATGAAATTATTCTTAATGAATCCACCAATAAATTTACATTACTCATTAAGTACATTTAATCAACATGAATATTTATTATAATCCTTTTTCATCACCTTTCTCTCATGTTCAAATATCTCTATGAGAAATAATTATTCAGACTCCATTGTTTTAGTAAACACTCTATATTTGACACAAAAGAGATAGTGACGCTATGTTTTAAATGCATGAATCATTTTCCCTAAGTAAAAATCATTTCTTGTGTAGTAATTCTCATGAAACATTATCTACTATGGGCCATATGCATCCACATGACCCCATTTCATGAGAACACATCCCACCCATGATCCTGATGTGTTACAATACACCATATTCTCTGTGGTTTTAATAAATCCATGAATCGTGAAGATGTATGGAGAACATCAATATCATCCAATTTTTTTTGAAATTAATAATTCAATTTAAATGGAATATTCTTCTTAGTAAATGTTCTCATTTTTTATTCTCATCCAGAGTAGTCACAAATGAAGCATTGGTATTAACTTGCTAGAACCATGAAACATTCTATCATCAAAAAATTGTTTGGATAAGCCTCTATCATTTCTAGATCCACTAAAATAGAAATACAAAAAAATTACATGGAATATAAAACATACTTATTGTATCAAAAAATAACACTTTGATAGATTTTCTTACAACCAATGATCTCTCAAGAGTATATTCATTGTTTCATAGTGTTTCTCATCCTGAACCTAGTACATTGAATACTCCAATATAATATTTATCATAAACAACAATTAAATAATCAAGATATCTATAAATTTATTTAGTGATAAAATCCATGAATATCACTGGTTCTTTAATAAGACCATATTGTATAGTCGTAGACTCATAATGGATATATCTACTCTAGAAGGAAATTTTAATAATATTCTCCTTCCACCCCCCCCCCCCAATTTATGATATTTGAATCAAAAGTCTACATTGGATAAACAATGATCACAATTCAATTGATCAATATTATCATCAATTTGTGGTATTTAATATCATTCTAATATTGTATCATGGTAATGATTACGAAAATAGACACAAAACTGGATAGTTATATATGTCTTTTTAATGAATAAGACTAGTTCTACCTATATAGATCTGTTATGCTAGATTAACCATTTATTTTCTAGATCTTTCAACTTCACCTATGAATTTTTAAATTGTTATAGTATCCTCCAGTAAGACGAATATGATATTGGACTGGTTCCAAGGGGAAAATCAATACTAAAATCTATTTTCCGTATAAATGGAAAAAAATAAATAGTTTTAGGAAATGCATCCCAAACTGGATAAGAAACTGGTGGAAAAACTCATATCCCATTCACATCCAACTTTTCTTGAGATAGATCTCCTAACATATACGAGATATCCACAACTTCTGGGAAGAAAAATCATGTTGCACCCGCCATTACATGCCTATCTCCATATAAGGGGTTTTCTATACCCTCATCAGTCATGAAACTAATAGTTTTCCTATTAATTTTTTTGTCTAAAAATAACCATAATCAATGATTACATACACTTGAATATATAATTATCATCCTACTAAAGAACTGATATTTCCCATATCATCTCAATCCCATCATATGTTATATGACATTCTATGAACATAATGGTTTGAAAATCTCTTTGACCAAGAATAGTTTAAAGTATCATAATATATGGAATCATTTCCACATTTTAATCCAATAAATAATCTTCAGGATAAGATATTAATGAATGGGATGAAACCATCATACTGAATTATTTCATAATGGTAGAATTCAAAATAATTTTACCTATCATTGTGGTTTGTCCTGGATGGTCTTCCCCCACAATCTAATCATCTCCATAAACCTATTTACTAGAAACAATTTTCTCCGTACTCCATTAATATATTTTCACATATTGAGAATTCATTATATTCCTATAATCACCATGTCTAACTATGTTATGCTAATGAGTGGTATGTTTCCACCCTTATCCCATGGAAGAAAAATTCATCTTCCACCCTTTCGATGTAAAATGAACACCCAACATCGAAGTAATGTGAAAATAAAATTGAATATTATCTATATTGAAGAAATTGTGCCATTCCTTAGGTGGTTCCATATATTCTCATTTCATGTGTCTATTAGAACCACATTAAAAAAATTGACTTACTCTTAGGTTATGGAAGATGATTCACTGATAATTCAAATTGATTCTGAACCATACTCTTGTCATCAAATTAAGTTTCTCTCTTCATAATTACCTATTCATTAGAGTTACATCCATTTCCTATGGGTATCAACATACCTCCTACAACTATATCACCTATAATATCTCATTAACTTCATGTTTTTCTATTTACCATAATTGTATAATCTATTAAAAAATGTACCACACTCTTCGTATAGATTTCATGCATCAATCCAGATTCAAAAATACACACCTTGAACAACATACTAGAAGAATATATGGGTGATAACTATTCTATGGACATGAATTTATATGAATACTCTATCAAAAAAATGTTCACTTGTTTCCAGTTGACGAAAACAGTTGTTTTTTGAATTCGGAACACGTACGTGTACCATTGATTTTTAATCAATTCATCGAAATCCTCTTATGACATACATTAGTCCTCTCTATCCTAGAATGATAACACTACACTCTGTTGTGAAGGATCTTCCACAATGTATGTCACTATATAGACAACAAACATTATATATGTTACTCAAAAATTGATGATTTGATTCATCATATTCAGCCAGAACTCTGCTTTTTTTGGCTACAAATCACCATGAATGATGAGTTGATGCTTCTTATGAAACAAAAACAGAATGTTCTAGATTCCCCATGTCATCCATTTATTCCCACTATCCATAAATATTCAATCATTCAATATGCTCTAAACTATCTATTGGATCACTTGGTGCTTATTTTAAAACATGTATTCAACATCTTCCCCTAGTTGGTATCTATGATTCCTACCTGACACCATATCATTCAACAAAACAACCCCCATTAATATCACTCTATATAAACTAAAGGCTAATAATTTTAATTTCTATCAAATTGAAACTATCACTACCAAGCTTATCCAAAATTCAAAATTTATCATGTTCAATAGTTTTTGAAAAATCCACCATTCTTTAAAAATCATTCTGTTTAAAATATATTAAAATAATTATCTTTTCAATACCACATAGTTGAGAATTATTTCTAGATATTAGGAAAATAAACACATTAATAGAACAATATAAATCATTACTCTAAATGATACACCAAATTATTCGAGGAATCCATTTATACAATGCTTGTCATGATTGTCCCATTATAAAAAAAACCCATTTAAATGAGATTTTAATTCCAATTGGTGTCTCCAAAATACATATGTATCTAATTCCCTGGTAACCTGATGCTCATCATAAAATGATTAGGTATGTTTTTTTATTCTATACATTTCATGTTTCCACTATCCTACTCCTAGCTACAATCCAAACTCAAGGAATCAACAATGAATGAAACCCATCTCCATGATTGATGAAGAATGCCAGAGGACTGACCAAACAGATACCACTAGTAACATCCCACCCTTTCTCATTAGCTTAAGTAGAGGCGGGAATGCTACTAGTCCATAGGTGACATACCCAAGGCATTAAAGGATGGAAATTAATTACAAAGTATTCATGTATACCGGGGGAATGATGTGTGTTTTGAAAGAAAAACATGAAACCAAACTTGTTGATAAAAAAGCAACTATATGATTTTTATAAACATTGTATTACAATTCATCCTCATACAAACATAAATAATTCCAAACCATACCAATACCAAATAAGATTTCCACGATAATGAATAAATTAAAGAAACTTCTGAAGAATGACACATCTCGATAGTCTCATGACAAGATGTGTGATCCAACTCCATTACTTTCCAAGAATCACAATGTAGCAATATAGATTTGATATGATTTTCTTTTACATGTGTCATTTACTGCACCATTTAAAAAATCACCCATGTTCCAAAGAAGGTGGTAAGTAATTATACACAGTACTCTTTCCCCAAATTACATACATACTCACAAAATTATGAGAGTAAAATTTAGAAAATTTACATAAAACAATCTATATAAAACTAGATATACAGTTCAATAATTATCATTAGGAATAAAATATCATTACCGAGGAATTTTAACCATGTAAACTAAATTACAAGGAATAAATCAATGAATTCGTTTCCCATTTTATTTATAAAAACCTATTTCATGTCTCATGACCACATGCATATTCCAACCATACTCATGACCCAACCACATGAGAAAAATTTTACCATTGACGGAGTAACATCATATAAATTCTCACCCCCTCATATTATTTTGGAACTTCCCATGAACATTTGAATAATTTTTTGGTGGTACTTCACACCCAATATCTATCCCCATTCCATTCATGATTAACCATATTGGAAAACAACCATATCAAATTACATATACCAAAATCATATCAATAAATAATTTCAAAAAAAATTCAACCCTTTAAGCCAAGAACATCCTTAACAATCATGAATTTTTTTTTAATAAAATAAACCTATTATTGAAAAATACAGTCATACAACATCCATTCCAAACAACAAATCATCATATTATTCCAAATACTATTTTCCATGAATTCATTCCAAACATAATTAAAAAAAATTAATTAAAACAATTTTCAATAATAATATCTATAAAATACATAACATAAACCTATTTTAAAATCATAATATTAAAATACAAGAACAAATAATTTTGGAAAATATTATCACATTACACACAAAATCTAGAAATCATCCATAATGTGGTTCTATCCAAGGATCTCAATTCAATTTCAAAAACAATATAAAAATAAAAATTAATTTTATAATCATGGCCTTTATTTCAGAGTGAATCCACCCACCTTTAAGGTTTTTCTATAATGAGGAAACATCGTATCTCCTAAACATTGTGTGTATATGCATCTATCATTTATGGATCCAGTAAAATAGAAATACTAAAAATAACATGGATTATAAAACATAAATATTGTATAAAAAATCACACATTGATAATTTTTATTACAACCAGTGATCTCTCAAGATTCTATTCACTGTTTCAAAGTGTTTCTCATCCTTAACCCAGTACATTGAATACATCAATATAATAATAATCAAACTCTACCATAAAACAATAAAAATATCTATAAAATAATTTATTGATAAAATCCATGAATATCACTAGTTATTTTATAAGACCATATGGTATAGCCATAGACTCATAATGAATATATCTACTATAGAAGGAAATTTTAAAACTATTCTCTTTCCTCCCCCATCCCCCAATTTATGATATTTGAATCGCAAGTATACATTGGATAACCAATGATAACCATTCAATTGACCAATAATATCATCAATTTTTGGTATTTTATATCATTCCAATATTGTATCATGGTTATGATTACGAAAATGAACACAAAACTGGACAGTTATATATGTCTTTTTAACGAATAAGACTTGTTCTACCCATATAGATCCGTTATGCTAGATGAACCCTTTATTTTCTAGATCATTCAACTTCACCTATTAATATTATAATTCTTATAGTTTCCACTAGTAAGACGAATGTGATATTGGACTGGCTCCAAGGGGAAAACCAATCCTAAAATCCATTTTCATTATAAATAAAAAAAATAAATAGTTTTAGGAAACACATCCTAAACCAGATAAGAAACTGGTGGAAAATTTTTATCCCATTCACATCCATCTATGCTTGAGATAGATCAATGATCATATACGAGATATCCCCAACTTCTGAGAAGAAAAATCATGTTGCACCCGCTATTACATGCTTCTCTCTATCTAATAGGTTTTCGATACCCTCATCAGTCATGAAACTAATAGTTTTCCTATAATATTTTTTGTTCGAAAATAACCATAATCAATGAATATATACACTTGAATATATAATTATCATCCCACTAAATAACTGATATTTCCCATATCATCTCAATCCCATCAACAAATATATGACATTCTATGAACAAAATTGTTTGACAATCTCCTTGACCCAAAATAGTTTAATGTATCATAATATATGGAATCATTTCCATTTTTTAATCCAATAATTAATCATTGGGATAAGAAATTAATGAATGGGATGAAACCATAACAATTAATTATTTCATAAAGGTAGAATTCAAAATAATTTTACTTATCATTGTGGTTGGTCCCGACTGGACTTCCACCACAACTATGTTATGCTGAAGAGTGGTATGTTTCCTCTCATATCCCATGGAAGAAAAAGTCATCTGCCCCCTTTCTATGTAAAATGAACACCCAACCTCGATGTAATGTGAAAATAAAATAAAATATTATCTATATGTAAGAAATTTTGGAATTACCTAGGTGGTTCCATACATTCTCATTTCATGTGTCTATGATAACCACACAAAAAAACCGACATACTTGTTGGGTTTGAAAGACGAATCACTGATCATTCCAAAGGACTCTGAACCATAATCTTGTCATCAAAATAAGTTTCTCTCTTCCTCTATCACTCTTTATTAGGGTTACAACCATTTCCTAGGGGTATCAACATACCTCCTACATCCATATCTCCTAGAATATCTCATTAACTACATGTTTCTCTATTTAACATAATTTTATAATCTATTACAAAAGGTACCAAACTCTTCTTATAGATTTCATGCATCAAATCCGATTAAAAAATACACACCTTTAACAACATACTAGAAGAATCCATAGGTGATAACGATTCTATGGTCATGAATTTATTTGAATACTTTATCAAAATAAATTCACTTGTTTCCAGCTGATGAAAACAGTTCTTTTTGGAATTCGGAACATGTACGTGTACCATTGTTTTTTAATCAATTCATCGAAATCCTCTTATAACATACATTAGTCCTCTATATCATAGAATGCTAACATTGTGCATGGATGTGAAAGATCTTCTACAGTGTATGTTACTAAATAGACAATATACATTATATGTGTTACTAAATAATTGATGATTTTATTCATCATATTCATCCAGACCTCTGCTTTTTCTGGCTACAAATAACCATGAATGATGAGTTGATTATTCTTCTGAAACAAAACTAGAATGGTCCAAATTCCCCCTATCATCCATTTATTCCCACTATCCATTTCTCGTCAACAATTCACTCTGATATAAACTAGCTATTGGTTCACCTAGGGCTTAAGTGAAAACATGTATTCAACATCTTCCTCTCGTTGGTCCCTATGATGCCTACCTGACACCATATCATTCAACCAAACAACCACTATAAATATCACTCTATAGAAACTAAAGGCTAATAATTTTATTTTCTATAAAATTGAAACTATCACTACCATGCTTATCGAAAATTAAAAATTTCTCGTGTTCAATAGATTTTGAAATATCCAACATATTTTTTAAAATAATCTTCTTTCCAATATACCAAAACCATTATCTTTTCAATACCACAGAGTTGAGAATTATTTCTCGATTTATAGAAAATCAATACATTAAGAGAACAATATAAATCATTACTCTAAATGGTATACCAAATTATTCTAGGAATCCATTTATACAATGCATGTCAGGATTGTCTCATTAGAAAAACCCATTACAATGAGAATTTAATTCCTATTGGTGTCTCCAAAATACATATATATTTAATTCCCTAGTAACCTGATGTTCATCATAAAAAGGTTAGGTATTTTGTTTATTCTATACATTTCATGTTTCGACTATCCTACTCCTAGATACAATCCAGAATCATGGAATCAAACATGAATGAAACCTATCTCCATGATTGATGAAGAATGCCAGAGGACTGACCAAACATATACCACTTGTAACATCCCCCCCTTTCTCATTATCTTGATTATAGGCGAGAATGCTAATTTTCCATAGGTGACATACCCAAGGCATTAAAGGATAAAAATTAATTACATGGTATTCAAATATAGTGGGGGAATAAATTATGTTTTGAAATAAAAAGATGCAACCAAACTTGTTGTTACAAAAACTACACCATGATTTATATAAACAATGCATTAAAATTCATCCTCATACAAACATAAATAATTCCAAACCATACTAATATCAAATAAGAGTTCCACGATGAATAATAAAATATAAAAACATATGAACAATGAATCATCTTGATAGTCTCAGGACATGATGCGTGATCTAACTCCATAACATTCCAAGAATCACAATGTAGCAATATAGATTTGTTATGATTTTCTTTTACACGTTCCATGTAATTCACAATCTAAAAAATCACCCATGTTCCAAAGAAGGGGGTCAATAAGTATACATAGTACACTTTCCCCAAATGACATACCTACTCAAGAAATTATGAGAGTAAAATTTACCAAATTTACATAAAACAATCTATAAAAAAAGATATATAGATTAATAGTTATCATTTGGAATAAAATATATTTACTGAGGAATTTAAACCATTTAAACTAAATTAAAAGGAATAAATCAATGAAGTCATTTCCCATTTCTTTGGAAAAAACTATTTCATGTCTCATGACCGCATGCATATTACAACCATACTCATGACCCAAAAACATGAGAACAATGTTACCATTGACGGTGTAACTTCACAAAAATTCTCACCCCACATATTATTTTGGAACTTCACATGAACATTCGAATAGTTTTGTGGTGGTACTTCACACCCAATATCCTTCCCCATTCCATTCATGATTAACCACATAAGACAACAACCATATCAAATTACATATACCAAAATCATATAAACTAATAATTTAAAAAAATCCAACCTTTAAGCGATGAACATCATTAACAAACATTAAAACAATTTTAATAATATCAACCTATTATTGAATAATACCCACATGCAACATCCATTCCAAGCAACAAATCATCTGATTTCTCCAAATAATTTTTCCCACAAATTGATGCCAAACATAGGTTAAAAAACCACATTTTTTAATTACAACCATTTTCAAGAACTATATCCATAAAATAAAAAACATAAACCTATTTTAAAATCATTATTTTAAATTAATAGAACAAATCATATTGAAAAATAGTATCACATTACCCACAAAATCTAGAAATCATCAATAATGTAGTTCTATCCAAGGTTCACAGTTCAATTTCACAAACAATATAAATATAAAAATTTATTTTATAATAACGGCCTTTATTTGAGAGTGATTCTACCCACATTTAAGGTTTTGGTGAAAATGACTAACGGTATAAAGACACACCAAATCTGAGTGAAATCTCCAAAAATCCACTTTATAATCCATCCCCTAACATGAATAAGGCCAAATATATAGAATGTTTTAAACAAAAACCCAATATATATCATAAATAGATAGATCTATGAAATAACGAGATTCGAAGGAGTTGAACAAATGAAAATAATAAAACTACCACGAAATGATACATGCATAGAAATACATACCATCAATGCAACATGAATCCACATAGAATCTCTTTTCGAATAATGGTAATTAGTTCATTAACTGTCAATAAGAGGAAAAAATTATTTTTGGCCTCATGATCTCATGAATGGGGGTGTTTAGGGAAAGTCATGACCAAGCCCTGTTTTTAAAAACCTACATTTTTAGCAGCGCAGAGTTTAGTCGCACTGTAACGAAAACTGTGCTCTAACGATCCACTTGCTACTACCTCAAGGGGGGTCTTAGAAATAGGGTCCACTTGGTTAGATAATATACATTCCATCCTTTCCAATAACCACAACATCATATTTCATGGTTTCAGTGAGATTTTGTATGGTTTTAAATAACCATTTTTACCCCATGCATGGTTAGTAAAATCTAAAAACCATCAACAATATCCCAAAAATTATCCAAACACATAATATATATAAAATAAAAAAAATAAAGGGATAGATATTTTACTCCCCATCAATGGTTACCCAGATTAGATGCATTATTAAATAACATTGACATGATCTCCTGTGATCAAGTATTGAAAGACTAATCAGTTTAGTACCCTTGTAAGTAATAGATACACACATAAGTTTTAATTAACATTAAAAAACGAAAAATAAATATTGATTCTTGTTGGAAAAAAACTCATATCAATTATCCTATCCCAGGATGTATCTCATAATATAATTTTTCGCATCTAGGGAAATATTAATCATTAGAATGGGGTGAGGTCATATGATAAGAAAGGATTACAATACAATAGAAACTATCATAAATAAGAAAACACATTTAATCGAGTGTATAAGACTAAAACACAAGCTTTTTTAAAATAAACATTTGTATAATCTTGCAAAGATAAATCAAATAACGCCATTTATTTATTCATAAGGATATTCTACTTGACGAATAATCACAGTTAATATCAATATCAAAATCTCATAATGATAGAATGCATAATACCGAACATCATTACAACATAGTCAAGGACTCATGCCAAGACTAAAAATGAAAATGTTATCAGGGAATTGTGTCGAGACAGTAGTTGGTCTCATGAGACATATCGATGGATCAAGGGGATATTATGGACCCCACCCATCAGTTACATTGTCTAATAAATTCCTTAAATGAAAATGGTGAATCATAACATAAACATTCAAAGTAATCCATCATATGAAATGTTAATAATTTAGCCATAAACTGTCAATGACATAAAAATAGAACATCCACAGTCAAACATATCATAATACTATCAATGCAATATGGAATATTGATTAATAACAAATCAACTTCAATTAATCATAAAATCCAACAATATATGGGGACACAAATAAATCAATCCTTAAACTATTTGAGATAAATTATTTTTCTACATTGAAATCATTTAAAAGTAGAATAATTATAAATGAAAACATTTATTTCAAAAATATTCTTATATGATATTATGGTAAGCATAAATGGTTTTATTAGGGAGAAAAATAGTCGTACACACCATAAAATTTATAAAAACAATCTTTCCTTAATTTGTCCAAAAGGTCATTATATACCTTATTTGGAAAAAGATGAAAAGATTCTATTCATTTTTTTATTAAAATTAAAACAATGGTATAAATCACATTAACCCATAGTCTTTGAAATAGTAAAAATGTTTTGAAATGAATTTTTGAAAAACACCGTTGTGGATGATAATGAAGTCCCACTAGATAATTATGTATAAACATCTTTAAAAAATATAGATATTGTAAAATTAACCCTTAACATGTACTTTTACATAATAGATGTTACGTTTATCTCTTGTATAAGGGTTAAATCATTGTAATTAAATTATACAAGAACCATATACATTAATATGATATCATATATGATCCTCTAATATTTATTTCTCAATAATATCACAGTATTATCATCATTTTGGGTGGTAACTGATTATGTTTCCTATATATGTTTTATTTTGTAAGTCATGTATCTTATGGATAGGATGTATTTGATTCATATGAAGAATTATATTAACATCTGAAACATTATTTTTTAATCATCAAATTATAATTATCATTTAATGGTTAAGATGGGGAATGAAATCTAATTGTACTGTGGAGATGGTAAGTTGTACGTACGCATTAGTGACAATATCATTATATTGATGGTGAAATAATTTTTAATTAGTTTTTATTATATATATAAAAAATCATTATAATGTTATATTTATAGTTTACATCAATTATACCCATTATTATACCCATCCAAATAATGATGTGGTGAATAACAAACTACACCACGGCATGGAGACAATAAGCCGTACATACACATGTAAGGTGACTTTGTCATTAATAGTATGGATAGATTAATGAATATGTTTGTACCATATATAAAATAACATATCAGTATGTATAAGGTACAATAGTTATTATTTTCTTATGTGAACTATAAAGAAAGCGGAGTGGAAAATGGAATGATCTTTGAAAGAGGTGATTAAATAATTACCTCTTCATCCGGTGATTCCATTTGATTTGAACAAAAGGGATCCTTATGTTGAATTTATAATCAAATTAAGGCCTATAGGTTGAATTGAGGTTAGTTTGGAGGTTATTTGAGTAGGGGTTGGCTATTTTAAATTAATTTGATGTTGTAAATTTAAGAAACAGAGAAGTACCCATTTATAAGAGAGGTGATGGGCACTTTAAGAAAATCTTGAAATATTAATTTATTATAAAATTATTTTCTTCTAATAGATCCAAATGTATTTATTTTGAATATAATGTGGGGATGGGTCTATATCCACTTATATAATAGGTTTTTTACATATTTAGGTCACCATATTAATCATATCTTTTAGACTTAACCCTTAGTTAAATAGATTAACTTTTACGACGTCTTCATGTGTTTTTATTCTAAATGTTTAATATATTTACACTAAAACACCATCAGAATATAAAATTCTTCATTAATGGCATATGTACCATTTTATAAGGCTTTTGGAATAATTTTATATTGTTAGAACAATAATATAATTTAATAAAATATTATTTGTATGACAAATACATCTATATCAATTTTTACCCTATTTAGATTTGGATCTTTTTGAAAGTGATAACTAATTGATGTATTAACAAAAATACATTTATTCATACCTAACATGTCATATTCACCTAGAAAATTCGTGGATGGAATAAAAAGTATAAATTTATTTTTATTTAAAAATTTATAATATCATTTTTAATCTATTATTAATAAGGTAATTAGAGAAACCATATTCTGTGATAAATAAAATAAATTATAAAAATTAAAAATATTATAAATAAAATACCACGATGTATGAATGATTTTTATGATTATAATGAATATTTATTGTCTAATTTATCTTATGTATAAAACAATATTGAAAATGGTTTAGTTATTTAAATTTTATTTTAACACTTTTAACTCTTCTTTATAAGAAACACAATAAATTTCCTAATATAATCGAAGTAGATAAAAGAGGATATCATTTTTGTCTTCAGTATGATTTTGGTCGAAATACAGGTATCCAAAAGAATTAGGAAATGTGTTGGGGTAATTTTATATTATTATAATATTATTTTTACCTTTAGATACCACTTTTTTATTTTTACCGTGGTAAATAGAAATCAAAAGTTACTATTTACCAAAAATTATTTTCATCCTACTGAACCAAATTTTACTTATAGATTAAATTTCTATCTGCAAGATTTTTTGAATTAAATTTATAGAAGTGGTAAAATTACATTTTATGAAAACTTTAAAATGTTCTTAGATGGTGGGTAAATGTCGGTAAAAAGTTCAATAAAATTATACATATCTAATATTATTATTAAATTACTCCAATGAATAAAGTAGAACTACTATAAGTATTATGTATATTTTTTGACATTAGAATAAATTGAAATTTTAAAAGAAATTTTTGACTAAAAATTCATTTTTAAATTACAATGCATCATTTTTAACGATTCATATAAAATTTATTGTTTTCATAAAAATACATAAAATTAACCTTATGTTAATTTTTAGATTTAGAATCAAACAAAGATTTTATTTTGGAAAAAAATTTATATAAGATCAAAATTTTGGCATTACTGTTCATAAGTAATTTTTAAATTTTTAGTTTGATTGGTTGTGGTGTGCAAGAATTCTGAGTTGCGTACAACACAAGCTATTGAATTTTTCAAGTAGAAGCATACCATCGATGATTGTGGTGTTACATTATTCCCTCTTTCAACTAATTTCATCCTACAAATTTCTAGAATATTACTTTATAAAAATAATCAGGTGGTTCATCATCATAAATTCCTTAGGTTCCCATGTTTCCACATCCAATTTATGGTTTTTTCAATGAAAATTAACCATACCTATCGCCCGTTTTTTCAACAATTTTTCTCTAGTATCAATAATCCTGATTGGTAATTTACAATAAGAAATATTGTGATTCTGTTCTATTTCATCATACGTGAGTACATGTGTTTGGTTAGGAATGTATTTTCCCAAAATTGATATGTGCAACATATCATGGACTTTGGAGAGACTTGGAGGCATATTCCAATGGTATGGTAAAACTTAAATTAGTTCTATAATTTCAAAAGGTCAGATGTACCTTAGACAAAATTTACCATTATTACAAAATAATATGACACCCTTCCTTGTAGATACCTTAATTAAAACATGATATCATACCTGAAATTCCACATCCATCCATCGGTTATCTACATAGCTCTTTAGTCTACATTGAGATGCTTTGATGTGGGTTTGGATAATAGTCACCTTTTCTATCATTTCATCAACATGTTCTAGGGATATGACTTATCTTTCAAAAAAATCATCCCAACTAGTTGGTGTGAAAAATCTATTTCCATATAACTCATTATATGGTACCATATAACTACTTTAATGGAAGCTGTTGTTATAGTAAAATTATACCATAGGTAAATACTGATCCCACATACCTTGAAATTCAAATGGAAATGATCTCAAAATGTCTTCTTTGGTTTGAATAGTTTAGTTTGATGGTATGTCTTTCTATGGGTGGTAGGCCGTTCTAAAAAGGGGTTTAGTATCCATGGAATTTGGAATAAATTTCTTAAATCAATCTATAAAATGTGGATCACAATAAGGAGAAATTGATATAGGTACTCCGTGATGACTTATAACTACATTAATATATATTATTTATAAATGTTAATGTGTAAAATCTTCTCCTATAGTAATAAAATGTACAGACATGGTAAGTTGATCAACAATGACCCATATTTCATTATTCATTATAAGTGTCTTCGGAATCCCTATGACAATTTCCATCTTACAATCATTATATTTCCACACAGTTATGTGATTAGGTATCACTCCTATAGGATGTTTTCTCCCAGCCTGAACCTGTTGAAAAACTATAAATCTTGAAACATTATCATGAATATCTCTCTTCATGGTGTCCTGCCAATAATATTCCATCAAATCCCAATATATCATACTATTACCACTGTATATAGAGGAATTAGAGCTATGCAGATTATCCAACAATTCTCTTTTAATATTTGGTAAATCAGGAACAAAAAGGCCTCAACTAAAATTTCAAAATTCCATCATCATATACGTTGTCAACAAATCTCACATCATTCACATCATTAATTTTCCTTTCAAACTCCACATCATCAGTCTGATAACATTTTATCCTTTCTAATAAAGTTGGATTGGAAACCATTTTAAAAAGTATTGATATTTCATCATCCATGATTATAACCATATTCTTCTTTACTAGATCCAAAAAAATATGATACCTTTCAAATATCATCTTGTTCAGAACATCATGACACTTTCAGCTCAAAGAATCTACCACCTTATTTGCCTTCCCTAGGTGGTAGTCTATTGTGAAATTATTATCCTTGAGTAGTTAGAGCCCTCTCCTTTTCCCCATGTTGAGTTATTTTTGATATAAAATATACTTTAAACACTTTTGATCAATATGTATTCCAATTTTTCCACTATATAGATATTGTCTCCATAACACTATAGTAAATAATATAGGTGCTGAAACAAGATCCTAAGTCAGATAGTTTTGTTCATGAATTATTAGTTGTCATGATGCATGGGCAGTAAATATATAATTCAGTATAAGGACAAAACCACGTACTTTCATTGACGCATCAGTATAAATAACAATCCCATGATTCCCTGATGGTCAAGTCAAGAATAGTGAATTAACTAATCTTTTCTAAAATTATTCAAAAAATTATTCACACTCTATTCTACAAACAAATTTAACCCCTTTACATGTGATCGTGGTTAATGGGTTATCCCATCAGGAAATATTCTAGACGAAACATCGATAGTAATCTAATAAATAAATAAACTTTTGTACCTAAGTTATAGTCGTCGATGCTAGAAATTATTATATTTCCCCTATCATTTAAGGATCAAAAAATATTCCATCTTTAATGAAAATATGGCCACCAAAAAAATTCACATGAAGCCAAAATTTATACTTTCTAAACATCCTATAGAATTGATTTCTTCTAAGAGTTTGTAGAATAATGTGTATGTTATTTTCATGATCATCGTAGAATTTTTAGTATACCAAGATAACATCAATAATTAGCACTACAATGTCATCAAGATATTCCTTTAAAACACTATTCATTAGATCCATGAAAACAGAGGGTGAATTAGTTATTACAAAAGGCAATACTGTAAACACGTAATGCTCGTACCTGGTTCCAAATGTTGCCTTTGGAATTTCTATCTAATTCACACACAACTTATGATATAAATATTGAAGGATAATCATTTAAAAATATTAATCTCCATGAAGTTGATAAAATAAATAATCAATCATAGGTAGGGGAAAAATGTTATTTATATTTATAGAATTGATCTCCATGTATACAATGAACAACCATATAGATCCATCTCTCTTATTAACATAAAGAACAAGGTAACCACAAGGAGAAGCTCTGGGGAGAGTAAATCCTTTATTACTCAATTACCCTACTTGTATCTATAGCTCCACTAATTTGAAAGGGGTCATTCTGTATGTGGTCTGTGATATGGGCCTTGAACTAGGAATTATGTCAATGGAAAAAACAATTTCTAATTTCTGAGGATGTCTAGGTAAATCCTCAAGAAATGTATTATAATATTATTTAATTATTGGTACATCTTCTATTTTAACATTCCTTTCCTCATCAAATGTTATTTCACCCACCTTCCCCCCTAATGTGTGAATTTAGAAGAGCTACTGGGGATGGATCTAGAAGAAAAGAAGATTGTGTTGTTTTGACTCTAAAGATAATGGATTATTTATCATTATAAAAAATTGAAACCTTCTTCTTATTACAATAAATTTTCACTTCACGGCCTGAAATCCAATCCATACCAAGGATTATATAAAATTCTATTTGAGTTATGAAAATAATATTAGAAGAAAAAAGAATTATTTTATTCCATAATGGTAACTGATATACAAAAAATTGTTGTACTGACATATCCCATATGATTTTTGAATGAAAACTCCATTAATAATTAAAATTTGATATACCTGATTGACTTGGAAAACCAAGAAGCTATGAAAGAATGTGATGATCCATAATCAAATACTTCATTGGTTAGTTTTGAGGGAATGATTAAAGTACCTGACATCATTTCATTAAGAACTATAACCTTTCATGTAGTGATGACATATGCTTGGCCTTATTCTCTTCTATTTTATGAAATATGTTTTCATGGTGATTAAGACATTCCATTCTATAATACCCCATTTAAATACAATTGTAGAATTGAAAATTGATAGACTTGTTCTTCACCTCACAATCATGAATTCCGTGGCCTTTTTCTTCACACATTTAACAATCTATTATACCCTTTATTCATATACGATGATTTTTTTCCCACAATTACTACAGGATGGAAATTAAGTTTTTCCCTACTTCCCCTTATTTTTTTCCCAAGAGTTTAGTAGATCTATTCTTCACATTATTCAGTTTAAAGTAATTAGATTTCTGGAATTCATTTTCTATCTTGAAAGCACATGATACTATATCTTCGTACAGTTAGACAGATTATATGACTAATTCACAAAGGATAAAGGGATTAAACCATTAAAAAATTGATCAATCGTAGTTATTGGTATATGTATATAATCTGCAACATGTCTGACTAACCTTGTAAGGTTGGACTCATACATTGAGACATTATCATCCTCCTTTTTCCTTCGACATCGAAATTTCCAATCCATATCCACTTGATGTTCATGAGGAATGAATTTATATAAAAAATCACATTAAATTCCTCTATTCCATATTTGATACTTCTTATCCTCATTTGTGTGTTGAATTATTGACCACCATTGATCTGCATCTCCTCATAGGTGATAAAATACCATTAAACAATTTCCCCTTTCTCTACACCCAAACTATGAAATATTTTCTCTAAGGAACATATATATTGCTCAGCTACAAATGGATTTGTAGACCCAATGAATTTTTGTGTTTTTTTTTCTAATGAATCATTCTAAACCTGATCCTCTCCATTATGGATCAGGGTGATTCATATGGATATGGTGATTATTCATAACCTGAGTGAGTTTTCCCAGTATTGTTATAAGTTGTTCAGTACCTGTTGCATCACCATCACCACTATAATTCTATTGAATATGAGGGAAATCCTTACATGGATTATGTGTGTTTATACAGTTGTAATTCCTTCCACTAGGCGCTATTTCAAAACATTATAATACACTAGATTAGTACATTAATCATGATACTTAATAACCTACATGTAAATTACATAAAATTTATTGAACAATTTATTTATATAATCCATATTCATAAAAATAATTTGATTAGAGAATTAATTACACAAAAATATTTCATAGTAATTTTTAAATAAATGTGAATTATCCTAAGAATATCAATCGAGAGTGTAAAAACTAGTGTGTATTAAGGCATGTTGTAATATTCTAGGATTCCTCGAGTCATGTACAAAACACTTTGTCAGATTTTTCACTCCTAGGTGCATCTTTGATAGAACCATGCCAACTTGCAATATCTATATAGGGATGTATTTCTAGAAAACCCATATAGTATAAAAATTATCAAAAAAATAATGTTCTTCTATACTAATCCTCAATGACTATCTTATGGTAATGTGTTCTAATCAGAGTTTTTCTAATTCTAGTTTCCATGGATTGTACTAATTTTTTTTTGATACCAAATATAACAACCCACACCAGTTACCTATAGTCGGTGCATTATTACATAACATTGGCATGATCACAAGAGATCAAGTCCAGAAGTATCGATCAGTTTAGTATCCGTATAAATACTATATATAGATATAATATTTACATAACGTTATGAAATGAAAAAAAACATTCTGTCTATTTTTACCACACCTCAACCCCTTAGATTATCCCCACATTTCATTCATAAAACACTTCGTCGCATCCTATAATAAATTAAACAATATAAAGGGGTGAGATCAGGTGCTCTATAAGGAGAACAATATATGATAAACTATCATAAATAAGAATATACATTTAATTCAATGTATAAGACTACAACAAAATCCTTTTTAACATATACTTCAACATTATATGGAAAAGTTAAATCAAATAATTTCAATATCTTATTCACATGGATATTCTACTAGAATGATAATAACATTTAATATCAATAGCTAAATCTCATAATGAAGGAATGCATAATTTCACACATCATAACCACATAGTCAATGTCTTGTGTGAAGACTAAAAATAAATATTTTGTCAAATCCTTGTGCCATGAAACTAGATTTTATCATGATACCTACCAATGCATCGAGGGCCAATATCGGGCCTCACCAGTCACTTACTACATTCAATTCATTTCACATAAGTAATTATTGATACATAAGAAACAATTCGTATTAATTTTAATATGAAATGTTTATACATTATCTATAAATTGTGAATGACATAAAAATAGCACATCCACAGTCAAAGATAACATAAAATAATCAATTAAATATGTAATATTATATTATAATAAATAATATTCAATTAAAAATAAATCCAATAATAGATGTTAACATGGATGAAATAAATAAAAAACTATTTGAGGGAAATATTTCTTTCTACATTGAATTCATTTAAATGTTTCATAGTTGTAAATGAAATCATTTATTTTTAAAAAATTATTATAATCTGGTAAGGAAATTTTCAAAGGTGTTATAATGGTGGAAAATATCTACACCCACCGTATAAGTTAAAAACCATTTTTACATAATTTTTAGATATGTTCACACAGAACCTTATTTGGAAATCTACGAAATGATTCCATTCAAAACATTTTATAAAAAGTCAAACAAGGGTCTAAATGGCCTTAACCCATAGTCTAGTAAATACTAAAAATGTTTTTAAATACATTTCTTTCGGAACACATATGTGGATGATAATGAAGTCCTATTAGATATATACGTATAAATTACCTCAGATAGTAGTGTTATTTTAAATTTAAACCTTACCTTGAAGATTTCTTGATTAGAGGTAATGTTAAACTCCTATATAGTGGTTATATAATTTTTATTAAATTATACAATAACCAAATAAATAAATATGATATATTATTTATCTCTATAATATTTCTTTGTAAATAAAATTTTAGTACTATGATTGATTCAGGTGTTAACAAATTAGTCTTCCCTTATATGTTTTTTTATGTAAGGTATGTTAATTTTGGATAGGATGTATTTTATTCATATCTAGAATGAAATTATTTTCTTTACTATTAATTTTTAATCATCAAATTAAATATTATTTTAGAATGGTTCTGATATGGAATGAAATCTCATCGTATAGTAGAGACGGCAATTCGTATGTATGCAAGATCAACAATATCATTCTATTAATGGTGAAATCATATATAATTTGATGGTATATTATATATGTAGAATAATTAAAATTTTATATTTATTATTTACGTCAATTATAATCATTATTATTCCCATCCAAATATTGATGTGATCAATATCTAACTACACTACGACGTGGAGACGTTAAGTTGTACATATGCACGTATGACGACTTATTCGTTAATAGGACAGACAAAATATTGAATTTGGTTGTAACATATTTCTAATAACATATACATATGTAGAAGGTACTGGATGAATTATTTTAGTATGGGAAAAAATGAAATAGGATGTGGAAGAATAAAACTACTTTGATAGAGGTGATTAAATAATTACCTCTTCTTCGTGTGCTTTCTTTTGATTTGAAGAAAAGGAATCATTATGTTGTCTTTATAGTCAGATTAAGTAATCTAGGGTAATTTTAGGGTAGTTGGCATGATATTTTATAAGGGTTTTCTTGATCCAATTAGATTTTGAGTTGTGAATTTAAGAGATGATGAATTTCAATTTTACAAAAGAGTGATGGGAACTTTAGAAAAATATTGAAATATCAATTTATAAAAAAATGATTTCGGTTTATAATAGAATTAAATGGATTTATTTCGAGTATTTGGTGATGATAGATCAAAATAATCTCATCCAATAGTTTTATACATTGTTAGGTCACCATATCAACCTAATCTTTTCAACTTAAAACATAGTTAAATAGATTATCTTTTACGATTTCTTATGGTATTTTTATAATTCATGGTCAATATAGTAACTATAAAAATACAGGAAAACCTCCAGTGGTTCACTAATGAAATATTTTACTTTATATAACTCATTTAGTTTAATATTATGTTTTTAATAACATTGTATAATTTCAGAAAACAATCATTGTTTTAGAAACAAATTTTTTTCAATTTTGACACTATTTTGTTTTTGGTTTTTGTTAAAGCCATAAAAAATTGATTACTTTGAAAAAATACATTTAATAAACCCTAACATGTCATATGAACCTAGAAAATTTTTTGATGGCATAAATAGTATCAATTTACATTAATTTTGATATATATAATATCAATTAGTTTAATCGTTCATTAATAAGGTAATTATAGAATCTGCATTTTGTCATTAATATATTTAATTATCTAATTTCTAAAATTTATAAATAAAATACCATGATGTATGAAACAATTTTAATTTTATAGTTAATATTTAATGTATAATTTATCAAATGTATAACCCTATATTGAAAACTTTTTAGTTACAAAAATTTGAATTTAACACTTTTAACACTCCTTTAAATAAAATATAATAAATATCCAAATATAATTCAAATGGATAAAAAATAATCATATATTTTCCTATGGTTTATTTTTGTCTAAATATATTTATCCAATAGAATTAGGACACGTTTAAGTGTAATTTATTATTATTATAATATTATTTTTACATTTAATTACCCTATTTACTTATAACCATGGTAAATAAAATTAAAAAGTTAATAATCATCAAAATTTATTTGTATCATATTGAACCAAGTTTTAATTATATATGACAACCACATCAATCCAATTTTTCAAATTCAATTCATTGAAGCCGTAGATTTACATTTTATGCAAATTTTTAAATGTTCCCAGAAGGTGTGTAAAAGATGTTAAAAAGATCAATAAAATTTAATATATGAAATTGTAATATAAAATGACTCCAATGAATTAGATCAGACTAATATAACTATTATTTATCTACTTTGGCATTAAGATAAATTTAAATTCAAAAATAATTACTTAAATAAACAATTCGATTTTTAACAATAGTGCATTGTTTTTAACAAATCATAAAAAAATTATTGTTTTCATAAAAATACAAAAAATTCACTCTACCATAATTTTGAAATCCAAATATAAAACTGAATTTATTTTTGAAAAAAAATTATAAATTTTCAAAAAAGATGGTATCACTATTCATAACTACTGTTTAAATGGCTAGTATATTTGGTAGTGGTGTGAAAGAAGTCAGAGCTATGTACTGTGCAATCTATTATATTATTCAGAGATAATAATTCCAAGGATGATTGGGGGGTTACATTATTTCATCCATATAATAAATCTATCCACAAAATTTTTAGAATATTGCTGCATAATATGATTTGGGTGGTTCTTCATCATAAGATCCCCAGGTTTCCACATTGCATTTCCCATTTTAGAGTTTTTCCAAATAACTATTACAAGACAAGTCATCCAGTTTCTCAACACTTGTTCTCTAGTATCTTGAATCCTAATTGGATATTCATAAAAATAAAGATAAGGTTCTAGTTATATTTCTTCATTGGTGAGCACATCTGTTGGGTCATGCATGTATTTTCTCAACATTGATACATGGAACACATCCTGGTCTTTTGAGAGTCATTATGGCATTGAAAAATGGTAATCTACTACACCCATCAATTCTATAATTTTGGAAAGTCCGATGTACCTAGGAAATAATTTACACTTCTAACTAAATCGTATCACAACCTTCAATAGAGATATGTTCAAGAAAAAAAGATATTCTACTTGAAATTAATAATACTTCCTTCATTGATCGGAATATTTTGTTTTACAAAGATGAGATTATTTTTTTTGGATTCAGATAATCCTAACCATAAATGTTGATGACTGTACATGTTTTGGGCCAACATGTTTTATTTTACCAATAACATCCCACCAAGTTGGTGTGCAACATATCTTTCCATATAACGCTTTATTTGATTCCATCTGAAATAATGAATGTGATCATTTGTTTTAGGAAAATTCTACTACAGGTAAATACAAATCCCATATATATTGAAAGTAAAGTGAGGAAGATCTCAACATGTATTTTATGTTTTTAATAGTCTATGATGAATCTACATTAGTTTTGGGGTGGTAGGAAGTGCTGAAACAATGTTCCGTATCTAGGGAATTCTGAAGAAATTTCTAGAATATTGATGTAAATCGTGGAACAAAAGTATAAATAATCAATTGGGGTACAGCATGAAGTCATGCATCTTCATTAATATGAATTCTTCCTAAATGATAAAGTGTTAAATCATATATTCTATCAAGAAAATGTGTTAACTTGGAATGACGATCAACAATTACCAAAATTGTATCATACCATCTAGGAGTCTTTGGTAGCCCCATGACCAAGGAAATCATAATACCATCCCATTTCTGCTCTGGTATGAGAAGAGGTTTCATCACCTCTCTTGGATATTTCCTTCTAGTAATCACCTATTGAAAAACCATATATCTTGACAAATAATCTACAACCCCCATCTTCATGTTGTACCACCAAATATGTTCCTTCAAATATCTAAAAATATTTGTGCTACCGTGGTGTATAGAAAAATTGGAGCTATGAGAATCATCCAATAATTACCTTATTAAATCAGGTATATCAGGAACACAAATCCACTAATCAAATTTCAAAATTCAGTCTTCATATACGATGTCAACCAATCTCCCACCATTCAAGACATTAATTATTTTTTAAACTTCTCATCATCAGTCTGAGATATTTTTGACATTTCTAGTAAAGATGTTTTGGTAACCATTAGAAAAATTATTAATGTTTCACCTTCCCTGATTATTCCCATATCCTTTTTTACTAGATCCATGAACATATGATCCATTTCACCTGTCGTCTTGTGGAGAACACCATGATCCTTTCTGCTCAATGAATCTCCCACCTTATTTTCCTTCCCTATTTAGTAGTGTATTTTGAAATAATACTTCTAGAGTAGTTTGGGCCATATTTTTTTCCACATGTTGAGTTAATTCTATAAAAGAATATACATCAATCTCCTTTGATCAGTATATCTCTCTGATTTTTTACTATAGAGGCAGTGTCTCCAAATAATCATTGAAAATATTACAAGTATTAACTGAAGATCATGAGTTGGATAGTTATTTTATGATATTTTAGATGTCATGATGCATGAGAAATAACTATATCATTATGGATAATGAGAATCCCATGTATTTATTTGAAGCATCATAATTAATAAAAAACAATCATTCCTCGATGGTAGAGTCAATATATTAGAATTGACTAATCTTCTCTTCAATTATTTAAAAACAATCTTCACACACTTTTGTACAAAAAAAATTATCCCCTTTACATGTGAGCTTTGATAATGGGTCATTCATTCAAATAAAATTCTGTATGAAATGCCTATAGTAACCAGCTAAACTAATAAAACTACATACCTCTGTTATAATCATCGATGTAGGCAATTCTTGGATTGCCTAGTCATTGAAGGATCAACAAATATTTTATCCTTTGCAAAAATATGGCCACAGAAACAAATCTTCTTATGCCAAAATTCTCACATGTTAAACATGCCATATAATTCATTTCATCTAAGTGTCTCCAGAATAATTCATAAGTGATTTTTTGATTTTAGTAGCTTTTGGAGTATACCAAGTATCATCAATAAATACCACAACAAATTAATCAAGATATTCATTAAAAAAATAATCATTAGATACATGAAAATGGATAGTGAATTAGTTTGTCCAAGAGGCATTACTATAAACTCATCATTATCATTCCTCATCTGAAATATTGTTTTGTGAGTGAATTATTCTACATGCACAAATAATGATATCCAAATCAAAGGTCAATCATTGAAAAATATTGACCTTCATGATATTGACCAAATAAATCTTCAAATTATGTTAGAGATACTAGTTCATTATTGTTATAGAATAAATCTCCATGTAGTATATGCCAATCCTCATATATCCATCTTTTTTCTTAAAAAAGAACAGGGGCTCTCCATGGATAAGCATTGGGGAGAATAAGTCAATTTTTACTCAATTCCTATAGTTTTCTCTTTAGTTCCACTAATTTCACAATGTCTATTCAATAATGGGTCTTTGATATGGGCCTTGAACTATGAAATAAGTTAATGGAAAACTCAATTTCTCATTCTGGAGTATGTCCAGGTAAATCCTCTAGAAACCCATTATCATATTTCCAAAGTATAGGTAAATCATCTATTTGAATATTCAATTCCTAAAACATAGTTATTTCACTTACTTACTCCCCAATAATTGAATTTAGTAGAGTTTCTGGTGGTGGATAAAGATGAGGATCAGATTGTGATGTTTCAGCACTAATAATAAGGGATTCTATATCATCATCAATATTTTTAACCTCTTTCATCTTTCAATAATTTTTTTATCATGTTCAGAATGAAAATCCATACTGAGAATTATATAAAATTAAATAATGGGTATGACAATAAGATCAGTAGATTAAGCACATGAATATTCCATAATGGTACTTGATTGGAAAAAAATTGTTGCAATGATACATCTGTTATTAGTTCATATTAACAAATCCCTTAATAAGTCAAATTAGATATATCAAAATTTCCAGGAAGACTGGGAATATATGAAATAATGCAAGGATCTAGAATCAAATAAATCATTGGATAATGATTATGATATGATTTAAGTACTTGGAAACACAGAATTGGGAACTTCAACCTCACCATCAGTGGTCACATAATCATGGACATTCTCTCTTGTCCTTTTATGATGTATGTTAAATTGAACCTTAATAATTTAATTCTCATAATGATCGTTTCTTTACAATTGAAGCATTTTATAATTGACAGGATTTTTCTTCCCCATGAAATAATGATCTTAGTGGCTATATTCTCCACCCTTGTGAAAATTTTTCATCCCCTTTATTCATATTCTTGGTTATTTATTCCCACAATTTTTGAAAGGTGAAAATTCAATTTTTCCATTCTTCAATTTTTTTTATTTTCTAGAGAGTTCAGTAGAACTCTTCTTCTCTTACATTATATTAATGTATTAATTCTAGGAGAATTATTTTCCATCTTGATAACACATAAGACAATATCATCATACGCTGAGATGGATTTTGAGACTAATTCTCGATAGTAAAATTTATTTAACCCATCAAATAATAAATCAATATTAATTCTTACGTTACGCATATAATTTTATCATTCCTAGAAAACCATGTATAGTTAGCCTCATACTTTGCGAAAATTACATCCAAATATTCAATAGACTCAGAAATTTCCATTCCATATATGCACGATGTTCACAAGAAATATATATTTCAAAGAAAGGATCATTAAACCCCCTCCATTCTATATTTTAGACATCTTAATTCTCAATTTTGTTTTTAGTTTATTACCACCAATGATCTGTATCTCATGAGAGGTGATAAATGTCCATAACAATTTTTTCCCTTTCGTTACTCCCTAATGGGTGAAATTTTTTTCTAAGGATCTTATTCCTTTCTTATATACAAAATCATTTCTAGTTCCATTTCATGTGGGTGGTTGTTTCTTACTGATGTGGTCTAACATTGATCCAGCAATTTTTTGATCAGGGTTCTCTATATACATAAGGTTTTTATTCATAACCTGGGTATGTTTTTTAAGTATGGTTATATGTTGTTTAGTACCATTTGCATCCTAAAATCCACTATAATTATCTTGAATAGGATATAAATCACTTTATATATTACCTTCATTCATATGGTTTTCATTCAATCCTCTAGGAACTATTTCTAAACAATGGCCTACTCTAGATTATTTCCTGAATAGAAATGCATAATTCCAAACATGTAAAATACATAACGACAATTGACTATTATATACATATATTCCATAATAATAAAAAGTTTTCTATTTGGAATTATTTACTAATAAATAATTTATAATTCATTTTTTTTAATGTAAATTATTTTATGCATATCCCCCAAGAGAGTCAAATTAGATATACAGTAAGGCTCATTATTGTGTTCTAGGATACCCCGGGTCAAGCCTGAAACACATTGTCAGAGTATTCACTCATAAGTACATCTGTTACAGAACCACATCCACTTTTATTATACATACATGGATTTATATCCTAGAAAACCCACATAATAACAACATTACCAATATTTTTGGATGTTCTTCTATACTAATCATAAATGTGTATCTTATGTTTATTTCTTATTTTAAGAAATTTTCTAAATCATGTTTCAAAGGTTTCTACTAAACATCCACTAATACAAATTGTAATTCCCTGACCACAGTTGCCGAGATTCATTGTATTATTGAATAAAATTATTAAGATCATAAGAAATCATGTCCCGAATGAACGATCAGTCAAGTAGCCTTGGATGTACGAGATACAGATATAAGTTTTATATAACATTATGAAATGAAAAGTACACATTGTGTATCTTTTTTACACAATCATATCCCTTAGCCTATCACTACATGCCAGTTATAATATAATTTATCACAACCTGGGATAAGTTAAACATAAAAAAGGGGTGAGCTCAAAAGCTCAATAAGGATAATAATATATCATAAACCAATGTATAAGACTAAAACACAATTCTTTTTAACCTAAAAATCAGAATAATATTGCAACGATAGATTAAATAATTTTATTTATGTATTCATATTTATATTCTACTGGAAAAATAATCACATGTAATATAAAGAGCTAAATCTCATAATGATTGAATGCATAATGTCGGGCATCATAACTACATAGTAAATTCATCTTTCCATGAATACAAAAAAAACATTTTCATGGCCTTGTGGCAAGACACCTATTTTTCTAATGAGTCATACCGATGTATAGAGTGCCTATAGTGGGCCATGCACATCAAATATTTTTTCCAATTCATTCCTCATATGAAAAGGGAGAAACATAACATAAACATTCATATTAAACTAGCATATTAACTGTTAACACTTTAACCATAAACCATAGATGTAATAAATATTGCACATCCACTTTAAATATTTCATAAAACTATGAATAAAATATGGAATATAGTATCATAATAAATCAATGTCAATTAAAAATAAAATCCTACAACAGATGTTGAAACATATAAAATCAATCCAAAATATATTGGGATGAAATATCTATCTCGGCATTAAAATCATTCAAAAGCTGTATAATTATAAAAGAAAACATTTATTTTGAAAATATTCAAAAAGGCATTTATTGTAAGCTTTGAAGGTGTTATAATGGAATGAAATAGCCTCACCAGCCTTGTAAGTTTAGAACTCATTCTTTCCTTAATTTTTCAAAAATATCATAAAGTCCCATATTTGGAAAACGACATAAAGAATACAATAAAAAAAATTATAAAAATTAAAACAAGGGTATAAATTATTTTGACCCCTAGTCAATGAAATATTAAAAATGATTTGAAATACATTTTTAAGAAACACTAATATGGATGATAAATTATTCCTAGTACATAGTTACATATAAACATCATCGGATTGTAGATTGAATGAAAATTAACCCTTACATTGTACATTTCCTTTTAAAGGGGTACTATAACCTCTTGTATAATTGTCAATCGTTGTTATTAAATTATACAAGAACCACATACATAAATATGATATCATATATGATCCTATAATATTTATTTTTTAATAATATTTCAGCAGTACCAATGTTTCGTGTGATAATCGATTCGTTTTCCTTAATATTATTGTGATGTATTTCATGTTTTTTAAGGATATGATATATTTTATTCACATACAGGGTGATATTATGGTCATAAAAAATATTTTTTTATCATAAAATGAAAATATTTCTTGAATATTTATGATGGGAATGAATCATTCAATCATCATGGAGTAGGTAAGCCGTACAAATGCATGGGAAAAATCATACTATTGATGGTGAAATAATTTGTAATTGAATTGTATAGTATATATAATGAATAATTAACATGTCATATTTATTATTTACATCAATTATACTTCTTATTATACCAATCCATATACTGATGTGGTGAATAAAAAACTACACCATGACTTGGAGGTGGTAAGTCATACATACCCACGTATAATGGCTATTTAATTCATTGGATGGATAGAATAATGAATATAGTTTTAAATTATTTAAAAAAAATAACATCTGGTAGAAGGTACTTGATTTATTATTTTTGTATTGAAACAACATAGAAAGAGTAAGTGGAAGATGAATAAAACATCGAAATGGTGATGAATTAATTACCTCTTTTTTGGGTGCTAATTTTTTATTTGAACAAAAGGGCTCCATATGTTTAAATTATAAAAAAATATGGCCTATATGATTATTTTCCATTCCCTGGGAGGATATTTTTGTAGGTTTTTGCATAGAAAAATTACTTTGGAGTTGTTAATTTAAGAGAAGGGGAAGTACCATTTTATAAGAGATGTGATGGGAAATTTAAAAAATGTTGGAAATATTAAATTATTACAAAATTATATTAAGATTATATTATCTAAAATTGGATTTATTTTAATTATAAGGTGGGGAAGGCTTGAAATCCTTTCATACAATATGATTTAGACATGTTTAGGTCACCATATTAACCTTATCTTCTATACTTAACTTTGAGGTAAATAGTTTAACTTTTACTATGTGTTGTTTTATTTTTACAGTACATGGTAAATTTAGTTACAATAAAATGATAGAGGATAATAAAGTGGTTCCTACATAAAAAATAGTATCATTATATTAGTTATTTTTCCAAATCATTGATTTTTTGGACTATTATGTAATTTAATAAAATAGTATTTGTTTTAAAAACTCATTTAAGTCAATTTTGACACTATTTAGTATTTGGTTTTTGTGAAGTCATAAAAACATTACTACTTCTAAAAAATACATTAAATCTACCATAACATGTCAAATTCACCAGGATAATTCGTTTATGGAATCAAAAGTTTCAATTTAGATTTTTTTAATATTTATAATATCGATTATTTTATTCATTATTTAATAATGTAATTAATGCATCATAATTGTGTCATACATAAATTTATTTATATAATTTGTAAAATTTTAAAGTAAAACTCTATGACTTAGGAAATATTTTTATCGTTCAATTGAATATTATTAATCGAATTTATCATATGTATAACCATATTTTAAAATTGTTTAGTTTTTAAAATTTGAAATTTTCAATTTAAACTCTTCATTAAATAATATATAAAAAATGTACTAATTTAATTCATGTGGATAAAAAGGGATCATATTTTTTCTAAAGGATTATATTGGTCTAAATAAAGATATCTAATAGAATTAGAACATGTGTTGGGGTAATTTTATATTTTTATAATATCATTTATACCTTTAATTACACTATTTATATTTAACCATTGTAAATAAAATACAAAAGTAACTATTCAAGGTAAAATATGTTCTTCCTATTAAAAAAAGATATTACATATTGCAACATTTTCTATTGAATTTTTTATATTCAATTAACGTAAGTGGTATTTTTGTAAATTTTAAAATGTGCCTAAAATGTGGTTAAAATGCGTTAAAAAGTTCACTAAAATTATATATATAATCTAATTATAAAATGACTCCAAATAATTCCATTGGACTAATATAATTATTATTTATCTATTTTGAATTTAAAAATAATTTTATATTTAAAAGTAATTATTTAAATAAAAAGTCTGTTTTAAACAATAGTGCATTGTTCTTCACTATTCATAAAAAATGAATGTTTTCAAAAAAAATACAACAAATTCACTCTAATATAATTTGGATATTCCGAATACAAAAAAATAAGTTCATTTTGAAAAAAAATTATAAAATTTCAAAAAGTGGCTATTACTATTCATAACTAATTTATTAAACCGCTAGTTTGATTGGTGGTCATGTGCTAGAACTTAAGGATACGTACAACGGAAGATACTGTATTATTCAAAGAGAAGAATACCAAAGAATCTTTTGGTGTTGCAATATAACTCAAATTGGGGGTTCTAAAATATTATCATGACATAATAAATGAAGATAGTTTTATACCAATGAATGGAAATTGAGATACGAAATCCATTACCTCACACTTCTATTTAGTTTTTCATATTTCAACCTAGTGTTTAATGGTCTAATTAATTTTAATAAAATTTTATAAAAATATATTGATATTTACATTTCCTTATATGATCCATTTATAACATATTACCACCCATTCATTAATAATATTACATTATCTTATTTTCTTTGGGTGTATTCGTTTCATGGACTCATGGCCTCCTCCTTTATATATAATTATCATTGTAGTTATCAAATGGAAATAAAAAAATAGAATTGAAATGATATGATATTATTTAAAATAAATAATTTTTAATTTTCCCATATATTATATTTATATATTACATTATGATGAATCATTTGATAAAATTTATGAATATTTGTTTACATTATTTTGGTGGGTTTTCCGACCATCAAAAGACAGTTTCATTTTACTTTACTTTATTATTATTCAATAGTTATAGCACATGAAATAGATTATAATATCACTTGTGAAATATTAATTTACCATAATAATAATTCCATGACCAACCTTTATCCTGGTAATGGAAACCGATCAAAATCATTGTCCACAAAGATAGTTAATTGCGATATTTTGGACAACTATAACATTTCATTGAATAAGTGGTGGAGAAAAAAGAGGTATGAAATAGATATTATTTTATAAAGATATAATAATAATAACTATTTTATGATATAGTTTTTATTTTTCGATAGACGATGGTGGTTAGTGGATAGTATAAAAAATAAAACACCTAAGGAGTGATTTTTTTGGTAAAGATTCCTCTTTAATATCAACTCCATCAATGACCCCTTAATGTACCTGGAATTGGTATTTGGGAGATAAAAAAAGAATATAGACGTTGTGACTATTGGTGGGATAGGGTTTAGAATATAATTCATTATATTCAGGTATTTTTAGGTTTAATGGTATTGTGAGTATTGGTTTTTATTAAATGGTGATGGGAGGTTTAATGATAATAAATAATGATTTTATTATATTTAAATCATACCAAATTTGGTATGAATTAATTCCTAAAAGAAAAATCTGTTAAAGAAATCTATAAGGTATGGTTATGTTCGTGAATGAGATCAACTACCCATTTAATGTATTAGTAGTTTATTATTTAATGTTTTTACTTTTTAAATTTAATCGGTTACATTATATTAATTTGAATACGGTAAATATTTTCATTACCATTGTAAATTTTTTATTTATAATAATGTAAAAAATTTATAAAATAAAAAGTACCTTGTAGTTATATAAATTTAACACAATTTAATTGATTAAATTTATTTAGGTGATAAAACAAAATTCAAAATTAGTTACATGTATAACCAAATTTGTTTAAGAAAAAAGTGAAATCAGAGTTTTTATGTTAAATAGAATGTGTTTCTAATTATAATTTTTTTAATTAAGTCATTAAGAAAAAAAATTATCAATATCAAGGCATAACTAATATTATATCATAATCATTTATTGATAATTTTATAATAGTTATGGTAGTTCATGAAAATGATAACTTCAATGTTTACCCCAAAAATAAAATATATATAATATTACCAAAGAAATATATCGAATATAGTTTTGATGTGATGATTATAAAAAATAATTTTTATATTATCATAATATAAATATATATATTAGAAATTGAACAATAATATATATTTCCATTTTTATTCAAAATTTAAAATTTCATAGAAAAACAAACATTATTTCCATTATAATTTTTATAATGGAATCATTAAAATATATTATCATGTAATTTTTTTTAATTATTTAATGAAGGTAAATTATATTTAAAACTAATATAATAACCATAAAACATTTTTTAATTATAATATTTTAATTGTCTTCCAAAAAAATTAAATTTATATTATGTAACCAAATAATCCAATACATCATTTAAATGTTTCAACAAATCTAGTAATAGTAATGACCAAATGTTTCAAATAATATTGAAAAAATAAAAAACTTATTTGAAAAAAATTAATGTCTATTATGGTATTTCACTATAATTACACCATCATAGTTACACATAACCATTAAAATTAATTCATATCAAGGATCAATGTAATTTTAAAACTGAATATTTTATTACTAACTCTATATTTCCTTGATATATCTCTATTCATTGGTTGGATGATTTTAGGAGGCTATGTTGTACTAATGTTTTTATATTATTGTTAATTTATTCTCATTTATTCATTATATTATAAATTTTTAATAAATACTTTTAACTTCCTTAGAATCAAAGTACCATTTTTAAATAAAATTGTAAATTGTTGATAATTTCATACTATGTTTATTGTATCCTTTTACCATTTTGAATTATAAAATATCATTTCAATTGATATTAAGAAATGTGATATTATTTCTATGTGATTGTAAAAAAATCAATAAAAAATAAGATATCATTTAATAACATTGTGGAATTTGTTGGGAACTTTCAAAAGTAAATATGAAATTGATTCCAATAACCTAGATATTTATAATAAATTTATAATTTCACCAGTATAAGATTTAATTCCGAATTATAATATATTATATCTTGAATATAATATTAATTGAAATTAATGTTAAAAAACTAATTTTTCACAATTGAATAAGATTTCTTTCATTTTATAAAATCCATAAAAAATATTATATCCCCCTCATATTTTATGAGAAGTATATTTTTTTATGTCTTATGTTATACGTAACATCAAAGCAATCCTTCACTACACACAATAGTAGATTGGATTGTGTTGTACGAAAAGAAACCTTCCTCAATAGCGTGTGTTGTACGCAATATCGAGTTTCACTTAACAAAAACATTCTTTTAAAGTATTATATAAACTAGCCATTATAAATAGTAATAACTAAATTTTTTATTTTATAACATTATTATGTTACACATTTTATAAAACATAGTATGTGAACAAAATAAATATTTCGGGTAAAATAAGTAGTTTTCAAAAAATGCAGTTTTTTCGCCTTTTGATGGCTCACCAACATTAAATCTAGTTTTTCACATGATTATAAGTTCAATTTGACAAAATAAATTTTATTTGGAAGTAGTATATTAACAATTTACTTTGGATAAATTTTTCATATTATTCTGATAACTTCCATATTTTAATGAATAGTAAAAACATGTTGTATATAAATTAAAAAAAAACTTTTTTCAACTCAATAATTTATATGGTTAAATTATAATATTGAATGGTTTTAAAGTATAAATAGAATATATTTTTCCCATTTAATGTAACTTATGTCATTACCATTAATTTTACTTTGAATTCATATGTAAAAATATTTCAATCTTTGGCAATGTTTTAACTTTGAAAACCTGTTTTCTTAACAACGGGAATAATTTTTTAAATTAATTACTGCAACTTCTGTGTTTTAAATTTTTAAAAATGGATTCCATATTTGGATTCATTGGGTCCAAATTATATTAATAGTTTACTTTTTTTGTTATTATGAATAGTAACTACGGTAATTTTTATTTACTACTGTTAAAGGTAAATCAGGTAATTAAGGGTAAAAATATGATTATAAAATTACCCTAACACCTACAAAAAATCTATTTGATGACTACAAGTCGACCCTTATCACCTAAGGGTAGGAATAAATTCTTTTTATGTAATTTTGACCATTAAAATAATTTAATTATTATTAAAACCAAAGAAAATGACAACATGTCACTCTCTTAAATCTTATAAGTATTATAATTTTAATTTAAGGATAAACTTCATGAAACATCGAACATGAATAGTCTCAAAAAATAGAGTAAAATTTTTTACATCATGTGAATTTATTTAAAAATTTTAGGGATGAAAAAATTATCATTATTTTTGACACAATAGTGATGTTGAAATTATTTTATTAATTGAATTATCAAATTATTGATTTTACAAGTATTAAAATAAATATTGTATGAACTATTTAATGTTATCCAATAATTTTCTAGATAAATATGACATGTTATAAAGCTGTTGAATTTTTTAGTTCGAACATATCTCTTGTGTATATTTTATTTAAATTCTAACAAATTAATAGTGTCAAAATTGACACTATTGTTATTTTATAAACATTACATATTAAATTTTTTTTAAAAATCACAAAAATATTTAAAAATTATAAATTAAAATTTATATGGTAGAAAATGAAATAAATTATTCAATTGTGGAAAATTCACAACATATAAGTAATTATTTATAATTATTTAAAATTAAGAATATTATTACAACAAATAAAATTAAATGAATTATATAGTGATAAATCAAGTTGATAATGTTTAAAGTAAATTCCCAACGTGTCTAATTTTTATTGGTTGATGATATTACAACCCTATATCATCTAATATTCGGATTTTAGTCATTTTTGGAGGATTTTAAGTGGGGTTGGAATTTATTATAAATTAATATTTCGTTTCATTCCAAAGTTTCCCCTCTCCTCCCTTATAAAAGGGCACCTATTGTAACATCCAAAGTAATTAATGAATAATAGATATTTTTATGTATGTCTATTAATGAATTAGATAGTGTTTTAGAGGCTTAAAATGAGAATAAATCTAATCTTAATCATGGAATACACTAATATTTTTAAAAGATTGTTTTACTGCCTTTTGATGGAAACCCATTTCTAAATCTATATTTTGAAAAATTTATAAGCTATGTTTGTCAAAATAAACTTATTATTTATTACTGGGACATCAAAATTTAATTTTTGTGAATTTTTGGTATTTTTCCGATAAAGTTCATTTTTAATGAATAGTGAAAATTTTTGTATTTTAATTAAAAACCTCTTTTTAATGTAATTTATTTATATGATTAGATTATCTTTTGAATTGGTTTTAAAGTGAAATTAGAATATATTTTTACCATTAAATCCAATATTGGTCATTGGAATGAATATCTCTTGGAAATCGGACTTAAACTAGTGTCAATCTTTTGATACTTATTATTTCATAAAAACACGCTATTTGCTCTGGCAGCGAGAATTAATTATTAAATTAATTAATGAAACTTATATGTTTTTAATTTTTTAATATAGACATCATTATGGAATTCAGAATATCAAATATAGCTTAGGGTGATGTTATGGTATTTTTTTTATCGGAAAACTTCAATTATTAATGAATAGTGAAACCACTAAGGGGTACTTATAAAAACTGCTTTTTCGTTTAAATGAAATTTTACCACCTCTATGTATTGAATTTAAAAAATCCGACATACATGGTTTTCATTAATAAGTAATATTTGGTTCAATGGGATTAAATTAATTTTTTGGTGAATAGTAACTTTTATGTTTTTAATCACGATTAGAGGTAATTAGTGTAATTTAAGGTAAGAATAATGTTTTAATAATATAAAATGAACTTGACACATGTACTACCCTTATTTTATGTGTCATGGCCGACAAATACAATTCATTAGTCAACTTTTTGACCCCATGGAGCCACTTTTTTAGGAAAATGACATTAATATCTTTTAATTTAATGTTAAAGTAAAAATGACACAAACATGAGTTATTTTACTAAAACAATTTTTAAATGGGGTTATACAAGTCAAATTCTTTATTATAAATAGTCATTTGAAAGATAAAATATGTCCTATATCATAGTAGTTCTTTTATAATTTTTAGACATTAAATAAATTAACTTATTTATGACATCACGATGATGCAACGATTACCTCATTAATAAATGATTTAAATAAAATGAAAATATAATGTAAAATCAAAGACTTACACTTGTCAAATACCTATTAGATGAGTGTATTTAAAAACCGTATAACCTTATCCTCAAAATAAATCGATGTGTGACCTTTAAAATCTGAAACTCATTTGAAAATAAAGTAACCTTTAATAACTTTCCAAGAGTGCCCCTCCTCTCCTCTTATAAAAGGCCCCCAACTCTACCACCATACCCACACATCCAAAGACTTTGGCTCGGCCAACCCCTGCTAATTTTGTTTCTCAACCTCCCTCTCTTACTCTTAGAAGCCTCACTTTGGCAGATGTCTTCCCAAGGAAGCCTTTGAGCTCAAATCAAAAAGAGTTACCCGATTTAAAGGTAGTGTCTTCTCTTGTGTTCTTATGTTTTATTTTGCTTCTCCAACCCCCTAAACTCCTTTGATTAATTACTTTTGTAACAAAACCAGTATCTTCAATATTCAAGGATGTTTTTATAAGAATTATTCGAGCTACACTTACACACACCTACATATAATGGTTAAAAAACATATTGTTTCTGTGGAAGGAAATTTCTGCCTCACGAAACGACGATTCTTCAACACTCATATAACACCTCTAAATGCGGCCATTAAGATGTCACTATACTTATATATGATATATAATATGTTTAAGTTTTACTTAATCTTCTCTATTTTTCATTTATGGCATACCTTTATGGTTTCCAATTTTGGTATATGCGATATCTTCATTTAAGAAACTGCAGACTACCACCCCCTCATGTGATTGATTCGTTAATGCCATATATGGGACGTATAAAGGATAGATTTAAAGTTATTATATATGATGTATGTTACATATAAATAATTAATATAATTCTGTAATTATAATATACATACCTATCATTTAGATTTAATTCCATTAAATGACATGGAAATGAAATTAGCGTTCATGCGTACGTACGTCTTACCGTCTCCATGAATGGTGCATTTTATTTATTACCTCTAAATGATTATGTAATATGAAAAATACACGTATATGATAGATATATATGATATATATGATATCCAAATCATAAATATAATTCTGGATATAATGAACCTTTGACCACATGAACAACATGTAATTGTAAGAAGTCCACTTTCGACTAGAGAACCAAATATCGAAAAAACAATAAATTAACATAAATGGTTACATAATGTTTATAAAATTGTAACAAGTGATATAAAAGTAATAATGAACTTGAAAAAGGTTCATAAGAAAGTAGAAATTAACTCAATTTTATTATTCAGGTCTTTAAAGAACGATTGAGTCAAGTCGGACCCAAGGTATGTGACCTCGTCTCAATCTCCTTTCATTGAGGGATATTTGGTTTTATACACAAGCTTCCTTTATATAGTGTATTAACCCCTTTGACTTTTACGTTTATTCGAAAGGAATATTTTTTATACAAATCATTTACTAAACGACAAAAGGGAATGTTTTTTCATACGTTTGCGGCGACAACGACTTCTCTTCCGCCGTGACCATTATTTGAGTTTCAGATTCCTCTACAAGCCATACATTTTATTTAAAAGAAAAATAAATAACATGTTTTAATTTTCTTTTATTTTGGTATTGAAAATGGTTTTCTTAATATTTTTATTATATCAACGTGTTGTATTGATATCTTGTGATTGAAATGTAGAAATATTATTTTTCCTTTAAACATGATTTATGTGATACAATTATGTTATGGTTCTTGGGCGTTGTTTATGAAGAGGGGTGGTTCCGTGATAAACTAAGGGCAGGTGAGCCCGATATAGATCTCCAATGCATTGGGTAACGCGATGGGGTTAAACGCTATGGTTTCTCTGAAAAGAATTAGGGAATATAATGTGATGGGTATTCCAAACATAACCAAGAGGGTTACTCCCTACGTATGAATGTTATGAATGCATCAAGTTACCTTTATGTCTTATGATTTATTTGATTTATTCATGATTTAATGAGTTATGTTAAAGTGATTATATTTTATTAGTATAGTGTGATTTCATTGAATCTTGTGTATACATGTACTCATGTTTCCATTCCATATTTTTATATCCCTTAATGGGATTTTTATGATCATCCCAAGTTTTTGAAATGTTTTTTACAGGTCAAGGGAAGAGTACATGATATGATGATAGTGTAAAGGAAGTGTCAAGAAAGAATCCATGTTTTATTTTAAATATGTTTCTGTTGATGGGAAAAATGAATACTATATTTTATGTAACCACTTTCTTTAAATGTGGAATGTAATGCAAGTTTTATGATCTAATTCTCTAGAACTCTAAACCTGAAAAGATCCTCAATGTGTAATCTTGTAATAACTCAAGATTAAGTAATGTTTAAGGCTGGGGCCTTATACCTCTTCACTCCCCTCATTACACAACATTGATCCATCAAGCTTGGAAAACCCATGCTCATTTACCTTCTCATCCTCCCTAGAAACATACTAGAGGTCATGTTCATCTTCAAAGACCAATTATAGTATCCTAATAGGAGGTTTCAATGAGGCATGTCGAAGAAGAGGTAATATCCCTTACTGATTCTTTAAAATTCAATTCTTCTTCTACATCCTCTTCATTTTTTTTCATAATAATGTAGTAACCTCAGTATCACTCGTATCCTGATATGTTATTATAAATATGAAACAATCATATTTCACCTTTGATCCATCCTACAGAAAAAGAAATCGCTGCATGTGCGTACGTACGGAATACCGTCTCTACATCGTGGTGTAATCTGTTTTTCCACCACCACCTTACTTGGATGGGTATAAGAATGTAAGAAATAAAAATATATGACTATTAAGGGATATTTATTCTAAAATATTATACACCATACACTTCCATACATTTCCACAATCATTGGAACAATGTCGTCGCTCGTGCGTACGTACGGCTTACCGTCTCCACAGTGCGATGTGATTCGTACTACATGATCTTCACTAAAACATGATTATATAAACTAATTGAATGAATAAATATGATATATATTATAGAAAAAACATTATTTAAATGATTTATCTATAACCTTAAAATAGGATGAAAAATTTATTCGACAAAACACGCATAAGAACATAAAGCAATAAACACCCGAATAACAAGTAGCAATGAAATATTACTAATAAGATGATATAAATATGACCATATATGATATCATACCAATTAATATGATTCTGGAATAAGTCGATGACATTTTTTAAATCATTATAAAGGAGGTTCGGATACGTACAAATCATATCAGACCTAAGGTAATGGAAAATCTCGCAATCTCATTTTTATCTGAGATTGTTTATACTTTTCAATTTACTAGGGAATATTTATCATCCACATCAATGTTTCCTCAATATGTAATATTATTTCTATCCTCCATAAATTGTTTAAATCATATTTTACCTATTGGTGAATTTTTAGAGAAATATATGTAAGGAACCCTTTGTCATTTTCTGTACGAGATACTTTTTCACTTTTTCGGCCAAAGTACTAGAAGAATGTTTTTTTAACTTATTTTACATGAATGGATTTTTATGATTCCATAGAACATTATTTCCATGAAGATTAATTTAAAAAATTTTAATGTTTATTTATAATTATCTTCTTTTATTTTAAAATTGTATGACATGTTATGAAAGGGATAATTTTTTTAATGTAGAAATGATATTATCCTCAGGAATGGAGTTCATGTGTTTTTATCAAAATTATTTTCCACCTATGATAATATAGGGTTATATTTATATCCCTATTATTACATTTATTTGATTATGTTGTTATGGAATTATTTTCATGAAATTCATTATCTTACATGAATTGTTTTATGATGTCACAATGTTTAATAATCCGATTTTTTTACATGGGTTATGCTATGATGTATGATTTATGATTTTGTGGCACACATAAGAATAGTTTCATTATGAGATACGGGGACCTATATCTCCCCCCAATGCATTGGGTGAAGATTTATATCGCATTAGATAGACATGGTTGGAACGACAAGTTAATCTGGTTCAGTGATACAGGACTGAAACGAGGAGTGAACTCGGATCAAAAATGGACTTTGTCCACTAAGATAGTCTTGAAAATAAGTCTTGACTAATAAGAAATTATTTTATATGATTATGTGTGTATGCCACAATGTTTCATGTTATGTGTTATTATCATTGGGATTACATTTCATTACTATGATTTATACCATGTTATGATATTATGATCTCTTTTTCAGGTTAAGAAATTCAAAATGTTATGTTCTTATGAATATTATATAATTGATATTTCTTTTTTTACACTTAATGAGCATTTGAGCTCACCCTTTTGTATGTTTTCTTTTCCCCATTCCAGGAAGAATGGTATTATGTAGGATATTCCAAAAAAGAGACTCTATATATGATGAAATAAATGGGAGAAAATGTAGATGATTTATGAACCACTTTTTTATGTTTCCCAGTTTCTAAAGACACTATACCTATACGGTCCTACCATGGTTTTATTATATGTTTTAATATGTGTGCTTCAATTCTGAAGTAATAACCATTTATCTAAAGTATGGGTCATTATAGTTGGTATCATAGAAAAGGTATAATCAACCTTTGGAAACTAGGATGTGAATGCCTTAGTAAGAACCCTAGGGATATGTCTAAGCATAAAACATAATCTTAGTATTTTAGAAATTTCCATTAATAACCTATGATAATATCTAAAGTGTGAAATTTTATTACTGATTATGTTTTTTCCTATTGTAATTATTGTTTCTCACATTATGCTTCTTGGTTTTAGTCAATGGATGGAACCCAAATGAACCGTGTCAATGATGAATGCGACCGACAATGAAATGATTATCCCCCTAAGAAACCAAACGTTATGGGAGATGGAATGAAAAATCTTGTAGCCATGCTCACACAACATTCTCAAGCAATAAATCATAAAGGACTTCCAAACGAGCAAAGGAAGGAGCAACATTCTGTTGAATTCTTCATGAGGCAGCGTCCACCTTCATTCTGCGGGTCTTCTGATCCATTAGTGGCTGAACAATGGATTAGTACCAGTGAAAAGATATTTTCAGTTCTACAATGTTCTGGATAGGTCAATTTCATATTATAATTGTATCGTTTAGAAGGTGAAGCTGATCAATGGTGGAATCTTATCAAGAATACGAGGAAAATGGTTGAAGTTGAGTCCATGGAATTGGATGAGTTCAAGACCTTATTTTTCAATAATTACATCCCTCATATTCTTCGAATAGAGATGGAGAATGAGTTTCTTTAACTATAGAAAAAGGATGATGAAAGAGGATGGTACCTACAAAGCAAATTTTACAAGACTTCTAAGGTATGATTCTGGAGTTATTATCCTACCTAAGAGTAAGATTGATCGATTATTTAGTGGCATAAAACCATGTCTTCGAAGTGTGTTATCCATATGAGACGTCAATTGCTATGAGGAAATTGTTCAATGTACTATCAAGGTTGATATGGAGATTGAAGTAACCCATATATCATATGGGTTTTATAAGAAGAGGAAAATGGAATTCAAAGGATAATCTAAAGACCAAACTGAAAAGAAGATGAGTTTTCCTTTATGCTCAAATTGTGGAAAGAAACATGGAGGGAATTGTCTTAAAGGGACAAGAAAATGTTTTACATTTGGAAAAGATGTTCATCGGGAAATTGAATGTAAAAATAATGGGAATAATATGTATAATGATGCGAACAAAGAAAGGGATACACAAAATGCACCTCAAACACTTCAATGATTAATGTTCAAGGAGATGGGGCATTATTCTAGTCAATGCCAAATTCCAAGGGTTGTTAATGATGATCAACGTCAACAAACTCTTAGGTCCAATGAAAAAGGAAAGTCACATTCAATTACAATCAGCAACATGGAGTATGATAATGATGTGGTGAAAGGTACAGTTACTATACACTCTAAAGTAGAAAATGATTTATTTGATATTGGATTCACCCACTCATTTATTTCAGAAGAATTTTAAAAGGGTATCACCATATTACCTCATCAATTAGATGCTTAGTTAGCTGTGACAACTCTTAATGGCACATCGGTCGCAGAAAAAGATTACCATTCTTCTCCGATTAAATTTTGTGGTAAAGTGCTTCCTGAAAATCTTTTGATCCATCCTATATTATAATTTGATGTGATTGTTGGAATGGATTGTCATTATTTATATGGAGATCATATCAATTTCCAAATAAGGGAAATAAAATTTAATATTCTTGATCAATCTATGATCATCTATCGATGCAAGGACGAAGATGACCTTCCAGTGGAAATTTATTCCATCTTATGGGTCTTGATTCAACTAAATGAAGGTTATTTATCTCAAATGGTTAGGGTGAAAATCACGATTAAGAATACACCCATTTTATAGGAGTTTGATGATGTCTTTTCGGAGTAATGGCCAGGTATTCAACCAAATCGTGATGTTGTGTTTTCAATAGAACTCATACCGGGTGAAATGCATATTTCAAGGAATCCTTATAGAATGGAAACAATTGAGTTGCAAGAATTGAAGAAGAAACTCAATGAGAATCTTTATAAAGGATCTATAATCTCTAGTGCGTCACCATGGGGAGCACATGTTCTGTTTGTTAAGAAGAAAGATGGATCAATGAGATTCTGAATTGATTATCGAGAACATAACAAGATCACTATAAAGAACAAATATCCTCTCCCACGCATTGATGAATTCTTTGACCAACTACGCGGTGCTCAATACTTTTCCAAGATTGATCTTTGTTCGTGATATCATCAATTAAGGTTCAAAATGGAGGATATACTAAAGACGGATTTCCATACAAAGTATGGACACTATGAATTTAGAGTGATGCCATTTGGTCCTACTAATTCCCCTGCTCTCTTCATGAATCTAATGAAAGGAATCTTTAGAAACTATCTTGATCAGTTTGTGGTAGTCTTTATAGACAATATTATTGTCTATTCAGTGAACAAGGAAGAACATTGAGATCACTTGAGAATTTTATTAAAGACCCTATGAAATGAGAAGATTCATGCCAAATTTACCAAGTGTGAATTTTGGATTCAAAAAGATTCATTTTTGGTTCACATAATCTCAAAAGAAGGGATATCTGTGGATCCAGCAAAAACAAAGGTTATCAAATGATGGTCGAGACCAACAATAGTAACTGAGATCCGATTTTTTCTTAGCATGGATGGATATTATCGATGTTTTGTGAAATAATTTTCATGGTTATCTAATCCACTCAGCAGGATGAATCGAAAAAGAGTTTAGATCATTTGGGCGGAGGAGTGTGAAGATAACAACAAGGAGTTATAACGAAGGTTATCCAGTGCACCTGTTATCACACTACCTTGTAGTATAGAATGGTTTGTGATGTATAGTGATGCATCAAAGAATATATTGGGGTGTGTTCTCATGCAAAATGATATGGTGATAGCTTATGCGTCACGACTGTTGAAAATCCATGAGAAAAATTACCCTACTCATGATTTGGAGTTAACTGCAGTAATCTTTGCATTAAATATTTGAAGGAATTACCTTTATGGTGAAAGTTGTTATATTTATACTGATCCTAAAAGTTTAAAGAATATTTTCACACAAAAGGAGTTGAATATGTGCCAATGAAGATGGTTGGAGTTGATTAAGGAATATGACTGCTCAATTCATTATCACCCTACAAAATCAAACAAGGTTGAAGATGCATTAAGTTGAAAAGTCCATGCTATCTTATCCATGATGAGGATAAAAAAAGATCCAATATTTATGGATTTACAATGGACAAATCATGGAATTATAACGGAAGGGGAAAAATCTTATCTTTCTCAAATGAATGTTCAACCATCTATACATATGAACATTAAAGAGGCACAAAAATTAGATGTAGAGTTACGAAAGAAGCTAAGAAATGTAGTTCAATTTCACATTGATAGTGATGAAATAATAAGGTTCAGTAATCGGGTTTGTGTTCCTCCCATCCCAGAATTAATGAAGGAGATGTTGTATGAGGATTATAGTTCTTCATTTTCTATTCATCCTAAAAGCACGAAGATGTATAGGGACATGAAATAGTACTTCAGGTGGGATGGAATGAAATGAAATGTTGTTGAATATGTCTCTCGATGCTTGGTTTATCAGATAGTTAATGATGAGAGACAGAAGTCTAAGGGTATGTTACAATCATTACCCATACATGAATGAAAATGAGAAAACATCACTATGGAATTTTTCACTAGACTTCCTAATATATCCAAAGGCAATAATTCTATCTGGGTTATTGTTGATCGTCTTACGAAGTCTTCACACTTCATTTCTATTAGAGAAGATTTCTCTCTGGATCAGCTTTCCAGGATATATGTAATGGAAGTGGTATGATTGCATTGAGTGCCACTTTAAATTATATCTGATCGGGATCCGAGGTTTACCTCGTTGTTCTAGAGAAGTCTTCAGTTAACTCTAGATACAATGTTGAGTTTTAGCACTGCTTATCATCCTCATACAGACGGTCAGTTAGAGAGAACAATTCAAACTCTAGAAGACATGTTAAGTGATTTCTCAATGGATTTCAAAGGTGTTTGGGATCAACACCTACCGTTGGTGGAATTTTCTTATAATAATAGCTTTCACTCCAGTATTCAGATGGCTCCTTATGAAGCTCTCTATGGAATGAAATGTTGAACTCCAACTTGCTGGGTTGAAGTTGGGGAATGAAATCTATTAGGACATGATCTTTTTTGATGAGATGGCAGAAACGGTCCGATCTATTCAACAATACATAAGAGTGGCTCAGGGTCGACAACAAAGTTATGCTGACAACCGAAGAAAAGACCTAGATTACGAAGTGGGTGATAAACTGTTCTAACGAATTTTTCTTTGGAAAAGTGTACTGAGATTTGGAAAGAATGGAAAGTTGAGCCCTAGGTATATCTGTCCTTTTGAAATACCGGATCATGTTGGGAAGGTAGCTTACTGATTGGAAATTCCACCGAATCTCTCTCAAGTTCATGATGTGTTCCATGTATCTCTCCTGAGAAAGTACATACCCGATCCTTCACATGTACTATGCTCCGAAGTTGTACCATTAGAGCAATATATTTCTTATTAAGAATAGCCGATAGATATTATGGATCGTAGCGAAAATGTTCTACTGAACAAGACCACTCACTTGGTGAATGTTTTATGGAGGAACCACCAATTAGAAGATGCTACATGGGAGCTTGAGGATATGATGAGGGAGATGTATCCTCATCTATTTGTTACGAAGTGACAAATTTTGAGGGAGAAATTCATTTAAAGGGATGTAGAATGTAACAACCTGATATTATATGAGAATTATATATTTTTATATCTTATGTTATACGCAACATCAAAGGAATCTTTCACTACACACAACACTAGCTTGGATTTCGTTATACGCAAAATCAACCTTCCTCGATTGCGTGTGTTGTACGCAATATCGACATTCACTAAACAACAATATGTTATTGAAATATTATATAAACATTCTATTATGAATAGTATTAACCTCATTTTGAATTTTACAACATTATTATCTATCACATTTTCTAAAACATGGTATGTGAACAAAATAAATTTTTTGGGTAAAATAAGTATTTTTAAAAAAATGAATTTTTCCCCCTTTTAACAGTGCACCAACATTAATTCTAGTTTTTGACATGTTTATAAGTTCAATTTTACAAAATAAAATTATTTTTTGAAATCAAGTTATAGAAATTTACCTGGGATAATTTTTTCACATTATTCTGATAACTTCCATATTTTAATGAATAGAAAACACACACTATATTTTAATTAAAAACAACTTTTTTCATCGCAATAATTTATATGGATAAATTATAATATTGAATGGTTTTAAAGTATAAATAGAATATATTTTTACAATTTAATATAATGTATGTCATTACCATTAATTTTACATTGAATTCATAGGTAAAAACATTACAATATTTGGCAATGTTTTATCATTTAAAACTCGTTTTCTTAACAACGGGATTAATTTTTTAACTTAATTACTGCAACTTCAGTATTTTGAATTTTGAAAAATGGATTCCATTTTTGGATTCAGGGGGTTCAAAATATGTTAATAGGTTAGTTTTATTTTTATTGATATTATAATAGTAACTATGGTAATTTTTATTTACCACTGTTAAAGGTAAATCGGGTAATTAAAGGTAAAAATAAAATTATAAAATTACCCTAACACCTTCCAAAATTTTATCAAATGACTAAAATTAGACACTTATCACCTAAGGGTAGGAATAAATTAATTTCAGGGACTTTTGACCATTATAATAATTTAATTATTATTAAAACCAAAGAAAGTGACAACATGTCACTATCTTAAATCTTATAAGTATAATAATTTTAATTTACAGATAAACATCATGAAACTTTGATCATGAATAGACTCTAGAAATATAATAAAATTATCTACATTATTTGATTTTATTTAAAATTTTTAGGGATTAAATTATTATCATTAATTATGACGCAATAGTGATGTTGAAACTACTTTATTGATTGAATTATCAAATAAATGATTCTAAAAGTATTAAAATAAATTTTATATGAAATATTTATTGTTATACACTAATTTTCTAGATAAATATGACATGTTATTAATCTATTAGATATTTTATTTATAACATATATTCTGTGTATATTTTATTTAAATTCAAATAATTGAATAGTGTCAACATTGACACTATTGTTATTTTCTAAAAATTACATATTATAAAATTGTTTAAAAATCATAAAAATATTTAAAAATTATTAATTAAAATTTATATGGTCGAAAATGTAATAATGTATAAAATTATGGACAATTAACAACATATAAGTAATAATTTATATTGATTTAAAATTTAGAATATTATTACCACAAATAAAATTAAATAGATTATATAAGGATAAACCAAGTTGATAATGCTTAAAATAAATACCTAATGTGAATAAATTTTATTGTTTGATGATATTACAACCCTATATCATCTAATATTCGGATTTCAGTCATTTTTGGAGGTTTTTATGTGGGTTTGAAATTTATTATAAATTAATATTTCTTATAATTCCAAAGGTGCACCTCTCCTCCCTTATAAAAGGGCACCTCCTCCCTCTTCAGTTTACACAACTTTGAGCATTCAAGCTCTGCCAAAATCTACCAATTTCTCTTCTCAAAATCCCTAATAACATAATAGAGGTTTTTATCTTCTTCAAAGACAATTTGAGTATCCTAATAGGATGTTTTAAAGAGGTGTGTCGAAGAAGAGGTAATATCCTTTACCGATTCTTTCAAATTCATTTCTTCTTCTTCTTAATCTACTTTTTTTTTAGTAATAATGTAATAACATCAGTATCGCTTATATACTGATATGTTTTTATATATATGAAACAACCAAATTTCACCTTTGATCCATCCTATAGAAAATGAAATCATAGCGCGTGCGTACGTACGGAATACCGTCTCCACGCCGTGCTGTAATCTATTTTTCCACCACCACCTTACATGGATGGGTATATGAATAGAAGAAATAACTATATTTGATTATTAAGTGATATTTATTCTAAAATATTATACACCATGCACTTAAATACATTTCCACAATCATGGGAACGATATCGTCCCTCGTACGTACGTACGACTTACCGTCTCCACGGTGCGATGCGATTCATTCTACACGATCTTCACTACACCATGATTATATAAACAAATTGAGTTAATAAATATGATATATATTATAAAAATACCATTCTATAAATGATGTATCTATAACCTAAAAATAGGAAGAATAATTCATTTGACAAAACACACATAAGATCATAAATCAATAAACAACCGAATAATGAGTAACAGTGAAATATTACTAATAAGAAGATACGAATATGACCATATATGATATCATAAAAATGAATATGAATCTGGAATAAGTCAATGACATTGTTGAAATCATTATACAGGAGGTTCAGATACGTACAAAGCATATCGGACCTAAGGTATTGAAAAATCTCACAATCTCATTTTTATCCATGATTATTTATACTTTTGAATTTACTGGGGAATATTTATCATCCACATACAAGATTCCTCAATATGAAATATTATTTCTATCCTCCTACAATTTTTTTAATCCAATTTTACCTATTGGTGAATTTTTAGTAAAAGATATGAATGGAATCTTTTGCATTTTTAGTACGAGATACTTTTTGACTTTTTCTGCCAATGTACGAGAAAAATTATTTTTTAAAATTATACGACATGAATTGATTATTATGATTCCATAGAACATTATTTCCATGAAGCGTCCTTTAAAAATTTTCTTGTTTATTTTTAATTAATGTATTTTAGTTTAAAATGGAATGAAATATTAAGAATGGAGTTCAAGTGTTTTTATCAAAATTATTTTCCATCTAAGATAATATAGAGTTTTGTTTATATCTCTATTATTACATTGATTTTATTATGTTGTGAGGGAATAATTTTTATAAATTCCTTTATCTTATATGAATTGTTTTATGATCCCACGATGTTTAAAAATCCAAATTTTTTATATGGGTTTTGAAATGATGTATGATTTGTGATTTTGTGGAACACATAAGAATGTTTTAATTATAAAATGAGTGGGACCTATATCTCCCGACAATTCATTGGGTGAAGATTTATATCTCATGAGATTGATATGGATGTAATAAAAAGTTAATCTGGTTCAGTGATAACAATTTTTTGAAAATGGAATGGGTAAAGTGAAAGCCCTAAAATCTGTAAATATGTGATATGTTAAATTAGCATTAAATCATTAGTTTTGAAAGAAAATGAATAAAATTAAATATCATATTACTTTTCAAGAATTTTGATAATTTTAATATGAATATATATGTACTTGACTTCATTACATTTTATATGCACAATATCATCTAGTGTTGTTCATTGATCAATTTTCACAACATCTCATTCGATAAAAAATGTTGATGAATTTTTTTAAATGATTGAAGAATTAGTTGATCATATAATATATAATATAATGACATGTAATTCATTATATCCCTAGTTTTAATAATTAAAAATAGTTATCAGAGGTCATCCAATATGCATAAATCATCATGTAGTGAATTAATACATTAATCATGAAACATTATTCTAAAGATAAAGATAATCCCTTCCATAAATTGTTATCCCTATTTCCCATCAAATATAAAATATTTCAAAATATGTTAACTAAATTTAGAACAAAATCAACATAACATTAATCCTTCAAATATCATTCTGTTGATCTTAATGGTCACATACCAAATATGTGAATATATAGATAATATATTCACCAGAAGCATCATAACAACCAGAATTAAAAAAACCCTCAATGAAATCAAATAAATTTTTCCACATTAAATAAATAATACATTAGTTTATTAAATATATTCTTTAAATCAAAAACAATCTAAACTCTATCAATGATAACACAAACTAATTTTTTAAAAAAATAATTAAACAATTTTAGGTTAATAAATTAAAAAGAAATATAATTTTTAATATCAATAATCTCTTTATAATGTCATCTATACCTAAACACAATATACATAATGTGGTTTTCCATTTCCCCTATTCATGTGTTCTCCATAAAAAATCACCTTCCCATTAAATAATGTTTCCATGTCATTAGTATAAGTTATCATATTATTTAAAATAATTAATATAATTCATCAATTGAAAATTATATGTATATTTCAAAATTATTGAATTATAATACATAAATACTTCAGTGATTCCACTTAATTATTAAAATATATTCTATTATTCATAATTTTAATACTTAATACCTCTTTTCATTTATATATAATACGGTGTCTCATTAGCATCGTGGAAAACCTGTAGATTCACCACATTTCTAATCATCTTCATGAAATATTCTTCTAGGAAATAATTTTTTTTAATTCCAATACATTCAAAATTAATAACATTAAACCATAATTGACACATTAGAGAAACCATTATTCCCATCCATTATGTTAAATGGACTTTTATTTTTTCCACTAATATCAATTACTCTAGGTACATGATCACCACAAAAAAGGTATCACTGGATTATTTTAATACATTCTAAAAATTTATTATTCCCTGATTCATACATATTGGAAATGAATATATAATTCCTCGATGATCTCTACTACCTATGAAATTGGAGAAATCTATCATTATATTCATTGGAGGGGTTTATAATTGGTTAGAGTTCTTGTTGATAATAATAATTCATGATAACTTATTAAAAATAATCAAATGATTTATTAAATGTTATATCACCTCATTTTATTGTTAATTAACACATTTTTTATCATGTTCCATGTTAACCAAGTTCGTTATGTTTCCCACAAATTACATAACTAAAAATTTATAGTGTCAGAAACACTAATCATAGTTGAAAACCACATAATCATGAAACATCAATTATATTATGACTAAATTTGGACACTATAATTACAATTTAGGATACCTTATGATTACACTATAAAATCAATAGTAATTAGTCAAATAAATTATAAAGTTTCATCGAAAGTTAGTGATTTTTCAAAAATAAAAATTCCCTAGGAGTGTTGAGGTATTTCTATAGAAAATGAAAATTTTATCCACGAGATGATGATTATGTCTAGAAAAATATGCCCTTTTAAAATTTATTTCACCTTAGTACAACTGTACTAGATACATATTGACATTTAGTACCATTATAGGGATTCAATTTCATGGAAACCACTCATCCAATTTTTTTTAAAAAACATTATTGGAAATTTTCATAAACATTTACTCATCCTTATATTTATCCATACACGTATAAATAGATATATATAGAGAAGCATCCTTTTTCATGACCTTCCCCCTAGGGCCCGCATCGTGACTACCCCAAGCCCGCCTTCCATAGGCCAGGGGCTGGCAACTATAACCAAGGCATAAAACCCTAAACTGGGAATGTAATTCCTTTATAACAGTAAACAAACACAATATAGAATGCAACTAGAAGTAAAAAAATTAAGTAATAAAGAATAAAAAAGAGTGTGTTGAAGGTAAATGGGGCTAGAAATACAATCCCAACAGTTAAGTACAAAACAACTAAAAAGATAGTACAACTAATGAAAAGATGTAAAGCAGCAACTGGGTGGTCCTCCGGAATTCCCACCTGAAGGGTGGGTACAGATGGCCTCCTCAGCACCCCAAGTCCGTATGTCTACTTCGTGTACATCTCACCAAGTGGTCCACCTCAGGGTACAATCTAGTTCTGCTACTCTCTGCCCCGATCAGTGAAGTCTGTCATCTATATCCAACACAATGATGTTCGGGCATAGCCCGTGTAGGGGTGAGTATAATGATACTTAGTAGGGACCCCGAGACCCTCAAGGTCTCACAAAATCCAACAAGGATAACTATAAAGTAGGGATTCAACAGATAACCCTTACATAGGTATATGGCAATACATATACCTATGTTATTTAGTAACCCATCTCAATCATGAGGAAAACACGAATGTCATTGACTCATCTCATACTAGGATTTCAGTGAAGTATAGAAGTACATATGATTAGTAGAAAAGCTAGATCATTTTATAAAATCAAGAGGCACTACTTCTAACCAAATGGTGTCTGACCCACACATGATCAATATGAACTATCCCTCGCAATGACCCACAAAATATCGATAGGTACTAACCCCCTTAATGACCCACACAGGATTTTACCTACAAAAGATCGGTATGCACTAAACACCACAATTACCCAAATAGGATTTGTCCCACACAGGATCGGTATGTGCTGACCCACATAGGATCCTTGAGTGCTGACCCACACAAGGTCTAACCCGCACAGGATCGGTATGCACTGACCCACACAAGATCGCTGAGTTCTCACCTCTGTATGATCTATCTCCAGCCTCCGCCTCACTATCAGCCACATGATTCCTCGCACCATGTGTACTCAAGTTCTGTATAATTTTCCCTCGAGATATTAGTCGTAACTAGACGGCTACTAAACTCCACAAAGGAGTAACCTAAAGAACCACCATTTCGTATGGGTTCTAACGTGACATGTGGTGTGTGAATCGGACGCCCGGTCTGTGAGATATTTTTATTTCCGTTCGAGGGGATCAGTTGGTTTTCCGGTTCAAACCAACCCAAACATACTCCAACTATGTGAAAACCTAAAGTGGATTTTTCCAATAGAACCGTCTCGCTATCTAATCGATGTCTCCGCAAACAGTTCATCGATTGGACACCTGTTTCCCAAGATACGGGCAAAAATGTGTATTCGGGTCAAACTGGTCTGGGTGCGGTCCGGCCCAGTCGAACAGACCAGACCTATCTCAAGACTAGATCAAGGTCCACACTGATCTGCAGGTCTAACCCAGCCTAAGGGTCCAGCACGGTCCTAGGGGAAGGCACGACCCATGTGGGCGGCCTGGCCCGAAGGCGGCCACACCCGTGGGTGGCCCGACCCGAGGAGTCCCGGTCGGAGGCGGCCCGGCCCGTGGCTGGCTGGCCAGATGGTTTGGAGGCCCAGCTGGCCGCACATGGGGGAGGGGTGTGCGGCGCACCCTAGAATCCCATGGAACCAGAGGTAGGAACCAGTTGGGTCACCCGCGGAACCCGATTGGTCCCGCCTGTAGTGCGCACTGGCGGCCGGCGTAGCCGGCCGGCCCTGGTTTTGCCACCGCGACGTGACATAGAAGTGGTTTTGCTGGCCTCCACGTGGCGCGATGGCGCCCCGCCGCCTTCGCCGGGGCCCAGTCTAGCCAAGACCACTATCTCCTCCGCACGGTGCGACGACACCGCTCTCATAGTCCAACTTCCCCATCCCAACTGGCCTCGACCCCTTCTTTAGTGCGGCGTGACGGTGCTGCACCCCTCTGGATACCCGGTGGCACTTGAACTGCTGGATTTCTTCACGGCCGGCCCGATGCCGGTCACGTTGCTCCATCACAGTCTGCTCTATTGGTGGCACCATTGCACCACTGTCGTCATCAACAAACAAGAACAATAAAAAGGGGGATGGTCGGGCCGTGTTTGTGCAGTCTGAGCCCTCCTCATTATGGTGTCGTCATTCGACAATTCACATTAACAAATTCAACAACATAGAACATGTATAAAATCAACTCAAAATCCACCTACCTTGAATATCAATATTCGCTGATGAATTCACGATAAGGAGAACGCCGTTCCATTGAAGTTAGAAAATGATGATAAAGTTGACATCGTCGGCGTTCTCCAAGGATGACGATGTTTCCCTTTATTTACCTGGTTGTAGAGGGAGTGAGAGATGTTTGTCATTCTTCATTGTAGAGGGGCGTTCTTCATTTAAAGAATAATGTCATCCATGTTTTTCCAAGGATCCTCTCTCAATGTTAAACCAAAAGGAAGTTTCCAACCCCAATGATAATAGACTATCTGTTATTTTAAATTGATGGCAATAATTGAATGAAATCAAATCAATTATGTTACATCACATAATTAAATGGGTGGAGTAGGCTCAATAAATTGAGGTGGAAGGTGATGAGGCTCCCCACATAATTGGAGGTTCCAAGGGGGATAAGGAAGTATAAAGCACGTGTGGGCCAGACCATAATAATATCCTCCCAAGGGAGGTTTTTGTCGGGTGAGCCCCACCACCATAACCTCCCATGGGAGGTTTGGGTGTGGTGGCCCCCTCCTCTAACCACCCTATGGAGGTTTCAACCACCAAAATAAAAATAAATTTAACCATTTATTTTTATTAAATTTAATTAAAACCCACCAAAATATAACTTCTATTCTCTTTAGAATGCAACTACGGTGAAGGTCTCACTAAGAAAGAATTGAAACTGTGAGGTCTACAGTGCGCAAGTAGTTCAGTTCCAAGAACAGGTTCTAGATATATATAATACTTCTCAAACGTTTATTGATTGTACCCAAACTAATCATCAGAAATTGATTCTAGGCACACGAGGCCTTGGAATCAAGTGCCGTCAGAAACTAAGGACTCGTAAAATTCCCGTGAATTTCAAAAAAAAATCCACAGAATTTCCGAGTCTATACATTATCCCCACCTCAGGGCTTTACATACTCGTAGTCTACAACTCGAACAATGGAAACAAGTGGGGGTACTGAACACGCAACTGTGCCACCCACTGCAATGGGCTCATCTAGAGGTTCTCGTGCTACATGTGAATGCGTACAAGAGGTATCGTCTGCCACATAGGATCTTCTCCTGTCGATCCTCAATCTCTACTAGAACCTTCATGGAAGTCGCCTCGTCATCGATGTCTAGATCCTTGTGGCCAATGATGTGGGAAGGGTCGTGCACGTATCTCCACATCTGATATATGTGGAAGAGTTCGTGGACCCGGTGAAACTGAGGTGGAAGAGCCAAGCGGTAAGCCACCTCGCCTACTCTGCTGAAGACCTAAAAAAGTAAGGTGAATAGCTGAGACAACTTGTTGCCTCAGCCAAATCATTATAAACCTCATCGAGATAAGACCCATAAGAAGACATGGTCGCCATGCTCGAACTCCAGAGGTCTCCATCTTCTATCAGCAAACAACTTCTGCATTCTATATGCATTCTTCATCCGCTCCTGGATGATCTACACCTTCTCCATGGTAGCCCATACCATCTCGGGTCCCACAGGTGCTGACTCTCCAAGGTTTGTCCAGCACATTGGCGATCAACAAGGTCAACCATACAAGTCCTCAAAAGGTTCCATACTAATGGTGGAGTGATAGTTGTGGTTGTAGGAAAACTCTACTAATGTTAAGTTATCCTTCCAGCTGCGACCAAATGTTAGGACACATAATCATAGCATGCCATCGAGGGTCTGAATAGTCTTCACGGTTCGACCATATTTCTGAGTATGGAAAGCGGTGCTCAAGCGAAGCTACATCCCAAAAGCCTCCTAAGACCCCTTATATAGCCATGAAGTAAACTGTGTGTCATGGTTAGAGGCAAAAGAATAAGGAAATCCATTCAAATGAACAATCTCATACACATAGAGGTGTCCCAAGCTGTCTACTAAGCCCTGGTCTCTGATCTGTAGGTAGTGGGATGACTTGTTGAGTCGGTCAACGATGACCCATATTGAATCGTGACTCCTGTATGTACGTGGAAGACCCATCAAAAATTAAATTGATATCCCATACCACTTCCTCTCTTGGACCTCTAAGGGATGAACCACGAATGCCGGTACATGGTGCTCCGCCTTCACTAGCGTACAAGTGAGGCATATGAGACAAACTCTGCAACTACCTTCTTCATACCTAGCCAGAAGTGCTGTTGTCGAAGGTCCTGGTACATCTTCATCACTCGTAGATGTACCTCTAGAGGGGAACTGTGGAACTCCCTAAACACATCCTTATAAATTGAAACTAGTACCACTGTACATCCTCTGAAAATAATGATGTGCTCCACAACTTCAGAAAATCCATCAGGTGCATGCCCTGTGGATATCTGAGCACGTCGTTTCTCGTAGTCAGTGTCCCCACAATGTGCTTCCCTGACTCGTTGTAGGAGTGGAGGAGTAACTGTACGAGACTGTAGATAGGCTCCTCCATCCCTATCCATGAAGGATATCTTTATGGCAGCCAGCTGCTATTTCGCCTCTCCTAGCAATTGATTGCATGTTCTCCTGCTGAGAGAATCTACTACAACATTCCCCTTCCCCGATGTATAGACTATCTCAATGTCATAATCCTGGAGGAACTCAAGCCAACACCGATGTCTTAGGTTTAGGTCCTTTTGTGAGAAGACACACCTTAAAATTTGGAGATTAGAGTAAAACGTAAACCATTCACTCAACCAACTAAGGGTGAGACTAGACAATTGTAAAGGACATGACTAAACTATTCTTCAACTATTTTCTAAAAGAGTTGCTATGATTTCTCATTTTCCAAAAAGTGAAATCTGATCTCATACCCAGAATGAACCACATCCATTTCCCAATATAGTAAATCCTTACATCAATGGTACTAATTCATGCCATGGACGATATCGTAAGGCCTTGGTGCTACTACCATGAGATCCAACTATTACTCTCATCTCCAATGGTTGATTTACATTGTCGTCATTCGTGTGTGGTCACTAGGTCCCCTCCAGTAGGAATCTCGAATGTGTGGGGCATGTCAATGGTTTTAACCGGATCCTCTTTGTTTCAACAACACAGAAAGGAAGGAAAGAAAACGTCAGAAGGACAAGTGTCTTTTATTACTACAGATCAAGGTAAAAAGACAACAATCAACCACAAAAAATGACATCAATGAAGATAGAATCATTATGAACAAAGGACTCTATTTATGTATCTAGTCCCACTCTTGTCAACCTGCTCCGAGAGCACAAGGTGAACCATTTAGGGGTGGTGGTACTAGTGCTCGATGACTCTAACCACCATATGTTAAAGGACCTCCTCCACTACCTCATCCACCGCTTAGATGATGCTCAATCTCCTACCATTTCCTCTACCTTGGTGGTTCCTCTAATGCCTACTGATCATTTGGGTGGGGATTCGGACAGTCACAGCCTCTGTGACCATGTCCCCTGCAGGAAAAATAGACCATTATCCGTTCAAAGCTCCATCTGCCTCGGGATCCCCGAACACCCAATTCCGCATCTTGTGGTCATCTAATAGTAGATCTATCATGCTTGTTACCCTGTGTCATCTACCTACTTCCTGCTACAGATGACTCGGATACTGTTAGAATTCCCTCCGGCATGTGCAACAGCTCCCGAGCATGCACAGGGCGTAGAGTCGCTTGTACAAACTCCTCCCTGAAAAGACACTATATGTTCACCCAGGTTAGTGCCGCCTCATAATAAAACAATAGCATCAGTCTCCGACACCACTCATCTTCTCTCTGAATGATAATAATAGCTAGGTGCACCATCAAGTCTGCGAGTTTCCAAACTGTGTGGAAAACTCGTGCTACGAACTCCAGCCAGCACCCAGTTGTCTGAAAATATTTCTAACCTCGAAACCTCTGAGGCCTCTGTTATATGAACCCATGTAACGCGATCACGCAGCGCACACCCTATGCTGTTGGGGCTAATGGAAACAGTAGCCTAGCGGGTAGTGGTACCGCTAGTTCCTCCACTGTGATGGGGCCCTACACAGAGGCCTCATCGTTCGGTGGGCTTCCATCACACTCTCCACTCAGAATCTGCGATGACTAACTAAGTGAAGATATCCTAAAAAAACAAGTGCTCAATGATCAAAAGTATACCTAGTGAGATAACCTAGTTGAGATGATTTAAAGAAACACTTTTGAAATACACATGCAATCAGTGTTTTAATGCACTAAGTCAGAAATCAGAAGTCATGGTCATGGTGTACGGATATGACGGCCGCCACACCAACACTGGACTCCCTGAACTGAATACCACACTTGGTACCCTGAACACCATTTCTTCACAGAAAATAATGATCAGAGTCTTGAGTTCTGCAGTATAACTGACTCCTCTAATACAAATTTGTCATGACCCATCCCCCAGGTCTTGTATCGTGACCACCCTAAACCCACCTTACATATGCCAGGGGCTGGAGACTAGTACCAAATGTTTAAAACCATAAACTGTTAAGTTCTTTCCTTTATAACAACAAACAAACATAACATAGTACGCAAATTCAAGTAAAACACTAATTAAAATAGAATACAAAAGAGTGTGCTAAAAGTAAAGTGGGATAGAAATAGAAGCCCAACAGTAAAGTACAAAACAACTGAAAAGATAGTACAAATGAACAAAATTAGTAAAGAAGTTACTCGGTTGTCCTCCAGAATTTCCACAAGAAGGGTGGGTGCATATCGATTCCTCAGCACCCCAAGTCTGTCCTTCCTCTCCGTGTACGTCTCGTCAAGTGGTCCACAACCGGGAACAAACCCGTTCAGCTACTCTCTTCCCTGATCATCATTGCCCATCATCTGAAACTAACACAACGAGGTGCGGGCATAGCCAGTGCTTTGGTGAGTACAATGATACTCATTAGGGAACCTGAGACCCCTAGGTCTCACATAATCCATCAATGATAACCACAGAGTATGGAGTCAACAGGTAAACCTTACTTAGATATATTCCATTACCAATACGAAAGTTATTTAGTAACCCATATCAATCATGAGGAAAACTGGAATTTCATGGACTTAACCCAAACTAGGAATTCAGTGAAGTATAGAAGTACATATGGATACTCACGAAGCTAGATCATCTTATTCTATCAAGAGGCACTGCTTCTGACCATACTGAGTCTGACCCATACAGGATAGATAGGTAATAACCCCCACAATGACCCACAAAGGATCGATAAGTACTAACCCCCACAATGACCCACACATGATCTGACCCACATAGGATCGATAGATACTAAACCCCGAAATTACCCACATAGGATCGGTATGTACTAACCCCTGTAATGACCCACCTAGGATCAGACCCACACAAGATCGGTATGCGTTGAACCACATAGGATCGCTGAGCTGTCACAACCCAACCCTGCCCAGGCTTGAGCCATAACTACCCCAAGCCCGTCTCCATATGCCAGGGGTTGGCGACAAGCACCGAAGGCTAAACAACTCGGGGATGCCTTTACCTGAGTACCTCTACACACATACACGCAGCACACTCAATACAAAATTGCAGAGTAATAGAAAATACAAGTAATGAAAAAGGGAAACTGCTATATATAAACCACAATGTGAATCAACTTCTAAACGAACAAAGAAATTACTAAAAGTAAACTGGAATGGAAAAGGGGAAAACATGCGCCCAACCAAAAAAGTGCCACAACCCAGAAACAGGTAAACAAAAGAAACAGCTGGAAGGGTCCCCCACCTGGAAACCGACTCCGAACGTCGCACGCAGTCCATGATCCCATGCTCCTAAGCTCCTTGGAAGTCACGCTCCACCTGTCCGTCGTCTGCGAGGGCACACTAAGTGCAGGCAAATCCCAAGCAGGGGTGAGTATAAAAATACTCTGTAGGATACCCCGAAGGCTCATAGGAGAAAAAAAGGAGGTACCGAAGGGTGAGAAGTAGATCGAACAGGGAAAAGTAAAGGAGTAAAGCTGAAAGGGAAGTAGAGAGTACAGTAGAATACTAGTACAGAGTCCAGATCAACCCAACAAAAGAAAGGAGGCAGAATCATCCAGACACATGAAGCTGGAAACGGTGAGAAGATGAACTTCTCATCGAGGCTTCGCTACCTATAGTAGGAGAGTAGTCTCATCCAACCACAAGAAGCTAGAAACGGAAATCATGTAGCATACCCGACGCGTCTTCGCCTATCCTGGAAGGAGAGTCGCCAAAACCCAAGGAGTGGGTACTAGAACAAGGTATATACACATACATATGCTCAATAAGAAGCTCGCACAAGCTCATAAGGGGATCTCCATCCCGTAGCTCAGCCCAAGGAAGTGTGTATCCAAAAGTCCCAGAAGTAAACACCATCGGTGCCCAACATCCTGCACGTTTCCCCCTAACTACAAGTTAAGGGGCTCAAACCTCCGCTCCTCGACACTATCCTCTTTGCGCAGCACTGAATCGCTCATACGATTTTAAATCGCATCACAAAAACGCGTCTCGGTGGGGAAAAGTGCCCCTCATACTTGAGAGTTCTGGGTTAAGTCAAACCACGCCTCATCACTGCCCCACAGTCGAGAGGTCTCTTCAAAGTCAAAGCTGTCACCACACTGACCCATATGACCAAGGGTCCCGCTTCGGTAATCACGGAGGAAAACCATAGGCTAGCCTAGTAGAAAGGGCTGAGCCTGGAATGCCAACATGTGTCCCACTGCCCTGCCCTGCTGGAGGGTAATCCATAACCAGATATCGGGTGACCCACAGCCCAGCCCTACTGAAGGGTAAACCAAAATACATCATCAGGTGACCAAATTCCCAGCCCTGCTGGAGGGTAGACCTTGATACATCATCAGGCGACCCACTGCCCAGCCCCGCTGGAGGGTAGACCTTGATACATCATCAAGCCACCCACTGCCCAACCCCGATAGAGGGTAGACCTGGAATAAGTCGACAGGCGACCCACTGCCCAGCCTTGCTGCAGGGTAAACCTAGAACTAGACGACGGGTGACCCACTGCCCATTATCTACTGGAGGGTAGACCCTAAGTGGTTGTCGGGTGACCCACTACCCAGTTTCTGCTGGAGGGTAGACACTAAGGGGTCGGGTGACCCACTGCCCGGTCTCCGCTAGAGGGTAGACCCTAAGTGTGTCGTGTGACCCACTACACAGTCTCTGCTAGAGGGTAGACCCTAGAAGTCAGGGAGAAACCCACGACCCAATACTTGTTGGAGGGTATATCTGAAGAAGTTGATGAGTAACACACTTCCCAGCCCCGCTGGAGTGTAAAACATGGAACATATATGGCCATCTCTACTGGAGGGTACAAAACTGGCCAACCGAACACGGAGTGGGTATCGCGCAACCACCTGACTCCGGAATCAGACCAGGGGAAACCACTCAACCCTGCTGATCTAAACCATCGAGCACAGAGTCGGGGAATAAATAAACCCCTCTAGTCAATAAACAAGATTCGAGGGACCGTCTACGTCGCAAGAGGTCAAAGGTACGCAAAGTAGAACACAACACTCACATGGGGCCCACACGACGTGTGGCCCCAAGTCAACCCAAAACGAGCGCACAAATGTTCTCAGGTAAATCCACAGGTACCTCCATGTACTCTAGTATACTCCCTGAGTATACCTCGTCTCGAGCCCAAAGGATAATGTGAACCTGGCACACAACGTCAACGCGAAGGCGTGAACATAACAACTCCATCTCAAAGGCCCATGCATGGCCAACCATGTCTTATGAAACATTTAAATCTCTCTCCCAAGAGTTCACGCGATCATATTCCATGGGTCCGCTACAACCACGGTAAAAGAACCACCACAGGGTCACCATTCACATTTCAACATTTATCAAGATCCCACAAGAGGCTCCACACAACCAAAAGGATCGCACCATTTTAATCCACCCAGAAAAACACGCGAGATCGACTAATTACTCACCTCCGACTGATATCCGACGAAAAAGTCACCAACACCGCCTCACGCCCGAACGACTTCCCGTGATCTCGAGCCTCGGCCCCGAAAACAGTCGGGCGCAATCCACCATTGCGATCCCCTCGAGAAAACACGTCAAAAGCACTACTCATATGAGTGCAATGGATATCCGGAGAAAAAGGTACATTCCGGCGCACCACACACAAGCGGTACTACGTGGGACCCACATCCTGGTCCCAAAATTCAATAGACGGATCACACCGTTGCGATCCTCTCGAAAAAGTACACAATGTAGGCTATTCACATGTCTAAGACGGTCGTCCGGTGATAAATCTGGAAAAACACCGTCAACGCCCAAACGGCCCTTGCGGGGCCCGAATCATCATGCGGAATTATAGCGTGACGACTGCGCTAACGCGATGCCCTTGGAAAAGCACCCAACATCGACTGCTCGCACGCCTCGAACGGACGTCCGATGAAAATTCAATAAATGCTGCGTGTAGGTCAAAAGACGGGCCATGGGTCCCACGCATCAACTCCAAATTCAACGACTAAAACCACCCTATAAAGTTTCGCCGCAACTCCAGGGTCCCAAAGCCGCTAACGTCGCTAAAAACAGACATCGAACGCACCTGCGCCGTCAAAATCAAGAATTCCCTGGATGTCCGCTTATGTGCTTTACGCTCGTGCCGTGTCCCCGAGACCCTCATATCGGAAGTTAAAACTCCCGAAACCACCTCTAAAGGTCCACCTCTACGTCGGGTCTGTGCCGCCGTAGACGGCGCGCAAAACGGACACCCGTAGCGAAAGCTACGGGCGTCAGAATATTAACAAGGGGGGAAACCCCCTTGGGCCGGTCTGGCCGGTCCACCCACAGCTGGCCCGCGGCCCGGCTGCGGGTCCGTTTCACTCTTTCGCGGCCTGCCACCACTGACCGGCCATCACGGCCGGTCCCTTTTCCCACAGCGACCCGCGATACACGGGTCGCGGTCCCGCCGCACGAGGTCCTGCACCTCGCGGCCCCCCCTGCCCGTTTCCCTACAACGGTGCCACTGCCTGGGACCCCGGACCGCCGCCGATATGTTGCGCCGCCACCGCGCCAGGCCGAGCTGCTGCGCCACCTGGGAAGCCACCGCCACCGCCTCCATCCTCGGACCGCCGGATTCCCCCGCCTGGAGCAGCGCCGTCGCCGGAGATCGCCGGAAAACACCCAAAAACCCGTTGATCTTCGGCGGAGCACTGCGGTCACCTCAGAGCTCGGAATTTTGATCCAAAATTGATTATGGGAAGCTTAGAAAAACTAATACGCAACTACATAGGTTGTTCGATGATTAAACATCAAATCGACGCATAAAATTGAATTCAAATGGTGGTTTGGAAATGAAAACGCAACGGAAACCTCCTACCTCGCTGGGCTTCGCCCGGAGCTTCGCGTCGATCCGTTGGAATCACCGTACCTCACTGGAGTCGCCTCTTAATATCGTCTCGCCGGAGATGGAGGAGGAGAGGGGAGAGGGTTTTTCCCGGGGGGGGGGGGGGGGGTTCAATGGGGAGGAAGGGGAGGAGGGGAGAGTTTAAATAAATAAACTCTTTAATTAAAAGTCACGACCCCTAAAACACCCGCGTCCAAACCCTATGGCGCGGTCAACACTAAGATCCCCCTAGGGTAAAAACCACCTCTCGAGCACAATTGTGGTCTTGGAAGTTTAATCCGAGACCCCTTTTTAATTTTATTAATCTTAGCGCATGAGGCCGTCAAATTACGAAAACGCTCCCGTGCCCATTTTTCACTGACGGCCTGCGCCCGTGAAAATTATAACCCTCCTAGGGTAAACGGTACGCTCTGAACTCAACGGTGCCCTCAGGTTTCCAATCCGAGCCACAATTTAAGTGATACTAGCATTTCACCGTTAAACGAATAAATAAATTAATTAATTTATCCGTTTAACGTTCCGAAAGAGAGTGAGGGTTCCAAACATCCCGCGCCGACATGTTTTATGTAGTTCCAAGGGTAAACACCCCCATTCTGGACCCATCAGTGCACTTGGATCTCTGATCCGGATCACTGTTTAGGAGTTATCCAATTTATTTGGCATTTCTAGTGTGAATGCACTTAAAATTTAATTCCATCCACTCCAGGGCTCGGAATCGCACACCGTCTGAAGGCGCTGCTCCGAAATAACATCATGAAATATCCCAAAGTCTTTCCCAGCAAAAACTGGGTTCTTAAATCATTCCATCCATGAATATTTTTGTCCCCAAAAAGCATAATTAGGTAGAATCATAGGGTACTAAGCCCACAATTGGCTTCCCATACCCAGAAGAACCCACGCACAACTCTGTGTTACCGCACACATACCAAAGGATTGACCCATTCATGCGACGTTGCCCCTTTCCGATGAAATTCAGCCACTCTAGAAATTGGGGTTAGGTAGAGTCGGTAGACAACCTCGCCATCCCTTTGCACGGTCTCAAACGGCCCGAAGGCTCTTGGGGGTATCTCACCTCCCCGATCGAACCTCTACGTCGCATGTCGCGACTCGAATCAACACCCGTACCTGGAACAAGGCCATGTGATTCCCTCCTTCAGAATATCCACATGGTGAAACACCTAAGGATATCTGATCACACAAGATTTCACAGTCGATGTCTCACTTCCGAGGCCCTCGTACACGCTCAGAAGCGAAGGATTCAACACCATCAACTAAAGGAAAAGGACTCGCGCCTTTTATCATGCCAACACAGGGTTACACTGACGACCCGCGCCACCCTGGTAACACCTCAGGCAAGGAGATGGGAGTAAACCATTCCACGCACAGATTCTAACAATTCTACTGAAAAAAGGTAGAATAGCTGTATAGCGTACCACTCATCATCCCATGCTCTGTAGGATCATAGACATTCAAAGCTCACGGCTGTCAGCGGCCCCAACTGTCAGCTCCCGGAGCCTGTCGTGGACAGCCTAGTGGTGATGATAAGACCTTGTAAAGCCGTCCCCCACTACCAGCTCCTCTCGCTCCTCTGCTAGCACCACCCCTCTGGGTACTACTTCGATCACGGCACTGCCTCTGTCATGGTGGTGCAGTTGCTGCCTACCCGAAGCTCTCTGCATGCCTAGTCGGGCAGTACCACGCCAGGTGATCCCACCTATCGCAAGCATAACACCGAATCTCTCTGGGCTGCACTGGGGTCCTCTGGCGCCACAGTGGTGTACACCCACACCCCTTAACCTGGTTTTCATAAAGAACCTGCATCGAGGTTCTTCTTACCGATGCCCGCTAGCTGCGGAAGACGTCTGGGCTCCAACGTGGTCGCTGCCACCACCAACTCTAGAAAGTGATAGGAAGATCTCTGTCACCAGCGCCTACTCAAGAACCCTGACATATGTGGAAATTCCCAAGGGTAATATGAAAGCACGAATCTCTCGGCGGAGACCCTGCTCAAACATCCGCGCTCGAATGTTGTTGTCAAGGACCATGTTCGGGTAAAAGCGTGCCCGGTCTGCAAAACTAGCCGCGTACTCGGACACCATCATCTGTCCCTGCTGAAACTGCAGGAGATCATGAATCTGAATGGAGAACAAGCAGGAGGGAAAAAACTCCTCACTGAACATCAACTGAATGTCTCCCCACGAATGCGACGACTCGTCTAGAAACTGAGTCACAAAACTCCACCAATGACAAGCTGATCCACAAAAAAGACTGGCTTCCAAAGACACTCTCTGATCTTCTGGCATCTGCACAAGCTTGAAAAGGTGACCCACTGCCTCGAGCCAAGCCTCTACTGCCTGAGGGTCTGGCTCACCACTGAACCTCAGTGGTCTATGCCGCCGGAACTCACGGAGCGCGCTCAACCTGCGCTCAAGCTCAGCCTGCTCTGCTGAAACTGTCTGCTGCTCAACAGGTGAGGGTGTTGTCACCGGCCCACCCAGAGAAAGGGGCTCGCATGATGGGTCCTCGAATGTGGCCTTGTAGCTCACAAGGTCGTCGTCACGAACCAAAGCTAGTATCCTGGTTGGCTGTCTTCGCGGAGATATCATGAATATTATTAAGGAGTGCCACGGTCTGATGAGCATATATGTATATACCAATTTCAATGATGGAGAGCAGACTCAAGAAGGATAGTCAAAGACTCAATCTTATGTGATGCACGAACCAATTTTCCCTATAACAAGTGTATCAGCATGCCGAGTCGACAAGCGGGTTATCATGGTCCTGGTGAATGGATATGTCGGCTGCCGCACCATCACTGGACTCCATGTCCAGAGAGTCACTCTCGAAACACGTATACATCGTTTCCCTAAATCCCAACCAATTCCTTTTTTAGGAACTTACACACAACATCCCAAGGAACGAACCACCTCTGATACCACATTGTCACGACTCGACCCTACCCGGTCCCGAGCCGCAACTACACCAAGCCCGCCCCCATAGGCCCGGGGATGGCGACAAGCGCTGAGGGCTAAACAACTCGGGGAGGCCGTTTCCTGACTACCTATACACACAAACATGCAGCACACTCAATGAAAAAGTGCAGAGTAAAAGAAAAGACAAGTAAAGGAAAAGGGAAACTGCTATATATAAACCACAATGTGCATCGACATCTAAAGGAACAAAGAAATTACTGAAAGTAAACTGAAAATGAAAAGGGGAAAACATGCGCCCAACCATAAAAGTGCCACAACCCGACAACAGGTAAACATAAGAAATAGTTGGAAGGGTCCCCCACCTGGAACCTAACTCCGACCATCGCACGCTGTCCAAGATCCGAAGATCCTAAGCTCCTCGGAAGTCATGCTCGACCTGTCCGTCGTCTGCAAGGGAACTCCATGTGCGGGAAAAGCCCATGCATGGGTGAGTATAAAAACACTTAGTAGGATACCCCAAAGGCTCGAGGGGGAAAAAATGTGGTACTGAAGGGTGTCCAGTAGAGTGAATAGGGAAAAGTAAAGGAGTACAACCGAAAGGGAAGTAGAGAGTACACTAGAATACTAGTAGAGACTCTAGCTCAACCCAACAAAAGAAAGGAGGTAGACTCATCCAGACACAAGGAGCTGGAAATGGTGAGAAGATGAACTTCTTTTCTAGTCTTCTCTACCTATAGAAGGAGAGTAGACTCATCCAACCACGAGAATCTTGACATGGAAAGCACGTGGCATACCCTACGCGTCTTCGCCTCTCCTGGAAGGAGAGTAGCCAAAACCCAAGGAGTGGGTACTGGAACAAGGTATATACACATACATATGCTCAACAAGAAGCACAAACAAGCACGTAAGGGGATCTCCATCATGTAGCTCAGCCCAAGGAAGTGAGTCGCCAACAGTCTCAGAAGTAAACACCATTGGTGCCCAGCATCCCGCACGTCTGTCCCGAACTACAAGTCAAGGGGAACAAACCACCACACCTCGACACTATCTGCTTTGGGTGGGACTGACTCACTCTAAAAGTTTTAAATCATGTCACCGAAATGCGTCTCGGTGTGTAAAAGTGCCTCTCGTACTTGAGAGTTCTGGGTTAAGTCAGACCACGCATCATCACTACCCCGCAGTCAAGAGGTCACTTCAAAGTCAAAGATGTCATAACATTGACCTGTATAACCAAGGTTCCTGCTCCGGTAATCATAGATGAAAACCACAGGCTAGCCTAGTAGAAAGGACTGAGCCTAGAATCCCAACAGGTGTCCCACTGCCCAGCCCTGCTGGAAGGTAATCCATAAGTAGATATCAGGTGACCCACTGCCCCGCCCTGCTGTAGGTTAAACCCTAATACAACATCAGGAGACCCACTACCTAGACCCGGTAGAGGGTAGACCCTGATACATCACCAGGAGACCCACTGACCAGCCCTTTGGAAGGTAGACCTTGATACATCATCAGGCGACCCACTGAACAACCCCGCTGGAGGGTAGAACTAGAATAAGTCGACAGGCGACCCACTGCCCAACCTTTCCGGAGGGTAGACTTGGAACTAGACGATGGGTGACCCACTTCCCAGTCTCTGCTAGAGGGTAGACCCTAAGAGGTCGTTGTGTGATCCACTGCCCAGTCTCCGCTGGAGGGTAGACCCTAAGTGCGTCGGGTGACCCACTACCCAGTTTCCGCTCGAGGGTAGACCCTAAGTGCGTTAGGTGACCCACTGCCCAGTGTCAGCTGGAGGATAGACCCTAGATGTCAGAGAGAAACCCACTGCCCAGTCCCTGCTGGATGGTAAACCCGATGAAGTCGATAAGTAACCCACTGCCCAGCCCCGTTGGAGGGTAAAACTCAGAACTGCTCTAGCCATCTCTACTAGAGGGTACAACACTGGCCAACCGGACACTAAGTGCGTATCACACAACCACCCGACTCCGGAATAAGACCAGGGGAAACCACTCAACCCTACTGATCTAAACCATCGACCACAGGTCTGGGGAAAAAACTCAACCCCGGTAGTCAAAAAACGAGAACCGAGGGGCCCTCTACGTCGCGAGAGGTCAAAGGTACACAAAGCAGAACACAACACACACATGGGGCCCACACGACGTGTGGCCCCAAGTAAACCCAAACTAAGCACAAAAATGATCTCAGGTACATCAACATGTACCTCCAAGCGCTCACGTATACTCCTAGAGTATACCTCGTCTCCATCCCAAAGGCTAATGTGCACCTGGAACCCAACGTCAACGCGAAGGCGTGAACATAAAAACTCCACCTCAAAGGCCCAGGCACGACCAAGAACATCTTATGAAACATTTATATATCTCTCCCAAGAGTGCACATGATCATATGCCATGGGTCCGCTACAACCATGATAAAAGAACCGCCACCGGGGCACCTTTCACATTTCCACATCTAACAAGATCATGAAAGAGGCTCCACACAACCAAACAGATCGAACCGTTGTAATCCTCAAAGAAAAACACACGAGATAGACTAGTTACTCGCCTCCAATGGATATCTGACGGAAAATTCACCAACATCGCCTCATGCCTGAACAATGTCCCGTGATCCTGGGCCTTGGCCACGAAAACAGTCGGGCGCATAACACCATTGTTATCCCCTTGGGAAAACATGCCAAAAGCACTACTCACATGAGTGAAACAGATATCCAGAAAAAAAGGTACATTCTGGCGCACCGCACACGAGCGGTGCTACATGGGACCCGCATCCCGGTCCCAAAACTCAACGAATGGATCACACCATTGTGATCCTCTCGAAAAAGAACACAAGGTAGTCTATTCACCTGTCTATGATGGTCGCCTATTGAAAAAGCTGGAAAAACACTGTCAACACCCAAACGGCCCTCACGGGGCCCGCACCATCGTGTGGAATTACAGCGGCCCAACTGCGCCAACGCGATGCCCTTGGAAAAACACCCAACATTGACTGCTCGCACACCTATAATAGACGTCCAATGAAAATTATCAAAAAGCTTCCCCCATCTCAAAAGATGGGTCATCGTTTAAGAGATACTATCATTTCACCATCAAACGAATAAATTAATTAATTAATTTATCCGTTTAACGTTCCGAATGCGAGCGATGGGTCCAAACATCCCGCACCTACATGTTTTATGTCGTTCCTGGGGTAAACAACCCATTATGGACCCATCCGTGCACTCGGATCTCTGATCCGGACCCCCCCCCCCCCACCATTTAGGAGTTATCCCATTTATTTGGCATTTCTAGTTTGAACACACTGAAAATTTAATTCCAGTGACTCCAGGGTTCGGAATCGTACACTGTCTGAAGGCGCTGCTCTGGAATAACATCAAGAAATATCCCAAATTCTTTCACAACAAAAAACCGGGTTCTTACATGATTGATGACCATCATAGGATTTGAACCAGATAGTATCGGTATGCACTGACCCACACATGATCATTGAGTGACGACCTACTTATGATCTGCGTCTGACCTCCGCCTCACTATCAGCCACTAGATTCCTCTCACTCAGTGCACTTGTGTTACGTAGAATCTTTCATCGATATATTATTTGTACCTAGACAACTACTAAACTCCACAAATGAGTAATTCAAAGGACTGCCATGTTGTAAGGGTTCCAATGCGACAGAGGGTGCGTCAATCGGACTCTCGGTCTGTGAGTTATTGACATTTCTGTTCCAATGGACCGATTGTTTTTTAGGTTCAAACCAACCAGACCAAACTCAAACTGTGTGAAAACATCATGTGGGATATGCTAATAGAAATTTCTTACCCTGAGATTTACGTCGCCGTAAAATGTTTGTCAATCAGACATCTTTAGTACAATATACGGGAAAAAAGGTGTATTCTGTTCATATGGGTCGGGGTCCGGTCTGACCCAGTCGGATAGACCCGACCCCTCCCGGGACTGGACTAGGGTCCGACCCGCTCCATGGGTCTGACCTGGCCTGAGGGTCCAGACTAGCCCGAGGGGACCGCCCAACACAAGTGGGTGGCCTGGCCCGAAGGCTGCCGAACACGGTGGGGCGGCCTGGCCCGATGGTGGCCCGACCCGAGGCGTCCCGGCCCATGGCCAGCTGGCTGGCTAATTCGGCGGCCCGACTGGCCGCACATGGGGGGGATTGATGACCCCCCGGCTTCAAAAGGAACCAGTTCTATTCGTTGATTTGGGGACCCGTGGGACCCGAGGGGTCGTGCCTGTAGCGTGCACCAGCGGTCGGCTGGTTCCTCCACCACGACGCGGCATTTCTGATGGCCTACGCTTGGCACAATGGTGTCGCGCCCTCTCCGTCGCGGCCCGACCTAGCCGCGGCCTCCTGCTCCACCGCACGGTGTGACAGTGCCGCACTCATCATCCAACCGTCATGGCCCACATGGTTGCGGCCCGTTCTTATGGTGCGGCGCTACAGCGTCGTTCCCTCCGGCGACCCGGCGACCCTGGCGCCGCTAGTTGTTTTTGCGCCCGGCCCGATGACGGTCACGATTCACCGTCACGGTCCGATATTCTGGAAGCTCCGTTGCGCCGTCGTCGTCATCAACAAACAAGAACAATAAGGGGGGGGGAGGTTCGGGCCGTATTCATGTCGTCCGAGCCCTCTTTATTATGGTTCATCATTCGACAATTCACATTCACAAATTCAACACCGTAGAATGGGTAAAAATCAACCGAAAATCTTTATACCTTGTATATCAATATTCTTTGATTAATTCGCATTAAGGAAGACGTTGTTCCGTTGACGTCGGAAGATGATGATTAAGTTGATGTTTTCAGCGTTCTTCAAGGATGGCAATGTTTCCTTTTCTTGCCCTGATTGAAGAGGGAGAGAGAGATTTCTATCGTTCTTCATTGGAGAGGGGAGTTCTTCATTGGGAGAATAAATTTCTCCATGTTCGTCCAAGGATCCTCTATCAATGTTCCACCAAAAGAACGTTTCCAACACCAAAAATAATAGACTATCTATTATATTAAATGGATGGAAAGAATTCAAAGGATTCAAATTAATTAAGTTAAGTCACCTATATAATTGGGTGGAGTTGGCTAATTAAATAGAGGGGAAGGAGAAGAGGCTCCCCACTTAATTGGGGGTTCCATGTGGGTTATGGGAGTTTAAAGCCCGTGTGGGCTCCACCTTAATAATATCCTCCCTATGGAGGTTCGTCTCGGGTGGGACCCACCACCATATCCTCCCATAGGAGGTTAGGGAATGGTCTCCCCCACCTCCAACCTCCCCTTAGAGGTTTAAACCACCAAAATAGAAATAAATTTAACAATTTCATATTATTTAATTTAATTAAAAACCCCCAAAATATATCATCCATTCTCGTTAGAATGCCACAACGGTAATGGTCTCACTAAGTAATCACTGACGCTGCGAGTTCAACTGAGCCCTCAGATTTCAGTTCCGAACACCGGTTCAAAAGATATAAAATCCCACTCATACGTTTGCTGAACATACCTGATCTAAACTTGATAAATTGATTCTGGGAACATCGGGCCTCAGAATCAAGCGCCATCAAAAACTGTGGACTCGTAAAATTACAATGAATTTAAGATGATGAAAAATAATCCATAGAATTTAAAGGTCTTTAAATCCTAAGGTATCTCACTAATTTTATGACAATATAGTTTTCAAAGGAAAAATAAACCATTTCATTGATTCCAACTATAAGGACCTGCTTTTTTCAGATATAAATATTCCATATTTTAATATGAATATTCAATATATTTCGTAAACACCCCCAAGGATTAAAATACTACTGTTTCATTTGATTCTAGAAACAAAATCATAACATATCATCATGGACCTTTAATATATAAATTAATAATATTCTCCTAATGTAATACACTTAGGAATACCAATTTATCCATTATTTATATCCATATAATGAAAACATAATAAACGTTGCGATTTGATGATCTTATCCGGTATAAAAAGATAAATGATGCTATAATAATATAATAGTATTATATAATAATTATGTTTAGTGATCTTTAAAATAACATATGATGTTCATAGAAGACTTATCATAGATCATAAGCCTCAATAATGGGAAAAAATAATTATTTAAAAAAATGGACCATAAGAGTGGGAAATCATCATTAATCAATAAAGAACCATAATACATTGTCATAAAAGAGTTTCACCATCGTAAATATAAGAAAATATTTTATATTTCAAGGATAACTACTTATACCATCAACATAGTGGATGAATACTTATCACATGATTTCCATTATAGATTAGGACTCACCTGTTTTCCATAGTGGATCTGGGGTCACCAATTTCCCATAATGGATCAATCCCATCTACATGTTTCCCATTGTTATCTGAGGATATATAAATCATTTTAAAATTCATTGGATTTATAGATGGGTCCTACTAATCTCATAATGGAATCCATACTTATGTGTTCTATAGTATCAAAAAATCATTCATCATATCACGACCCAAGATAAAAAAATTTAAAAACATCATCAATTTAAAACATTATAAAAAATGAAAAAAAAATTCCTACAAAATTATTATCATAAATATTAACTACCCATATATAGATTAATTATCTGATTGTTCAATATTATCATCTATAATGAATATGTAACATTAATGATGTCATTCTATTAGGAAAATTATTTTGAAAGATCACAGGAAACATTTTTTGAATAAAATTACATTTACAATTCTTAAATAAACATTTTAAAACATTGTTTTTTTCAAAATCATTTTAATTAGAAATATAATAGGAATCATTAAAAGGAAACATCAAATAAAACATATCATTTGGAAAATAACCATTTCAATTGGATATAATTAAAAATTCATAAAATTTTTTGGATATAATTTTATTTTTAAATAATCATTGAAACATAGAATAGTTTATTTTAATTATTTTGTGATCATTATTGCTAGAGATTTCATTCATCACATAAACATGAAAAGGAATGATCCATTCACATTTTCAGTAAATGAAAATGGGCCACGTTTTAAATAATTCACTATGATTCAATTTTATGTATTTTTTTTATCAAAAAAAGGGTATGAATGAATTTAAAATCTCTGAGAGTTTGAAAAAAAATAATGACTCATATTTAATAAGAAGGAATATGGAAATTTTTTTTTCCAATACAGGATATAAATTAAACAAGTTTTTTGGTATATTAATCATTAAAATAGTCATGGGTACTATATACCTCAAATATAACATCTTGGTCATGAATATGTCATATGTCTCTGTGATGTAAAAAGTGAGACATAAATACCTTACCATTAGACTCGACGTCATTCATACATATTTAAATATCTTATATAATAAATTTATGTTTGTTATTAATATATTAATGTGCATAATTATATATATTATACCATTTATGTTTTATATATGATCTTTTGTTACTATTTTATTAATAATATATTGTTATGATCACATTTTTTATAATAAAATATTTTTTTACATGTATGTTTTGTTATGTTGGTTTAGTCATAAACTTTTGATCATTTAAAAAAAATTAAAAATGTTTATCATTATTTAAATATCAAATATATCTAGTTAAAAAGTTTTTATAGTACTATATAAATTTAAGATATTGAAAATGAAATACATCATTCATGGAGATGGTAGGTCATATGAACGCACGAATGTTTATTATATTTTCTTAGTATATGAATCAAAATAATGGTAAATAATATATTTACTTATGAGAGTAATTTTCATGTCACTTATAATACATATATTGGCTAATTTTAACCTTATTATAATCTATTCATAGCATTACTGAAAAACTAATAACACCACCGCACGAGGCAATGTCCCACTATACACACATTTGATATTATCATATCCCCCATTGAATTTATTGTAATAAGTTATATATTATATAATAATTCAATAATTATATTTTAATTTAAAATATCATTTATTTACATTGTATCTATAAATATACCCATCAATTAGTGGTTTTATGGAAAATCAATATCATTGATTTCTTTGTTGGTAGTACTATGAACGCTTTATGAAAAGTTTCACTTACCATTTGATGGAAAAGAAGATGTATATATTTTATTAAATAAACCTAATAAATTATTTTAAATTATTATATATTGTGGTTGTTATATTAAAATTAATTTTAAATTCATGGGATTATTAAGAGAATAATTTATAAAATAATGATTTTAGTAAATACAATGAAATTCATAATAATCGACCTCAATTGGATATATTATTAAGGACCCTAGTGTTAGTATTTATGGATGAAAAAGGACACTATAACATGGATAATAATTTTTAGCATTAATTTTTTTATAGATTGGTTAACAAAAATGGATTAGGATATTTGAATAAATGTATGGTTAATGTGGAAAAATATAATAGAGATTGAGTAGTATGTTTTTCAATATCCAATATTATAGTAATGTGAAGTCAATAAAACTTCGTGTTCCTAAAAATTATTTATTACTGAATTGCATTGGTATATGGATTTTCCAAGCCTCCACAAAAAATAATTACATTTTATAAAAATGTTGTTTTTAATGTCTATGTTTCAATAATTATACCATTTTAGATTTCCCTATTGTAACTAGTGTTTTTAACATTGCAGTATATAGATTTTTTAGTAGAGAAAAGTGACACTTAATATATCACCATTACCCACTAGTAATAAAAATGGAATCAAATTAATAAAATAAAAATCGTTTTTTTTTTGGAAAATTAATTTTGACACAAGAACATGTAATTTGAAAAAAATATTTTTTAATGATTGTCATGGTAATAATGTTTTCATTATTTATTATTTAATTTGATAATTATAATATCAAAAGTATTTCATGATTTGAATATATTTTAATTTTTCATATAATAAATATAAATTGGAATAAGATAGGTTTTAGGAATCATAATTTATTTAATGAAATGATAATTATTACAAAATATCAGTAATATAAATTTTGGCACTTTTAATTTTTTTGAGGGTTAGTATTATCATACAAATTATTGAATTAGAATATACAATTATAAAAACATCCTAAAATGTCATATTAAAATTACAAATTAATATAATGAAACAATTAAATCAATTGATTGTCCTTTTAATATTATCAATATCATTTATTATTTTATTTTTTAAATTAAATAATGTCGTTGTTGGTATTTATTAAATATTTAATATCATGACCCTCCTCAAATGATACCCCTGAATGGATGGAAAAGAAGAAACGAATATTATTACTCTTGATTCTCACCTCTAGTAGGCCTCGTGGTTGAGACTAACACCAAGGGTATACAAATCTCACATAATTTGAGGTATTATACTTTTTATAAAAAAAATATGTTGGAAAAAAGATTTTTAACCCCAAAACAACTTAAGGATATTCATTGATAAAAATTCCAATATCCATCCCACTTTCATGTTTAAATATAAATATATTTAAAATATAATAAAACTCCATGGTATATACAAATAGTAATTCTATGCCATGACACAATGATATTCCCAATGTATGAGCTAGTATCACCTAGCACGTTTGCCATGGTAATCCAGGAATCTTAAGAGATGATTTATATACATATGGTGATCATAAAAGTATACTCAGTAGGAAGACCCTATGTATCTCATGAACATGTGAATATAACATACTATTGCTCATTTTAGAAAATAGTGTAGCCAAAAACGATCTTAAGTAGTTATAAAAACAAACCAAAACTCACCAATGTACACTCACAAAATAATTCATGTAATGTATTATATCATAAATTGCATCAATGATCGATTACCCCACACCACATTTCTTATGATTAAACACTCTCCCACCCAGACAGAAAATGTCTTGGAAATGCCACCTCTTTTGAACAAAACAAACCACATACCGCTCGCACACACCTGGTCCACACAACCAAACACATCCCACCTATAGACTCTTGTGCCACTACAATTATACAACACAAAAGAAGACTCTTGGGCCATTACCAAAAAACTTCCCTCTATAGATAACTGGTCCACAACAACACCTAATCACATTGACACATGGGGAACCCAAATCAACCACACACACTTGGGCCACATGAATAACAAACATCATGAATAATCATCAAATATTGTTCATAGAAGAGGGATTAGGGATGAACGGGTGGCCATCCATCCATCCATCCACTATGATGATTGGGAAGGATAGCTTCATTGTGATAAAGGGGATGTTCAATACATTGTTCTTAACATGAGAGTGGTTGATTTTGAAATAAATATAACATACAATGTATATATATATATATATTGTATCAATCACTGAATTCCAAATTATGGGATTCACAACAAAATCTACTCCTATTATGATCAAAAGTAGTCACATGAGATGTACATAAGTTAAAGCAACTTCAAAAATCACTTTCTCTAATCAACCAATCATTTCATTTTTTATCATTAACCATATTTAACCATGAAACCAATAATTCGACATTTCAATGAAAATGTCCATCCGATTTACAAAACTAACTTATACAATCTCTACATTATTAAGTATTTATTTTCTCCATCACTATAGGGAATCTATATAATAAAAACCAAATTAATAAGAATATTGAAAATGAAACAAAGAAAGGAGAACCTTGGTAAATTAACAAAATTCTAATTCCTCTGCATTTAAAACCCATTCATAACATAACATAAAATGATCCCAAGACCCGAAGTGAAGCATTCATCAATATACTGTTGGAGAAACATTTTTCAACTTAGAAATACCAACCATATCCCTCATCATTAATCTAATTCATTTATCATTATCCATATTCTAAAAAATGAAAACGCTTATATTACTACCACACCCAAAAACACATCTCATCACAACTACTTCTCATAAATCACAACCATTCACGACATCGCTTCTACATAACCACACCTCACCGTTCACACATAAAAACAAAACATATCACATCCATGTCATAACTTCACTACAAAACACTGCCCATCCATTCCAAGATCAAAAAATCAATCAATATGGTATTACAATATTTCTTCAAAAACACCCCACAACACATAACATTGTTCACAACCATACCAACACATAATAATACGAGAATATATTCACATTTAAAAATTCATCTTTTCTTTAACTAAATTTGTTAACCTTCAAAGTGTTTATAGAATCAATTTGACCCTAGGTTATGAATTTATTAGCCGATTGAATGTGGTTAACTGATTTTATGACAAATTTTCGATAGAAAACTAAAACTAATGTAATCTAGAATAATTAATCATTTTGAAAAAGGACCCCCAATATCCATGGATTTCAGGGAGGCATTTACCTACTATAATTCATACCAACAACAAAAACAATAACAATAATATCATAAATTTTTTTCCCAACATTGCATATTTATCTGGAAACAAATAAAAAATAAAATTTTACTTTTATTCTTCTATATCTATAAGGGAGAAATTCATATGCCCCCTACCACAGTATACAAAAATGAGAGATTCGAAGGAGTACATTCATAGAAGATTAAATTATCAGCACTACCGTTTACGACAATGTAGGGGGTGTACATGTAATAGGAAAATGCCTCAAGGAAAAAAATGATCCAAATGATATATCACAATTATATGATTTGTTAGGTAATAATGGTTAAGGGCGTCTTGCACCAAGATTATGGGAGAACCAAAGAAAAAGGACATCTCAACATTATAAAGGTAGGAACCTAAATTAATTAGAGAAATGGGTTTTCAAACGTATTAATGTTGAATCATGACCAAGACCACATGGTCTGGACATCAATGAAAATGTCAGGTCTTTACAATATACATATGTTTCAAAATAGCTCCAAAAACCATTTTATATGGTATTAAATTAATTTTTTCCTCGAAGAAAACTGTAGACTGGTGAAACTATAGGAAAATTAATGAAATTACAAACACAAAAAACTGTTGGAAATAACTCACCATTAAGGGATTCATCGGTGAATGCATCCCATGCGAGCTACTATTGGGATTCACTAGTGTAAGATACTTATGTGATTCAATGTTCGATGAGCTACTAGAGCGAGATACAGTCATGATATATCATCATGATCTACCTCTGTGAGTCACTATTGTGACTCCCCGGTTCTGAATCTCCATCCTGACTCACCTATCTGAGTCAGTGTTGTGACTCAAAATTAAAAACTCCCAACACAGACATAACTTTGTAAATCACTATTTTGACTCATCATCATGACAAATTAGTGCGAGTCATAGTTGCAACTCAATGTACTAACCTACCTGTGCAAGTAACCACTGAAAATCATGGTTACAACCTACCATCGGAAAACTGTATAAACTTCAAATTGTTGGAATAAGTTTCTTTTATCTCCCAGAACACCCTAAACTCCATATTTTCATAATATAATGCACTAGTGAGGTACAAGCCATTAAATTTATTATGATTATATTATTTCTAAAATTTTAAAAAAAGTTACCTACATGATATTAAAATTTTTATTTTAAAAATTACGTTCTATATTTTTCCTCATTTTTTTCATTATGTGAACACATTATTGAAAATCAAAATCACGCGGGTGAAGTTTTTTATTTTTCATTTGATTTTTTTTATAATGGTCAATTTTATACTAAAATGTCCCAAAGGAACAAAATAACATCATAAAGTAATAAGGGAAGAAATAAATCAATAAAATATGATATGTACATTGTTTTGGTTTATGATTCAATTTATTATTTTAGTTTAATCCATCCTAAAAAACAATTTCAAGCTTAACCATGGTAAATAATTTTTAATGTTATTACTAATCACATGGAGAAAAATTAATTTCCCTATATTATATTTTATGAATTAGTATAATTACAAATATTGAATCCATTTTTTAAATTTTCATTCATATATGTGGAAAAAAAATTATTTAAACTTATAACCACAATGTGATGAGATAAAAATATTCCAATGAAAAAAATTTCAATGTTTGACATGGATTAATATCAAAATTAAAAATAATATTTAATTTAATGAAATAAATTTATTTAATATTTAAATAATTATATAATTTTACAATTTAAATCGTATTAAAATAAAATTAGTTTTTTAAATTCCTTGAATAAAAACATTATTTTAAATAAAAACTATCATTTTCCTGTATTCATTGATTTTTTCTCATTAAAAAATTCTAAAATATGAATTGTATATAATTTTAAAATAAGTATTTAAAAAAAAGATGTAATTTTATAAAATATTTACTCTTTTATTCGAAAAAATAATATAAAAATATGTTTTCAAAATGAGAGAAAACTGTTATTTAGAAAAATGCAGCTTCCCACTACAAAACTGTATTTATTATTATCTGATTCTTAAAAAACACATAAAATTGATTTAAAATAAATTTTTAAATATATAATATAAAAATTTAATTAAAACAACTCAAAAAATATTATTTATTTCATTTATGTATGTGTATCATTCTTTTCATAAAAATATTTTTTCAGAAAAAAGATTTCTTATATTTAATAATGGGATTTCTTTTCATGTTGAATTATTTAGTTATCAATAAATTAATTATATATTAATGTGTAATAATATATTTTCATAATTTATTTAATCATATTAAAAACATTAATTCCAATTATTGTATTGTAACTGATATATTATATAATAATATTTAAATAGTATATTATTTTTCTTTAAAATAATGTGTGACGTGTGCAAAATCTATAAATGTAATAAAAATTATTAGAATAATGTTTTCAATAATTATCATTGTTCTACACCATCAATAACATTAAAAATTATTATAGGTTTTCTCTTAGATAAGTCTATAATTTTGGAACATTGAAGGAATGGTTTTTTTTGCTGGATTCATAATTATTCAATATGTTTTCATGCTATATTTATATTCATTACTATCATTGGTTCTTAAAAATTTATTTTAAATGGTATATTAGGATACAAAATAATTATTTCTTGATCTTTATAAATTTATTATTTCATAACGTGTTTATTAAAATGTAAATTCCTTTACAAAAAATAATTTTCCTCATATGTTAAAATCAGATTGATATATTTATTCATTATGGTATGATCTACTCTAGATGAAGAGAAATTGTAATTTTGAGGTAATAAATACGACAATAATTTATAATTATTCTTCTATGATACCTTCCATTATTTGTTAAATATAAGCGAGATATAATGTATGCATTTTAAGGTATTAACATATAAATTTCACATTGTAGTATCATTGGTTGTAACATTTCAAATTATGTCATACTAAATTTTTTGGATACATAATTTTTTTCTCTAATGTAATTTATTTATTTTAACAGAATCGAATATTATAATTTATTACATAATGATATTGTTTTTCTATTTATAATATATATATATATATGAATAAAATAATTATAAAATAATTTAAAATATTATTCTATCATATTTTGAAAATATTTTCACATGTTTTGGATTTGGGTAAATATTTATTTTACTTGGTGGATATATTTTCTAATTAATATTGATATTAGATGTGGAACATGAATTTTTCCATAACATTGGATATAATTAAACACATTACAAAAAAAGGAAAAAATTATTTTGATTAACAATGGGAACAAATGGAAGAAATTTGTGAAATTCTAGAAAATTCCAGGAAGCATACAATAATTATTAAGGATTATTTCTGAAATTTCCCAACCAAAACCATTAACATAGGGTAGATTGAAATTACACTAACCATAGGTGACACAATTATGACATCATAAGCTATATATAAATTATGAGGTATTTACTAAATCATAATTGATTATTTTTTCATAAATATCTAATATACAGGATATAAAAATATCGATTAATATTATGATTCATGAAGTAAAACCAAAAAAATCGATGATATGAAAAAATGTACATTAAGAGTCAAATTGAATTTAAAATACCATTATATTGTCAAAAATCCATATTATGATGATACACAATTACAAATATGGTACTACAATAACCCCTAATGCTCATCCAACACCATGAACCATAATTATTGAATATAACATCAAGACACTACTTGGGATATATATAAAATCTTCACATTAAATCTTCATGATATACAACATCTTCATATGCACCAATTTTTGTATGTATGGGTGATTATATTGACCCAATACATAATCCAACCATATATTGTCACATATCAAACAAATACTACAAATACTGATGCTAGAAATATATTTTATTAAATGATTTATGATATAAATTTAAAATAATAAACTCCAAGGATATATAAGAAGGAGTTATTTTTATATTATATAGAAAAATACATCTTCATAATATTTCGATAATAATATAAATTTGAAAATTCTATATAGTAATCTTTACACCCATAGAACTTATAGAACTATATTGGACACCCAATGAATAATTGACTAGGAAAAGGTAGATATTTATGTCCCGGTATGGGAATAAACAAAGAAATAATTAATAACATTATAGTCAAGATGCATAACATGATATTAAAAATGGGAGTCCTCATTATCATGATAAAATTATCTAAGGAGTTAAAAACATAAGATCATGGAATCACTAAATATGTATAAATAAAATGTGACATGATATCATAAACATATTAATAGATTATCCAGTGAATATCATATTAATGTCTATAAATTCCAATAGAGTACCGATGTCACTCTCTATACCCATAAACATAGTTGATAGTGTATGATAGTAGATTATGTTCACTCTATAATCTGATACATCTGAACCAATGAAATATAAATATTTAACCCATTCATTAGAAGAATATGAAATTATAAGATCACCCAACACAAAATTAAAACCATACATATGAGTTAAACTTTTTTAAAAGAAAAAATACATGGATCATAATAATGATTATATCAATGGTATGGTAGTGGGTATCACAATTTCGATTCCAGGCATAACTAAAGGAAAAATAATAAGTATTCACTAGAGAATAGTGATTTACTTATTTTGTCATTAATTATTGACATGTAAATTGTTACTAAATATATAATTAAAATGCATAATATTTTTGGTAAAAATCATGAGGAAGATATAATATAAATGTACCACTTAGGTGATGATTTATAAAAAATATATATCATATTTTTAATTGTGCAAGGAACATATTATTTTCCTTATACATGAATTTTTCAAAGTGGGTGATCAATAATTTAACGACTATTTTTTAATCTATTAATTTTTTATGAAATATTCGTGAAGGTGATGCTCAAAATGGGATGATGATTTTGATTGATCAGAATTAATAAGTTTACATTTAAGTTATGAATCCATGGGTAATGTAAAAATGTATAACACAAATAAGTGAAGGGGTATTTAACTAGATATATTTGTATGGGATATATTTAAAAATATAAAATATGTACATGAAAAAAAATTATTTCTCAAATGGTATAAAAATAAAGAGAATGTGTAATTTAAAAGTGGGAAAGATGGTATTAAAGATCCATTACCTCGGGTTCCTAATTTATTCCATGGTTAAAAATAACATATTTACTAAATAAATTGTGTTATTTAAATAATAAATAGATAAGTATTTTAACATTGTTTCATAATCAAATCTCATTTTAATCTCATATCTTATTTATTTATAATATATTTTAATCTCATACTTCGATTAAATGTTATTTTTTGGTTAATTTGTTTTGAAATTCCTTATCATTGTAATCCTTGAGAGAAATGCTAATTATTTTTTTCATAAAATTAATATTATTCATATTGGAATTAATATATATTTTTATATATTAATTATTTATTAATTACAACTGTGATGGGTGGTGAGGAAAAATGAAACCCATCATATACATAAGAGCTGCATCACACATACGATCAATTAATCTTCCCATTTACAATGAATTACTAGGAAATAAAGTATTCTATAATTTTTTAATTTCATGTTATAAATTTTAGTTCATATATTTAATTAATTTATCCATTACATCATTTTCATCATACATGAATGGGTGCATTAAGAAATTGAATGAATTTTTTTATAGAGTTAGTATGCATGTCGCATTAACAACAATTTTATTTTTAAAATCAGATAGAGAGAAATAATTAATGAAAATTCCATAAATATAAAAAAATAAAAATAAAGTAATAATATTCATTTAATTATATTATTTTTGATATTTTATTTTTATATTACATATATAATGTATAAAATTAGTAAATAAGGTAATAAAAATGTCAGAGTCATGGTATTCTTTTAGATATTTATAAATAAATAATTCCTTAAGATAAATTAAATATATTATGGGTTTAATTATAACAATGGTTCCTCTCGGAGAGGTATTTAACGTAAATATCTAAAAAATGATAATTTTATTTGTTACCATGGAGGGGTAGATGTAAACCACTTTTATAAGTGATGAAAATGGAACATTGTGGCAAGACTATTACACTTCAACAGTATCAATACTCTATTGAATTCCTAATGTAGCATAATTTTTTAATGATATTATTTTAGTGACATTTTTTCTATAAGGCCACATAAAATACACTAAAAACATGTTTTAAAAACTTTTCATGTATTTTATGATGGTATTAATTAATATTAGTTTTTTTACCATGGTAGCTTGTTTTTAACAGATAAATTTTTAAATTTTTTCTAATATTGTAATCTGAAAATGAAATATGAATTTTAAAATTTATATTTAAATTAAAAAATTGATATATTTGAATTTTTATTATAATAATGTTAAAACTATTTTTGGGTGGAATATTATACGATAATTAAAAATGGTAAACAAGTTTTTAATAGATTCAATATAGTATTTTTATATTTTTTCTATTAATAATTATATATACATATTGTATATATAAAGTGTTTTTAAAACTTTTATTGCATTCTTGTATTATAAAGAATTGATTTTTTAAAAAATATGTATTTGTATAATTACAAAAAATACCCAATTAATTTTAATCAAAATGATAAATTAATCTAAATATAATATTGAAATTATAAATCCAAATTCAAGGAACCATCCACTAACTCTAAATACCATAGAGTTTCTGAATAATGATTCACATTAGAAAATATTTTTAGCTTATATTTTTAATGAATTAGAAAAAAACACTTATAATATATACACATAAAATAAAATTGGACACCCATACTCTATATTTTTCCCGAAAATATAAATATATTTAAATTAAAAAATGATTTCACTTTATATAAAATCTCAAAATTTAATCCCTTGATATCATGTTTATCTTTATTCCGCCTAAAAACCCGGGAATGACTTTTTCAAAACATCGGATGAGAACAAAAGATCAGTATGTGATATCAAAAGAAATAAAACAATTTGTTTTGTAGAAACCTGGAAACTCATAATAAATTTACATTTCTCTTCAATGTTATTTCAAAATATGAAACAAAACATTTTTACATGAAAATAAACACTAATATTTCACATTGAAATGTATCGAACCCATTAAATGACATTAAAAATCATTTTAGAATACTTATTTTATTATATTCAATAAACTATTTCAAAAAATATATTCAATTGCTATAACCATAATGAAGACTTCAAATGAGATCACCCTTATACATAGAATAACCATTTGATCATCTATCATTAAAAATGAAGTTGAGGGATATAATGGGAAAGCCCATAATTTATGTTATGATGGGATCACCCAATGTTTTCTAAGACACCGAAGGTATATTTAATATTAAGATAACCTATTTCATTAAATTATCAATAATTTTATCATTAATTAAAATCTATAATCATTAATCCATTATAAAAACAATTATTAATCACATAATGAAAAAAATTCAGAAAAAAACACCCCTATCATTTGAAACCAATTTTCAATTCCCAAACAACATTTTATTTGAAAACAAATTTTCTATATAAAACGATAAAAAATAAACAGGTTTTTTATTTATGAAAACATCTAACAATTAAAGTTAATCAAATGATTAAATAATATTCACTGCTATTGAAAATTTGTTAATGTCATGTTTGTTAGAAATATATCATATTTTTTCTTTTTTATAACATTTGTTATAAAACATGAAAAAATATTCCACTTAAAATACATTGAATGAAATTTAAAATGCGCATAAAAATTAATTTGTAATATTTTTATCCATATATATATTTATAAAATAAAATCATTAATATTTACAAGGATAGAAATAATTTAAACTTAAATCATCAAACATCTAATGTCTCCAATACCATGTTGAAAATATAAATAATTATCCCTATCAAAAAATATAATTTAATAAAAAAACTAAATAACATGATTAGTAGTAAAAAATTATATTATATTTAAAAGTGGATTTTTTATACACCTCATAAAATATTGTGGGTGTATAACAAAAAGACAATCCTCAGTGTAAGGATAATGATGTGAAATTCTATTTATTGCATTCAACTAATAACATAGATTCGTTAACTTACTAAATATTATACATTGGATAACAATTTTATATAATTTTAACCTTTTTAGTTTTAATTATTTATTTTATATAATTAATATTAATATAATAGGAATTACTCATTTATTAATTTCTATCTCTGAAATTTTGATGATATACGATACATGAGTCCTAAGTGACTATGGTATGATTTCTATAGTCAAAAATATTCACCATCGCTAGTATATTAATAATTAAATATTTATAAATTTTAAAATTAAATAATACATATAAATATATTTGTTAAATATGTTTATCAACAATGAACTATGTTACACTCATAGAGATGGTATACCGTACATAATCACGAGTAATGTCTCTATTTTTTAATAATTAATATAGAAAGTGGGTAAGTAACATTTAATCATTCCTTAATTACCATTAAATAATTTATGTTGTATAATTAAATTAAATATAATAACAAATATAGATATATATATATATATATATCATCAATGTGATGTGGTGATTAAAAATTATCATATCGCATCGTTACGGTGGTAGTTCACACATACGCTTGAACAATATTATCATTTTTTCTGTTAATGGAATGGTGAGATATAAAATTGATATAGTATCATTTAATAATGATAAATGGTTTATTAATAACATATAAATACATTTAAACAATCATTATAACTGGGTTTGAGAGGTGATTATGGACAATTAATTTCATCGGTTCGTACAAATGTAGTCTGCAACACAGAGGAATGATAAATTATTTCTACATTTGATAAAAGTGGAGATGGATTTTGGTGATGATAATAAGATAATAATATATAATTATATTAATGAAACTATATTTATTATTTATTCAGGTTTTATAAAATTTTAACGATGTAGAATAACAAATTTAGTATAATCAATTAATTAAAAATGATCAATTTTCTTTTTTTAATCTCATTCTCTGAACATTATAAGACTAATAAGGATGATTTTCATCTTAAAATATGATCTATATAAAATTTGGATGGTCTATATTATTGGATTTGAGTAGATTTTGGAGGATAAATTAGTTTTTATGTGATCAGAAATGATGAGAGGAGATTTCTTATTATTTGGTTGGGGAAAGCCTATCATTGAATTTATCAAAATATTAAATTAATAAACATTAATTTTTTTAATAGCTCAATAAAATTATTGAAAATATTGGATTATTATGGGTAGAAATAAATTAATCCAACTAAATTTAAATATTATTTTTTAATAAAAATAATCCTTATCTATTGGTTATAACACTAATTTAAAATATTTGACTCTTACCATGACAACCATTTTTTTCTCATTGAATGTTAATATAGTTAAAATTAATTAATAATTAACACTAAATGAATAATTTGTGAAATTTGAGAACTAATCCCCATATTTTGTAATTGGATGATATGTTTGGAAATTTTATATCATTGAATAATAATTATTGATTTTAAAATATCATTAATTTCATATTGTGACACTTTTCATCACACAATTTTTGTAAAAATATCTTAACTACCTGCTAAATTATCAAAACATATTATAACACCTAAATAACATATCAATATAATCTATTAAAATCTTTTATTACATCAATATTTTTTATATTATATTAATTTTAAAAAATGTAATATAATTTATTATATATTTCTGTTATTTAAACAATTACTGAATCGTATTTGTGTCAATGTTTGATGAAATTATTTTATTATAGAAAATATAAAGAAAATTAATATATGTATACAATTATTTTTCATTTTAAATGAATACCTATATATGATGATATATTATATATAACTCTATATTAAAATTTTAATTTTTATTAAAACGTAAATATGACATTTTGGAGTTTTCATTAAAAATTAGTTATTTTAATGCTACTAAATTCATAGAAGTTGTGACAATATATTATAAAATAGTCCAAATGATTATTTTTTCAAAAAAAAATATTAATTAAAATCAGGATATGTTTTAGGGTAATTTTATAGTATTTGGAAAATTATTTCTTTTTTTTATTAATCGATTTACGCTTAATTATAGTCAAAAAGTACTAGTTACATTTCATATTGTAAAAAATTAAAATGGACCTATTTACTAAATTTGGATCTTTTTATTCCAAATTTTTTTTCTACATTTCAAATTTCAAAACACATAATTTAATAAAATTATTTTAAAAATAATCTCATTGATGGGGTGATAAAATGGGTTATTAAAGTGAAAATGTTCAAAGGATTGAAATGTTATTATATAAAAATTTCATGTAAAATTGGTTAAATTCACCCAAATTATATTAAATGATATCATATTTATACAATTATCCACTAATAATAATCAATAATATAATTTTCACTATAAATTATTTGTACTGCAAATTTTTTTAAATTAAAATATTTTATTTTTCACAATTTTTCACAATGTGAGACTTATTAGAAGAATTAAAAAAATTGAAACAAATTATAAATTTATATTCATGTTTCAAAAATGAAGTTTATTTTCTTCATAATTGTTTTGTAAATATTTCAAGAACAATACTGAAATCAATTGCGCCATCAAAAGGAGAAAAACTGTGTTTTTATAAAATTACTTCTTTTATGCATAAAATTTGATATGATATTACATATTTTCTAGAAAAAAATACGATGAATCCTAAAATTTATAATGAATAATATATATATATATATATATATATTATTATATAAAAAGTTTTGTTATTATGTATTTATAAAAAATATGTTCTGAATATTTAAATAGTTTTTTAGAAAAATATTTTCTTTTATATTCAAAGTGTATTTTTTAATTATTTATAATTAATTTTTAACATATGAAAAGATTATATAGACATATTAAACCCTATTTTTATAATTTATTTAATCATTTTTATATGGGCCATTTTTATGACTATATTGTAATGGTATCGTATATATATTAAAAAAAATTATTCGTTAAAGCTCGATGTTGTGTATCATATAGGATATTGAACATAAATTTTTTATTTAAAAGTTTGAATAATACATCCCCCTTTTTAAAAAAAAATTTCCTAAAAATTTTAAATTGCACATGGGAATAAGGATTGCACTATAAAAAATAAAATTATTTATATCCTACTTTAGGAAATTTATAAATGAAACTTTCACTTCAAAATAATCGGAAGTATGAAGGTTATATGAGAAAATACATTCTAGGGATACAAGTTGGAAAAAATAGAAATGGAAGATAAAAATAACTATATATTTATTATGTATAGAGATAAAGAACTTGGTCATTATAATATTAATAATAAGAAAATGTTAAATCTATTACTGGTTAAAAGATCATTGATTATGTAGTAAGAATAGTAAACAGATAACATTTTCATTTCAAAATCTTTATTATATGTTATAATAATTTGTTTTTTATATGAATTTATTACAAAATTAAATATACATACATGATAAATATAGTTTCACCCTTTAATCTATTTCAACAAAAAAAATTCTTTTTCTCCAAATTATGAGTATGAATTTTCCATCATTGACGAACTAGAATCAACTTTTATGTACCAGTAAAGGGAAAAATGGAAAATAATATATACTTCTTGTGTTTAGGCATTAACCATAAATGGTTGGTATAATATAATATAATAAAATATAATTTAAGATAATTATCCAAAATTAATAAACCTTTATATAATGAAAAAAACTTAAATCTTCAATATTAAATATTAATACTCAATGTTAAACAAAGATCCTTCAATAGAAAAGTATATTGTACGATCCTAAAAAATTTCAATAATATGTTTTAAACTCAAAGGTTATATCATTCGTTTAATATTAACACCAAAATTTAATAATCCATAATTATCACTAAATAAATATCCAAAAATATAGCTAGTCTCTATACTATTTGAGAATATAAAGCCTCATAAGGATTTTATAAGATAATAAAATTATAATTAATATGAAAATTAAAAATCCATAATGATATGAATGACTCTTAAGAAGGCATACTAAAAAAATTCTCCAATATATTCTTCTTATACGATATATATGTATCAAACCTTAAACATTAAACATACTAGTGTTTTTTAAATTAGAATTTACATTTGATGATATTTTCCATTTTGTGTTTCATAAAATTAAGACAATATCATAGAATGTGGAAACAAAGAATACAGGTGGACATATATACTCAATACCAATTTTTCTATCAACATAAAACAATTTAAAAAATTGTATATCATTATAAAAAATCCTCAAAATCATCCATTGATATCATCATTGTCTTTATCCCCCCTCAAACCCTCTAAAAACATTTTAAAAAAAATGGGATGTTCACAAAATCAATGTAAGTGAATTAAAAATTTTGGAAAATGATAGTTCATTAAATTCATGAAAACTGATATACATTTTACCTTTTTTGTCAATGTTATTTGAGAATATGAAATTATTCATCTTCTCATGAAAATAAACACACCTTTTTTCTAAATGAAAATCCATAATCACCATAAAAATTTGTAAAATCTATATCAGGTTATATAGATAATTGTATTCAATAAACCATTTAAAAACCCATTCAATTATGATAACAATACGGTAGACTTTCAAATATGTCACTCATGAAAATTGAATAAACATATTGTCAACTTCTAAAAAATTCATTGGAGGCCTATCCCAGACCTACCCATACTATAAGTTAAAACGGGTTCACCTAGCGCTATCTTGGACACACAATGTCTATTAAAAATAAATATCACACATTTAATACAATTATTTAGTTTTTTATAATTATTTCATCATATTCATCATAAATTCAGTTGAAAAAAATATTACTATTCTCATATGAAAAAATCACATTGGAGAAAAACTTTAATGTCTTTTAAAACCCCATTTTCAATACCAAAAATGTTTTTTCATCGAAAAATGATTGTTAATTAAAATTATGAATAAAAATAATGATTTTTTTCATTTAACAAAATGGATAATCATTCTAATAATGATGGTAATTGAATTTTTTTCAAACAAGAGGGAAATTCATTGACCCCATGTACGTTATTAACATAACATTCCATTTATCTGCTGTTAATTTATTCCATATAAAACACATAAAATTTAATATTCAAAACCATTAAATGATATTAATAATGTAGATAAAAATTCCTTTATAAAAATTTAATATTTATAAAATAAATATTAAAATAAATATTCAGAATATTGATATTAGAAAAACGATTTTGAAATTAAATATTTGAATATTCAAAGTTTCACATCACACATTGAAAATTTAAATTCTTATCCCATTTAAATAATAAAATAGAACAATATATTAAATAACATGATAATAAAGAAATTAATTATATGTCATACTAAAAGGGGATGTATATATAATTGTTTAAAAGAGGTTATTGGAAATCACAATATTCCTCGAGAAATGAGATTGATCCAAAGTCCCTTACTTTGAGTGTGACTCATCATATAAAAAATTATATTATTTAATATTAAAAAACGAATAATAATTTTTATTCATGAAAAGAATTATTCCTTATAAATATTTTAAATTCACTTATTATCATGTTATAATAGTTACTAAATTAATTATTTTTATGTCATGCATTTTTATGATATTCAATACTAGAGTCTGAAATTACATTGGTAAGATGACAATAAAAAATTGGAAATCAAATACAAACGAATAATTATTACATTTTTAAAATTTTTATGAAAAATTTATACTTTAAAATCAATCCATTACATATTGACACTAAAAATGAACAATGTTACAATCATGTATATGGAAATCCATACATATGCATGGTTAAATGTTTTAATTTTCAAGTAATAATCCTTGAAAAGAAGTAAGTATCATTTTTTACATATATAATTATAATAATATCATTACTATCACATTTATGATTTTAATATTCTTATATATGTCATCCATGTTATTTAGTGATTAAAAATGAATCACACAGTCATTCGGAGGGGATATTTCATTTGTACGGACATATGAAATTATATTTTTTCTTATGAATGGAAAGTTATTAAAAATATAATCTATTATCATTTCATAATAATATATATGTCATGAATAAAATATATAAAAATTAATTTTAATATTATAACCAATCATGAGATATGGTGTTGTAATATGAATTTCATCAGTTCATGAGGTGGTTTCCCACTGTACACAGAAATTATAAATTATTTCCACATTATATAAAAAAATAGATTGATTTGTGTGATTAAATTAAGAAAATAAAATATCAGTATATTGAGGATACTGAATTTTTTATTTCTTTCAGTTTGAAAACAATTTTATGTATATATAAGAGGAAATAATATAGTAAAAATTGATTTAAAATAATATATTTCCTTTGGACAATGTAAATTACATAACACTATAATATAACTAATAATGTTTTCATTACTAAAATATGATCTCTACAATGTTTTGATAGATGTTATGATTTTATTTTTATTAATACTTTTTTTCCAAATAGGGTTCAACGAGTAATGTGAAGAGGAGATTTGGTTTCCATTGATTTGATAAGGGAGAGTAACTCTTGGAATTTCTAAGAATTTTATGTTAATAAAAATTAATTTAATATTATAAATGACTCCAAAATTATTTATAACGAATTTAGGTAGATTATGTGTCAATATGAATTCATAAATTTATGATTATATTTGTTTTTATTAATTTTTAAAAACAATATTTTGTCATTGACTTGCATTTAACCTATTTAATTCTTACCATGAAAAAACTGTCTTTACTCATTAAAGTGTAATATAGTTACTATAAAATGAAAAAAGAAATGTAAATGAATCATTGATGTTGTTGTAAACATTATACGATGTTTTTTTATAAATTGATATTTTTATATTTTTAATATCACTTAATAAAATTTTATTTCACTTCAAATATAATTATTACCAATTTAGAAATTGTTTATTACATGGATTATTATAAATATCATAACAACAAGATAAATTCAAAAAGATTCTTATAAATCCTCATTTTCATTTCAAATTGAAATATAATGTTCATGTATAATATTAATTATTTCAATTCATATTTATCATAATATTTTTTATGTCATATATTTTTTATTTCCTTTTATAAAAAAATTGATGCATCATCTTTATTTCATCATTTAAGGAAAATATTTAATGAAATAAAAAATAAAAATAAATTAAAAAGATTTAGTTAAATATTATTGAGTATAAATTGTTAGTTATAGTTTATGTTATTGATTAAATTACCATATATTGAAAATTTTTAGTTCATAAAATATTAGAATGGAATATTTGACTTTTCATTAAAACAATATATTATAAGTGGAATAGTTATACCATCATGGAATTAAAATTTCATAACATCTTCTCAATTATGATTTTGGAAATAATTACTTATCCTATAAAAGTAGGAAAAAAATTAATTTAATTTCCTAATATTTATAATCTACTTTTTCCCTTAACATATAAATTTACACTTTAATGTGCTAATAAAAATTAACAATGTTAAAATTCATATTATCAAAAAATAAAAGGGACCAATTTAATAAAAATAGACAATATGATTCCATTTTTTAATTAAATTAAAAATTAAAAAATTATAATTGGATAATATTAATATAAAATAAATCCTATTGATGTTGTGAGAAAACATGATGTTATAGTGAAAGCATTTGAATGAATGAAATCCATCAATATCAAAATTAAATGGAAAATTTATTCCAATTACATAAGCTAGATTAAATAAAAAAAATCTAATTCTCATTTAAAACCTATAAATAATATAAATTTATATTATAAATTTTTTAAACGAAAAATATGTTTCCAATTGAAATCTAATATTTCCCACCATTCATCGAAACATGAAACATATTAGAAAAATAAAAAAAAACCGAATTGATTTTTTATATCCTAATATTACCAAAGAATTTTATTTTTTCAAATATAATTTATAATTAATCCAAAATATATTTATAAACAGTTCATAATCAGAATGATTGATAAATATTTATTATATAAATACCTCTTTTATTCCAAAAATTGAATATATTTTTTACATAATTTCTATAAAAAAAATGACGACTTTTTCAAATTTGAATTTATAATATATATATATATATCATATATAAAATAATTTTTTTTTAATTTATTGTTATAATTCATAATTGGGTGCATTTAAATAGTTTTATAGAAAAATATTTCACTTCATTTTCATGAAAATATTATTTTCATTTAAAAAAATATCCCAAAAAAATTATATATGCATATGTGAATGAAATTTTATTAAAATATATAATCTTCTGCATACCCTCCATTTTAGCAGCATGTTTATAATAGTTTTTTTTAAATAACAATATTTTATTGTTGATTTATGCTCGATTTGGTGTATGTTGTACGCTCTCAAACTTCGGGTTTATTTAATAATTTCATCTGATGTTACACAATATATTATGTATATTTGGCCTAATTTAATTTCTAAATATATTATAAATATTTGAAACAAAATATGTAGTTACCACTAATATTTCTAACTTGTTTTTTCCAATGAAATTAACATTTAATAATTTATGTTTATTAATTTATATCATTTTCAAGATTAGTCTGTAATTTAATGTAACATTATATATTAAATAGAGAACATAATAAAAGGAAATATTCATTAATATCATGTTTCCCAAAAAAAAGTATATGTTAGCATAATTATTATAAAATAAGTAGAAAGTGTAAATCTATTTAGTATGAAAAGAACATATAAAATCAATCAAATTAAATAAATTAAAAGACGCATATAGAGTTAACCCATAAACCCATGGAATAAAAACCCCATTGAATCATCCTATAAATAATGTCATTCGAAATGTAAAGCTCATTAATTTTATGCATCCCATTAGTATTGAAACGATTCATGATGTTTTAAATAATTATTCCTTAGTTTTTAGGGTAACTATTTATGAACCAACAAGGCTACCATGTAATGCAATATAAATTGGAGATAATCAGGATAACTACAATTACTAAATCCCAATGTCATTCATTATTCAGAATGTTCATTTATGAAATTTATAAATAAGTTATTTCCAAATCCTATAACCCAACAGTTATATAAAAATAAAACATGTGGTCATTCCATTGGGTATTAAAGAATTCATTTCTTCAATGAATATAATGAATCCTTTATTGAAAATTATGCCAAAAAAATATAAATATTAAGGGAATGAAAGAGAATTTTTCTAGAAAAATAGATTCAGTATAAAGAATACTTTTCCTATTGGAATTCCTGAAATTACCTTTTCATTTCATTGAATACAACAATTCCATAAATCCATTTTGGATTTTGAAATATTTAAAACCTCAATCTATCGATCATGAAGAAATGGTATCAAATAAATCCATGATAAAATAATGTTATTTTACCCCAAAAAATTATAAAAATGAAAGGGATTTAATTAAAACTAATGAAGGTAGTAGGATTTAAAGAATGATATTAATTTGATATATTATTTTCATGATGATTAATTTCATTCCTTCATAATTTAGACCACTAACTATGATAAAAATAAATATAGCTCAATATGAAAATACCAATACCCAATAATTAAATATAAATATAGTTACACCATGATAAAACTCAAAAAATTTACAATAAAAATTGAAAATATTCCATTTAGACTATGAATGATCATTCACCCTTTAGAACCAATCATGAAATCATATTCTATTTCCTACTCAATTTTCTCCTAAAAATTCATCCCACGATCCAAACCATGTAAGTCCTGATAAAAATATAATTTTTATTAAATAGTAATATGCCAAAATTAGAGGTGTTATATTGTAAAAAACAATAGTATATCATTCCCATGAAATGCATGAGTTAATATCTATAAGTCATTATTTAAAACCACAAGTATTTCATGAATATTTTCTACTTTTTTGACACTCAGTAGACATAATTATTCTAATAAAATAGATATAAAGTGTTACAAACTTACATAAAAATAATAAAAACATTTCAATCTATATATATGAAAATAAGTGAGACCTGGTTGGACATTTTTTAAAACAATAACATGACCATAAACACTATGTAATTAGGATTTGACTCACATGTAAACATTAATTAGCGAATGGATTGATATAAACAACATTTAATTAGGAATGTAGTTCTACAAACCAAAATAAAAAGTATCATGTTCATTAATATCAATTATTCTTACACAGTATACAATTTTATTTATTTTGTAACCTAAGTGATAAATCATTAACACTTGTGAATAAATGATGATGTAAAGATCCATGAAATTATATAATCAAAGATAGTGATATTCAAACATGGAACATACTAAAAAACATATATTATGGTATAGTATAAAAAATGTCTTCATAAATAATAAATTGATAACAATTCACCTATAAAATTGTTGTAAAAGGAATGAAATCCTTCTATTAACTACAATATTTCATAGCACAATTTCTTGAAATCTAAATACTTCTTCTACATTGAATTTAAATTGGAAGGAGTATTATTTTCCATCTATAATACAAGGATACTACGGTAAATATGTTAACCAAAAACTAACTATGGGATCTATGACTAAGAACACCATTCATGTTGAACACATCTCTAACATAAACCACATTGAGATATTCCCAAACATTATCCCATAAATAGGAAGAAAAATGTTTTTCTAACTTGGTCGCTCAACACATTCCTTACTGAAATTACTCAAATAATTTATCTCAATAAACCATTATTGAACAACATATTAATTCACTTATCATACAAGAAAGGTAAATTTAATCAATGAAACATTACCATACTCAAAGTTCAATATTTTCTCACATGTCATACTTCATCACAAATACCATTAGATTTATAATTATCAATATACCAATTAGAAAAGGTAAACACTCATGGATAGTAAGGGGTAGTGATAAATACCATGGGGAAAATTAAAACACAATGGATGAGTTTCCTAAAAATAGAAACATACATTATAGAGAAATAATCTAACATAATATGATACATGAAAAAAATCAGATATTACTAATCCATGCGAAAGATTAATCAATGAAACAGTGAATGGAAAATGAAATGTAAAATTATAAAAAACACTATGAAAATAGAAAATGAGCACCAAGGTGGAACTAAAATAGTGCCCAACACATGATCATCCCAATGATCAATCCTTAAAATCAACAATAAATATAAATCCCTATTGGAGATTTATATGTTCATCACTTTAACATTACAATAAAAAACAAAATCTACGTATTTACAACTATATATATATATATATACATGGGGATATCTTTCTCTAAAAACATTAGAATATCATCCAAGGCCATTCCTCACTCTCCCTAACAGAGAATATCTACCGACATTCCCAAATATTAACATTTTCTATAACGTTAATATGTATATATAATAGCTCACCTCAGTTCTATTTCACGACATCAGAGTTTTCAGATGCTTTGGGACTACTGGATCAAACCATTGTGGACCTTTTTAGATAGATTCGACCTATGATTAATACTTTTGACTAGTTTATTTTCAGTTTTTGGGGCTTGCTGGACCAGGAGACTGTGGGGATTCATGGAAAACAACACATCATGATTCATTTTTTATATAAGGATAATGTGATTCTACATTATTCTAGAGATCCACGAATAAGAAATGGCTTTCTTTTCATCCTTTATTGATGGTCATGTAACTTCAACATTAAAGGTGATATCCATATTTCGGCACTATTTGTAACATTCCCAGTACACCAACTATCCTTCCAAGCCCCCTCTATTTTCTATATTCTAGGTAATCTTTTAGTATGTTACATGGGTTCTATTAATTGAACAATGTCCTCCTCTAAAATGATTTCTCCACATAATTTTTTTGGTAGATTTTTTTTACCAAATGGTTGTGTGGGTGTGCATTATAGTTGGGGAGGAATTCCATAGGAAAATAAAAATTATTTTTTTGTCATGGATAGAAAACATTTTCTATTTTAATCATCAGGGTCACCTAGGTTATTCTAACTATTGCGCTTGTGGGGATCGATAAAGGGTTTCACTCTCAATTAATCGTCAATAGTTAGGGTCAATACGTTGGATGCTCCTTAAATGGCTCAGCAAGGTAATATTTATTCAAAAAATAATGAATTTATTCATATAGAGGAATGGCCATTGAACTGAGATCCGAAGGTTCTGGAAATTTTTTATTAGATGAAATTTTGATTGGATGGTAATTTTTCGACAGTGTGGTCCATGTCTATGCCAGAGGGGCCATATGGGGTGTACACAACTAAATCATTAGAAACTAACACCATTTACATACTTATGCATCATATTCAGAGACAAATCATATTGGTGACAGGTAGAAAAAAAATTCATGTAATTGAATATTGAAGGAGTCCATGCGAATTCATTTTAGTTCACTCCTGCTATAGAAGGGGTGGGTGAGCGCAAGGATATGGACAAGTCCTAGTAGAAGCATTCTGGCTATTAATATTATTAACCACTTCGTTGGTCTGGGAATTGAAGGATTTGATTATGATACAAGGGAATCTAAATGGTATTTTCACCCCACTACTGTGTTTGGATTAGATGGATATGATATTAAATATTATTGTTCTAGGAAATCATCACGTGTTAGTGCAAATGAAAGGCACATTAGTAGACATAAAATTTCGTTTTGAAAGAAATGGACGAAACGTGACAAGGTTCTGTGGAGTATCATCATGCATAATGGGAAATCATAGGGGTGAAATGTTATGTCCCAAACATCCATGTTCCATTACAATGTATAAATACAGTGTTGGTGTTGTTCTAGGGTGTAATAATAGCTCCTTTAATGAAAAAATACCAATTTCTCCATTTTTAAGGAAAGACATTTAATCATCATTGGTAGTTCACATCCGTAGATCATGGTCGATGAATCAATGTAGGTTCAACTCATATGTAGGTGGCATCGGTAGCTATCACTATTATCTCAATGTAATCTGATCATCGTTAGTAGGATATGTGTTTGTTGCATGTATTAGCGAGTCAGGCAATTTTGGGTCACTTTTGTGACTCATTGTCGGTGGGTCACATATGTGACTCACAATCAGTGAGTTGTTGTCGATGAATATCATTTTTTGATTCACTGTCTGTGACTCACGTTTGTGACTCACCCATTGGGGAGTTATTTCTAGTTTTTTACACTTTTTTCGAATTTTTCCCTCTTATATATTATTCAATGTTAATTGATATGAAGCCCTTGTTTAAAAATTTATAATTTTATATCAAGGGATATTGATTATATATTTTATATATTAACACTCTAAGGACATTAAAATATTCTAACATTATAATCAATACCACAATATAACTTTAATGACCCTTGAATTTTTTTTCCTTCCACTGGTATATGATACAACTCTTATAAGATGCGATCATCTATTTCACATGTGTTTCATTTTTTTTCTTGGATCACCGATTTACATTATTACCAAAAGTTCATTTGTTGTGTTGTGGCATTCATATTCATTTTCCCTTGGAATATACAACTGCTTATACAAAACCCTACATTAGCTCAAGGGGGAGTTTTGGATCATATGTTCTTAGAGGTATGGATTCCTTAGACGTTCATTATTTATGTATCATGTGGTTATGTGTAAGATAATACATATTTGGGTTTATATATGAGTAAATTCTTTTTGAGTATATTATAAATTGTTATAATGATAACGATTTTTTTTGAAAATAGGTTTTGATACCTTAGTTATAAATTATGGGAATATAATATGATGATGAATATTGTGATGATTTATCTGTTTTCATTGATCTATGTTGTGAATGTTGTTGGATGTATTCCATATAAAAATCATGGCCTTTGGTGGTCTCAATTTTCTCACCAAAAACACGAATACATATTTTTATTGTTCTGTTGAATGGATGTGAACATCAATACTTGATTAATCATTTATATTATATTAATTAAATAGATTCCCCATGATCAAACTTGTTATGTGATATCCCATGATTTATTAAGGTGGTATGAATGAATGAACCTGTGAAATATGAATAAATTTTTCCATGTTTGGTGTGGATGCTTTATGTATGTTAATCATTTATATGTTAGGTGGGTTTTATGGCGCTGTAGTGAGAAGTGTGGATTTGGGTATATGGATTGTTAGGGGTTGTTTATGTTGGTGTGGAGTGGCACTTTTTTGTAGAATGGAAGTATATTTCGTGTAGTGTGATGATGGTTGTGTGTATGGGGTGGTGCAAGTTCTATAATGGAATCTCAGATGTAGTGATTATTTGATTGCGGAATGGAAGAACCTGTTAAATGGTGGGTCTGCATTTGGGTTGTGTTTTCGTTATTGACCATGGTTTGTTTGTGAAGTGGGAATGTACCATGGTCGAGTACTATTTTTTCTCTATGTGGTTCTTTTAATATAGTGGGGATGATGATTATGTTTTAGGAGGGATAATTTTTTAAAAAAATATCGTGTTACCTTCCATGGACATTTTCTGTGACTTTCTAGACACATTTGTAATTTTTGTATGGGTTAGGATATTACTTGTGGTGTGACGTCTTTGTTAGATTCCAATGTAGGGATGGAATAAATGAATTGTTTAATCTATATTTTTAAGTGTTCAAATGAATTGGATGGGGTTATGAACTAAGACTCTGGTTGGATGTGTTCTTATGAATTAGAGGTGGTAGCTATGGAAGTTACATGTATCAAGGTTGTTTGTTAAGGAAAATGAAGGTTGGGATGAGTGTTTTGTACCTATATATATATGTAGATCCTTTTTAATTTAATGAACATCACAAACTTGTTAAGAACAATGTGTTTAACGCCCCCATATATTGGAGGATGATGTAATTTACTATTATCCATGTGGGAGGATTGATTGCAGATTATTGGATATTCAATGGTCCCACTTCTAAGAAATGGTATCCCATGAATCCTCATGCAGGTTGTGGTATAGTTTTGACTCCAAGGTGTTTGTGGGTGTGGTGTGTTTTTCATGTGTCTTCGGAATGAATTTTTTTCCTACCTTGGTTTCTTCCGAATGAGGTTTGGATTTTGTGTCCCAGATTTTTGTGGGATGGATGTGATGTTGTAGTGCATAGTAATTTCCAGGCTGAATGTGGTATGTGGATTATGTGGGTTCAAGAAGGTTTTGGTATTGAGGATGGTGGAAAAATATTGTATCATTATTACATTCTCCATTGGTGATTAGCAGTTAACTGGTCAGAAGTGTTTTGGGAAATAGTATCATCGATGTTATTATTATAGAACAATAATTGACTATCATTATTTGGTAGGTGTGCCTTTGTGAGAATTGGGATGTATTGTATACCATATTATATGCTTTTAGGTTTTGTTGTTTTTTCATGATGTCATTAGTATGCTTCCCTAGTTGTGCATGAGAGACTTTGGTTATCCCTACTAATTATATCTTAATGCTCACTCTATGTATATAAAATATTCTTTTGTTTTCATAGAAGATTACACATACCATGGTGGTCCCTAGTAGATATGGAATCTAAATAGTTGATGTGTTTCTACTTTTCATTGTTGTTTTGGTATTTACATTGGATTTTATTCGTTATACTTATAGCAGTTTTACATTTTACATGTATGTCGGGTGGAATTTTGATTCACACACTGTAACAAACACACACACATAGAGACACACAGATATATATATATATATATATATATATCATTTGGGGTTGTTTTGATGTTGGTATATCTTATGTCCTGAAATCAGTTCGTATAAAAAATGGTATTTACTACCATTTTGTGAAATTGGTATACCCTTTGCACTGGTTTCCACCATGAGACCTACAGGAGGTAGGAAACAAGGGTTATTATCTCTTCTTTATAATGAACAAGGATGTTCATGAGACATATCCATACCTTCCCTCATCTTGATGATGGAGGGTCAATAAATAATGGTATCAGAGGATTTTGGTTGATATATTTAATGATGTTTTGAGTTATCCACAATGAGGGTTTCATTAGATAGATGAGAGATAGTGTTATGTGATTTATGTGCGTGATATAGGCAAGGGAATACTATGGAGGCCATATGATTTTAGGGCCCCTTGTGATCTAATGAAAGGACTATGATCTAACCGAATGACAATGTGAGGCTACACCATTTACAGGGTAGAGACCCAAGGAAAGGTACATGCATCATGATGACTTGTGTTCTTTTTTGTTTTGTGTGTTTTTGGGAAATTAAAATAAAAAGTGATTTAAAATAAGTTGTAAATAAATCCCATACTAGTCAGGATTAAGAGTTTCTTGTTTATATTTTCATATATGTAACTCAATATTCACCCACATATGGTATGATAAGTGGAGCCACAAAATGCTGACCCATTCGACCAAAGGAGGGTTTACCCATAGGTGGAGGATGGGAATTGGAAAAAGACGCTTCATGATTTCTTATGGTAGGATCTAGAAAAGTACATCAATAGTGTTCTAGATATACATATGGAGAGATTTCTTGAGGATTAGATGATCACTTATTGTTTAATATGGGCTCTTAATGATTGTTGGATTCTGCATGTGTTGATCCAAATGTAATGTTCTAAATGTTAGTGGTGGACATTCTACCTAGGGGAGAGCAGGAAGACTGATGTTCATTGGGTCAATATTGAGTAGGAAATCCTGGAATAATTCCTTTTTGTGACCATGATGGTTGACATGAGGAAAATGTTACTATCCCTACATTCAATGGAATCTGTTAGTACAGAATATGGGCATAATGTTTACAGATCACCTTCACTATTATCTTGATCTCTTTTTGAATGAGGAGTCTTGAACAGGACACCTAAGGGAGGAAATTAGTCCTTCCCTCTAGTATGTAGTAACTACCTTTACCTAGTTGACATACATATAGGTTTAGAAGAAGGTGAATGTGCTTTATGGGATGAAATCGTGATGTGATCTACTGTGAGAGATTATCTAGCATAGTTATATGATGGGAAACGCGTTTAGTTGTAGGAATCAGGTTCTAGTGACATTGAGGTTTTTCCCACAATGGAGTCGACCTTGGAATTTTCATTTTCGACCTCCTAGTCCTCATTCAATTCCTAAAATATTTGTACCGAATTGTTTCAATTTTGTAACCCGTATGAACCTCCAGATTTAGTTACCGGTTCGATCTTATTATGTTGATGGTAGGAATGTTCAGCGCTCGCCAAAACTGTATTTGTCAGCCAAGCCGTTTCTGCAGATGGGGAAATAGGCTCTCGCTCAATCGAGGGGAGACAAAACAGGTGGATGGAAACCATTGGGTTCCCCCAGGGACATTGAATAGATCATGGTTAATGAGGATTTCAAAATCATTGGGGAATAATATTTGGGTGTGGTAATTTTCACATTGTAGAGGCACCTGTTCCAGCATGGAAAGAGATTGTTTGAGGTACGATCAGTTTTATTAGTAACAAGGTTTTTGCCTGGTTTGATTTTGGAGCATCACACTACTTTTTTCACCTATTTTAACCCATGCTTTGAGACTAGAAATAGAAATTATTTTTTTACCCCTTTTTCAGAGTACTCTAGTCGGAGATCAGACCAGTATTCATAATGTATGAAGGGGATGTGGACCGAGGATCGGGCCACATCTATCCCATGGGGATATTTTAGGTGTATTGATGAAACTGTACATTTTCAACCTTGTAATAGACTAGTTAAACTTTTTTCATTCATTATTCAACTTCTACTAGTGGAGATTAATGTTTTTAGATGTCGATGGCTAGCGTTTATCTTTTTTTGGCTAGCAGAGATATCACGAGGGGAGCTGGTGGAGAGAGCCTTTTATTTCCTTGTTGATTGAGCTATTAGGTGAATTAGTGGATTCTGAGATGGTGGGGGCATGCAGGGTAATTGGGGTGTTCTTGATTTTTTTTTCAAAACCATTTGTGACTGAAGCCCCATAACATGAAATTGAGATTTGGATAGACTTGAAGCCTTTTGCTTCTCAGACATTGATGGATCCTTATTAGATTTCACATTCTGATTTGTGGGTGCATTATATTTACTTTGATGACTTGATGTTTAATGGATTTATTAGACATAGTGTGTTTCATTGGGTGCTCTGGTCTTGTTCAAAACTAAGGATAATGGTGGATTGAGTCTATTCATAGTCTACCAGATGTTGAATCAGATGATGGTTAAGATACATTACCCTCTCCAAGGATAGATGGTAATTTTGACCAACTGAGGGAAAAATGATTGTATTATATGATTTACATGGGGTTTTGGTATCATTAGTTGAGGGTGAAGGAGTTTGAAATCATGAAGACTGATTTCAAATTCCAGTATCATCACATTGAATTCATGTTTATTTCATTCGGTGTTAGTAATTCGCCAACCGTGAACATGGGACATATGAACTGCTTTATTCATGAGTTCTTGGACCAATTTTTTCTCATATTCCTTGATGACATTTTAGACAAAATGATGAATGGTGAGGATCATAATGTGATCTGAAGACTATTCTAGAGGTCCTTTGACGCCACCATCTATAAGGAATGATGTCCATGTTCCAGTTTTGGACGTGTTAGGTTCAATTCTGTGGACATATATTTTCTTATAAGGGTATAGGATTGGACCCATTGAATTTCAAGGAATTTTTTTTCAAATGTGGACCCAAATGTGTGGTATAGGATTTAATTTTTCATGGTATGGTAGGATATTACCATATATTTGTAATATATTTTCTCAAGTACAATATTTGATGACGACTCAGAATAAAAAGGGAAAGGCCATTGTGTGGAGTGAGAAGTGTCAAGGAATATTTAGATACCTGAATGGGAAGTTGATCAGTGATCCAATGCTCTGGATTCTAGTTGAAGGGGTTGTGTTCGAGGTGTTTTCTAATGGATAACATATAGGGTTGGATTGTGTGCTTGTTTAGTAGTGTGGAGTTATCTCCTATGGGTCTAGGATGTTACATCCCCACAAATGTAACTATTCCACCATGGCCTAGAGCTTCCAGCAGTCGTGTCTCCACTATAGGTGTGTTGGAATTGCCTAATTATATATTACTTTATTTTCTTCAAAGATCACAAGATTTGCATGTATATCTCTTCTTAGAGAGACATGAACATGTGGTTTAAGAGGTGGATGAAATTTCTCCGAGATTATGAAATTGCGATATCATAAAACTTTTATAATGGGAATGTTGTAGCTAATGATTTGACTATAAGGTTGTATAAGGAGGCTATTTTGGGAATTTGTAGACATGTGGAAGGAGATAGAGGAGTTGGACACCATTCACATTGATGTCGGACTGGATGGAAGAATAGGAATTCTATTTCATTGTATGATGTATTCATCACCACGTTAGTAGGTGGAGGTTTCATAGTGGGGGTTCATGGAGGCAACAGTGGTGTATGATCACATTGACCATGGTGATGCTCCGAAGGTTTTTTCAGAGGATGGTCATAATCAGATGTTGTTCTATGGGAAGATGTTTTTTCCAGTGGTAATGTGTGAGAGAGTTCACCCTGAGTTTCAAATATCTCCCTTAATTGTACACTCAGGTGTTTACATGATGTACTTCATCTTGAGACAGCTATTTTGGTGGCCCTGGATAAAGCATGATATAGCGGAGTTGGAGGAGATGTTTGTTGTGTGGGAGAAAGTGATGGTTGAGTAACATGTTACCAGTGGTTATTGAAGACCAAATATGACCCATAGTAGATTTGTGATGACATCTCAATGGATTTCATCACAGGATTACCCAGGGCTCATGGGGAATGTGAATCAATGTAGGTAATAGCATATCGAATGATGAATTCTGTTTACATATTGGAAATTATTGAGTCATACAGAGTGGATTATTAAGAATAGAGGTGTGAGTATGAGATGGTGTGGCTTCATGGAGTTTTAAGATCCATTGTCTCAAATTAGTATACACATTTTACCATAAGAGTCTGGAGGGGATTTCTATAGCATCCCGCCTTTTTATCACATAAACATTCATTACATTTTACAATACCGAGGATCTTTATGGTTTAGTGTCTTGGAAACCAGGAACATAAAAACGAAAACATAAAACATTCTTCTTAAACACTTGAAAGGCTTCTCCTCATGTTCATCCTAGGTTTATTAATGCATCTCATAACCTGGGGACATACATCAAAAGAAAGGGTGAACAGAAGGCCCAGTAAGGGAAACACGAGAAACATTTAACATGTGAACTTGAGATACATCAACTATGTCATGAAAAATAACATTAAAGAATGATAAAGAATCATGTCGAATATCATAATAAAAATAACAATTTTTATAACATTAATATGTGTCTACAACATTTAATATTGAAAATCATTTCGTTTCACCAAGGTCCATCCCCAAGGTGTCATTAAAAATTACCAAGGTTATTCACCAAGGTATCAGTCTAAAAGGTCATCTCTAGAGATTAAGTTTTTACCCAATGCATTGGAGCGCTATCTGGGCGCACCCTTGACATGTATTTATTATAATTTTAGACACATATATCATTATCAATCATTTCTTAAACAACCCATATAGCATAAAATAAATGGGTTTCATTTCAGAATCATAACGTTTTAAAAACTACTTTAAAGACATGATCATTATGTCACTTTAAACCCACGGAAAAGGGAAAGCGGGTTTCATGTATGTAAATTCCAGAATTTAAAATTGAACGTTTTGATATATATGTTAATACCCCTGTATAAATAAGACCTTTGAGTATTAAATTAATAACATAAAATAATTTTTAGATAAAGAGGGAGGCATTTTGAGATGAGAACTATGCAGCATAACGTCTACGATGGATGGTTTTAGAAAACATTGAAAAGAGAGGGGACATGGGTCACCCACTCAAAAATGATACATAAAACAGTAGGGGAACAGAATATATAGTATTAAAGAACATGGTAATGAAATTTTAATGATATACCATATGAAACAAAGAACTTAAAAGGAAGGAAAAAATAAGATTTCTCTTTTGAGAATTCGGCAGCCTAACGACGTCACTTAAAACTTCCCAAAAATGGATTGACGAGATCAAATAGGGTCTCTCATAATATGAACATAAATGATCAGTACGATAGATATAGATATTATACCCCAAAATAATAAAAATGTACTTTAGAGACTTGACATGAAATTAGATCTCGAAAACGATAAGGGTTAAAGAAACCCATATAAATTAGGCAGCCTAACGGAGCCACTTAAACATCAACAAAAATGATTTGATGATATCAAATAGGGTCTCTCATAATATGATCATAAAAGACCGGTATGATAGATTTAGAGATCATACCCCATCATAATAAAAAGAAACATGTAATACTATACATGGAATTAGATCATTGAAAAAGGAGAAACGTGAAAGAACCACTTAAAATTTCGGCAGCCTCACAGCGCCACTTAAAACTTCAAAATACTGAATTGAAGAGATAAAATGGGGTATCTTATAATATGATCATAAAATATCAGTATTATAAATTTAGAGATCATACCCCAACATAATAAAAAGGAACTTGAAATACCTTACATGAAAATAGATCTTGAAAAAATGAGAAGGGAGAAAGAATTCGTTACAAAAATTTCGGCAGCCCAACGGCACCACTTAAAACGTCATAAAACGACATAATGAGAGTAAGATGGGATGTCTCATTATATTAACATGAAAAGTTAAGTAAGATAAGTATAAAATAACATCTTTTAACATAATAACATAGAGTATAAAAGAAATTACATAAAAGATATTTCTTGAAAAGAAAGAGAGAGGTCAGATCCCTTACCTTAAAACGTAACTCTTAAAACATAAAGTGTGGGACCTTGAGGGATTGGGGGCACCTTGGGAGGACTCCTTGGGAGGTAATGAGACCAGAAAATAGTTGGGGGAGAGTGGGGGAGTCGAATGGATGAGAGGATGGCTTGGTATTTATAGGGAAAGTGAGGGGACAAGGCATTAACGGCCAAAGGACACCTCATTAGTGGTTTTGGCAAAACAATGGGCTTTCCCATGTTATTTGACCATGGTATTGGCCACTTGGGACAACTCATACCTTATCTTACTATTCATAAGTCGACCATATTGTTTACATACTTAATACATCATTTAATGATGTCATTAAACACCCGTAACTTAAAACTACATTTTCACTATTTATCGAAAATTCAACATTCAAAGAATAATCCAAAAATTTCACCTTAACCAAATATCAATTCTCTGATTTCAAAAATGAAATCCATTTTATAAAAATAATTTTCTAAATATTTTTAACTAAATTTTAAATTAAAAAAACACTATTTATTGAAAATTCATTTTTTCAGAAAAATCCCCAAAAATTACCTTAACATAATATCGATTCTCTGAGTTCAAAAATAAAGTCCATTTTATAAAAATACATTTCTAAATATTTTTAATTTAATTTTTAATTAAAAAACACTATTCAACCGAAGAAACTAATACTTGAATAATAATTTATGAAACAATTATTTAACCATTTTATTGAATCATATTACTTAATCAAGATGCCTAGATTATATTAGTATTTTCTTTAAGTGAGATTACTAATCCATTTGAACAAATTACTAATCCTAATCATAAAATCACTATTCATAATTTACTATTCATCAAAAAATCAATTTTATCTTATTACACTCGAAATTTCATACTGAACATAATTGTAGAAGACTTTTTTTTTTTGAAAATCATTACACGTTTTTATTTTTTAAAGGTTTACATAAACATTTTTAAAATATCCTTTTTCTAAAATTCATCAAAAATTGGCATACTATATTTATTCGGACATTTGAAAATTCATAAACTTCATCATAAGAAGAAATCTCAATTTTTTTTAAAACAAAGGATTAGACAAGGTAGTTACGGTCTCCATACATAGCCCCTTATCACACCAGCGTAGGACCTAAGTGTAAGGTGTTCTAAGGTGAGAGAATCTGAGGGAGGCTCTGCCAAAATCGCACGAGTAGTAATTTTTATTAGTTTTAACTTCTCACAAAGGTGATTCTGTTCTAGCTTCACACGATGAAGTTCGGCTTGGGTTTGGTCCAGAGAAAAGCCCAGTGGTGCTACCTCCTTCCTAAGTTCTGTTAGATGGGCTTCGATCGGTCCAAAACTACTGGGTGAGGCCATCGAATCTTCTTTCTATTTAAATTAACCAAGATTTCTTGTATTTAGAGACAATAATCAAAACGTTTAGTTTCGAGGGGTCATATTGACCAATAGTCAAATAACAGTCAAAACCCAATGGTCTCATTTTATTTATACTCATGTTATCAAATGAAACATTTTTGTTGAGTATAAAAATAAAGTAAAATAACACATAAAATTAGGAAATAATATTTATTCAAAATTTCGGGTCGTTAAAATCTTCCCCCCTTAAGAAATTACATCCTCGCAATTTTTAAAATTGGGTTTTGAAATTTCATTAAAAGTCCCACATCGGAAAAGGAGTTAGTAAAACTATTACATTAAAGGAATGAAAGGGAATTACAAAGGTCACCGGAGTTAACCTACACTAGGATTCCATGTAGGAAAACATGGACATGGAATAAAAGAAAAGGGTCAAGTTCTGAGGGAGAGTGATAGAGAACATGATTAGGAGAAATTTAACCATAAGAAAATCCCAAACTTATGATGTGTGTAAATGGTCTTTGATTACCTAGTAGGAAACGTAAACCAAAAATGTTTTTGTTTTACGTTCCTTTTCATAATTTTGAGGAATTTATTTATTACATAGAAGAAAAACATAAGAAAATATACCTACCATCATGTAGAGTTTCATCCTTTAATAAGTTTCTACCAAAACAAATCTTTTCTCCAAACAATGAGAATTCAAAACTACTTGGTCTCATCAAAACACAATAATAATCTTCTAGAAAATCACATAATCCACAAAATATTAACTATCTATTTCATCTATCTTTAAACATTATCCCAAAAACAGAAAGGGTAAAGTAAAACAACTCTTCAAAAAGAATGAATCCCATAGGAATGGAAACTACTTTTAAATCTTCCATGTTCAATGGTACTACCCAAAGTTCATCATAGACCATTCCATAAATAACGGTCCTTATGATTCCTCAAAATAAACCAAACTAATATTGAAACCCAAATACAAGAATGATTTGATAACATAGTCTTCCAAAATAAACTTCATTGTTCATCTCCAAACAACATCAACCACTCCTAACATCTTATAACAAAAGTAGATAACCTAAACATATTTTACCCAATATAGGTTAATCATTCCCATAAGTAACCTAAATTACTATAAGTCCACCTTAAATTCATCGATTCTTCAAAATATAAGTCAACCTTACTCTTCAATGAAAATACCGTAGTAATATTTTTACCTCGATCATATAGGGTCCCCAAAATAGTGAACGTCTTCCAAAATAAAAATCATCTTTTAATCCCATAATCATCTCTATCATATTAATATGGAAATCGTCACATTTCCTGTCACATTGTTTTTTGGGACATGTTCTTCCATTTCCCGCCATTAACTACAAAAAGAAAGTAAAATTAGGGGCTTGAATACTTAGCCAATAATCATGAAAAGGATCTTAAAGCATATAAGGATAACTTGTAGAAGAAAAGTATACCCTAACTTGTGATCCCCTAGGTTCCCATCTAGGTTATACGTGATCATATATTCTTATGTGAATCTTTATTTTATTTTATCTGTGTTCCATTAACAATGGTTCATACTATGCTTATGAATTTACCAAAGCATATCCCTCAGGAGTGTCGTAACCAAGAGTGCAACAAGGCCCGTTGTCGTGTACCAGTTCCCGTTCGAGTCTAGCTCAAAGCGGTTTGTTCAGGTTTTACCCCTATGTACATCTATGCTAGAGCCACCTCTACCTGCTCATATCCAGACAGGGATGTATTTTCTTTGCAACCCATTACTCAATACTCACCAAAATACCAAGAAGATATCCTATATATAAAATTTTCTATAGGCTTCTTCCTAAAGTTTTCATATCCTAATTTACACAAATAACTAAACCATCCTTTGATACCAAATATAGAATCCCACCTTTTTATCACATAAACTTTCATTACATTTTACAAAACCGAGGATCTTTAAGGTTTAGTGTCTTGGAAACCAGAAACTTAAAACATGAAAACATAAAACATTCTTCTTAAATACATGAAAGGATTCTCCTCATGTTCATCTTATGTTCATTAATGCATCTCATAACCTGGGGACATACATCAAAAGAAAGGGTGAGCAGAAGTCCCAGTAAGGGAAACAAGAGAAACATTTAACATGTGAACTTGAGATACATCAATTATGTCATGAAAAAGAACTTTAAGGCATGAGAAAGAATCATGTGGAATATCATAATAAAAATAACATTTTTTATAACATGAAGATGTGGCTACAACATTTAATATTGAAAATAATTTAATTTCACCAAGGTCCATCCCCAAGGTTTCATTAAAAATTACCATCATTATTCACCAAGGTATCAGTCTAAAAGGTCATCTCTAGAGATTAAGTCTTTACCCAATGCATTGGAGCGCTATTTGGGCGCACCTTTGACCTGTCTTTATTATCATGTGATCCACATATATCATCATCAATAATTTCTTAAACAACCCATATAGCATAAAATAAATGGGCTTCATTTCATAATCATAACGTTTTAAAAACTGCTGTAATGACATGATCTTTATGTCACTTTAAACCCACCGAAAAGGGAAAGCGGGTTTCATGTATGTAAATCCCAGAATTTAAAATGGAAAATTTTGATATACATAAGAATACCCCTATATAAATAAGAGCTTTGAGTATTACATTAATAACATAAAATAATTTTGAGATAAAGAGGGAGGCATTTTGAGACGAAAACTATGCAGCATAAAGTCTACGATACATGGTTTTAGAAAACATTGAAAAGAGAGGGTACATGGGTCACCCACTCAAAAATGATACATAAAATAGTAGGGGAACATAATATATATTATTTAAGAACATGGTAATGAAATTTTAATGATATACCATATGAAACGAAGAACTTGAAAAGAAGACAAAAATAAGATTTCTCTTATGAGAATTCGGCAGCCTAACGGCGTCACTTAAAACTTCCCAAAAACGGATTAACGAGATCAAATAGGGTCTCTCATAATATGAAAATAAATGATCAGTACAATAGATATAGATATCATACCCCCAAATAATAAAAATGAACTTGAGAGACTTTACATGAAAGTAAATCTCGAAAATGAGAAGGGTTAAAGAACCCCTTAGAAATTCGGCAGCCTAACGACGCCACATAAACTTCAAAAAAAATGAATTTATGGTATCAAATAGGGTCTCCCATCATATGATCATAAAAGATCAGTATTATATATTTAGAGATCATACCTCAACATAATAAAAAGGAACTTTCAATAATAGACATGGAATTAGAACTTTGAAAAAGGATAAAGGTGAAAGAACCACTTAAACATTCGGCAGCCTAACGACGCCACTTAAAACATCAAAATACTGAATTGAAGAGATAAAATGGGGTCTCTAATCATATGATCATAAAATAACAGTATGATAAATTTAGAGATCATACCACAATATAATAAAAAGGAACTTCAAATACATTACATGAAAATAGATCATGAAAAATGAGAAGGGAGAAAGAATTCGTTACAAAAATTTCGGCAGCCTAACGGCACCACTTAAAATAGCATAAAACGAAATAATGTGAGTAAGAGGGGATATCTAATTATATGAAAATGAAAATTTCTGTAAGATAAGTATAAAATAACATCCTTTAACATAAGAACATGGAACATAAAATAAATTACATAAAAGAGATATCATGAAAAGGAAGAGAGAGTTCGGATCCCATACCTTAAAACGTAACTCTTAAAACTCATAGGTTGGGACCTTGAGGGCTTCAAGGCACCTTTGGATGACTCCTTGGGAGGTAATGAGACCCGAACTTCGTTGGGGGAGAGTGTGGAGTCGAATGGATGAGAGGATGTCTTGGTATTTACATGGAAAGTGAGGGGACAAGGCATTAATGGTCAAAGGACACCTCATTAGTGGTTTTGAAAAAACCATGGGCTTGACCTTGGTATTTTCCCATGGTATGGTCCACTTGGGACACCTCATACCTTATCTTACTATTCATAAGTCGACCATATTGATTACATACTTAATACATCATTTAATGATGTCATTAAACACCTGTTACTTAAAAACTGCATTTTCACTATTAATCAAAAATTCAACTTTCTCAGAATAATCCCAAAATTTCCCCTTAAAAAAATATCAATGCTATGATTTCAAAAAACAAATCCAATTTATAAAAATATTTTTCTAAATATTTTTAAATAAATTTTTAATTAAAAAACACTATTCATCGAAAATTCAATTTTTAAAAAAAATCCCCAAAAATTACCTTAAAATAATATCGATGGTCTGAGTTCAAAAATGAAGTCCATTTTATAAAAATAATATTCTAAATAATTTTAATTAAATTATTAAATAAAAAACAATATTCACTCGAAAAAACTAATACTTGAATAATAATTTATGAAACCATTATTTAACCATTTTATTGAATCACATTACTTAATCAAGGAGCCTAGATTATATTAATACTTTCTTTAAGTGAGATTAATAATCCATTTGAACACATTACTAATCCTAATCATAAAATCACTATTCATAATTTATTATTCATCAAAAATCAAGTTGATCTTATTAGACTCGAAATTTCATACTAAACATAATTGTAGAAGAACTTTTTTTTGAAAATAATTACACATTTTTATTTATTTAAGGTTTACATAAACATTTATAAAATATCCTTTTTCTAAAATTCATCAAAAATATGCCTACTATATTTATCCGAACATTTGAAAATTCATAAACTTCATCATATGAAGAAATCCCAATTTTTATTTAAAATAAAGGATTACACAAGGCAGTTACGGTCTCCCTACATAGCCCCTTATCACACATGTGTAGGACCTAAGTGTAAGTGTGCTAAGGAGAGAGAATCTGAGGCAGGCTCGGCCAACAACGCACGAGTAGTAATTTCTATCAATTTGAACTTCTCGCAAAGGTTATTCCGTTCTATCTTCACACGATGATGTTCTACTTGGGTTTGGTCCAGAGAAAAGCCCAATTGTGCTACCTCTTTCCCATGATCTGTTAGATGGGCATCGATCAGCCCAAGACTACTGGGTGAGGCCATCGAATCTTCTTTCTATATTAATTAACCAATATTCCTTGTATTTAGAGACAATAATCAAAACATTTAGTTTCCAGTGGTAATGTTGACCAATGGTCAAATAACAGTCAAAACCCAACGATCTCATTTTAATTATACTCATGTTATCAAATGAAACATTTTTGTTTAGTATAAAAATAAAATAAAATAACACATAAAATTAGGAAATAAGATTTATTCAAAATATCGGGTCGTTACAATTCTAGTAGGATGTTGGCACTCAGTTATGACTCAACACTACATTCCACCCCCATAAGGATAGAAATATATAGCTGACAACCCAAAAAGATAAGATATATTTTGTGTGTGTGTGTTATATACTTCTTAGGATCATGGGTATCACAAAATCCCATTGTAGAGTTCACTCAAAATAATATTTATCACATTCATATTTTTATGGATCCATTCGAAGCATTGTCTATAAGACTGTGACATTCACCATTATACTGGACAGATGTTATGGTGACAACTATTCTCAGTATGGAGGGGTGATAGAGAATGATGAATAAGGATCATCAATTTCATGATAAGATGAAAACAGATCATGATGTGAAGATGTCATATGCTAATCATAGGGGGGTGCCCTTGGATTAAGAGGTTGGAGACTAGATGATCTTGAATTCCCCCCCCCCTGACATGGGCAATAGAGGTTTGGTAAGGCAAAAAAACTATCTCCAAGGTTTATTGAACCATTGGAGTTGTTGGGGTGAGGTGGTAAGGTAGAATATTAGTTAGAATTTTCACCATAGTTGGTTATAATCCATGACGTCTATCAAGATTCCCGGCTACGTAGGTATCTTCATGATGAATACCAAGTCGTTGACTGGGGAGAGTTGCATATCGAGGGAAACTCAATATTCTTGGAGAAACTATTGTTGATCTAGGATCATCGAGAAAAGGTTCAGCATTATTATATAACTGGGATACCATTCCTTCACATTTTTCTAGATAAAACATATCTACAAATTCTCCATGTTACCATGTACAGGGAAAGTATAATACTCCATCGGTTTTCTCCAATTACATCTGAACTCAAACTACTAATATATAACATGTTATCATATATATAAGAAATATTTTAAACCAATTTTAATTATTTTATATCAATTCCCAATGATTTATCAATGATAAATTTTTTCCATCGAAAGAAAATAAATCATATTTGAAAACAATTTTTGAAATCCTATTAACATGCACATTGCACACATCAACAAATCCACAACTGGTTGATAGTTATATACTACATAGTTGTTTTTTGATTTCACAATGTCATAATAAGGTAATCATATATCATGGGGTCAAATGGAACACTCCCTATAAATATTGTAACATCATTATACCTCAATGGGACATGCAACATATTCAATGTCACATAAACTAAATAATGTCACACACTACATCTACTCCTAAACAAATTCCAATCAATCTCTATAAAAAATTTATTTATATGGAAAAAATATATAAAAACTCCCCCATTATGTAAACCGATAACATAATTTTAAAACAATCAATTTAAACTAATAAAGAAAATGACATTCGACCAAACTGTATTATTTAAAATTTCACAACACTTTAAATAAATAAATTTACCGATAAGGGTGAAACATCTATATCAAAATTTAATAACATAAAATAAATCAATATAAAATTAATAATTCACGTTATAATAAATAGGATTAGAGAGTTATTACACCCACCACTCTACCATAGGTAAAAATGATAAATGACACAAAACATAAATAAATCGGATTGAAATTAGAATAAAATACAAACATCTAGTTCCCTACCATCAAAACCATTATATCTCATCATGATAGAAATAAAAAATAGGGATATATAACAAAAAAATAGTTATATGATTCCATTTAATGGAAGATGAATAGTATAAGGAATAATATAATGAATGATAACTTATGAATGGTTCTAGAATTATTATAGATAAATTTTCAAATATAGATTTATCCCATATCGAGAGAAAGGATCTCCACATCCTAGGTATGATGATGAATCTATGATATGAATAGTTTAGTGAAAAAGTGAGAGGCATAAGGGTTAAATCAAATTAGATACAAAAAATCCAAAAATAGTTTTTAATGGTTCATAGATAGGGTTCGTGATAATGAAAACTATAGTCTAACCTTGCACTAGACACATTTTGAAAACACGCATCACACAGTTGGCTCACAGGGTTACAAAAAATATATAGAAAATGGAATATTATCATCTATTTAGACATTGGTAATTTCTATTTTTCATTCATAAGATCTTGCAGTTTTTTGGCATACCTAGTGCCCACTTATTTGTTTGACAGTTTCCTTTATGATTTTTGATGATTCATAATAATAGTTCTCAAAACATGAACAACAAAAAATATAATAATCATGAACAAGATCCATCAACCCTCAAGAAACATAAAAAAATAAATCCATATACATAAAATAGATATATCACTGTTATGTACTTAAAATTGATGGAACTATATTCTTTACACCATTGGACATTTAATCTAATGAAATTAGAAACCCACCATTTTCATGAAAGAGTATGATCCATTGCACAACCACTTCCTTCAAACCCTCTAAAGACACTTCTGAAATCCATCCCTTTTTCTATAAAATATAAACTATTGAGATTATTTTATGACCTACAACATTCTTTCAACCACCTAAAAGTATTTCAAGAACATGAACCAACGTTTCATATGAATATTGATCAATTTGATCACTACAAATTACATTGTTTGGATTAGGTTGATACTTTTTCAATTGAGAAACACAATAAACATTTTGTTATATAATAAAAAATGGTGGAAATTACAACCAAAATGGATCCTTAACAACCCATTCAAAAGTCTAAAAATGGAATATGTATAGTGGATATTACGTTCCCTACTTTAAAAATTGATGAATCCCATGACATAGATACATTCTCAAGAGTACAGGATTACTCAAATATAATGATAATGACCATCGACGACGAACTACAATTTATTTTTGACTACTTTGATAGATATCCAATCCCTTTATGATCAATTGAATATACTATATTCACTCTTTTAAACGGATTTTTCTAACAAGTGACCACTCACCTCTTTCCACCCAATAAAGTAGAGAATGAAAAGGACACCAATAAAATGATTAAAAATACATGTATGTATGAATTTCTGATAAATAATTTTATAAGAGAAATCCTCTAATGGTAAGTGCTCTTCTCATGTGACAATAAAATCCATTACACAAGATAAAATCATGCCCTCATATTTTTTTATCATCCTTTACGTTTTTCTATCAGTATGCTGATCATATGTTGTGATAATAGTTAAATGATTCTCAATGTATCATAATAATGAATTCTAAAAATATTATTAAACCTCATATTTTGCAATAATGTTTTCAAAATTGATACTCCAGGAGTTTTTACCACTTCCTAGATATAGTATTTCAGTACTACACTTCCATTGAATGATTTTCAAAAATAGTTATGAAATGGGATGAATTTTGGGGATAATACACTATCAACATAAGCTATCATTTTCCTCTACCATCCTTAGTGGGCCTATAACATAATACATTTTTTCTAATCTAATTTTCGCATCATAATTGTTAATGACCACAACATTACATGGGGGTCGATGTTGCTCTACCTTAACCTGCTATAGGTGATGAACCTCAAGACGTAGTCAAACTATTTTTTGTTCAGTCCCATCACCCAAAACTATTCTATCAATTACTTAAACATATTATTTATTCCAATAAAAAAACTGATATCGAATAGTGGTAAGGATGTTGTTTTTTCATTATAAGTCATATATAAAACCAGCAAATTTTAAGACCATAACATTAAGAATCCATAAATATACCATCCCTCAATGGTCTCCCCACCATTGAGTTTTTACTAAAGAGTAACACATTCACAATTAGGTATGTTTTCCTATTTAACTTCCCAACTATATCAGGAACCAAAGAATGCCAAATGTGTACTATAATAGTACCACAAACTTCATATTCAATATTCATGTACTCTATAGTAATCCTCATCCTCCACTATTGAAAATAATATCTAGAAAATTTACTATTTGGATACATTTTTAATGAAAATGACAGAGTGTTTTATCTACTCAATATATAAATTAATTCAATTTCAAACATGATTGTGTACTCTAAAGATCCTTATTTTATCTAATTAGAATATAATGGTGATAATATGTATTCTAATATCATATGATTCGTAAAAACAGTAAATTTCAGACCATGGAATGAATCAAATAATGATTTTAAAGTATGGACTAGAAAAAATTAAAAATATTATTTTGGGTAGTTATATCATGATACCATAACTATCATGAAACCTATTAAACTAAATGGTCTCACTATATCAGAATACACCCAAATCTGGATCCCAAACCACCACAATGGACCCCATAACTGAGTAATGACTCTAAAAATATGAATATATAAGTTGTTATGAATAAAATATTATTCTCTTGAAAATATTTCAACATTAATTATTCCATTTGAATAGAAAATGTTTACTTATTAAAGAAATCATTAATGAATATAGTAATGAAAATTTACAATTACAACACTGTTAATAACTAGTGAGAACGAGAACTACAAATCCCAATAACATTTTTTCAGGTATCGTGAAGATCACATCTAATATTTTCTATGGAACCACAAAAAAACCATTTGTATATATAAAATGATCATGGAAACAGATGAACTAACACATTTTTGTAATTAATTTTAATATGGACATATTATATTAGTATTTCTGAAAAAAGACTTTCATGTAAAGTTTCTTGTTGTGATAGGGTGGTGTCAGTCCCATGGGGATTTAAGTGGATGACCTGAACTAAGACTTGAACCCTATCTGTAGGATATAACAAAGAGTAAGATAGTATTTGATTTTCGTCTAAACAACTACATATATAAAAAAGGTAAATATTCCATGGTCTGTAGATAGCTAACAACTGAGATGCATTAAGTTTAATTTCTATGGAAAAATATATTATAAGATATTTTCTACATAATGTTCTACTCCTATGAGGTCCTGGTCATTCATTCAATCATCTCATGGGTAGGGTTTCGTAAAATAATAAAATAAAAATGTAGTTTTACATTATTACAAACCTTATTTTCACCACGATTCATTTTAAGGATTTATTATGTTCAATCATCCCAACCCCTGACCCATACATTAAGTGGTTTATCCAGTAATGTTAGAATCGATCATAAATGTTTAAATAATTGAAAAAAATTATTTTAAATCTAGAAATAGAAATAATTATTTCATAGATCATGTATTCATGAACAACCAATTTAAAAATATATTATATCACTAACAAAAAAAATTAGACATGAAACAAGGGCCAAGAAAAAACACGACAAGGGATCATCATTTTAGGGCGATTGAAATAGGGAACACATGAAATATGGTATTAGTAATGCAAAAAAAGGTTGAATAAAAAATTCATTATAATTCACTGTGCATGGATAGATCGAATTTAAAATATTGAATTAATGATATATTTTTTTGGAGAGAAGGGACAATAAATGATGAATCAATAACATGAGATAAAATTAAACAAAAAATATAGTGTTTTCTATTCCCCCACTATTGTACACATATGAGATCTAAATACTTGATGTTTTACATGATTTTTAAAAATTTCAGGTCATGTAATTCCTGACTATGATTTTTTAAATAAATATTGAATGTAGTGTGAATTTCATGATAATAATTGTCTAAATCATCAGGATTTTGATTTTTGAATCTTCTAATGATGTGTAAAGTGTGTCCTGGTTTTTTTCGTACATCGACAAAATTTACAATGTGTTAATTTATTTATCAATCCATTATTTACATGTTTTATAGATTCATTATTTGTTATCAATTAATGTCTTTTAATTCCTTCATTTATTGTTTCATGAATGGAGATACACTATGAATTATTCATACAAATGGTGTATGGTTATTTCCTAACATGTATTGGTATTTTTTTCTGGTATCCATATGTTTTAATTTTTCTTATTTGTATAATATTTACTATAATATTTAACAAATATATGGCGCATTATCCAGTAAACATGATTATCCTTTATTTAAATAATTTAAAAATCACTATAATATTTCATATTATCAAATTCTCCCACACGTGAAAAATTAATTGTTTTTTTAAAAAATAATCTCAATATAAAGGATTAAGGTAAATAACTTGTTAAATAGTAAATAATGATTATAATAATAAAAATATAACATTTGTTGTGTAGAAAAAGTTGATCTCTAGAATGTACAATGTATAGAAAAATAGTCATGCCTCATAGTACATTTCATTATTAAATTCACTAGTCACATAGTTTCAATTTATTAATTATTCAATAAATTGTATACCATTATTTTTAATTTTCCACAAAATTAATTTTCCGTCATCACTCATGGTACAATGTAACAAAAGTTATTCTCATACCTAGAATACAATTTTCTCACCATAGGCATGCATTGGTTCTATCTTCTGCACTTCATAAAGAAAAATAAAAAATTAATCATGGGGGCTTCCACAAAAATAGTTCAAATGGATATAAGGATATCATATGTTGTGTATAATGTGAATATAATTCTCAAAATGGAGTCTAATATCATAATTATAATACTTGAATGATGTGAATAACACAATGAAATTGATTCTCAGATATCAAATGAATTACATGCTCCCATTATCTATAGTTGGATATATGAATATATCATGTGTGAAAAGAAGTTACCTTGTCACATTATTTAACTTTTCATGATTTTAATTTTTTTAATATTAATGTCTAAGATAGATCTCACATCAATATTATAAACACATATGTTTCATCAAAGGATTTATCAGTGTAGAAATGATGATTTTTGAAATTTGTAATACAAAACCAAAAATCATTTTATTTTTTAAAATTTTAAAAGGAATATGATATGGACAAAATTATAGAATTTACAGATGTATCATAATAATATTGTCTGGTATGAACCACAATACATCTCCTCTATCAAAGTAAATCATGTATTCTAGATGAAAATCATCCTACAAACTTGGTAAGTACAATTTCATTCATAATACAAAGTGAAGCATATGAAGGTATAATGGTATTGGATTGGATGAATCCAACCAAGGTAATTCATGAAATCAATGGGATAAATAAATGATAAATTTAGCAGGGATCCAATGAAAATCCCTCTCTCCTAATATATCCTCAACTGTAGTAAAATTGTGTTTCTTTAGTAATAGCCTCAGTAAGATGACATCAAATTTTCTGATTAGCTTACCTGTCACATGTATCACTTATAAATATTCTCCAAAAGTATTATGAAATATAGTATTTGAATACTCATTGGAATTGGAATCAATATAGAAAAGGTTCAATCACTTATTTTATTAAATAAATAAATATTCCAATTAAAATAAATTTCATATAATTTTAATATAAAACAATTTCAAAATATCAAAAAACATTATAAATTAATAATTATGGGGAAAACATGTATTTACATCAACAATAAACATAGCTTATTTATTTATTTAAATTTTTGTAACTAGTATCACATTTAAAGCATGCTTTCAATGAAAAATGTATCCTAAATATGTGAAAAAATAAACCCCTTGAATAAATATCGAAACTCATGAATGCCTCCCCCACAAATATAATGATAACTTTTCTACACTATCATTAAAATTAAAATGGTATTTAGATGATATATAAATTTTATATAAATTATCTAGCTATTTTGAAATGTGATGATAACCATTCCGTAGATCCCTGTAATGTGTTTCATGTGATGGAGAAACTAGGGAAATAATGTTTTTTTAATTTGATTCATTCAAAATATGTTAGAAAGACAAATCCTTCATTAGATAAAACATAAATCCATAGGGTTTAATCAATTGAAAATTATTAATATTGGATTTTTCATATAATGCATAGCATTGTAGGAAATTTTATTTAAATGCCGATATGTGTTGGAAAATATAGTGTCAGTTAGCCTATAATGAAAATTGAAACTCAAAAAAAAATAAATAAATATAAAAAATTGGGAATCGTGAGATATATTTCAAATGGTTTGAATCCAATTATGAGATAATAATGACATAGACAAATAATCATATTGACTACAAAACTAGATAATATTTTTTATCACCTCGTCTATCCAATGTCTTCTACATCGAGTGATGGTAATATCTTATTGTTCTTGTGGTGTTTTTTTAGGATTGATCACCTTAGAAAAATAAAATACAGTAATTTATTATCGGTGGATGGTATTTGTGGTTATTGTTGTAGGATGGATAGTGAGCCTGAATTTCAAGTGAAAGCTCATGATGTTGGTGGTCAACATCAGTTAGATGATAAGTCATCTGTATTATAAGGGTATATGGTGATGAATGTGGCAAATCGATGTCCATCTAATATGTAGTAGAAGTACACATATCTAGTATAAAATAGTAAAAAATTTAAAAAAAAGATATGTATAATAAAGAAACATAGTATCTCATATATATGTGAATGTAAATGACACAAAAAATAAATAGATTACACACAATAAATAAATTAGCACCGTGGAATAATAAAAAAATAGGGGAGTGTACTCTGTTCTACTAAGAGTAATCAGAAACATCAAGTATCTCATATAAATTCTACTCATGAAAAGAGGGTTTTTATAGCCCCCCTCATCTATATATAATGTGGAATATATGGAATATTGATTAACTACTGAATGTGATTGTGAGGCGCTAGAATATATCTTAGTAGAATGCGGTGGGGCAGTAGTGATCCTGAGTGTCGTTGTGGATATGGAAGATAGATAAAAATTCACCTTAGTGCATGGTTTGGCTACTAGATCCATACCTCTCAATCTCTCATTTACTATAAACTATTTCTTGGAATAAAGGTATATAAGCTCTGATAGAATTTCAATTGGGTTTTTTGTTGGTTTATGAGTGTTATATAATGATGGAATTGATTATTCTAGTGAAGGATGACATGAATCCTGGTTTGATGGTGGTGTTGGGGTAATGAAATAAGGGAACTCGGCAAAATGTTTATCCTAGTTTTTGTTTATCTCATGTTGATTCTACAGGATGAAATGGTACATAGACTAGATGTATACATGATATGATGATGTGGGTGGAGGTTTTGGGAAGTTAGTGGTGGTAGTTGTAGGAATATGGGAGTCTTCATTGGTGGGTATGGATATTTTGTAGGCTGGGTCAGGAGTGATGGATACAGCTGTTGAGGAAGGAGTTGGTGCAAGGTTGGATACATAGTCATTGGGCTCCAATTCAGTAGCCACAAGGACTGCTATAGCCCAATGGGTGTTGCCACCATCAATGATAAACAGTTTAATCTTATTCAACGATTGGATGTCAATGGAATTTATTGAACCATGGGAGGTGAACAGAAGTGTTTCATGTAAGAACACTGGGATTACAAGATAATGGGTGATGAAATATCCACAAAACAATGTTCATACTTCTTTATTTCATATTCATTGTACTATATATTTAAATGAGAGTCCGCATTGATGGCCATACCTCTCAATGTAGTAGAATGTATGATGACATCCATTACGCTAACACAATCATGAGACTCATTACAAGCACACTAGGAATGTTACAATTCCCTATGAATAATGTGTACTGCTAGTCATTAGATACATGTGGATTTAGTATTTATGGGATCATTCTTAGTCTAAGAATCACATGAAATTGTCATCCTGATTCAATTGTAATCCATCTTTGATGGCTCAAGCTTCTAGATCAGGAATAACTCAATTTTTCCCATGTTGTCAATATAATTCTTGATCCCTATAATTAACAACACAGAAGAAAAATTGTGTTCTATTCTACCTAATATGAAGAGGATTATATAAAATGATTCATAAAATTTTGAAAATAAATAAAGGAATAATCCATGGTCTCTATCCTCACAGACATCAATAATGGTGGAGATATGTCTACTGTTGGGCAAAAATCCCTCAAGGTATCATTGAAGCCTTTTTGAGGTGATTGTGTTTGTTGACAAAGTGGACATCTACGTTGTGATTGTTGACAAAGAGGATTTCATGGTTGAATGTCGAGTTCAAGAGCTGAGTTCAACGATCCATGTTTGATGCAAGAACGTCGATAAAAGGAATGGATGATCTGGAGGCGGTACAAAAGAACAGATACAAGGTGGCGCCGTTTTCCAGTGTTGGCCAAATTTTTGGGCCTGAAAATCGGCAAATGAAGAAAAGTGTTTTTGGCAAAGGGACTTGCGCGCCGCGAACATGGTGTACAGGAAACTTGAGCGCCACATGTTTTTCAAGATCAGAAGATCAAAATCTGGCTAAGGAAATAGGATCGCGCAAGTTTGGGAGTTGGTCGCGCAAGTGTCTAAAGGAGAGGAGACTTGCGCGCCGAAACTGGGTCGCGCAGGTGACTTGCGCGCCATCGCGCAGGGTGGTCAGATTGCCTATAAATACCGGACCACCCCTCCTCATTTCTCACCGGAGTTCAAGACGAGAGCTCCCGTCGCGCAGGTGTGGTGGTCGCGCAAGTGGTGTGTGTGGTCACGCAGGTTGGACTTGCGCGCCAGTGGTTGAAGTTGTGCGCCGGTGTAAGAAGTTGCGCGCCGGTTAGCAGTTGCGCACCAATGATGGTTTGGGCGTAAAGGGAAGAGAGTCGCGCAAGTTTAGAGTTGAGGAAGCTTGTGTCGCGCAAGTGTCAGAGGAGGACTTGCGCGCCCGTTGTGACTTGCGCGCCGATACTTGCGCGCCGAGGTTGACTTGCGCGCCAAGTAAGGTTTTGTTCCCGCAGTGATTTTCAGACTGTGTGGAAGCTGGAAGTTTGCCCGATACCTTTGGTGCAAAGAGATATTCATCAACGGGTGAAAGTTAAACTTCAACAGAGCATCTACATACAAGAGAAGATGCATTCTTTCAGGAAAATGAAGAGACCTACAGGTCTATAAACTGTGAGTGGATTCCATCCAAGAGCAGTGAGCTCAGGAAGAGGAAGAAGGTGATCCTCTCCACCGGCAGTGAGCCAGAGAGAGAGAAACAGGGAGTGACCCTTGGGAAAGCTGTGAGCTGACCCTAAACTTTGTAAAGGCAGTGAGCCTGGGCATAGAAGTGATCTAGCCCAAACCTTGTAATCCACAGCTAGTGAAGATTAGTGGAATTTGGTACGACCGGAAACCTGTCGGCGTATGCTCCTTGGACGTAGCCCTTAGCGGTGAACCAAGTAAAATTGTTGTGTCCTGTGCTTGCTTTACATTCTCTTTATATTGTGCAGCAGGAAAGAGAGAGAAGAGTGTTTTGCTTAACAGCGAAACAAGATCAGAACGGGATTTAATTTTTAATTAGTCATACCCTGATTCACCCCCCCCCCTCTCAGGGTATTCAGCCTAGTGGACCTAACAAGTGGTATCAGAGGGACAGGTTGAAAGTTGTTCTTCTCTCAATGGAGGTAACCAATCATAAAGGGATTCCGATCTTCGACGGATATAATTTTCAGATATGGAAGAATCGGATGCAACACTATTTCCGATCCTTGGGAATGGATGTGTTTTCAGCAGCTATGCATGGTATCACAGCTGATATTAATAGTGGTGCCTTATCAGATGCTGAGCATAGAGAGTTGGATGCTGATTCCAAAGCAATCAATGCCTTAGGGGGAGCCCTTTCCAATCCCATCTACACAAAGGTGATGTCATGAAAAACGTCACATTCCATGTGGGAAAAGCTTTTGAATATATATGAAGGGGACACAAAAGTCAGAGAGGCAAAGCTGCATGTGTTGTGGAACAAATATGAAGATCTGAAAATGAACCTGAATGAGTCTGTTGATGCATTCTTTGATAGGGTAAACATTGTTGTGGAAGATATGCGAGGTCTTGGAGAAGTCATTGAAGACATAAAGATTGTAAAGCGCATCTTGAGGAAACTTCCACCTCGGTTCAATCCGAAAGTTTCAGTACTAGAAGATAAAGATCCAAAAGAGCTGACATTGGACAATTTGCACAGTACCTTGGTTGCATATGAAATGAGGAACGATGATAATGAGGCTATGGAAAAGGGGAAGTCTAAAGAGGTGGCATTTAAGGCCATGAAGAAGCTCACCATTGAAGATTCTAATGAAGAAGAAGAGATAGATGAGGTGATGTCATTCCTTTCTTCGAATCTACAAAGAGGAAGAGGAAAGTTTAAAGGTAAACTTCCACTAGCATGTTTTAGATGTGGAAAGGTTGGTCATCTTGCGGCAAGATGCCCCAAGAAGTTTCAAGATGATGATGATGATGATGACGTTGAAATTCCCAAAAAGAAGTCTTCAGCTTTTGTAAAAGGGAAGAAACAATTCAAGAGAAATTTCTTCAAGAAAAAGAATCTTCTCTCACAAGAATTTGAAAGTTCAGATGAGTCTGAGGATGAAGAAGTTGAGGAAATAGAAAATTGCAGAGATCGTGGGGTAAATGCCTTGGTGGCAATTGCTAGTAGTTCTCAAAAGGGAGAAGAAGCTGATGCTAAAGAAGAAGAAGAAATTGAAGGGAGAATTGATATGGAAGCCGAATTGGAAGCAGCTCTTGAGGAGATTGATGTTTGGAGAGCCAAAACGAAGAAAGCCAATAAAGTGGTTCGTGATGCCAAACTCTACATGCAACAACAGGATGAAGAAAAGTCTGAGCTGTTAGACGAAATTGAAAGACTAAAATCCTCAACACCAGAGAGCTCAGAAAATATTGTTGAGTATAAGCTTAAAATTGAGGAACAAAAGAAGGAAATTGATTGTCTGACAAACACAGGAAAGGAGCAGGTTAGATGTATCAAAGAGCTTGAAGAAGAAGTGGTCAGTCTGCGACAAAAACTCAAGGATCAAGATAAACTCTTGACCCCCAATGTGATATCTGAAAAGCAGGCTATTCAGAAGACAGAGAAGATGAAAGCGGAGCCTAGCAGTTCAGTAGGAAAGAAACAGCAATTGAGCTCAGATGTTAAGGTCGTTTCTGGGCTTAGTCAAGAACAAAAAGTGGCGACAATTGCAGTCAGACCGCAAGCACTCATCCCGAAAGTGAAGGTTGATTTGGGAACAAAACAGAATCAGAATATTCAGAGATCTCAAAGGGGAAATCACAGTGCTGAAATATCACGAGGGAATGCATCCTATATCAGGTGTTATTGCTGTGGGAAAATGGGACATTCACAGTTTGTGTGTTCCATAGCCAAGAGATACAGAAGGGAACATGAGCAGAGACGGCAGCCAAACAGAGAACGGTTTTCCAGAACACCTTTTGAAGGACACTGTTTTTGGTGCGGAGGATTTGGACACATGGCTAGGTATTGCACATCAATCATTCAGAGAAATGTGTCAAAGAATAATCAAAATGTTCGCAAGCAGCAGATCAATAAACCAGCAAGTGAGTTAAAAGTTTAGAACAGATTTGCAGCTATGCAAGATGAGGGTGGTCCATCATACTCTGAGAAAGAACAGAAGCCTCAATCCATGCCGAGTGTGAAAGAAAAAGTATGGACCAAGAAGAAGAAAAATGAGAAGGCTGTGGTGGCGGAGATTTCCCTTAAAGCATCAGATCGATCTGGAGTTTGGATCCTTGATAGTGGTTGCACATCCCACATGACGGGTAATAAGGATCTTGTTACAGGCATTAAATATGACAAAGAAGGAGTTGTCAAATTTGGAAATGATGAAGGCCTGAAGATTGTTGGCTCAGGGAAAGCCAAGTTTGGGGGCAAAGAAATGAGACGTGCTGATGTCTTGGTAGTAGAGGGTCTCAGTCATAATCTACTCAGTGTCAGTCAACTATGTGACTCTGGGCACTCTATCCAATTTACCAAGAAGATGTGTGTTGTGAAAGGAAAAGATGGAGCAGTTGTTCTGCAGGGAAAAAGGTCAAAGGGAAATCTCTATCTTGTAAGTGGGGAAGAAGATACTTGTCTTTTATCCAGAGAGGAAGAAAACCAGTTGTGGCATAAGCGACTTGGTCATCTATGTCAACCATCTATGGAGGATCTCGTTAAATTTGATGCTGCTAGAGACCTTCCCAAACTATCACGTGATCGCACTCATACATGTGATGCTTGTCAGCAAGGGAAAATCATCAGAAAGACATACAGGCCAAAGGAACAGAAATCAACTAGAGTGCTCGAATTGGTGCATGCTGATGTATGTGGACCTATCTCACCACGATCTATAAATGGGCAAAGGTACTATGTTCTTTTCATTGATGACTATAGCAGAATGGCCTGGGTATTCATCATAACCCCCAAGACAGAGTTGTTCAGTTTCATAAAGCAGTACAGGAGGGAATCAGAGAAGATGCTTGGGCAGAAAATTCTGAAGTTTCGTACTGATAATGGTACGGAATTTACAAACAGTCAGGTTGAAAACTATCTCGAGAAACATGGGATAAGGCATCAAGTTTCATCAGTGAGAACTCCCCAACAGAATGGAGTAGTAGAAAGGAGGAATCAGATCATTAACAACATGGCCAGAACAATGCTTATTGATAAGGACCTACCAGAGAAATTTTGGAAGGAAGCAGTTTTAACATCGGTCTATGTTTCAAACAGGTCCCTGTTATGTCCGAAGCAAGGGAAGACTCCGTATGAACTGTGGTACGGAAAGAAGCCAACGTTGAAATACTTTCAAATATTTGGAAGTAAGTGTTTCATTCTCAACAAAGAACATCATAGGAAGTTTGAGGCACGAGGAGATGAAGGGATATTCCTCGGCTATTCAGGGAAAAGTAAAGCATATAAATGCTTCAACAAGAGGCTGGGAAAAATTGTTGAGAGTAATGATGTCACTATAGTCGAAAATGAACAGACTGCTCAACGACCCAGTGAACAGTTCCTGGATGAAAGTGATGATGAGATAAGCAACCCAGGGGGAGCAGAAGTGGCAGAAGCCGACTCAGAAGAAGATACTGATGATGAAGAGGAAAGTGTCAAGTCAGTATCTGCGAGGAAGCCAAAGAGTCGAGCTGAGATTGATAAGCAGAATATCATTGGTGATCAAACAGCTCCAGTTCAGACTGGAAGAATGAAATCATCATAGCAAGCATCGTTTTTGTCTCAAGTAGAGCCGAAATGTTTTTCTGATGCAGCTAAAGATGAAAACTAGGTTCAGGCCATGAACGAAGAGCTTGATCAGATTGAGAAGAACCAAACATGGGAGATTGTTTCGAGGCCAGCGGACAAGAATGTCATTGGGACCAAATGGGTCTATCGCAACAAGATGAATGAAGATGGCACAGTGATTCGGAACAAAGCACGTCTAGTGTGCAAGGGGTACTCCCAAATCGAGGGAATTGATGTTGATGAGACATTTGCACCGGTTGCAAGGCTGTAGACAATAAGATTATTCCTAGCCATCGTAGTGCAAAGGAAGTTCAAAGTGTTCCAGATGGATGTCAAATCCGCATTCTTGAATGGGGTTCTGGAAGAAGAGGTGTATATTGAGCAGCCAGATGGTTTTCTCATTCATGAGGATGAGAACAATGTTTGCAGGCTGAAGAAGGCATTGTATGGGATGAAACAAGCACCAAGGGCATGGTACTCAAGGCTTGATCAGTACTTGAAGAAGCTTGGCTTTCAGCGTGGAGGAGTTGATTACAATCTCTATTTCAGCAATGACAGTAATCAAAGGATGATGGTGCTAGTGTATGTCGATGACATAATCTTTGGCGGATCAGATGAAGCTTAGTGCAGACAGTTTTCCGAATTCATGAAAAATGAGTTTGAAATGTCAATGATTGGAGAGCTAACGTTTTTCCTTGGTCTACAGGTGACACAAGGAAGGAATGGAACATTCATTTCTCAATCCAAATATGCCAAGGAAGTTCTAAGAAGGTTTGGAATGGATAATTCCAAGGAAATGAAGACTCCGGTTGCTACCCGGATGAAATTATCAAAAGATGAGGATGGCAAGGCAGTTAATATCACAGAATACAGGCAAATCATTGGAAGTCTGTTGTACTTAACCGCAACAAGGCCTGATATTGTTTTCGCCACATGCCAAGCAGCGAGATATCAGAGTAATCCCAAGGAAAGTCACATGCTTGCAGTGAAAAGAATACTTCGATATATCAAGGGCCCGGTGGACTTCGGCTTGACATACAACGAAAAATCTCAGACATAGTTATTGGGATATACTGATGCAGACTGGGCTGGTTTAGCAGACGATATAAAATCAACGTCAGGTGGTGCATTCTATCTTGGTGGATTGTGTATTTCTTGGCTAAGCAAGAAACAAGATTGCATTTCATTGAGCACCGCAGAAGCTGAGTATATTGCGGCCACTCAAGCATGCACACAGTTATTGTGGATGAAGCAGCAGCTTGAAGATATGGGAGTTGAAGTGAAGTCTCCGATCGGAATCCAGTGTGACAACTCAAGTGCTATAAATCTTAGCAAAAATCCTGTCCATCATTCCAGGACAAATCACATTGAGATCAAGTATCATTTCATCAAGGAGAAGGTTGAGAAGGGCATCGTGAAGTTGGAGTATGTGCCTACAGAGCTACAGGTTGCAGACATTCTGACAAAGGCCTTACCCAAGGAAGCTTTTGAGAGGCATCGACTAGCTCTAGGAGTTCAGTCGATTCCCCTCACTTGAAATAGTGTGGACGCGGGACCCCCCCCCCTCCCCGAGGTATGCTGTGTTTTCCCTGCTGTGCTAATGTGTTCTCTACTATGTTCCAGACTACAAAGGCGTGACCTTTGGGTTCGTTGACAAAGGGGGAGAAAATAGTGATTGTTCAAGGGGGAGACAATGTGGAGATTTGATAAATCATGAATGATATGGGGAGACGCTGACAGGTGGAGCAGCCAGATAGGGGGAGTTGAAGCTAGTTGAACGTGCTTAGCCAGAGCTTATCTTGGACAACACAGGAAATATGGCTAAAGAGGTGTTGAAGCTGTGAGCAGAAAGGGGGAGCATATGAAATATGACGATGCTAGAAGTGATCGATCAAATAATAGATATCACGACAGCTGAGGATCGTGATAAAAGCAGAAGAGTGGTGTTAGACAGTGTTTGGTGTCAACAGTGGATGTCAGAGACGAAGTGATTCATTGATGAACTTTTCATTTACTCTTGTTTCTCACGCTGAGAATTGCTCATGTGGGCTTAGAGTATGTGTTGAGTAAATCCTTGGTCGCTATCAGAATCACAATGAGGCGAATGGAGGTTGAAGAATCAATGACGTATCTTTGTTTGGAAGAATTGTCAACAAACCCAAAGGGGGAGACTGTTGGGCAAAAATCCCTCAAGGTATCATTGAAGCCTTTTTGAGGTGATTGTGTTTGTTGACAAAGTGGACATCTACGTTGTGATTGTTGACAAAGAGGATTTCATGGTTGAATGTCGAGTTCAAGAGCTGAGTTCAACGATCCATGTTTGATGCAAGAACGTCGATAAAAGGAATGGATGATCTGGAGGCGGTACAAAAGAACAGATACAAGGTGGCGCCGTTTTCCAGTGTTTGCCAAATTTTTGGGCCTGAAAATCGGCAAATGAAGAAAAGTGTTTTTGGCAAAGGGAATTGCGCGCCGCGAACATGGTGTACAGGAAACTTGAGCGCCACATGTTTTTCAAGATCAGAAGATCAAAATATGGCTAAGGAAATAGGATCGCGCAAGTTTGGGAGTTGGTCGCGCAAGTGTCTAAAGGAGAGGAGACTTGCGCGCCGAAACTGGGTCGCGCAGGTGACTTGCGCGCCATCGCGCAGGGTGGTCAGATTGCCTATAAATACCGGACCACCCCTCCTCATTTCTCACCGGAGTTCAAGACGAGAGCTCCCGTCGCGTAGGTGTGGTGGTCGCGCAAGTGGTGTGTGTGGTCGCGCAGGTTGGACTTGCGCGCCAGTGGTTGAAGTTGTGCGCCGGTGTAAGAAGTTGCGCGTCGGTTAGCAGTTGCGCACCAATGATGGTTTGGGCGTAAAGGGAAGAGAGTCGCGCAAGTTTAGAGTTGAGGAAGCTTGTGTCGCGCAAGTGTCAGAGGAGGACTTGCGCGCCCGTTGTGACTTGCGCGCCGATACTTGCGCGCCGAGGTTGACTTGCGCGCCAAGTAAGGTTTTGTTCCCGCAGTGATTTTCAGACTGTGTGGAAGCTGGAAGTTTGCCCGATACCATTGGTGCAAAGAGATATTCATCAACGGGTGAAAGTTAAACTTCAACAGAGCATCTACATACAAGAGAAGATGCATTCTTTCAGGAAAATGAAGAGACCTACAGGTCTATAAACTGTGAGTGGATTCCATCCAAGAGCAGTGAGCTCAGGAAGAGGAAGAAGGTGATCCTCTCCACCGGCAGTGAGCCAGAGAGAGAGAAACAGGGAGTGACCCTTGGGAAAGCAGTGAGCTGACCCTAAACATTGTAAAGGCAGTGAGCCTGGGCATAGAAGTGATCTAGCCCAAACCTTGTAATCCACAGCTAGTGAAGATTAGTGGAATTTGGTACGACCGGAAACCTTTCGGCGTATGCTCCTTGGACGTAGCCCTTAGCGGTGAACCAAGTAAAATTGTTGTGTCCTGTGCTTGCTTTACATTCTGTTTATATTGTGCAGCAGGAAAGAGAGAGAAGAGTGTTTTTCTTAACAGCGAAACAAGATCAGAACGGGCTTTAATTTTTAATTAGTCATACCCTGATTCACCCCCCCCCCCCTCTCAGGGTATTCAGCCTAGTGGACCTAACATCTACGATTGAGGAGTTGTAGTACCTATTGGGTGATATGCAAGTGCGAGAGGATGAAAATATTGAGAGTTTAGTTTTTCCTCATTCGTTTAACCTGTTTGGAGTTGAGTTACACATGTGTTTGGGGATCTAAATTATTTTGGATGTCGAAAAGGTGGGTATGAGTGCCAAAATAATTCTCCTAGAGTTGGATTGAGAATCCACAAGAATAACTGAATATATATGGGTTGTAGCCGAGGTGGGGGATGAAATTTCTCATTGTTTTAGAGTTGTGTAATCTCTCATGTTACCTACCAGTGGTGTATCTTATAGCTCCAGTGTGGGTTCATTAGGATGAGTTTTCATATATTTAATTAAATCCACATGAGCCATGGTTCAACTATACCGAGTTGCGTATATGGGAGGACGATGTTGGAGGAGTGATGGGTAGGAGGAATAAGGGGGGTTTGGTTCAAGTGGAGAGTGACATGAGTAGGGGGAGGGGTTATGTCTATCATGAACCCTTAGGAAACCACTAAAAATGGTCAGGATATTTCCCAACACTTATTGAGATACACAATTTTGTAATATTTGATTTTAGAAACTCAACCAGGGATTGGTAATCATCATGAATCACGGATACATGATGTGTATTTGGAATCATCACATAGAATGGAATCGGAGCCTGATCCTTTTTCTTTAACAACTCCTCATGTTATCCAAAATCCTATACTAATCTAATCTAGCCTATGGAGACCTATTTAGGGTTTCCTCCTAGCCAATACATTATTTATCATTGAGATCATGACACCATGGTGCTCAGAGGAATTTCAATAGGACTAAACACACCTCCTGAAAGGTTTCTTGATAGATTTTCAAGCATTTACCACTTAACATGAATAATGGTATGTCTTATTTATCAATCACGATGGTCCCATAAGAAAATACTTAAATGAACACATGGGGTCCTGAACATCTAGATTTTATTTTCCCAAAGAACATTATTAATCGTTATTTGGACAATAATATCGTATTCCCTATATCGAAAATATATTTTCATGATGTGTTTATCATTCGATTTAAGTTATTTTTTTACATATCATGTAATTTTTATAAGAATAATTTCTTATTTATTCCTATTCATCCAATTATAGCATCATGTCGTCCCCAGTATTTTTAGAATCCAAATTGAGCTTCTTAATCTCCCAATAATTGTGATTCTCTATTTCTAATAGAAAATAACATGTCATTACATACAATAATCGGACGGTGGTGTTCCAATGGGTGTTGGGTATATATTTTGGTTTTCCCCTATTTGATCATATAACTTCCAAATTGACACCATTTTGATATGTGATTAGGATCTTTTAATGAATATTATTGATTTCCTAGTTGAAAATTCATTTTGTATGCTTGTTTGTGGGTGACATGGAGTTATTATTTAATAATACATTCTATATATTTCCAATATAAAGAAAATATAATGATTGGTAAAATTGTTTCCCTGATCAGTAATGAGTATTTAGGGAAATTAAAATCGTGTAATTTTGTCTTTATTTAATAAATTCATAACCACCTGTATCATGTTTTGAGTGGTATCATCAGATTATTTCAATGTGGAAGTGTTTTCCAAGACAATAAGAATATAAAAGTTCCCATTTTAATTTGACAATGGCATCATGAATTCTATTCCCAACATATTGATGACATCAAAATACATTAGTGGATTTTGAGAAATTCACTTCCTTTCTCAAATTGTCCATGTTCATTATCAGTGACCCGGTCATTGAAAATAATATATTTCATCTTGGAGTAGTGTGGATAGAAAATTATACTCTACCGAATTCATTGTAATATGAAATATGATCTTTGATGTCCTCCAACTGGGGATGTGTGGAACATATCTAACACACATTTCACTCTTCCTCTGGGATCCATTATTGAAAAAATTCTTCAGCTTGGATCAATAAAAGGAGTGGTTCACCCCATTAGTGATGTTAAGAATTGACTCAAAATTTCCTTGACTGTAGATACATGTCATCATGAAAGAGGGATCACATATAGTGATAATTGGAAATTTCATAAAACCATGGGTGTGAAATTGTATTTTTTATGAAGAGATATTCATTATGAAAGATGAATTCATTGTCTAGATCATCATACTCTTTTATAAGGGGAATTGGTTGATTGTATAGATGGTCCACAAGAGACATTTTCTATTACATCAATATCCTTGATGATGATGTAGAATTCGTGGAACAATAGGATCCATCAGATTAGTATTTATTTGGAATAATTTGTATTCATCATATATAATAGGGAATCATTGTAATTGCACACAATTACTATTAAAGAAATTAAATAGGAGTGATTTTTTTTGAAATAATATTAAATTTCTCTAATACACTTCGATGTATTGTATAGTTCTGCAGATCATTATTATGTGTGTAACTGGAAATGTAGATGTGGGATAATATATGAACGACTTTCTGTCCTAAAACAACTCAAATAGAAAATTTTCTCACATCCCTCATAAATTCAAATAATTTTTAACCATCTATTTCCATAATAGAAGGAGAATATAGTAGTATTTTCTTAAAAATAATGAATACCCCCATCATTCATTAGCAGATTCAAATAATGTTCCTATTGATAAGTGATTTGTTAAAGGAAATGAACCTTTACCAATATCCATTATAACAGTTTGATAAAAACCACTATCGACCTAAAAGATCAGTATGCCTTTTACTATTGATTGTGAAGGTAAATCAATGATCATGTTTTTTTTTGGATCCACATCCATGAAATCCTTGGAAATTTTATTTCTAAGGACTATGAATACATCATCCATAAAGTGGATTTTTTATCAATTTAAAACCAACCACATATCATTTCATTATAAAAGTAACAAATCGATATTTATTAGGTCGATGAAGAATGATCTTCCATAAACCAAACATTTTTTCATGAAAATTTCAATAAATTCAACTACCATATAAAAACATTTGTTTCAGGAACATTTGGAATGTCACTGTTGAATTAAAAAATCAAAGCACAACTGTCTATAGGTGAAGGTACAAAATAAACATATGAATTTTGTTTTAGTGAAATCATTTGGGTTGACTACAATTTTATTATATCTCAAATTTCCATCAAAGAAGAAATAAAATTCATTTCCTTCTAGTATCTCCAAAAAAATTTCCATTAAGGGACAAGGGAACTAATATATCTATGTTGCATTTATGTCCATTTAATACACACATTCCCTCCATCTAGTGATAGAAGTGAGTTGATACAAATTAATATTTTTTATTTTTTGGATCTTTTAGACCACATTTATTTTGAAAGACCTAATTCAGGTCCACCCAATCACTATTAGAAATTTAAAAAATTATTCTAGTTTCTAGTTATCTCAATACTAATTTAACAACTACTTACCTCATTGGTATGGTGAGTAACATATGGGGATGAAACATGGGTTTTTTATTTTCTTCTAATAGCAATTTTTTAATGCATAATTCAAGACTAATGCATTTAATGTCACCCACACCATAAATAATGGACTTTTTATGTAATTGTAGCATTGAAATCAATTATTAATCTTTAAAATATGGGAGTTTTATGTTTATGGTGACTAGAAGTTCAAAAATATATAGATAATAATACATGAGTGTACAAGAGAGGTGTTCATTTCCAGTTTCTGTGGCTAAATGAACATGAGTATGAATTTAGGGATACTTTCATTAGTACGAGTATCTATGTAGTATACTTATTCAAATCCATATAAATATTTCCCTATAGGGGATTCTCATCATTATCTTATTATTTGATTATGTATTCATCTCATTGTTATATGAGAAGGAATTATTCATAGTCAAAAGAATCATCTATATGTTATGCCACTTTTTCAATGTCAAACTCAACATGTTTGTAATCTAATGATAATATGACTATCAATTAATTAAAATTAATCCATGACTTTCATGTGTCTGGGAATGGCCTTCCTAGGATGATTGGAATGTCTTCTTCCACATCCATGTATAAAATGAGAAAATCTTCTTGAAAAAGTATCCTTGTGGTTTATCCAAGGAATCCCCAACATGTACTCGGGGGGGGGGGGGGGGGTAAATTAATGATTGGTCTTCTAATTAGAGTGAAAATATATTTTATTAGTGTTCTTTGAGTGAAAACATTCTATCTGCACTAATAGGATTGAGGTAGATGATTGATGGAAAATATCACAAGAATATTTTAATGTTACGTTTCGATGTCACATTTTTTGAGAAGTTTAATTTTATTTTTCACAATCAGATCATTATATTACTGTTTTATATTTTATATGTTTCCTTATATTTTATTTATTTTATTCTATATGGTTGTTGAAATCGAAACACTTTCCTCTACATCATACCCTATATTGATGCCTCTTAACATAGGAAGGTTTCTGTATTACCAATTAGTGTACTTGATAATCATTATGAAAATGTTTTTGAGGACTGACTCATTTTTTTATTGAGGTTTTGAAGATCATCAAATTGAATATGTATTTCTATCTCTTTAGTTTTTATCCTCCCACCATAGTTTTGAACAGTGTTATAGAAGATATTTTCCAAATTTTATTGCAGAGGAATGGTCCGTTGTGATGTTCTTGGAGGAGAAAGTTGAAATTGTTGTTTTATCTTATAGATAAGGTTTTTTTAATTACTTGATTTAGTGTCCTAGGTGCAAGATTACTTAGTAGATATTTTAGTGGACATCAGTTCTATAATGGTGCCTGAACAATTCATTATTGGTAGTAGCCTTGATTAATTTTTAGTTTTTGATTAATCCTCACCTGATAAATATAATTTTTTTGACACTATTAATTCTGTTGATTTTTATTAATTTAATTAAAATTATTCTTTTTTGTTCCCCAATATCTTTGGAGAAGTATTGATATACTTGCAGGCCACCACATATTTCACAGGGTTGGATATCCATTATAAAAGAATGGGGAGGTGGTGAAGCATGTAGATGAATAGATTCTAGTGCCCTGGTTATGGAATCTAAATTTTTAGTTAGACATTTAGTTTGTTTATCATGTTGGATTCCACTATGGTAAGTCCATGATCTATCTTCACCAGACATGAATTAATATATACACCATCTAAAATTTCATGACAAGCTTGGGTGTTTCGATTATCATCCTTCCATCAATGGTGGCATGAATGACTATGTGATCATCAGTTTGGAGTCCATGATATAATGTTTGGAGATGTATCCAGAAACAAATACCAGGTTTTGTGAATATCTGGTTAGTTCCGTGAAGTGATCATATGCATCCCAGTGTGATTATCCATAATTTTGACAAAAATTATTCATTTTGATTAGGATTTTCGTTGTTTTTATAGGAAAAAAGTACTTGTACTGTTATTTTCTAACATACCAAGTAATCAATGAATAATATTTTTTATTATCTATGTCTATTTATGAATTATATAGTGTTTTAGAGGCTTAAAATTAGAATAAATCCAATCTTAAGAATAAAATACACTAATATTTTTAAAAGATTATTTTTGTTCCTTTTGATGGAAAACATTTATTAAATAAAACTTTTGATAATATTATAATCTCTATTTTTAAAAATATACTTATTCGTTAGGATGAGGACATTGATATTTACTTTGGATAATTTTTTTGTATTTTTCAGACAATGTTCATTTTTTAATCAATAGAGAACAATATTGCATTTTACTTCAAAACTGATTTTTCATCTAATTTAATTATATAAATAAATTATCATTTTAATTGGTTTTAAAGATTAATTATAATAAATTATTACCATTTAATCTACTTTTGGTCATTTTAATTAATTTCAGTTTGGAATTGTGCGTAAACAAGTGTCAAAATTTTAATAGATATTGTTTAAAAAAACCCACTATTTGTTTTGACAACAAGAATTATTTTTAAATTAATTACTACAATTTCTATGCTTATAATTTTTTAAAATGGATTCAATATTTGGAATCAAAAGGTCCAAATTTTGTAATTAAGAATCTTTTGTTTTTGGACATTACGAATAGTAACGCCGGTAATTATCATTAATTAGCTTGATTAATTTTTAATTGGGTAGTTAAGGGTGATAAAATAACATCATAATAATATAAAATGTCCCCAACATGTGTCCTAATGCTACTAGTTGTGTGATGTGCGACCATGGGATACCTTGCGCCAAACTTTGGAACCCCATGGAATCACTTTTGGTTAATAGTGACACTTTATAATTTTATTTTTAAAGAAAGAAGAATATAAGAAAAGTATGTGACACATTTGTAAAGGAATTTTAATTTTGTATACATAAATGATATATGAAAATATAAATAGTCCTTGTAAAGCTAAAAACAGTTCCTACATCATGGTATATTTTTATTAATATTTAGACATTATATAAATTAATTAATTTGTGACACCATGATGATGCAATGATTCTCTTATTAACGAACGATTTAAATACAATAAAATGATAATTTAAAATCGAATACATACACTTGTAAAAAATTAATTGGATGGGCTTATTTCGAACCCTTACAACCTTATCCTTGAAATATATCATTGTGGGACCTTTAAAATTCTAAAATCTTTTTATAATAAAGTAACATTTCAAGAATTTCCAAGAGTTCCCCTACTCCCTCTTATAAAAGGCCCCCACCTCTACCACCATGACCACACCTCTCAAGCCGTTGGATCGGCCAAAATCTGCTAATATTAACTCTCCACATCACTCTCTTCATCATAGAAGCCTTAACTTAGGCATAAAGCTCTTCAAGAAATCCTTTTGATTCAAACCAAGGGGAGTTACCCTGTTTAAAGGTAAATTCTTCTCCAATGTTCTTTTGTTTTATTTTTCTTCTCCAATCAAATAAAATCTTTTTATTCGTTTATTTTGTAAAAAAACCAGTATATTTAATATACAAAGATGATGTTATAAATATTATTAGGGATACACTTACACACACCTCCGTCTAATTGTTAATGAACATACTGTTTCTGTGGATGGCGAATTACTACCTCCCGAAACGATGATTGTTCAATCTTCTTTTAACACCTTTAATGGTGGAAATTAAGATGTAACACTATTTATAATTGATATATATTATGTTTATGTATTTTATGTTTATTTTTTTTCATTTATGTCATACCTTTATGGTTTCCATTATTGGTAAACGCGATATCTTCATTTTAGGAACTGCGGACTATCGCCCCCTTAAAGTGATTTGAATCGTTAATTCCATATGTGGGACGTATAAAGGATAGAGTTAATGATATTATATATGATATTATACTAGAATTATAATATAACATTATATAATTATGATTTCATTCCATTATATATGAAATAGAAATGAAATTAGCGTTCATGCGTACGTACAACTTACCGTCTCCATGAACGATGCATTTCAGTTATTACTTCTAAATGTTATTTAATATTATAAATGCATGTATATACTGGATATATATGATATATATGATATATACATCCTGAATATATTTCTGGATATACTGGATATTTTACCACATGAATAACTTGTAATTATAAGATGTTTATTTTTGACTCAACTACCAAAGATCGACAAAATGACAGTTTTTAACTAAAATAATTAAATAATGTTCATAACATGTTTATAAGTAATATTAATGGTATAATGAACTTGAAAAAGGTTGCTCAGAAAGTAGAAATTAACTCTAGTTTATTATTCAACAGATTAAAGAACGATCGAGTCAAGTCAAACACGAGGTAAGGGACTTCGTCTCAATATCCATTCATTGAGGAATAGTTTGTTTTATAAACAACGTTATTTTATACAGTGTATAAACCCCTGTTACTTTTACTTTTATTAAAAAGGAATATTTTTATATGAATAGTTTTACTAAACGACAAAAAGGAATGTTTTTTTCTTACGTATGCAGCTACAACAACTTCTCTGCAGCTGTGACCATTATTTGAGTTTCGTCTTCCTCTACAAGCCATAAATTTGTTTTGAATGAAAAATAAATACCATGTTTTAATTTTCTTTTATTTTTGTATTGAAAATGGTTTTGATAATCTTCATATTATATAATTGTGTTTTATTTATATAATGTGATTGAAATGTGGAAATGTTATGTTTCATTTATGCATTTTTTATGTGATATGATTATGTTATGTTTTTTGGGCGTTGTTTATGAAGATATGTGGTTCTGTGATAAAATAAGGGCGGGTGAGCCCAATATAGCTCTCCAATGAATTGGGTAATGTGAAGGGGTTAAACGCTAAGGTTTCTCCACCGAGATTTAGGGAATATACTGTGATGGGTATTCCAAACGTAATCATGAGGGTTACTCCCTAACTATGAATGTTATGAATGCCTGAAGTTAACTTTATGTCTTATGATTTATATAAGTTATTCATGAATATTATAATTTCATGAGGTATGTCAAAGTTCATATGTTTTTTGAGTAATGTATGATTTCATTGATTCTTATTTATTCATGAACTAATGTTTTCATTCCGTATTTTTATATCCCTTACTAAGATTTTTAGGCTCATCCCATGTTTTTGAAATGTTTTTCACAGGTCGAGTGAAAATTACATGATGTGATGATAGTGTCATGGAAGTTTCAAGAAAGAATCCATGTTTTATTTTAAATATGTCTCCATTGATGGAAAAAATGAATATTGTCTTTCATGTAACCACCTTGTTTAAATGTTGAATGTAATGCATGATTTAGGATCTAATTCTCTAAAACTCAAAACCTGAAAAGATCATCATTGTGTATTCTTCTTATAACTCAAGATTAAGTAATGTTTATGCCTGGGGCCTTATAGTTGGTATCATAGGTCAGTTCAGATAACTTTAGGAGGTAGAATTCTAGAAAATGATTATCCAAAAATATTTTTTTGGTCAAATTGAAATGATATAGAATTTGAAGATTACCATGTTGCTTCATCTAATACATGTTTGTTATTAATGGTTATATACTGAGGAAACATGGATGTAGTGCTAGGAACACATAAAAAAGTAAATGACATTCCGAATCAGCATCCTGAGATGGTCGGAATTGGACCTGAACAGTTTATTGTAGTAATGGCGTAATTGACTCAAGCGTTAAATAGTGGTGGTATTCATGCATGTGTTCAGCCAAATTAACCAAGAGGAACATGTCAGTGGTGGAACATTTCATGAGGCAACATCTCACATCATTCAGAGGATCACCTGACCCTGTGCTAGCTAAAGGGTGGATTAAAGCATCAGAGATGATTTTTGATGTCATGGGTTGTTCAGACAATCAAAAGGTTAGTCTTGATGTTTATCATTTGGAGGGTAAAGCAGATCAGTGGTGGTCGATGGTTAAAAATACCAGGGATGCTGATGAGATTTATGCTCTTGACTGGGATGAATTCAAAGGCATGTTTCTTGAGAAATATTTTCTTAAGGATGTTTGACATAGGACGGAAAAAAATTCTTGGAATTGAGCCGAGAGGAGGACTCAGTGGCAGCTTATGATGAAAGGTTCACTCGATTGGAAATTTATTCTCCAAATTTTATCTGAGACCTTGATAGTAAAATCAATCGTTTTTTACTCAGGATTAAAGCCAAAATATCAAAGGTCATTAGCTTCTCGTGAGTTCAAAAGTTATGAAAATATTGTTCGATGTGATGAGAATGTTGAAATAGAATTTTCCAATGATCATGTGTTCTATAACAACCAACAAAACAAGAGACCGAGGTGGTAGGAGAAAGGGAAGAATCATTCAAAAAGGTTTGATGGTAAGAAAAATAAGTTTACAGTTTGTTATAAATGTGGTCAAAATAATTCTGGGGAATTCGTTTGAATTCTAGAAAGTTCTACTGATGTGGTAAGATGGGACATAAGGATTGTGATTGCACTGAATAAAATCAGGATGATGGTAAGACAAAATTTTATTTACAGTCAGTGAAATGTTTCATGTGCAGTGAGATGGGTCATTATGCAAACAAGTGTTCGACAAATAGCTCAAATGATGGGAATCTGTCAGACTACAAGCATAAGGGTGTGGTTTAATCCTTTTCAAATACATCAGTAGATGTTGGGCCATCAAATGAAGTGGTATCAGGTACATTGTTTTTTTAGATTATACCGGTGTATTTTTTGATTCGGGGTATACACATGATTTCATCTCTGAAAAATTTTCTAGTAAATTGGGAATTCCATCTCAATAAGTGACAACTAAACATATGGTAAAAACAACTGAGGGAAATGTTGAGGAAAAAATAATTTATAGTAATTTTCATGTCCTTATCCGTGGAATGATCCTACTTGAAAACATTATTTTTTTTACCTCTAGTAGAGATTGATGTTATCCTAGTATGGATTGACTCTCTGTTTATCATGTAAGATTGATTATACAGCTAAAGAAGTTTCTTTTCAGAAAGACATTCAGTTTGTGTACATGATTGAACCCTTACTATTGATAACATATCAAGAGGCTGAGAAACTTGTAAAAGATGGGAATGAATGTTACCTTGCACATATTGTTGAAAACAAAGGAACCATTCAGATTAATGATGTGTAAGTGGTAAATGAATATCCTGATGTATTTCTTGATGCGTTTCCTTGAATAATACCAGATCAGGAAGTTGAATTTACTGTTGACTTAGTTCCTGATGCTAAGCCAATTTCAAAACCCCCATATCGAATGACTCAAATTGAACTTTTAGAGTTGAAGGATCAATTGGAAATTTCTTAGAGAAAGGTTTCATTCGACATAGCACATCACCATGGGGTGATCCTGTCTTATATGTTAAAAAGTAAATATGGTTCAATTGGACTTTGCATTGATTATAGAGACTTGAAAAACATCACTGTTAAGAAAAAATATCCTTTGACTCATATCGATGATTTGTTTGATCATCTCCAGGGAGCTCAATATTTTTCTAAGATTGACCTGAGATCATGGTACCATTATTTGAAGGTAAAGGAATTATATTTTCTGAAGACCACATTTCTTACAGGATATGGCCATTATGAATTTGTAGTTTTGCCTTTTTGGCTAACCAATGCACCTGTTGTATTCATGGACCTTATGAATATAATTTTCCATGTGTTTTTGGATAAGTTGGTGGCTGTTTTCATTAATGATATTTGGGTGTTTTCTAAAAGTAAACAGGATAATGAAATACATTTAAGGGTTATTTGTCAAACCTTAAAAGAAACGATATTGTATGGGAAATTAATCAAATGTGAGTTTTGGTTGCAATAAATTTCATTCCTTGGACACATTACATCTAAAGTTGTAATAACTGTTGATCCCGTAAAAACAAATGTTGTTGAAGAATGGCCAAGACCCAAAAATATAACCAAGATTAATAGTTTTCATGGTTTGGTAGGCTATTACCAAATTTTTGTTAAAAAAATTTCTCGGTTCTCTAGTCCAATTACTAAGCTAACTTGGATGGGTGTTAACTTTATCAGGATAAAAGAATGTGATTATTGTTTTCAGGAAGTGAAAAGAAGATTGATGAATGCTCCATTTTCACCCTACCTTCAAGGAATGATTATTTTGTTATCTATAGTGATGCATCATTGAAAGGACTTGGTTTCGTCCTAATGCAGAATAATTAGGTGATTGATTATGCTTCACATCAGTTGAAAACTCATGAGGTAAATTACCCTGCACATTATTTGGAATTAGCTTTTGTCGTTTTTGCTTTAAAATTTTGGAGGCATCATTTGTATGGTGTAAAGTGTGAAATATATACTGATCAAAAAAAATTTAAAGTATATATTCACTCAGAAGGAATTGAGAATGAGACAGAGGAGATAGATAGATTTAATCAAGAATTAGGAATGTACAATTTATTACCATCCAGGAAAAAAATAATGTGGATGATTCTTTGAGTCGAAAAAGTAATGCTTCATTAACCATGTTATGTTTGGAACACGATCCTTTGGATATGGATTTGATGAACTTTGGCATAGAAGATGTTGGTGCAGGAAGTTCTTCTATTTTGTTTCAGGTGTCGGTGATATCATCTCTATCAGACAGAATTAAGCAAGTTCAGAAGCAATACAGTGAGTTGCAAAATAAGGTAGAGCTGGTTCATAATGGTATTTTACCTGAATTCAAAAATGATAGTTATTGGGTTTTTATATTATTAAAGAGATAATGTGTGCCTTGTGATTCACAGTTGAAGAGATAATTGTTATGTGACGCTCATAGTTCTCATTTTTCAGTTCATCCTCGTAGTACTAAGAGGTATAATGATCTTGAGGAGTATTACTGGTGGGACGAAATGAAAAGAGACATTGCTGATTTTACTTTGAAGTGTTTGAATTGTCAACAGGTTAATGTAGAGAGGCAATTAACAAAAGGGATGCTCTATCCTTTACTAGTGCCAGAGTGTAAATGGGAGAATATATCAATGGACTTTGTTGTTGGCATAACGAAGACACCTCGAGATAATAATGCAATCTTGGTTATTGTTGATCGCTTGTCTAAATCTACCTATTTCCGTGATATACGAGATACTTTTTCCCTAGATCAACTTTCACGTTTGTATCTTAAAGAGATATTCAGGTTACATGGATTTCCCCTCTCCATTGTATCTGATCGTGATCCCAGGTTTACTTCTATCGTTTGGAAAGGCCTTCAGAAGTCGTTGGGTACTGAATTAATTTTTCATATAGCTTTTGATCCTCAATTAGATGGGCATTCCGAATGAACAATTCAGACATTTGAGGATATTCTACGTGCTTGTTCGATGGATTATCAGGGAAGTAGGGACCAACATCTTTCTTTGGTTGAGTTATCTTACAATAACAGTTTTCATTCCAGTATACAGATGGAATCATTTGATGCATTATATTGTATGTGGTGTAAAACTCCATCTTTTTGGGATAATGTAGGTGAAAGGAAGTTGATGGGACTAGAATTGGTTGAAGAGTAAGTAGAAAAAGTTCAACTTATACAGAATCACATGAGAACAGCTCAGAGCAGGCAGAAAATTAAGGCGAACAATAGGAGGAAGGAACTTTGTTTTGAGGTAGGTGATCATGTTTTTCTCAATGTTTACCATGGAAAAGTATGATGCGATTTGGTAAGAAATGAATGTTGTGACCTAGGTTCATTGAACCATATGAAATTATAGATAGAGTTGTATAAGTTGCATACCTAGTGGCCTTACCTCTGAGATTATCTCAGGTACACAATGTTTTTCATCTTTCAATGTCAAGGATGTACATGCCAGATCCATCTAATGTATTGAGTCCAGAGGTAGTTTAGCTGGAAGAGAATCTATCTTATGAGGAACAACCGGTCCATATTCTTCACTATAGGGAGCATGTTTTTTGGAAAAAGGTGATTCATCAAGTAAAGGATTTGTGGAAAACCCACATGGTTGAAGAGGCAACATGGTAATCTGAAAATGAAATGACGGATAAATACCCCAACTTATTTGATAAGTAAATAAATTGCGAGGAAACAATTTTATAAAGGGGGGATGGATGTAACCTTCCAAGTAAGAAATTAATAATATATTTTCTTATCTCTATCAATTAATTAATTAGATAGTGTTTTAGAGGCTTAAAATGAGAATAAATCCAATCCTAAGCATAGAATACACTAAATTTTTTAAAAGATTGTTTTACTGCCTTTTGATGGAAAAACTTTTTTAAATCAGACTTTTGAAAATTTTGAATGTTATATTTTTCAAAATAAACTTATTCTTTTGGATGGGGACATTGAAATTTACTTCGGATAAATTTTTGGTATTTTTCTGAAAATGTAGATTTTTTTAATGAATAGAGAAATATACTACATTTTTCTTCAAAACTAATTTTTCAACTAATTTTTTTATATAAATAGATTGTCCATTAAATTTTTTTTAAATTTTAATTATAATATATTTTTACCATTTAATTCAATGTTGGTTGTTGTAATTAATTTTACTTTGGAATTGTGCGTAAACAAGTGTCAAACATTTGATAGATATTGTTTCTAAAAAACCCACTATTTGTTTTGACAATATGAATTATTTTTAAATTAATTATTATAATTTCTGAGTTTGGAATTTGGTAAAATGGATTCCATATTTATGATCATAAGGTCCAAATTATGTAATTAATACTCTTTTTTTGGACATTATGAATAGTAACGGTGGTAATTATCTTCAATTATCGTGATTAATTAGTAATCAGGTAGTTAAGGGTAATAAAATAATATCATAATAATATAAAATGACCCAAAAATGTATCCTAATGCAGCTGGTTGTGTCATGAAAGACCATTGGATGCCTTGTTCTAGACATTGTGACCCCATGAAATCACATTTGGGTTAAAGTGACACTTTATCATTTTATTTTTAAAGAAAGGAGAATTTAACAATAGTATGTAACACCTAAGTAAAACAATTTTAATTTTGTCTAAATAAATGATATCTTAAACTATAAATAGTCATTGTAAATCAAAATAGATTTCCTACATCGTGGTATTTTTTTTATAATTTTTAGACATTAGATAAATTAATTTATTTATGACACCATGACGATGAAGTGATTACCTCATTAATGAATGATTTAAATAAAATGAAAAGATAACGTAAAATCTAGGACATAAACTTGTCAAAACCTATTGTATTGGTGGATTTCGAACCCTTATCAACTTATCCTAGAAATATATTATTGTGGGACCTTTAAAATCCAAAAATCATTTTATAATAAAGTAATATTTCTTGAATTTCAAAGAGTTCTCCTCCTCCCGCTTATAAAAGCCCCCCACCTATACCACCATACCCACACTTCTCAAGCCATTGTATCAGCTAAAATCTGCCCTTTTTATCTCTCCACATACCTCTATTCATCATAGAATCCTTACCTTATGCATAAAGCTCTTCAAGAAACCCTTTTGGTTCAAACCAAGGGAAGTTACCAGATTTAAAGGTAAAGTCTTCTCTAAAGTTTTGTTGTTTTTTTTACTTCTCCAAAAACAAAATATTTTTATTACTTTATTTTGTAAAAACTCTAGTATATTAAATATAATATTATTTTGTTATGAGAAGGATTCTAGATACAATTACAGACAACTCCGTCTAATGGTTAAATAACATGTTGTTTCTGTGGATGGCGAATTATTGCCTCACGAAATAATGATTGTTCAATATAATTTTAACACCATTAATGGTGGTCATTAAAATGTCACTCTATTAATATATGATATATATTATGTATATGTTTTCCTTATTCTTCTGTTTTTTTCATTTATGGCATATCTTTATCTTTTCCATTATGGGTGAACGCGATATCTAAATTTTAGGATGTGCGGACGACCGCCCCCTCAAAGTGATTTGAATCGTTAATTCCATATGTGGGACGTATAAAGGATGGAGTTAATAATATTATATATGATATTATACTGGAATTATAATATAACTTTATATAATTATGATTTCAATCCATTAAATATGGAATACAAATGAAAGTAGCGTTCATGAGTACGTACGACTTACCATCTCCATGAACAGTGCATTTAATTTCATACCTCTAAATGTTATGTAATATTATAAATGCATGTATATACATGATATATATGATATATGTGATATATAAATCATGAATATAATTCTTTATATAATGGATATTTTACCACATGAATAACTTGTAATTATAATAAGTTTATTTTTGACTGAAGTTCCAAAGATCAACAAAACGACTGTTATTAACATAAATAATTAAAAAATGCTCAAAACATGGTAATAAGTGATATAAAAGTAATAATTAAAATGAAAAAGGTTCTAAAGAAAGTATAAATTAACTATAGTTTATTATTCAGGAGATTAATGAACGATCGTGTCATGTCAGACACAAGGTAAGGGACTTTGTCTCAATATCCTTTCATTGAGGCATAGTTTTTTTCATACACAACATTCAATTATACGGTGTATAAACACCTTTGACTTTTACATTTATTCAAAAGGAATATTTTTATAAGAAGAATTTTCCTAAATGAAAAAGGGAATTTTTTTTCTTATGTATACGGTGACAACGACTTCTCCATCGTCGTGGCCATTATTTGAGTTTCGGCTTCTTCTACAAGCAATAACTTTTTTAAAAAATAAAATAAATACCACGTTTTAGTTTTCATTTATTTTTTATAGGAAATGTCTTTGATAATGTTTTTATTATATGAATGTGTTTTATTTATATCTTTTGAGTTACATGGGGTAATGTTATGTTTCATTTATGCATGATTTATGTGATACAATTATGTTATGGTTATTGGGAATTGTTTATGAAGATGAGTGGTTCCATGATAAACTAAGGGAGGGAGAGCCCGATATAGCTCTCCAATGCATTGGGTAATGCAATGGTGATAAACTCTAAGGTTTATCCGAAGAGATTTTGGGAATATACTTTGATGGGAATTCCAAACGTAACCATGAGGGTTCTCTATACGTAATAATATTATGAATTCCTCAAGTTACCTTTATGTCTTATAATTTCTAGGAGTTATTAATGAATATTATGATTTATGAGGTATGTTAGTGTGCTTATGTTTTATGAGTAAATTGTGATTTCATTGATTCTTATGTATACATGGTCTAATGTTTTCATTCTGTATTTTTATATCCCTTAATGAGATTTTAATGCTCATCCCATGTTTTTGAAATGTTTTCCATAGGTCAAGGGAAAAGTACATGATGTGATGACAGTGACACGAAAGTGTCAAGAAAGACTCCATGTTTTATGTTAAATATGTCTCATTTGATGGGAAAAATTAATACTGCCTTTTATGTAACCCCCTTGTTTAATTGTGGAACGTAATTCGTGATTTATGATCTAATTCTCTAAAACTCTAAACCTGAAATGATCCTCAATGTTTATTCTTGTAAAAACTCATGATTAAGTAATGTTTAAGGATGAGGCCTTATATATTTCATGGAAAAATCATTTCAAGTCTTAAATGAATATGGATATTGAATGTAGAGATAATTCGTGGAATGGACTCATAGTTAGAATCAAAAGTCTCATGGTATTATTGAGTCATATGATACTCTAATTTTGGATTATGAATCCAAAACATCCATGTAGATTCATATATTATCATTGGGATCTATACATTGATGTAAACTAATATAACCCAAATTTTGGATCATATGAATTAGTTGAGGCATTATCACAATTGTGTCTTCATAATTAGGGGGGCATATAATGTTGGCTGTAGAGCTATTGATTAAATGAAATTTATATTCCATAATGATGTATTATATTTTCATTAGATTACTTAATGTAGTGTAGTTTGCAAATATTTCATGTATAGTGGATTGGGACATGTAGTATTTATAAGTCCATTCATTTTTTATTTGATTCATGCAAGAATTTTATCATTTTACTTTTTGGTTATAAGGAATGTTGTTATTTTTCATCAAGTATCCTTTTAAAGAGCTATTTGAATCTGATCTAGAACTAATCCATAAGTATTAGAGTCAAATAATATCCAAAAATTAATGAATAATGATTTAAAATATGAAGGGAGGGCTATGTGTGAGTAAATAAAATGATATTTTCATAGGTTTTTATTTCGAAGTACATATTTTAAATTTTAGGGAATGACACCAAAATATAACAAAATCGAATGAATCTTTAAATTCAATTTTTTTAGTCAGATTAAATTATTGATTTAAAAAATTCGCATTCTTGTAATGTGATGTATAGTGATAGTTTGGTGTTTGTCCCATAGGTATTGAACTTGATGATGATAACAATGAAATGAACTTTTTGGGTTTGAGTCCTCATAAATTGAAAGAGTTAAAAAATAATATAATTCTAATATATTTTTTATTAAGACCAGAGGGAGATAAAGGGATCATTATCAATTTCGTGGTTCATTTAACAACTATAATACTTATCCTAACACGGTATGGTCTATTGTTTAAGCTACGTAGAAAAAAAATCGTGTAAGGTGAATATTTCCAAACAAATAGATATATTTTAGATGTATATATTCCTTGAATTATAGATAGATTTAAAACTATATTCATTAAGTCTAGTTTCTAAGTAAGAATATATTATAAGCTATTTCTCATAATATATTATACTTCAATATATCCAAGGACATTCATTAAGAATTCCCTTGGTCATGATTCCCTAATAAATTTAATAAACACATATTTTTATGTGATTATTTACCAAAGGGTTTCCAATATGAGATTTATAATTTGTTAAGTACATACTCACCTACTCTCTTCCGCTACCAAAATTGGTTTATCAACTCATGGTAGAATTGATAATAATTCATAATGAATTCAAAACATGTTTTTTATTGATAGACATTTAAATATATATGTTAGGGATCATTCTTTTGAGAACACACAGTTTAAAAGTTGAATGAATCATATGTGAGATGCCAATGATCATGTACGCAAGTGGTAAAGGCTCCTACTAGTCATCCAAAATTCCTAGAACCGATTCCTGGAAGGGAAAAAATTCATGGGGGTATTGCATCAGTACTATCGTAGTGGAAAACCGTAGTGAAAGTGATACTGTATCTGTGGAAGTACTGTAGTGGGAATTATAGAGGTGAAAATACTGTAGTAGGTACTGTCACAACCAAGGTACCATAGTAGTACATTTCACCAGAGGGCCTATTAGGACAAAAATGAGATTTCATACCCATAGGCCTTTAGGATATTTAATGGGTCTCCCTCCACCCAGAAAAAAGATGTATTTTCATTTCATGAAGAATTAAATGAGGTTTCTACCCCATCCATTTTAAAACAAATTGAGTCCAAAATCTTAAATGAAACAAAGAACGTGAAATAATGAGGTATGGGGTTCTCATTGAATGGAGACTAGATTGGATAACATATGAATATTGATATTGTGGAGGAAAAAAAGATGAATAATTCAATAAAATTTATCTTCATTTCTTCAATATATGTAAAAAATTATAGGAATTGATTTATATTGAGTATAGATAGTAGCTAGAATATAAGAATAAGAATGAATGGGAGAGAAAATGAAAATCCTAATATTATATATTATTGTCCTGACAATGTGCATGTCTAAGATATAAATACTCGTGGTTCTAAAAATTGTATTAAAAAGTCATGTTTTGTAATTATGTTCCAAGAGATTCTATATAACTTTTGAATCCAGTGAAAATACCTTGTGAATATTATACTAATTATTTTTGTTTGGATGCTTGACTCTTCTCGTGACATATAACTGGTATTCACAACAAGTTTCCTCCTACAGCTATATTTTAAAAGAGAGAATTGAATTTTCAAATGTTAATCAAAATTTATTCTTGATTCACATCATCTAAACATTTAATGGAATTAAATTCATTCACAACGTGATTCAAGACTTATGATACGCTTCCTATGATGCCTAAATGTCATGTATGTGGATTTACCGATTTGTAATGATCATTTTTTCCAGGATCATCAGTTATTCTTTTTGCGTCTTGGAACCCTATTTTCTCTTATAATCAACAAAGTCAAGTTAATTTATCATGGAAAACATAAATATTCATAAATTAAATGACTGAAAAATATTTATACAATTTCATCTTATCATATTTAGATCTTATATATAAAAAAATCCCACTTTGAATCTTCAAAATACAAATCATGATCATATAGTAATTCATATAATGTCTAGAAGTTTTTTTTCATGATCCACCATTTTCCTTAAATACACCAATATATAATCTAGATAAACCACCAATAATGAATATTGAAATCATTGAAATATTTGAATCACTAATTCCCTAAATACTATTTGTAAATTACTAATACTAGAGGAAAAAGTCACATATTTGTATTGTTCTTATCTACTCTTGAAATATCCCATCATTCTATCTTCATTTTAAACATCAATTTGGTGATATAAAAATTGAATGTAGAACATATATAACAACCGTTCTCTCCTCATTTGATTTTTATAATAATCATTTTGTGGATAACGATAGTAATTACTTATCAGAAATTTGATAATATTATTATAATTTACACAAAGGCAAATAGTTCCATAATAATTTTAAAAAATGAACCAATGCTTCCAATGAAGATGAACTAGGATGAATAAAAAATTTCACCTCCAAATACTATAACCCTAAATTCAATTCCCATAATTCACTTTTCTCCCTCAGATATGCTGAATTTGAGATAGAATCTATTTATATTATGAGGTAAATCCTAAACACAACTTCTCTTGTGGGTGGATACCCCAATTATATTTTATTAATATCATTATGAAATAGGACCACTGTGATTGGAAAATATCGAATCCCTGTCATACCCATATATTTCATAGGCATGTTTTTCAACTGGTATGCGATACTTTCAAAATAATATAACAATAATCATTTGTCAAAATGTATTACATTATGATCTCCTATAAAGAGATCCTCATCCACATCATCAGTTGTAAAAAATTACTTTTTAGGTATCACATTCGATCTGATCATTGACCATTACCAACCAATCCATATTCGATATCAAATCATACACATCTATATAATGTCTGGATATATCCCAAATGAATTCTACCTCCTCGATAGTTTTTGAAATTTCATTGAAAATAATGGATTGGCATTATTTTTGGACATGTGGATCTATATTTTCCAAAAAATACAACACGCTCATAACATATAAACCTATAAGACAAAAATAATTAGAAACATCAAACAAATATGATTCACAAGTATCTAACAAAACATTCATAATTGTAGAAATAAGAATAATCATACATCTAACCTACGAATTCCATTATTTATCATGCACCAACATTTTATCTATTATATATTATTTCTTCCATATTACAACATTCTAATTGTTAACCTATAGATATTTCCATGGTTGTAGAATCATTGTTTTCTAGAATCAATATGTCATTCTACGATCGATTAATGGTAATTAATATTATTCTCTCATATATTTATATAATATGAAAACCTTGAGACACGAGATATGTCTGTTGAACCTGCAATTATAGATTAATCAAAATAGTACTGAAGAAGTATCATTTTATTTAAATTGTGACATGATATGGGTGATGGTGTGTAATATATCTTCATATGCTGAAATGAACCCTATAACAAGTAACCATTATTATTCATCGGTTTAGTAGATAGATTCATTGATACTGTAATTTGATTCTTAGTCCTGACCCCACCACCTCCCCATTGAAATAGGTGTGACTCTTCCATTTATTACCATAATGATATTTACCACCATATCACATAGGTATGAACCTGATCAATCCAACTATAGTACATAATATGTAACATTTTTTAACATTATTTGTATTTAACATCTCCATGATAACTATTATTCAAAGAATGGAAATATTGTTGGTAATTTCTAGCCTCATCCCTAACAAAAAATAATAATTTTTCTAATAAACAGTGTTATAGAAGAAATTTTCCAAATTATATTGTAGAGGAATGATCAGTTATGATGTTCTTAGAGGAGAAAGTTGAAATTTTGTTTTGATCGTAGAGAGAAGGTTTTTTTAATTATGTGATTTAGTGGCCTACTTGCAATATTCATTAGCGGATATCTCAGTGGACTTCGGTTCTATAATGGTGCATGAACTATTCATCGTTGGTTGTAGCCTGGATTAATTTTTAGTTTTTGATTAATCCTCACTTGATAAATGAAATTTTTTGATATTATTAACTCTATTGATTTTTATTAATGTAATTAAAATTATTATTTTTTGTTCCATAATACCTTTGGAGAAGTATTGATATAGTTTCAGGCCACCACATATTTCATAGGGTTGGATATCCATTATTAAAGAATGGGGAGGTGGTGAAGCATGTAGATTAATTGATTATACTGCCCCAGTTATGGAATCTACATTTTTAGTCAGTCATTTAGTTTGTTTAACATGTTGTATTCTACTGTGGGAAGTCCATAATCTATCATCCATAGACGTTAATTAATATATACCCCATTTAAAATTTCCTGACAAGCTTGGGTGTTTTGAATGTCATCCCTCCATCAGTGGTGGAATGAATGACTATGTGATCATCAATTTTGAGGCCATTATATAATGTTTGGAGATGTATCCATAAAACAATACCTGGGTGTGGGAATATCGGGGTGTGTTCCTTGAAGTGATCATATGCTTCCCAGTGTGATTATCCATAAATTTGAGAAAAATTATTAATTTCGTTCAGGATTTTTAATGTTCTTATAGGAAAAAAGTACTTGTACAGTTATTTTGTAACATACCAAGTAATTAATGAATAATATATTTTCTTACCTATGTATATTTATGAATTATATAGTGTTTTAGAGGCTTAAAATGAGAATAATTCCAATCTTAAGCATAAAATACACTAATATTTTTAAAAGATTGTTTTTCTGCCTTTTGATGGAAATTTTTTTTTCAATATAACTTTTGACAATATTATAAGCTCTATTTTTCAAAATATACTTCTTCATTATGATGGGGACTTGAAATTTAATTTGGATAAATTTTTTGAATTTTTCTAACAATGTTCATTTTTTTAATGAATTGAGAAAAATACTGCATATTACTTCATAACTGATTTTTCATCTAATTTAATTATATAAATAAATTATCATTTTAATTGGTTTTAAAGACTAATTAGAATATATTTTTACCATTTAATATATTTTTGTTAATTTTAAATAATTTCACTTTGGAATTGTGTGTAAACAAGTGTCAAACTTTTAATAGATATTGTTTCAAAAACCCCGCTATTTGTTTTGACAACAAGAATTATTTTTAAATTAATTACTACAATTCCTATGTTTGTAATTTGGTAAAATGGATTCAATATTTGGAATCAAATTTTACAAATTATTTAATTAATAATCTTTGGTTTTTGGACAATATGAATAGTAAAGGCGGTAATTATCTTTAATTATCATGACTAATTTGTAATTCGGTAGTTATGGGTAATAAAATAATATCATAATAATAAAAAATGACCCCAACATGTGTCCTAATTCTACTGGTTGAGTCATTGAAGACCATGGGATTCCTTGTGCCAATATTTGGGACCCCATGGAATCATTTTTGGGTCATAGTGACACTTTATTATTTTATTTTTAAAGAAAGGAGAATATAACAAAAGTATGTAACACATTTGTAAACAAAATTTAATTTTGTATACATATATGATCTCTCAAAATATAAATAGTAATTGGAGAGAAAAAAACAGTTCCTACATCATGGTATTTTTTCTATAATTTTTAGACATTAAAGAAATTAATTTATTTATGACACCATGATGATGCATCGATTCTCTCATTAGTGAACAATTTAAATAAAACAAAAAGATAATGTAAACTCTAAGACATACACTTGTAAACAAACCTATTAGATGGGTTTATTTCGAACCCTTAACACCTTATCCTCAACATTTATCATTGTGGGACCTTTAAAATCCTAAAATCTTTTCATAATAAAGTAACATTTGAAGAATTTCTAAGAGTGCCCCTACTCCCTATTATAAAAGGCCCCCACCTCTACCACCATTCCCACACCTCTCAATCCATTGGATCGGCCAAACTCTGGTAATTATATCTCTCCACATCACTCTATTTATCATAGAAGCCTTAACATAGGCATAAATCCCTTCAAGAAACCCTTTTAATTCAAACTAAGGGGAGTTACCCGGTTTAAAGGTAAAGTCTTCTCGAATGTTCTTTTGTTTTATTTTGCTTATCCAACCCCCTAAAATCTTTTTATTACTTTATTTTTTAAACACACCAGTATATTAAATATACTAGGATGATGTTATGATAATTATTATAGATACACTTACACACACCTCCGTCTAATGATTAATGAACATACTGTTTCTGTGGATAGCGAATTATTATCTCATGAAAAGATGATTATTCAATCTTCTTTTAAAACATTTCATGGTAGCCATTAAGATGTAACTATATTTATAAATGGTATATTAATGTTTATTTTATCTTTATGATTATTTATTTTTCATTTATTTCATAACTTTATGGTTTCCATTATTGGTAAACGCGATATCTTCATTTTAGGAAGTGCGGACAACTGCCCCCTTAAAGTGATTTGAATTGTTAATTCCATATGTGGGACATATAAAGGATGGATTTAATGATATTATATAATATATTATACTATAATTATAATATAACTTTATATCATTATGATTTCATTCCTTTAAATATGAAATAGAAATGAAATTAACGTTAATGCTTACATACGGCTTGTCGTCTCCATGAACGATGCATTTCATTTCATACCTCTAAATGTTTTGTAATATTATAAATTCATGTATATACTAGTTATATATGATATATAAGATATATACATCCTGAATATAAATCTAGATATAATAGATATTTTACCACATGAATAACTTGTAATTATAAGAAGTTTATTTTTGACTCAAGTACCAATGATCGACAAAATGACAGTTATTAACTAATATAATTAAATAATGTTCATAACATGGTAATAAGTGACATAAAATGTATAATGAACTTGAAAAAATTTCTTAGGAATGTAGAAATTAACTCTAGTTTATTGTTCAAGATATTAATGAACTATCGAGTCATGTCGAACACGAGGTAAGGGACTTCATCTCAATCTCCTTTCATTGAGGCATAGTTTGTTTTATAAACAACTTTCTTTTATATGGTGTATAAACCCCTATTACTTTTACTTTTATTCAAAAGGAATATTTTTATACGAATCATTTTATTAAATGACAAAAGGGAATGTTTCTTTCTTACGTATGCGGTGACAACGACTTCTCCGCCGCAGTGACCATTATTTGAGTTTCAGCTTCCTCTACAAGCCATAAATTTTTTTGAATGAAAAATAAATAACATGTTTTACTTTTATTTTATTTTTTCATTGATTTTTTTTGATGATTTGTTTATTATATCAATTTGTTTTATTGATATCTTGTGATTGAAATGTGGAAATGTTATGTTTCTTTTATGCATGTTTTATGTGATACGATTATGTTATAGTTCTTGTGCATTGTTTATGAAGACGTCTGGTTTTGTAATAAACTAATAATAGGTGAGCCCAATATATCTCTCTAATTCATTGGGTAACATTAAGGGTTTAAATGCTAAGGTTTCTCCGCATAGAGTTAGGGAATATACTGTGATGGGTATTCCAAATGTAACCATGAGGGTTACTCCCTACCTAAGAATGTTATGAATGCCTCAATTTACCTTTCTGTCTTCTGATTTCTATGAGTTATTCATGAATCATATGATTTCATGAGGTATGTTAATGTGCTTATGTTTTTTGAGTAATGTATGATTTCATTGATTATTATGTATACATGAACTAATGTTTTCAGATCGTATTTTTATATCCATTATTGAGATTTTTATGCTCATCCATCATTTTTGAAATTTTTTTCACCGGTCAAGGGAAAATTACATGATTTGATGATAATGTCGATGATGTTTCAAGAAAGAATCCATGTTTTATTTTAAATATGTCTCCTTTTATGGAAAAAAATGAATATTTTCTTTCATGTAACCACCTTGTTTAAATGTGTATTGTAATGCATGATTAATGATCTAATTCTCTAAAACTCTAAATGTGTTAAGATCCTCAATGTGTATTCTTGTTATAACTCAATATTATATAATGTTTAAGTCTGGGGCCTTATTGTTGTCATCAGATGTCGGTTCAGATAACGTTAGGAGTTTGAATTCTATAAAATGATTATCCAAAAATATTTTTTTGGTCAAATTGAAATGATATAGAATTTGATGATTACCATATTGCTTCATCTAAGACATGTCTGTTCATAATGGTTATCTGCTGAGAAAACAAGGATGTAGTTCTAGGAAGGCATACAAATGGAAATGACCTTCCAAATCAGTATCCTGAGAGGGTCGGAATTGGAACTGAACATTTTGTTGCAGTAATGGCGCAGTTGACTCAAGCAATAAATGGTGGTGGTATCCATGCACTAGATCATCTGGATTAACTACAGAGGAACATGTTAGTGGTGGGAAATTTCATGAGGCAACATCTCCCATCATTCATAGTATCATCTGACCATGTGCTAGATAAAGGGTTTAATAAAGAACCAGAGAAGATTTTCAATGTCATGGGTTGTTCAAACAATAAGGAGGATAGTCTTGATGTTTACTGTTTGGAGGGTAAAGAAGATTAGTGGTGGTCGATCATTAAAAATATCAAGTATACAGATGAGATTGATGCTCTTTACTAGGATGAATTCAAAGGTATGTTTCATGTGAAATATTTTCCTAAGGCTGTTTGACATAGGACGGAAAAACTATTCTTGGAATTGAGGAAAGGTGATGACTCAGTGGCTGATTATGATGAAAGGTTCACTTGATTAGAAAGGTATTCCCCAAATTTTATCCAAGATCTTGATAGTAAAATCAATAGTTTTTACTTAGGATTAAAGCCAAAAATATTGAAGGGATTTAGCTTCTCATGAGGTCAAACGTTATGAAAAGATTTTTTGATATGCTGAGATGGTTGAAATGTAATTTTCCGATGATCAAGTGTTCTATAACAACCAGAAAAAGAAACGACTGAGCTGGCAAGATAAAGGGAAGAATCATTCAAAATTGTCTGATGGTAAGAAAAATAAGTTTACAGTTTGTGATAAATGTGGTAAAAATAATGCTGGGGAATTATTTTGAATTCTGGAAAGTGCTACTGATGTGGTAAGATGGGACATAAGGCACATGATTGCACTGAAGAATATCAGGGTGATGGTAAGACAAAATTTGATTTACAGTTAGTGAAATGATTCAAGTGCAATGAAATGGTTAATTAGGCAAACAAGTGTTCGAAAAAGAGTTCAAATGATGGGAAGCTGTCAGATAACAAGAAAAAGGGTGTGGTGAAATCCTTTGAAACTACTTCCGTAGATGTTGGGCCATCAAATGAAGTGGTATCAGGTATATTGTTTTTTTTTCAGATTATGCAAGTGTGTTATTTGATTCAAGGTCTACACATTCTTTCAACTCTGAAAAATTTTCTAGTAAATTGGGAATTCCATCTCATGAAGTGACTACTGAACATATGGTAAAAACACATGGGGGAAATTTTGAGGCAAAAAAAAATATAATAATCTTCATATCCTTATCCGTGGAAAGAACCTACTTGCAAACATTATTTTTTTACCTCTAGTAGAGATTGATGTTATCCTGGGTTTGGATTTTCCCTCTATTTACTATGATAAGATTGATTGCAGAGCTAAAGAATTTTCTTTTCATAAAGACTTTCAGTTTTTGTACAAGAATGGACCCTTACTATTGATAAAATATCAAGAGGCTGAGAAACATTTGAAAGATGGGAATGAATGTTACCTTGAGCATATTGATGAAAACAATGTAACCGTTCAGATTAATGATGTGATAGTGGGAAATTAATATCCTAATCCTTTTTCAGATGAGTTGCTAGAATAATACTAGATCGGGAAGTTGAATTTACTGTTGACTTAGTTCTTGATGCTAAGACAATTTGAAAACCCCCTTATCGAATGGCTCAAATTGAAATTTTAGAGTTGAAGGATCAATTGGAGATTTATTAGAGAAAGGTTTCATTCGACATAGCACATCACCATGGTGTGCTCCTATCTTATATGTTAAAAATAAATATGGTTCAATGGGACTTTGCAATGATTATTGAGCCTTGAATAACATCATTGTTAAGAAAAAATATCATTTGACTCATATCGATGATTTTTTTGATCAGCTCCAGGGAGCTCAGTATTTTTCAAAGATTGACCTGAGATCGGGGTACCATCAGTTGAAGGTAAAGGAATTATATTCTTTAAAGACTTCATTTCTTATAACATATAGTCATTATGAATTTTTAGTTTTTCCTTTTTGGATTTCCAATGCACCTGCTGTATTCATTGACCTTATGAATAGAATTTTCCATTAGTTTTTTGATAAGTTTGTTGTTGTTTTCATTGATGATATTTTTGTGTTTTATAAAAGTAAAGAGGATCATAAAAAACATTTAAGGGTTATTTAGAAAACATTAAAAGAAAATAAATTTTATTGTAAATTCAGAAAGTGTGAGTTTTGGTTGTAACAAATTTCATTCCTTAGTCCCATTGTGTCTAAAGATGGAATAATTGTTGATCCTGCAAAAAAAATAAGTTGTTAAAGAATGGGAAAGACCCACAAATGCAACCATGATTCTTAGTTTTCTTGGTTTGGCATGCTATAACATAATGCTTGTTAAACAAAATTCACAGTTCTCTAGTCCAACGACTATGCCAACTCGGATGGGTGTTAGCTTTATCTGGACAAAAGAATGTGATGATTGTTTTTAGGAAGTGAAAAGAAGATTGTTGAATGCTCTAGTTTTGAGACTACCTTCCAGGAATGATGAGCTTGTTATCTAGATTGATGCTTAATTGAATGTACTTGGTTGCGTCCTAAGGAAGAATATGTAGGTGATTGATTATTCTTCACTTTAGTTGAAAACTCATGAGGTAAATTACCCTACACATGATTTGGATTTAACTGTTGTTGTTTTTGCCTTAAAAATTTGGAGACATCATTTTTATGGTGTAATATGTGAAATATATACTGATCACAAAATTTTAAAGTATATATTCACTCAGAAATAATTGAAAATGAGATAGAGGAGATGGATATAATTAATCAATAATTATAAATGTACAATTCATTACCATCCAGGAAATGAAAATAAAGTTGATGATGCTTTGAGTCAAAAAATTAATGCTTCATTAACCTTGATACGTTTGGAACACGATCCTTTGGTTATGGATTTGATGAAATTTGGAATAGAATTTTTTGGTGCAGGAAGTTCTTCTGTTTTGTTTCAGGTGTCAGTGAGATCATCTCTATCAGACATAATTAAGCAAGCTCAAAAGCAAGACAGTGAGTTGCAAAAAAAGGTAGAGCTGGTTCAGAGGGAAATGTTACCTGATTTAAACAGTGATAATGATTCTGTTAAGATATTTTTAAAGAGATACTGTGTGCCTTGTGATTGAAAGTAGAAGGGAGAGTTGTTATGTGAAGCTCATAGTTATCATTTTTAAGTTCATCCAGGTAGTACTACGATGTATAATGATCTTCGGCAGTATTACTAGTGGGATGGAATGAAAAGAGACATTGCTGATTTTACTGTGAAGTGTTTTACTTGTCAACAGGTTAAAGTAGAGAGGCAGTTACCTAATGGGATGCTTCATCCTTTACAAGAGCTAGAGTGGAAATGATAGAATATATCAATGGACTTCGTTGTTGGCTTAGCGAAGACACCTCGACGTAATAATTCAATCTGGGTTATTGTTGATCTCTTGTCCAAATCTACTAATTTCCTTTCTAAACAAGATACTTTTTCCCTAGATCAACTTTTACGTTTGTATCTTAAAGAGATATTCAGCTTACATGGAGTTCCCCCTCTCTATTGTATGTGATTGTGATCCCAGGTTTACTTCTATCTTTTGGAAAGGCCTTCAGAAGTCGTTGGGTACTGAATTAATTTTTCATACATCGTTTCATCCTCAATCAGATGGGCAGTTAGAATGAACAATTCAGACATTGGAAGATATTCTACGTGCTTTTTCGATGGATTATCAGGGAACTTGAGACCATCATATTTCTTTGGTTTAGTTATCTTATATTAACAGTTTTCTTTCCAGTATACTTATGGAACCATTTGAGGCATTATATTGTAAGTGGTTTCGAACTCCATCTTTTTGCGATAATGTTGGTTAAAGGAAGTTGATGTGACCATAATTGGTTGAAGAGTTGGCAGAAAAAGTTCAGCTGATACAAAAACACATGAGAACAGCTCAGAGCAGGTAGAAAATTTAGGTGGACAACAGGTGGAAGGAACTTTCTTTTGAGGTAGGTGATCATTCTTTTCTTAAAGATTACCACGGAAAAGTGTGAAACAATATGGTATGAAATGAAAGTTGTGTCCAAGGATCATTGAACCACATGATATTATGGAGAGAGTTGTATCAGTTGCATACTGAGTGTCTTTACCTCTGAGTTTATCTTAGGTACACAATTTGTTTAATCTTTTAATGTTAAGGAAGTACATGCTAGATCCATCTCATGTTTTGAGTCCAGTGGTAGTTTAGCTGGAAGAGAATCTATCTTATGAGGAACAACCGGTCTAGATTCCTGACCACATGGAGCAAGTACTGCAGAATAAGGTGATTTATCAAGTAAAGGTTTTGTGAAAAAACCACATGGTTGAAGAGGCAACATGGGAATCTGAAAATGCAATGAGGGATAAATACCCCCACTTATTCAATAAGTAAATAAATTGTGAAGACATAATTATCTAAAGGGGGATGGATGTAACCTCCCAAGTATGTAATGAATAATAGATTTTCTTATCTATGTCTATTTATGAATTAGATAGTCTTTAAGAGGTTTAAAATGATAATAAATCCAATCTTAAGCATAGAATACACTAATATTTTTAAAAGATTGTTTTACTTCCTTTTGATGGAAAACCTTTTTTATATAAAACTTTTGAAAATTTTATATGTTCTATTTTTCAAAATAAACTTATTCTTTAGGAATGGGACATTTAAATTTACTTTGGATAAATTTTTGGTATTTTTCTGACAATGTTTATTTTTTTAATGAATAGAGAAAAATACTACATTTAACTTCAAAACTGATTTTTCAATAAATATAATTATATAAATATATTGTCTATTTTATTTGTTTTAAAGTTTAATTATAATATATTTTTACCATTTCATTCAATGTTGATCATTGTAATTAATTTCACTTTATAATTGTGTGTAAACAAGTGTCAAACCTTTGATAGATATTGTTTCTAAAAAACCAGCTATTTGTTTTGACAACATGAATTATTTTTAAATTAATTACTATAATTTCTGAGTTTTGAATTTGATAAAATGTATTCCATATTTGGAATCACAAGGTCCAAATTTTGTAATTAATACTCTTTTTTTTTACTTTAAGAATCGTAAAGATGATAATTATCTTTAATTATCGTGATTAATTAGTAATCAGGTAGTTAAGGGTAATAAAATAATATTATATTAATATAAAATTACCCCAACATCTATCCTAATGCTACTGGTTGTTTCATGGCCGACCTTGGGATTCCTTATTCCATGTTTTGTGACCCCATGAAATCACTTTTGGGTGAAAGTGACACTTTATCATTTTATTTTTAAAGAAAGAAGAATGTAACAAAAGTATGTAACACCTAAGTAAAAAAATTTAATTTTGTCTAAATAAACGATATCTTAAACAATAAATATTCATTAGAAATATAAATATATATCCTACATCCTGGTATTTTTTTATAATTTTAAACAATAAATAAATTTATTTATTTATAACACCATGATGATGCAGCGATTACCTCATTAATGAACGATTTAAATAAACTAAAAAGATAATGTAATATAGAAGACATACACTTGTCATAAACCTATTAGATGGGTGTATTTAGAACCCTTATCAATATATACTCGAAATATATCATTTTGGGTCCTTTAAAATCTGAAAATAATTTTATAATAAAGTAACATTTCACGAATTTCTAGGAGTGTCCCTCCTCCCTCTTATAATAGGCCCCCACCTCTACCACCTTACTCACACATCTCAAGCCATTGTCTTGGCTAAACACTTCCCATTTTATCTCTCCATATTAATCTATTCATCATAGAATCCTCACCTTAGGTAGGAAGCTCTTCAAGAAACCCTTGTGGTTCAAACCAAGGGGAGTTACTAGATTTAAAGGTAAAGTCTTCTCTAATGTGTTTTTGTTTTTTTCCTTCTCCAAACCCATAAACTATTTTTAAAACATTCTATTGTAAC